>JAJJWX010000043.1:1200000-1899547 GCA_023529315.1 Papaver bracteatum | reverse complement strand
GCTTCCTTTAGTTCGTTCTTAGTAAACTCAAGATTTCTTATTGATATCCCAGTTGTTCACTTAACAACTTCAAAATCACTTAAGAAGATTTCCTACCAATTGTGAGGACATCAACTAATAGATTGTTTTCATGGTCAATAGCCGATGACAAATTATGAAAACACGCCTTCAGAAACTCAATAGCTTTTTCCTCCATGATCACTTCTTTGTTACTTTTCTCCATTGTACCAAGAATCCAAAAGAGAATCTTTTTATCCTTATAGAATAAAGTGTCAATTGACAACATATATAAGGGGTTCATATAAAACCCTAGGCACAAGAACATCCGTGCGCTTTAGTGGTCGTGGGGGCATGTGGTCAAAGATGACCAAAACATGGAGAACCAAACAAGAAGAGGAGGAAAAAAAAATCAACAAGGAAATCATTATCAAACACAATTGAACATACTTCGAAGGAGACTCGAAATGAATCCTTAAGATAAGGAACAATACATACACCTTTGACAGCTTTCTCAAGACACTTTTGTTGAGAGCACGAAGCATCCTTCTTATCTCAAAAGAATGATGCTTCAAAAAGAAGTCATGGTGTGGTAAGATGAGCACTTTTCTCATAATGTTTGACTTCTCCTCTAGAGCAACATAGAGATGAGTTATTCAACAAAAGTGAATAACTTACACTAGAAGAAAAACTAGGAGTACCTGAGTTATCCGCTTTCCATGTTTTGGAGACGCCCCATTTGAGTCTGTTTATACTTGTCTTAAGTTCTGAGACTCGATTATTTATGTGAAGAAAATCAGAACAAGATATTCTGGATTCACAGCCTTTCACAGAAGGGGACATGGAACTTGATCTCTTTTTCCTTCTCCTGTGTCTTTTCATTTTTTCAGGGTTGTTAAACACTTATTTGTCGTTCTTCTTTCTACCTTGATTCACATTTAGTGTTTGAAAGTCACGAATAAGAGGTGACTTGTCAAGGTAGTTTTCTTGCTTGTTGAATGTACCTTTTACTCCAGCAATATGAGGAACTGGTTTAATCACTTCCTTAGACACCCATATAAGAATGTCATGAAGTTTTTTATTCCTCAAACGAAAACGACAATTCCGTTCAGGATGCCCTTTATTCCCACAATAATAGTAGTTAAAAGAATTTCTTTTAACTGTTCTTTTGTGAGCAAATTTGGGAGAAGTCCCTTTGTCCTTAGGCACATTGCATACTGCAAACGTTGTTTCACATGAAGAGTTATCAACAGCTTTGACAAAATTGATCTTACTTGTTTTTGGAGTGTCTATTCCTTTATATCCTAGACCGCATGTATCACGATGTCCTTTACATACTCCAATCATAGAAGTCAATTTTGTAGAGCTAGTATTGAATCTTTTGCACTCTCTTCTAGAGATCTTACTTTATCAAGCGCAAATTAGTAAGATCACTCTCCAATGACTTTTCTTTAGTAAGAAGTCCGAGTTTTTTATCATGAAAACATTTATGTTGAGAGTTATACTTTGCTTCAAGATTCCTCAAGTCTTTCTTTCAACACATAGAGATTTCGGAGAAGATTGTCACATTCGGACCTTTTCGCATTTAAACATCTTCTTCACGATATTTAACGGTAGATTTTAGGAGATCGTACCCACCATCATATCCTTTAAAGAGTTTTCTCAATTTTATGTTTTATTGACAAAGAGGAGCCATATACTTACTCAGGCAGGCTGATGACCTTTTTCTCTTTAGCTCATGATCATACAGCTTGATATATTGTGAGACTTTCTCATCAATACTCGGCCCTTCTTCTGAATCACTGTCATCTGAAAGGTCATACAATTTCTCATCAAGAGATTTTTACTAGTCAAATGTAGATTCAGTCACAGGGCAATTGACAAAGTTTTTCTCAGAATCTTCAAGTCTTTGAGCTTCACTTCGAGTGACTTTGTCTTGGTGTTGCTTATCGAGATATTACTCTTGTCCATAGAGTCAGATCACTACAAACACAGACTTGTGAGGTCTTTAACGTGTTTGCCTGCTCTGATACCAATTGAAAAAGCGAGGGTATAACAACCTCACCCAATATTTTGATTAGCAATATGTATGGACAACTCCGAGTTGGTTTCTCGAGAATCAACAAGACTCAATCAATAGAAAATATCTCAAGGAGTTATTATCTCAATCTCTCGATTTGATTTACTCAAGAAAATATGATTCGCGAATCTAATCAAAGAGAGATAACTTGGATGGTACCAAAGACCAATATCCAAGTGTCAATCGATTTAAATCAACAACCAATAAGGTCAGATATTCTAATCGATTGAACAACGCACAACCTGTCTTATTTTAATTATATAACAAAATATAATGCGGAATAGAAATAACACAGACACCAGAATTTTGTTAACGAGGAAACCGCAAATGCAGAAAACCCCCGGGACCTAGTCCAGATTAAACATATACTGTATTAAGCGGTTACATAAACTAGCCTACTCCAAATTAACTTCGGTCTGGACTGTAGTTGAACCCCAACCAATCTCACACTGATCCAAGGTACATTTATGCTCCTACGCCTATGATTCTAGCAGGATACTACGCACTTGATTCTCTTGGATGATCTCACCCATAACCAAGAGTTGCTACGATCCAAAGTCGAAGAATTTAATAAACAAATCTGTCTCACACAGAAAAGTCTGCAGGTACTAGATAAATTCATCTCCCATGAATAAACCTACAAGTTTTGTTCCGTCATTTGATAAATCAAGGTGAACAGGAACCAATCGATAAAACCAGACTTATATTCCCGAAGAACAGATCAGTTTCATCAGTCACCTCACAATAAACTTAATCAACGCAGCGAAGAAGATTATTGAGGAATCACAAACAATGAGACGAAGATGTTTGTGACTACTTTTATCTTGCCTATCGGAGATAGAAATCTCAAGCCAATTATTACAATTGCACTAGTACGATAGAAACATCAAGATCAGATCACACAACTACAAGAAAAGTAGTATCGGTCTGGCTTCACAATCCCAATGAAGTCTTTAAGTCGTTAACCTGGTTTTAGAAGAAGATAACCAAAGGTTAAAGGAGAATCGACTCTAGCTTTAGCAAACTAGTATCACACAGAATGTGTGGGGATTAGGTTTCCCAGTTGCTAGAGTTATCCATTATATAGTCTTTCAAATCAGGGTTTGCAATCGATGTTAGCTTACTAACAAAGCATTCAATATTCACCGTTAGATAAAAACCTTATTAGATACAAGATAATATCTCTCAACCGTTAGATTGAAAACTTATCTTGTCATACACACATGTACTTGACGTTATGAGTTCGTGTAACCGTACCCAAACGTGTACAATGGTTGGTTCAATATTAGTCAACCAAATGGTTTGCCAAATGATAACTTTCATATCAACCATATTCTTTTTCACCATAACTAGTCCAAATGACTCAAATGAACTAGTTAGAGAGTTGTTCAATTGCTATGAGATCTCAAGTATTACAAGAGACAAAATTGAATCAAAAATGATATGATTCACTCGAATCATTTCATGAACTATAAAGCCACGGTTTGCAAAAGCATTCCTTGGTAATTTAAGATAAGTTCACGAACAACGTTTTCAGATATAACCTCTTGAGTTCGCGGACTAAAGCTAACCGGTTGAAGTTAATAAACTCTAGTAGAATTTCTCGGGATGAGAACTTCCGTCAGTTCGCGGACTACACCTGAGCTTCAACTTCAGCAGATATTCTCGGGTTCGAGAACTTACGCCAGTTCGCGGATTGGGTTCAAAGACTGAGTTCGCAGACTGAGTTGTTGCACACGTTCCGGTTCCACTTGATCAACAAAGTTAGCAAACTTCGGTTCAAGTATTAAGGACTTATACATATATGTGTTGCCACAACAATGTTTATATCCCACAATGGTTATATAGTCTAAACTCTCATTTCAATCATTGAAACATTCTCAGATGGCATTATATAGTTGTTATTCACAAACTATTTTTCATCAGAGCGATTTCCAAAGTGATTGAAACATCACATGACTTTCGTCACTAGGCAAAGATGAACTTGGATAAAGCGAAAGCTTTACCAACACCCATTTCGAGAAATAGATAAGCGAGATATACTCAGCTCGAAATGTCACATGTGCATATTCTTAGTATATATTGTAAAACGACTTTTGTCTCAAGATAGGAGATAGAGTAGATAGACTTTTGAGTGATAGATAAGTTCAAGTCTCCACATACCTTTTAGTCGATAGAGATCCACTGGTTCCTTGAGTAGTCCTTCTTCTTGTATGATGATCGCCACGGAGTTCTTGAGCTCAACTACACTTTCTATCCTAGTCCGAGACCTTAGCTATAGTAGATTAGAAATCAAGACTTTATAGTTTTGATCACTAAGATTGACAAACATGCCTGAGATATCAACGCATGCGAGTTTGACCAAGCAGTGCTCTAACAGAAAACCCCCCGCAGCTTCTGCAACATGGTCAGGGTGTAAGTATATCCGCATTAATGGTCGAGAATTCGTAATCCCATTAAAACAGTGATCACTTTTCATCTGTTCCAAAACAAAAACAAACGCGGCGCGGGTAGCGTCAAGTATTTTCCTGCCATAGTGCGGGTTGTGCAAGGCTTGACAAGCCGGCGTAAAAACTATGTTATACTTTTATGAGATACTCTCTAGCGGACCCGGTACTTGCTACTGTAAAAGGATTTGGATTTGGTACATTAAGTTACTAGTCACTTGATGAGTCTATGCACTCTACACTGGAGATCCATTTGGTGCCAGCTTTTTAATATACCATTACGAAAGGAACTTTAAGTGATTGTTGTTACCTCCAATTAACATGTCAGAAATATAATCCTTCAAATTTTCCTACCTTTATATCTAAATGTGGAAATATTAGCTTCTTGCACTCATGACCCATTTGCCTTGTAGTATATTCATGTCTGCAAAAATTAATGCATCTTCTTGTTAGAGAGTTTTGTCTCGGATTACATTCCTCCAAAATTGGCTTATATTATTTGTAATATCTCCAAATCCATTTAGAGAAGAGTGCTCAGTTTATATTAGGGATGTCAATGGGTCCGGGTCCTCCCGGGTAGTACATGGCCCGGAACCGGACCCGGCATATCAGCATCGGTTCCGGGTCCGGTTCCATAATGTGTTGGCCCAGAACCGGACCCGTTTAAAGCCCCGGATACCCGTCGGGTCCGGGTACCCGTTGGGTATTAAAAAAACTATTAAAATCTTAATTTTTTTCTCTTTTTAACTTGAATATAAATTATTTTTATAAAAATTTATCATTATTTCTTTATTAATGTACTAAATAAAGATTAAGTGTAAGAAAAAAATCAAAAAAAAAAAAAAATCAAAGCCGAAACTAGCAAAATACCTATAATTTTGCTAAAAAAATGATCAAAATGTTAAATAAACGGGTACCCGACGGGTATTACCTGTTTGGACCCGTTAATATTCGGGTCCAATCGGGTAATTACCCGTCGGGTCCTAAGTTGCTAATGGGTCCAACTTTAGGACCCAGAACCGGACCCGATCTAGCGGGTCCGGTTCCGGGTAACGGGTACCCATTGACATCCCTAGTTAGGAGGCTCTTATGACTTCAAATGTTTTAAGAGTTGTGCTGTGACGAGGTCACCCTCGTGACAGTCACTATAAGAGTGCACTTTTAGACCCTTGGATATTATCTCATAGATACACACATCCCGAGACGGTATTTATAAAATAAAAATATCTTTTATTAATTTTGTCACTTATATTATCTTTTGAACCTCTGTATTTAATTTTGTTCATCCTCTAAGCCCTTGGAAATCTTAGGATCTTAGCCCGTGAGATTAAAACTTAATTTTTAGTTTTTTTCGTTGTCTCTAAACCTAGATGCTGAGATTTATTTCTTTTTGGATAAGGATGATGATCTGATTGTGATTGATAGTTTTTTTTCTTTTGTTTTAGATTAAGATGTTTCTCCACAACATCAAGAGTAGCTGAAGTAGGCATGCTCCTGGCTCGCGGATATGGTCTGAGACAGTTCCAAAACTCTCTTCACCGCAAACTGAACACATTCCAGCGTCCATTAATTTTTCGAAGAACTTCCAGTCGGTGGGTATACCTCGAAGAATTTTAGATTTAGAGGGATTGGGATTGTGATTGATAGTGATATTTGTCGTTAAGCTAGTCACAAGGAATTTTGATCTCTTAATTTTGACAAGCATCTGAACAAATAAAAAAACTTTGACAACATTTTCTCAGCCTTTAGAAGAAACAAAAAAGTTGACACATAGTACAATCCCGTCCTAGAAAAAAAAAACAGTTGAATGATAAATACTTTGAACTTTCCACTAGTTTGGACCAAGGTGATTGTGGTGGAAAGTAATTAGAAGAGGGATTCATATTTCCAAGAGATATTACCACTTTCGGAATCTAGTGAAGTAAGCTCCGTGTACGGCTGTTGAGTAGCCTTCCTTTGTTTTCGAAAACCGGTTCTTTACATTTAAGTAAAGAAATAAGATATTAGTCTATCAATCACAAATTCTATATTTATCTCAGTATAGATCACAATCATATCATAAAGACAACATCATTAATCACAATCAGATCATCGTCCATATTCGACTACATCTAGGTTTAGAAACAGTGGAAACACTAAAAAAACTAAAACATGAGTTCTAATCTCACGGACTAGAATTCTAACCTTGTAAGAAGGATTAGAGGACAAATAGAATTAAGTACAGGGACTTCAAAGATAATAAAAATAATAAAAGATATTTTCATTTATAAATAGTGTCTCGAGATGTGTGTGCATCTATAAGATAATATCCAAGGGTCGAAAGGTGCACCCTTATGGTGGCTGTCACGAGAGTGACCTCATCACAACACGACTCAATGTTTTAATACTTCAGCAACATGAAAATAAAAATACGAAAACATCCTTTGATAACTAACTTAATTATTGAAACTATAAACCTAACAAAAAAATAGAAAAAACTTTCCCTCTTCTTCCTCTCTTCTTCTCCTCCATCCCTTCATCGCCTCTTCTTCTTCCATTCATTTTATTCAACGATGATTAATCGTCGATTCTTAGTATGTGATAACTTCAATTCGGTAAGAATCGAAAAACCCACCCCTCTTTTGTGCCTTTTAATTGCATATATTGGTTATATTTGATTAAATTAGGGATTTAAAAATTAGTTTCAGAACTGAATACGTTTGGGATATAATGATTTCCTAACAGTAAACAAGTCCTACGATTGGGAAAATATGAACTATCAACAGTATATAATATTTATGGTTAGGAAACCTAACCAAATATTAAATTTTGAAAGAAAAAAATCCACATATTTCCCACCCGTAGGTGGTTAATCTTTACAACTTTCCCAACATTAAGTTATCCTGAATTTATCTACAGTTAGGAAAATATGAGATCCCAACAGTATATCCTATTTACGGCTAGGAACATTTTGTTTTCCAACAAAAAAACAATTTTTTTTAATGTTTGATTTTCAAACAGTAACTATAAATCAAATTAATGGGATAACCTAATCGATAATCTTACTTAAAATGAGCTCACAGTTGTAATCCATCACCACCTCTAGTAATCCATCATAGGAATCAAATATTTTTCAATTAATTACTCCTTGTATTTCTCAGGCTACTAATGATAAGCTCACAAAAATTCCAACTAGGGAGGAGATTCGGCAAGTTGTGTTTCAAATGAAGGTGTGGGCGGCACCGAGACCTGATGGCTTTCAAGCAGGGTTTTACCAAGTTTGCTGGGAGGAAATACATGATGAATTGGTAAATATGGTCAAACAATTCTTTCACTCAGGACATTACTTCAGCATGTCAACTACACTTATCAAGTTTTAATCCCAAAAAAGCTATGTATTGAGACACCTTTAGACTTTCGGCCTATAAGTTTATGTAGCATTTCATATAAAATTATTTTGAAGACTTTAGCTAATAGGTTGAAGAAGTATCTGACCAGAATCGTCTCTCCATGGAAAGATGCTTACGTGCCTGGTATGAATATATTAGATAATAAGATAATTGCACATGAGGTTATTGATTACATGAAATGAACTAAGGCTTCTTCAGGGGAAGTAGCAATCAAATTAGATATGTCAAAGGCGTTTGATCGTATGGAATGGGGTTTCATTCTGAAAGTTATACAATGCTTAGGTTTTAATGATAAATGGTTCCATCTAATTAATCAGTGTATAATCACATCTTCCATCTCAATTATACTTAATGGATTTCCAACTTTTACGCCCACTCGGGGTTTTCGTCAGGGTGATGCTTTATCTCCTTATTTGTATATTTTGTGTATGGAAAGCTCTTATTTGTATGTTGTAAGCTGTTGGAAACTCAGGGTTGATTCATCCTATTAAACCAGTTATTCATGGTCTAAGTATTTCTCATTTATTCTTCGAGAATGATTGCATTTATTTTCCACAGCTTCAAAGAATTCAGTTAATGCTTTAATGAATATCATTAGTCAATTATGTGTAGTTTCTGGGCAAATGGTAGGCCTCAATAAATCCAGTGTCCATTTTAGTCATCATCTAAATGACATAGTTAGACAAGATATTTTATCCCTGGTTCAAATGCAAAGTATGCCACTAAATGACACTTATTTGGGAATTCCTTTGTTTGTCGGTCGTAATAAGAATACTTGTTTTGGAGAAACATTAGATAAAATGGGTTTCAGATTGCAATCTTGGGATGGCAAGCTTATTAATCAAGCAGGAATGAGTACCCAGATTCAGGTTGCAGTTGGTACAATGGCACAATATCATATGGGTTGTATGCATATACCAGATAAAATAATCAAGAAAATGGAATCTCTACAAAGAAACTATTGGTGGAATAAGTCTAACAACCAAGGATGTTATAACATTGGCTGAGAAGAACTCAATAAACCTAAAAGGCTAAGAGGTTTAGGCTTCAAAAATCTGAAGGTTTTTGATGAGCTTTATTAATTATCCAAATTGGCATGGCGACTATTGCATGAAAAGGAGGCAAAATGGGTTCAGCTTCTAGAGGAAAAATGCTTCCACAATTTTGGGCCAGTAAAGAAAAATGATACTTGGATCTGGAATGCAATTCAAATAGGAATATTCTGGGCTAGAATATTTTATATTGGGAGATAGGTGATGGGTCTACTATTAATATTCATGGTAAATGGTTTAGTCAAGTTGTTCTCAAAGATTATCATGCTCTGATACTTCATGTAAATAATCCTCAAGAGACTGTTACATAATATATTGATCATTATAATCGTTGTTAGAGAATTGACAGATTACAAAACATATGTATTATGGATCAACTCAGGTGCATTGAAACTATTATCATTCCTTCACAACCAGCCAAATATCATCTTATATGGCCTCTTAACAAAAATGGGAAGTTTACAGTCAAGTCTATTTATATGGAAATTCTTTTTCAACAAGCACAACAAGTTGTTTCTCCTCAACAGCAACAGATGTGGCTGATGTTGTGGCACTTGGATGTTCCTTTACTTGTAGCGGCTAGATTCATGTGAATAGCTCAAGTTCAACATCCTCAATGTCCTATGTGTTCTCAATCAATTGAAACCTCTTCTCATTTGTTGCTTCAATGTCCATATGCTTGGGCTATATGGTCTGGTGTTTCTCCATCTATTCTTCAAGTGGATAATAGTTTTGGAGATATTCAAACATGGATACAATCTTGGATAGATCGCAATCGACTAGTTTCAACTACTAGAAAGGATCTTTTGAACTTGGTTGTGGTTATAATGTGGCATATTTGGAAGAGTAGATGCTTGAAAAAATTTGAAGATAAAATGCATTTTTCTGGGACTATCATTCGACAAATCTATAACTTTTGTCACACTTATCATATTTGCATTCATATTACACCTAGTAACTCTATCAATACTAAAATACTTTATTGAATTAGGATTAATAATCTATGGACACCACTACCATTACATTGGTTGAAAATTAATTTTGATACCTCAATTATTACTGGTACTAATGTTTCTGGCCTTGCTTTTGTGGTTCGTAACCATCTATGAGAGTTCGTGGAAGTGTGTCCTGAACAAGAAGATCAAGGGATGTAGATCAAGTTGAGGTGTTAGCTCTGCAGAAGTTTTCTCAATGGATCAGAGATATAAAAAATTAGGATATTTTATCCATTATCAAAAATAGTAGATTAACGGGTTTTGTTGATTGCTATTTGATGACCCGATTTCGCCATCTTGTGAGCCCTAAAAACCAAAAAAATGGAGCCCCTATAATAGCCTTCTTTATTATTGGCTATAGATAAATTATAGCCTAGAGATACCCAAGCATATAGCATTTTACCGTGGGTTTCATTTATATTTTAGCCTATGTTGACGAAAACTGAGTTTCTGTTAACATAGTAAATATACTGTTTTTATATCCAATATTCTGAATGAACGGAAAAATCCATAAACTTTAGGTATCATATAAAATGATGGGATAAGGATTCGTCAAAAACCACACAAAAAAAACTATATTTCTACATCGGAAGCGAGTTTATGCTGGGCATCGCTTGGCTATAAAATGAAACAGATGTGTTCCACTTACTATCCAAGCCAAGCAAATTCACTACATTTGAACTATGCGATGATCTGTAGTGGTTGGCTTCGCTATAATATGTTGTATCCAAGCTAAAACCACAGCCATAGTGCTTGGTTTATATGTCGTCAAAACCATAAAAACTAGCAGTCGCATCCACAAAAGAGTAGATCTTCCGAGCGAAAATGATAGGTAGGTATAATGAATACTAGATTTTATTCGTTTATTTATTTATTGAGGATGAAAACATAATATCTTACATGTAGCAGGTCGATTCTTGTGGGGCATAACAGATTTTTTTTCATTTGCTATATCAGGTGGCCCAACAAAATAGTCGCGCTAATATGAGAAAAGTGTAGAGATGTATAGATGCTATAGAGCGATCCAAAAGCTACCGAGTGATAAGTGTGTAAAACACTTTATTTATGATCTAATGTTTATGCTTTGTTTGTTATTGTGAATTAGATACTTTCAGACTTATGCAGAGGAAAAGAAGAAGAAATCATACAAGTTGAATAAGAAGAGCATTATAGTCACTTCACAGTAGAGCACTATTAAAAGCACAATTGAAGATAAGGGGTAGCTGAAAACGCGGGGGTACCAAAATACACCACCAACTTTTTCTTAGGCAACATGTATGGAAAAAACCTAAATACAATTCCAAAAGTTCAACTTAATGAATCTCAATCAAGGAATAATATTCAAAGTTATATCTCTTTCTTCTACAATCAGAAAGTTCACAAAGACTAGTTCGTTAACCTGATTTACGTGTGAGAGTACTTGGACGATACCAAAGATCAATATCCAAGAATCAATCAAGTCGTATCCAACAAACAAGGATGGATGTATCTACTTTGATTGATTTACATACAACCTGTGATGTTTCAATTATAAAGATAAAAAATATAATGTGGAAAAGAAATAACACAAACACCAGAAATTTTGTTAACGAGGAAACCTCAAATGCAGAATTGAAAACCAAATTGTATTAAACCGCTACAGACACTAGTCTACTACCAATTAACTTCATAATGGAATGTAGTTGAGACATAAATAAACTCTCACAACAATTCAGTTATAGTTGCGCTCCTTATGCCTCTTGAATCCCATTATAACTTTGCGCAAATGATTCCCTTAGCTGAAGTGATTTCTATCCTAAGAGTTTCTTCAACTCAATTGTAGACTGTAAACCAATATGCCTCCCACATATAAGCCTATATTTGATTTCCTTTCTGATTAATGGATCAAGGTGAGACTGGAAATTGATAGCAATAGACAAAGTCAGGCTAACCTCAAAAATTCGGACTTATGCTTCCCGAAGAGCAGCCTAGATTATTATTCACCTCACAGGTTCAATGAACCCGTGGAATCACAAAGTCTAAGATGAATATATCTTTGCAATTTCTATCTATCTTATTCGAGTGAGCAACTCAAAAATCAAACAAGATCAGGATACTCGAACTATCAAGATAAAGATAGTTGGACCTGGCTTCATAAATCCCTAGGTGAAGTCATTTTAGTTGTTAAACCCTATAAGGGTTTGAGGGAGAAGAGGAATCTAGTTTACAACTATGACATACAAAGAATAGTGTCAGGGATTCAAAAATCCCAGTTACTTGAGGTTCTCCCTTATATAGAATTTCAAAGTATAGGTTGCTTTAGGTTTAAGATAAGATAGATTTGGAACCAAGCAAATAATATCCACCGTTAGATGAATCTTTAAAATGAGATTAACATACCGAGATATACGCTTTGCATGTTAGGATGAACCGTAACCGAACCGTGTATAAATACATTGTTCATCTACAATTAGCCAAGACTAGCCGGTTAAACCATAAGCTTAATCATTTTCATATAACACTTGAGACTTTGAGCTTGAATCACAACCACAGGTTATAATGTGATCAATCATCTCTAAACAATGTTTTTAGAGATTTATTTAAATTCCAATTATCTCACATAAGTAATATTTGTGCATCTTAAAATATTCGACATGGCAAGTACGTGTACTCTACCTTGTTCGTGACTATTTTTGTCATGGTACATGTACCGGGTATGTGTATCCTTCAGACAAAAAACGAGTTCAGGAACTGACATAACTTTTCCGGTTTGCGTATCAGGTATGTATACCACCCCAGTTTCAAAACCAATAGTTCCTTTAAGGTATGCATATTTGGTATGCGTACCATTCCTGGTTCACGAGCAACACACTTTTTATGGTATGGATACCAGGTATGCGTACCAAAAAGTTGTTATCGACATATAGCTACACCGGTACGTGTACTTGGTACATGTACTATGGCTCCGGACCTATAACAGTTCTTCCAGTATGTGAATTGGTATGCATACTGTCATGTATCCAGATTTACAATACTTCTATATTTCTCTCTAAATCAATTTGAAATATTCCCAAATAACATCAATGACACATATCACCGTGCCAGTTTATTTTCGATTGATAATCTTGAATCAGGATTTAGATCATGAATAATAAATTGTTCTTACCGAAATTCATCAAGTATGAACAAATGTTCATTAAGCTTAGTCATATATATTTCGAGAACGAATTACCAAGATAAACTTGACTCGAAATTCTTGATATGCTTGCAATAGTCTAATTAGTCATGCAACAACTTCTCAATGATAAAAAGATGAATATAACTTGAGAAATAGATGGTTCAGTCTTCACTTACCTTCGTTGAAGAAGTTATCCAAAAGCTTCGGTTGATCTTCGTCTTCAAACGGTATGACGCAGTGATGTCCGATTCTCAACAACACACTTCTATCCTAATCCGAGACTTGACTAATTGTAGACTAAAAATTAAGATATAGTTCTGATCACTAAATTTGATGACAAGCTTGATATAGCAACACTTGTGAGTTCAACCGAGCAATACTTTAACTGTATCTAGGAATTTCACCCACTTATCACTAAATTAAATGCACCCGTATAAATTACTCAGTGCAGCAATGTACTGAAGGAGAAATAAGTAGGGCTGCCATTGGGTGACCCCTTAACCAATTGAAGGGTTCCAACATAAGTCTCAATTTTAAAAACCTAATTAATTAAACTAGTTCTCATCTTTTCTCCCTTTTCATCAGTTGTTCTAAATATGAGATGAAGAAGATGCATTTATAGGGAGGATGAAATTGAGAGATGGGATAAGAGTTTGTTGTGTGAATCTCAAAAAAATATTAGGAGAAGAAATTCAAAGTAACCCTCGCACTTTTCACGTGGCATATGCTCAAAGGTACTTCATGGCATGAGATGAAGCTTTACCTTACATTTATATTGCGTGCTAAAAGGAATATTGGCCTAAAGCCAATATCGCACCATCATGATGTGTTACGAAGGTTGTATTGACTAAAATCCAATATTGACCTATCATAGTACATCATCTAATGAAAGGCTAACTAAGTGCAATATAGCACCATCCTGGGGCTTCATGCCAGTGCGAGACTGGCCGAGTGCGATATTGCACCATCAGGCCAGAAGTGGAAATATTCAAGTTGGTCATCAGGCCAAAAGTTGAAATGCCACCATCATGGTGCATTAAAATGGTCATGAATAGTGAAGCAAGCATGTCAAAGTGGATTCCCAAACTTTAAGTTGTAAAAGTGTCAATAAGGCATATATATGAGGGGTAGTTGGTTGAAGGTGCATACAACGAAAATGTGTCTTAAGCTTTATAGCTTATTATTGCAT
This sequence comes from Papaver bracteatum, assembly GCA_023529315.1. Taxonomy (NCBI): domain Eukaryota; kingdom Viridiplantae; phylum Streptophyta; class Magnoliopsida; order Ranunculales; family Papaveraceae; genus Papaver; species Papaver bracteatum. The sequence goes on along the minus strand of JAJJWX010000043.1, from coordinate 1,885,241 downwards.
ATTTCTTACTCGAAAGAGCTTCATGATCTTAGGGATCATCATTACGGCGTTGCGAACTAAGATTGCACCACCATGGTACATAACGATAGAAAGGCTAATGATGCACACTCTTGCACATCATTTTCAAATGATCTTTTTGGGCTACACAAACTAGGTATTTTATTGGATTTGGCCTTGCAACATAGGTTAGATTTCGTTGTTTGTCCCAATACTAATGAACTACGTCCACTGCTTGATCCCATCAAGGTACGGAGGAGGGTACATAGACAGCTGCAATGAGTTGCAGCATTACTAGTGTTTGTGGGTGAAAGATATTTCTGCCGGTTTTGGTAATTTGGGGTGTGTGGATGAGGAATGAATCTAAACCCTAAACAAATGCACTGTGCGGTGAGTGCTATTGATTCAAGAGATCAATCTATACAATTCTGGTCTAAACCAAGAAATGGCCGTTCCAGATTTGTTTCGGTCACAAAGTGAAGGAGATGGGGTTGATCTTAGGGAGGGAAGCGAAGAAGGTGTTGAGATTGTGAAGGTGTAGGCTTGTTTATGACTTGTAACAGAAATGTGAGCAGGTTTACGATTAATGCAAGTAGGCTCTGAGTGTTTGAATACGTGTTGTATTAACACTTGGTTTCTGTGTTGCGTTCTTGTTTGGAAATAGGGAGGAGAACCTATTTATACAAGTCATTTGAGCCTTATTCACGTCTCTCGCAGGAAGTGGAGTGATGGAGTAGTGGAGTGGTGTGTTAGTGTCACACGATCAATCTTGCCCACTTCTCCTATCATCACTAACCGTCCATGTCTTCCTGACACGTTCTTGTGATGGCGCGTTGCACGCTGTAAACTGCCAGACCAATACCCTAGTATGTATCCCCCAGTTTATGACATGATTGATGTCTCGAGTGTGTGGATCGTGGGACCCACATAAGGTAGCATGTAATGCTAGTTAAATAACTAAGTTATTTAGGAAGTCGATACTTGTAAAGCATCGTGTGTATTCTATGCATGTTATGCATCGAATGTATTCGGCATATATGAAGCATCGCTGTTGAGCACCATGACCTGCCTACTTCACGTGAGGGTTTGGAGGCTGCACTAGCAAATCCTCCCTTGGCCGACCACATGGTGTGGTAGAGTGACAGACGGTGATCACGTTGATACTTGACTAGTCGCCTAACTCTTATCCTAGGCCGTCCGTCCGAGATGGCGAAGTTGGACGGACGAGATGACTTGCGACCCACATCTGCGACCCTCGAATTAGGGTTTAGGAGGTGCGGGAGTGTACTCCTTCAGCTTGGTCGAATCCAAGCATGGTAGGCGTTTCATGGAGAACCGATCAGGCATGCATGTAGACGACATGCTGATGTCCATACCCATGCTTCACTGTCCTACAAAGGTTTGATCTAGGCCACTCGAATTTACCGGTGAAGTTGAGTGGCTGAGATCGATTTGTGACAGAAATCCTATGCCGCAAATGATTCTTAAAGGGGCGCGGTATGCCACCTTCAAGGCGCGCATTTCGAGACGACCAAGCTTGGTCAGTCGAGATCAGTTTGTCTGGCGAAGTTGAGTGGTCGAGATCAGTTTGTGATTTGGGAAGCGTGACCGCGCTAGTTTGGGCGTGAGTTTTGGAGAAACCAGGCATGGTATGCCTTGGTAGGTCGGGTAGGGAGATAGATAGTTCCACGGTAATCATGTCGATGCTCACTGTACCTGCTCAGTTGTCTCCTAAGCCCTTCATTCGATCAGGATAAAACATACGCTCGTGATCGACACAAACCCTAATTAGGGTTTTGGTCGGCCATGCTTCATGCGTTGTTTTGCACGCACGAATTGGGACAACCAAACATGGTTGGTCCTGACCGTTTGTTCATGTGTGTAAGCGGGCCCACAGTGAGTGTGTTGACATGCTCTGGGCCCTTTCAATTTACATCTGCACCTTCCATCTATGCCTGCGAAGATAGATGGTTGAGATCGTTTTGCGACACATGTAATGTGCCGCAAACCCTAATTTAGGGTTTTTTGTCCATTATGCTTGGTTTGGACGGTTTGGAAAGCTATGCCACCCCTTTTGGGGATGCCGGCCATGCGGGGCCCGCATTGGGTCGGCAGTGAATGTTCCAATACCTGCTTGGGGGTATTGGAAACGATCTAGACCATCCAATCATGCTGGTGAAGTTGGATGATCGAGATCGTTTCTAGACTGTTATGGACAGTCTAGACGCTCAATCGGGCTAGTATAACACACCGGGAGTTATATGCTCAATCAGGATAGTATAACACACCGAGAGTTACATGCTCAATCGGGCTAGTATAACACACCGAGAGTTATAGCCTGTACGGGCATTTCGTGCATGCCTCACTGTTGGTACTTGGATATTCATGCTACTCTGCCACGAGTAACAATCAGTCATTATGCCACACCAACAATAAGAGTTCTGCTGGGAACAACACAGGAAATACAATGCATTTTATGCATTAATCAATAATGCTATAATTCACAGAATATTTGGGGGATTGTTGCTACATGCTCCATTCTAGGTGAATTAATAAAGTGAAGAAGTATTCATCACTTATAAAATAATCTCATCATCTGCAGGATGGTTATACAAAATATTGGTTTTACAACTTTAGCCCTGAACTAAAATCCACCATCAATATTAAGTCCCCTGCCTAGCGCATAATGGTTACACTATTGTGGGGTAGTCATAAGATGGTGACAGTTAAAGATAAAACTTATGAGACAAAGTTAGATGTTACCAGGAGAGACGGGTCATCCTATCCTTGGAGCATGTCACGTTCAACAGGCGTCTAGGCGAGCATTCCCCTAGTATGATGTCGGTCTTTCCTGCTTCGATCGACCTTGCCATGCCTTCTTCAGTCAAGGGCCTGCTCCGTGCTTGCTCCGTTCGAATGTCGGTCTTGCCGGATTGACCTTGGTATGCCTGATTAGGGCGAGGGGCTATTTCGCCTGCTTCGCTCGATCGTGGGGTTGTGCCTAATCGACGGACTGCTGCACCTGCTTCGTTCGTGGGACTACTGCGCCTGCTTGATCGAACGTGGGCTTGATGTGTCTAATCGAAGGACTGTTGCGCCTACTTCATTCTTGGGAGTACTCCAGGTGTGACGACGACCTTGGTGGTACCGGTTTCCTCTTTCGGGTATTTGAGCCAAGAAGGGAATAAAACTTGTATTTTCTCTTCCCATAGAAAAACGTGCATATAACCCTGAACTAATGTGGACCCCACCATGTATATGCTTCGACCAAACGTCACCCTGTCGCACCTTTTTGATAGGCATGTGGGCCTGCCTACTTCGCTTAACCGCGGGACTCATCGTGCGCGTGCTTGATAGAACGTGGGATTGTTGTGTCTGCTTCGGTTAAACGTGGATCCACTGTGTACATGCTTTAAACGTCGGCCATGTGCTTTGACTGAAACTGGCCCTGCTGTGTGCGCCTATTATACCGGTTTTATGTCCTGTCTTGCTTGCTCTGACCTTGCCGCCTTCTTCGCTCAAACGTGGGACCCATTGTGTGCTTGCTTTGCTCAAAAATGAACCTTGTGTACTCAAATGTGGATTGGGTCCTGCAGAGAGCGTTGAAGCATCTTTTGGAGTGAGCAGGTCTCGGAGAGTGTTGAAGCAGCTTCTGGATCGAACAGGTCCCGGAGAGTGTTGAAGCAGCTTCTGGAGCGAACACGTCCCGGAGAGTGTTGAAGCAGCTTCTTCTGGAGGGAGCGTTGAAGTGTTGAAGCGACTTCTTTTTTTGGAGAGAGAGCTGAAACGCCTTCTTCTTGAGAGAATTGAAACGCCTTCTTCTGGAGAGAACATTGAAGCGGCTTGGAGGGAGCGTTTGAAGCGACTTCTGTTGGAGGGAGCGTTGAAGCGGCCTCTTCTTCAGTTTGGTTTTCCCTTGAAAATTACATGCTTCTTGATTGACCATCTCTCTTGTGTTGAAGAAGTTCTTGATTGACGGCGAAGGAATTTCATGTTGAGCCTCAGTCTCCAAGCGTGATTTATATGGTTCTATCTTGTATGGTCGACGATTTTACGATAATAAAGATATCGACATCTCTTCTCCGTGACTTTATTACTTCTCCATGGGAAAATAAAATATGCAGAAGTTCAGATTACCTCTGTCCGTAGTGGTTGTTTCTATCGTGAAGTTCGGGCACTGGTATCAACAAATGAACAACGGTTCTTAGCTGCAGCTGTGATCAGAAGAGATTGGCAGGAAGAGGCGTGATATCAACTTGCACGAACTTGTCACTCTTCATACAACGGTAGAGATCGTCTCGTTATTAGAGGGATACGCTGGAACCGATAGATTTCTTGATATTTCTTCATGGAATAGAGAAGGGGGAGACAGTCCCCTGCCAGCAAGTATCCAGAGCTCTCGACTTGATAGATGTTTCCACGCTAGGTTCACGAGGCCGTATTTACATCTGCTCTCTATAGTATATCCTCATCTTTGGCCATCTTGGAATCATAATGATAACATGCTTGCATCTCTCTAAATTCACTATCTTTGAGATGGGCAGTGGTAAGCAGTCCCCAGTCATACTCCTTTGGTAACGCAACTACTTCTTCTACAGGAGACATATTATGAAAGCGTAGCTACCGTCAATCCAGATATGGAATATCTTGGACGTTGGTTCACCATTGTGGCAGTCGTGCATATGGTACTGGAGTCCGAAGTTGGTGATTTTGGACGTGCGTCGGTGGTTTTCCTCTTGCTACTTCAGGGAACTGCTTACAGAAGGTTGAAGGTTGTATCGCCTATTGGTGAGATATATGCCCCTACGAACATTATGAGGCTCTTCATTACCGGCAGGCCTGGTTCTTTCTACCAGGGCATATTTTGTTGTAGATGAGCGTTCAACAGCTCCAGAGGATGACCAAAAGCGCAGATTCTCCAACATAGCATGATAGACATGTACCATTGTCTGATAGAGTGACTCGCCCGGATCTTGCTTGATATGACGCGTGGACATCGTTATCTTCTAGAGGCCGCTCCCTTGAGGTATCAGCTCCAGTGGAAGATTGCCAGAGCGTTGATACGTTGCACCGGCATTCTTTAAACCAAATGGCAGTATGGTATAATAAAAATTTCCGAGAGGAGTTCGAAAAGATATCTTACTTGTGTCATGCTCGTACATCCTTATCTGGTTGTAGCCGCTACATCCATCCATGGAGAAGAACATTCCATGTCCGCTGGTTGCATCTACTAATATGTCGATGTTAGGTAGAGGAGGATTGTTTTTAGAGCAACACCTATTCAAGTCTCTGAAGTCTATGCAACACCTGATCTATCCATTTTCCTCGTGTCTGAACTGAAACTGTTTAACCGGATTGGATACAGGTATGACATGTAGATGATGGGTGACCAATTTTCATCTAAATCCGGCATTTCTTCATATCTCCAAGCGAATATGTCCTTGTACTCTTTGATAAGCTCCACGAGCTTCGTGCGTTTATCCGTACATAAGGTTGAGATGATGGAGATCGGCCTAGGAGATTCCTCAACGATTTAAATCTCATCAGTTGTGGAGTTGGTGCCATCTTGCAGATGTTGTAAAGCATCTAGCACTGGTTCTTATAGTTCGTTGTTGTTGTATCATTCCATTGAGTGGAGAGACTGGGTAACAGTTTCCCCTGCTAATTGATAATGGCAGCGTCGGTACACCGTTTTCCCTTTCTGGTCACGACTCGTCACAAAAGTTCGTTCCCGTTTTCCCTTTCTGGTCACGACTCGTCATAAAATTTTGTTCCCTCTTCGTGTGAACGTAGGTCGTGGCTTCATAGGATGGAGAAGAATGCTTTGTCAGGAAAGATGCATCGTGGGTTTTTTCCCTCAATGATACAAGATGTTCTTCTTCCTGAATTGACGCCCACGTTGGGAGTGGGACGCAACGAACTTGTCTGATTATTTCTGCGGAGGAACGTCGATAAGAGTCGTCTTGAACTCTGAATCCTTGATGCGTGCGGTGACATGTAGGGCACAGTTGTGACCTTCCTCTGGTTGATTTCATCAAAACATTTCTTCCCGTTGATTCTTCGAGAGGTGTAAAAGTTCGCATAAATTTTCCACTAGATAAAAACACGTCCTGATCCACTGACCTCTGGCTCATAGTGAGACTATTGAATTGAGGAAGATCGTTGTGAGGATCAGTCCCCAGTGTAGGAATCTCCATGACAGGACCGCTGTAACGACACGTATAGTTTTAGTTGGGCTTTGAGCCCTAGCCTGTTTGTTTAGCTAAGTAGTCATCCCTTAGCAGCAACTAGTGAGCATGATTATTAGATACCTTGGAGAACTCTAGAAAACTTTATCATGTGTGCCACGTGAAGAGCATGAGCAGCCTGGGGTGTATGCGTCTTTTAACTCGATTTACACTCTCTTCGTAAATTCCACCTTCCCTTTTTCATCGACATTTTCTGCTACTGATTCTAGAACATCTCTAACAAGAGGAAGAACATTGTTCTCAACCAAACTTAATCTCTTTTACTGGCTAAGACGATTCTGTTGCATTCAGGTAGGGGGTTCTTTCTTCTTACTCTTTCTATTCTTATGGAACTGAGCTATGAATTTAGATTGTTCTAATCAATCTGTTGGCGAATGATTTATTTGAATTTTGTTTGTTGGATGCGATTTCTGCAAAAAATATGAATGGGTTTTCGTCAATTCATATGATTTCGTGTCTACATAACTTCGTAGTTGAATTTCTTGGTTTAATTGAACGAATGTGGAGAAACCTAACATTTCTATTTTTGCTGATTTTCGATCCGGTTGTCGAGGGTGAAATAACATGAACCTTTTCCATTCATATTAGAGTCGATCTTTATGGTTTAGTTTATTTTTGTGAAATTTTAACCCTTTACAGTATGAGTTGACATTATTGATTTATTATTGAAAAAATCTCACTCTTTCAAAAGAAAGGAAAATGTTTTTCTTATGTAACTGTGTGAATCAATCCTTAGTATTGTTGTTTCATTTTTACTCCTTTCACACTTCTCATTTGATTGGAAATGATGGGCTAAATTAATTCCTCTATGGTTTTCTTGAGATTGAGTTTAATAACCTGCTATCTGTTTGTGAAAATGACCCACATGAGTTTAACTTTCTTCTCAATTTTTGTTGGTTTTTCTTTTGAACTATGGTGTCATGAAGTCTTACGGGATTATAAAATTTCATTTGATTTTACATCATCTGGTTAAAAGAGCTGTTTTATTTTTGTTTTCATTTTGACATTTATGATTTGCCATTCCATCTTTATTTCTGTTGCTTAATGCATTTACCTTATTTCGGTGCCGCACATACTTGAAAGTTTTACTGCCTAGATTAACATGTTACCCTACTTGAAATATTTTTCATATAATTGAGTCCATGTTTTACAACTTTGTTAAGCTGGGATTGCCACTTGCTTTGCTATTTTATACGCTTGACTTTGGCTACTGATTCTTCTCACCGTTTTAGTAATCTTACGTTTCTAAGCATGATTGTTTCCTCTCGACAATTAGGACTATCCCGTTGGTTGAATTTTCAAAGATGATTATGCTGGAAATGTTTCCCATGTTTCTGCCAGGCTATAAATGCTTGAATTTCCCTTTTTGGAACTGTCTTCTTAGTAAGTTTGAAACTGCAGCGGTTAAACTTATATTCGTTAATCATTAGTTTTTGGAGCCACCTTATTGTCTGGAAATGTGTGTATGAATTTACATTTTGTCGTTTTATTACTATACGAAGCTAGGCGACTCTATTCTAGGAACGTCGGGCCTAAGTGGCACCCCACCACCTCGGTGGAAACCCGGAAGATCGTTGCGGCAACGATGGCTGGTAACCAGAACTACCCTGACGGTGGCACTGGCCATGAGAATAGTAGAGTAAATTTTATTCGCGGCTCTGAATATTTTTATAATTTATATTTGCGCAAGACTTACATTTCTGCATTTTTATTTCGCTCCAGCTGGATTACATTTCTATATTTCTGTTTAGCCGGTGCTTTTATTTATTATCCATGTTTATCTCTTGCACTGCATTTTTGTCGTTATACTCTCTACTGGGCATCCGCTCACCCCGTTTAATTTTGTTTCCCTCCCTAAGAGTACGAAGAGAAGTTGCAGCGGTAAGCCGGGAGCTTACAGCAGGCTACCAAAGCTTCCAGTGTTAGTATTTCGTTATTTTGATGTGTAAATCACGGGGATAATATGGGGTAGTTTACTTTCGGTTTTCGACTCATGTATTACTATATTTTGCTTTGTAAATATACAAGCTAAGATCTGTTTTTGGGTGTTTGTATTAACCTTACACAGAACCTTCCTTTGCCGTTGGTGTGTCGGCATGTTTTAAATTATTTACTACTTTCTACTTAGAACTCGTTTACTTCAATGCATTAGCAGGTCTTATTTTGCATATGGCTATCTCTTCGAATCTCCACTCTTATAATTCTAAGTTTTCGGTAATGGTGCGAACGTAAGTGATGATGGAAAATATTGCTTACTGAATATCATTTTTGGTTACTGGTGTACTTGAGTTTTCCATGTATATAGTTCATGCTTTCCATTTCTGATTTGGGGCTTAGCTCTCTTTTTATTAGTATGTAATGAACTATAAAAACTATGTGTTCAGGTTCCTTTATAGAATTTCTGTTTACTAATGTAAAATGTTCGTTTGGAGTTATATGATCTGTTGATGTTCAAATTCCCTATGGGCATAATATTTTTTTTTTGAGTATGTTAGGGATTTTCAAACCCCTACTTGAACAAATCTGGAGTTTAATTTGAATTTGGCACCTGGATAAGTTATGCACCGTTGTTAAGCCTAAATTGTATATACGTTTTGAACTCTCTATTTCAAAGTTTAAACTTTCATTTCAAGCTCACAGTATGGTGTCGCCTTTTAGTGGCATTTGATATTTTTATTTACGTTAAACCTTTTACCTTGTTTTCATGGTTTTAGATCTTGGGTGACATAACAGTGGGTTTTACATTTTCAGTAACCTAGAGTATGTTTGGTGCTAACCCCTGACAAGTATTATTAAGCTTTATGCTTGAATTCTAAAATGATTGTTGCATTTTTTTTTTCCCTAGAAATTTTCATTTGAGCATATGATCTGGTCAACTGTTTTGAACATATTATTACTTGCTTATCTAAATGAAATCATGAAAATATTCATGTATTCAGCTTTTTGAGTGATGTGCCAGGGACTTAACCTTGCTAATGGGCTGAAAACCAACCCGTTAGGAGGAAAAAATTCACCTGTCCGTCACAACCGCTCATATCTGATGTCGCTTCTTTGATCAGGTCCATGTAGGTCCGCGCCGCTGAAGTATCTTCTCTGGTGCGTTGAATGCGTTCCTTGTTGGCTCCAGGGGCAGTCGCGTCTCCTGTGGCAATCGATCAGTTAATGTCTTAAGAAAAGTGAGTACCTCTTTCTGAGTTACGGCCATATCCGTTTGGGTCTTAGCAAGAACTTTCTGCTTGTCCATAAAGTCTGCAATGGTAATGGGAGATGGTCTTCCTCTCGTCCCTCCGGCTTGTCGTCCTGATGAAGGAGTGAAAGTTGTTGCTCTAGTGACCACCGGAGGCGTTACACTTGAGGAGATGCCGGGATTCGCGGCTGCTCTGGCTCTGGTGATGGGAGGCGTTACACATACTGGAATATCTCCTGCTCCGCTAGTGTTGGTGGTAGAATTGATGGCTCCACGAGATGTATTGACCACGGTAGATCCACTGACAGGTACATCGACACCGGGAGTGTTATCCACACTAGCTCCATCAGAATTGATTGTTGATCCAGACCTGAGTCCCACCATCTTGAAATGAATTGCTGATTGAATTTGTTCTAAGATCTATCCCTTTGAAATTGCGAAAATTGAATTAGGTATTGAAAGATGAAATTGAGAACCGAAAAATTGATATTGCAACCGAGATATTAATCTCCCACTGTGGTCGCCAATTGTTTATCGGTGAAAACTGTTGAGGTTTTGTTCCGAATACAAATCTATATGGCTGAAAACAGACTTTCGGTAATAGTTTTGCAACAGAAAACAGTGATCTAATGCTGTCAAAACCGTGGCTAAAGGGCAGTTTCGGGTTTGGAATGTCTACAAGGTTTACTAGGATTAGGAAATTTGTATAACGGTTTGGAAGAGTATTTTCCAAGTTTAGGGTTTCCTAATTAAGGCGTGAGTCTATTTTTAGGAGTTCTCTAAGGCTTAGGGAGCAAGGATTTGTCTACTATATAAGAGGGCTTATATTGTGAGTAGAAATCCATTCTCTTGGTTAATTCTCTTGTAGAATCCTCTCTTTATGAGAGTGATAGGGTCACAACCGTTGTGTCCTACAATGGTTGGTGATGGGGTAAAAACTATGTGAGAAGAGAGACTTGTAGTGAGAACGGGTATGGGAGAAATCTAGGGTTTCTAGGGTTCATGTGGGAGAAGCTAGAATTCATGATGTTCTTCATGTTCTTGTCTAAAGTCGTAGCAACCATGGCGGTAGAAGTTTATGGAAGAAGAAGAACAAAGGAAGAGGTAAACTCTTCGTAATATGTTTTGTTGTTTCTAACGTTTAGCGCTAGTGGGTTATATAACTAGTTGATTATATGATGTGTGGGATGTAATAACTTGTTATGATAATGAAGATTCTCGGGGTGGTTTTTGCCGTGGATGTAGCCTACATAGGTGAACCACGTAATCTTTGTGTCGTGTGTGATTTGTCCATCGTATTGATTATATATTCGTGCTAGTATTATCCGGTCATGCTAATCTAAAGATGTAAGAGACGGATTCGAGCTAAGTTATCTAAAGTAGGATGTTTCATGGAATTAACTTCTATGGAAGCATGCCGGTTCGAGATGAACGTAACCCTGGTTTCCCGACAAGTGGTGCGGTGAGCGTGGATAAAGATGGCAGTGATTTGGTAATTTGAACAAGAGGTTTCAAAGTAGAGAAAATCTTGGTTCGTAGCAGAATGATATAGTCCATGAAGATGATGAGTAAATCAAGACCGAACAAATAATAGGATGACATCAATAAAGAGTCGACAACTTTGCTTGATGTGACTATGATTCGTGTTGAAGGTGTTTTCTTTGCAAGAGAAGATCGTTCGTGGGTTCAACTGGCGTCTGCAAATATTGTCAGGAGAATGTTTTGAATCATGGTGGTGCTAGGTGACAATCGTTTATACACAACATATGAAGATTGTAGCATGTTTTTTCTACATGGAGGACTCAAGATTGTTGGTTCTTGGAGTTGGTGAAGTCCGTCTGGAATTGTTTAATGGATCAGTTTAAACAATGTCAAGTGTTAGACATGTGTCGAAGAAGAAGTATTCTACGAAGGTGGAATAATGAGTGGTCATGGCGATTTAAGTAGTTTGATACAAGTCATGCGAAACTTGTATAAATTATATGAAGAAGTTGTTTGTGGTGAGGCTAGAAGATCGACAAATAGCGATTCCGGTGGAGCAAGTGCAACGGAGGAATTTGGCTTAGGTGGTGGTTCAAGCTCAAAGTACAACACAATTTCGATTCGTGCTAGTGATGATGTCCGCGAGGATGGCCTTGTATAAGGTGGTAAACATTCATGCTTTGTTGGAGTGAAGATGAAGGTTTTGTTCACGTCACAAAAGGTGGTGATTGTTGAGGTTTTGTTCCGAATACAAAACTATATGGCTGAAAACAGACTTTAGGTAACAGTTTTGCAGCAGAAAACAGTGATCTAATGCTGTCAAAACCGTGGCTAAAGGGCAGTTTCGGGTTTGGAATGTCTACAAGGTTTACTAGGATTAGGAAACTTGTATGACGGTTTGGAAGAGTATTTTCCAAGTTTAGGGTTTCCTAATTAAGGTGTGAGTCTATTTTTAGGAGTTCTCTAAGACTTGGGGAGCAAGGATTTGTCTACTATATAAGAGGGCTTATATTGTGAGTAGAAATCCATTCTCTTGGTTAATTCTCTTGTAGAATCCTCTCTTTATGAGAGTGATAGGGTCACAACCGTTGTGTCCTACAATGGTTGGTGATGGGGTAAAAACTATGTGAGAAGAGAGACTTGTAGTGAGAACGGGTATGGGAGAAATCTAGGGTTTCTAGGGTTCATGTGGGAGAAGCTAGAATTCATGATGTTCTTCATGTTCTTGTCTAAAGTCGTAGCAACCATGGCGGTAGAAGTTTATGGAAGAAGAAGAACAAAGGAAGAGGTAAACTCTTCGTAATATGTTTTGTTGTTTCTAACGTTTAGCGCTAGTGGGTTATATAACTAGTTGATTATATGATGTGTGGGATGTAATAACTTGTTATGATAATGAAGATTCTCGGGGTGGTTTTTGCCATGGATGTAGCCTACATAGGTGAACCACGTAATCTTTGTGTCGTGTGTGATTTGTCCATCGTATTGATTATATATTCGTGCTAGTATTATCCGGTCATGCTAATCTAAAGATGTAAGAGACGGATTCGAGCTAAGTTATCTAAAGTAGGATGTTTCATTGAATTGACTTCTATGGAAGTATGCCGGTTCGAGATGAACGTAACCTCGGTTTCCCGACAAGATGTAACGCATACTGGAATACTGGAATATCTAAAGTAAGATGTAACGCCTCCCATCTCGTGGCTCTGGTGATGGAAGGCGTTACACATACTGGAATATCTCCTGCTCCGCTAGTGTTGGTGATAGAATTGATGGCTCCATGAGATGTATTGACCACGGTAGATCCACTGACAGGTACATCGACACCGGGAGTGTTATCCACACTAGATCCATCAGAATTGATTGTTGATCCATACCTGAGTCCCACCATCTTGAAATGAATTGCTGATTGAATTTGTTCTAAGATCTATCCCTTTGAAATTGCGAAAATTGAATCAGGTATTGAAAGATGAAATTGAGAACCGGGAAATTGATATTGCAACCGAGATATTAATCTCCCACTGTGGTCGCCAATTGTTTATCGGTGAAAACTATTCCTGCCGGTTTTGGTAATTTGGGGTGTGTGGATGAGGAATGAATCTAAACCCTAAACAAATGCACTGCGCGGTGAGTGCTTTTGATTCGAGAGATTAATATATACAATTCTGGCCTAAACCAAGAAATGGCCGTTCCAGACTTGTTTAGGTCACAAAGTGAAGGAGATGGGGTTGATCTTAGGGAGGGAAGCGAAGAAGGTGTTGAGATTGTGAAGGTGTAAGCTTGTTTATGACTTGTAACAGAAAGGTGAGCAGGCTTACGATTAATGCAAGCAGGCTCTGGGTGTTTGAATACGTGTTGTATTAACACTTGGTTTCTGAGTTGCGTTCTTGCTTGGAAATAGGGAGGAGAACCTATTTATACAAGTCATTTGAGCCTTATTCACGTCTCTCGTATGAAGTGGAGGAAGTGGAGTGATGGAGTAGTGGAGTGGTGTGTTAGTGTCACACGATCAATCTTGCCCACTTCTCCCATCATCACTAACCTTCCATGTCTTCCTGACACGTTCTTGTGATGGCGCGTTGCACGCTGTAAACTGCCATACCAATACCCCAGTATGTATCCCCCAGTTTATGACATGATTGATGTCTCGAGTGTGTGGATCGTGGGACCCACAGAAGGTAGCATGTAATGCTAGTTAAATAACTAAGTTATTTAGGAAGTCGATACTTGTAAAGCATCGTTTGTATTCTATGCATGTTATGCATCGAATGTATTCGGCATATATGAAGCATCGTTGTTGAGCACCATGACCTGCCTACTTCACGTGAGGGTTTGGAGGCTGCGCTAGCAAATCCTCCCTTGGCCGACCACATGGTGTGGTAGAGTGACAGACGGTGATCACATTGATACTTGACTAGTCGCCTAACTGTTAGCCTAGGCCGTCCGTCCGAGCTGGCGAAGTTGGACGGACGAGATGACTTGCGACCCACATCAGCGACCCTCGGATTAGGGTTTAGGAGGTGCGCGAGTGTACTCCTTCAGCTTGGTCGAATCCAAGCATGAGAGGTGTTTCATGGAGAACCGATCAGGCATGCGTGTAGACGACATGATGATGTCCATGCCCATGCTTCACTGTCCCATGAAGGTTTGATCTAGGCCACTCGAATTTACCGGTGAAGTTGAGTGGCTGAGATCGATTTGCGACAGAAATCCTATGCCGCAAAGGATTCTTAAAGGGGCGCAGTATGCCACCTTCAAGGCGCGCGTTTTGAGACGACATGATGACTTTCCTAGGCCGTCCGTCCGAGCTGGCGAAGTTGGACGGACGAGATGACTTGCGACCCACATCTGCGACCCTCGGATTAGGGTTTAGGAGGTGCGCGAGTGTACTCCTTCAGCTTGGTCGAATCCAAGCATGAGAGGTGTTTCATGGAGAACCGATCAGGCATGCGTGTAGACGACATGATGATGTCCATGCCCATGCTTCACTGTCCCATGAAGGTTTGATCTAGGCCACTCTAATTTACCTGTGAAGTTGAGTGGCTGAGATCGATTTGCGATAGAAATCCTATGCCGCAAAGGATTCTTAAAGGGGCGCGGTATGCCACCTTCAAGGCGCGCGTTTTGAGACGACCAAGCTTGGTCGGTCTCGGCCGTTTGGTCCGGCGTGTAGGTGGTAAGCTGGTATTCACGCCTATACCTGACTGTCCCATGGAAACTTGATCTAAGCCACTCAATTTGTCTGGCGAAGTTGAGTAGTCGAGATCAGTTTGTGATTTGGGAAGCGTGACCACGCTAGTTTGGGCGTGCGTTTTGGAGAAACCAGGCATGGTATGCCTTGGTCGGTCGGGTGAGGAGATAGATGGTTCCACGGTGATCATGTTGATGCTCACTGGACCTGCTCAGTTGTCTCCTAATCCCTTCATTCGATCAGGAGAAAACGGACGCTCATGATCGATACAAACCCTAATTAGGGTTTTGGTCGGCCATGCGTTATGCGTTGTTTTTCACGCACGAATTGGGACAACCAAACATGGTTGGTCCTGATCGCTTGTTCATGTGTGTAGGCGGACGCACGGTGAGTGTGTTAACATGCTCCGGGCCCTTTGAATTTACATCTACACCTTCCATCTATGCCTGCGAAATGGATGGTTGAGATCGTTTTGCGACACATGTAATGTGCCGCTAACCCTAATTTAGAGTTTTTTGTTCATTCTGCTTGGTTTGGACGGTTTGTCAAGCTATGCCACCCCTTTTGGGGATACTGGCCATGCATTGGGTCGGCAGTGAATGTTCCAATACCTGCTTGGGGGTATTGGAAACGATCTGGACCATCCAATCATGCTGGTGAAGTTGGATGATCGGGATCGTTTCTAGACTGTTATGGATAGTCTAGACGCTCAATTGGGCTAGTATAACACACCGAGAGTTATATGCTCAATCGGGCTAGTATAATACACCGAGAGTTACATGCTCAATCGGGATAGTATAACACACCGAGAGTTATAGCCTGTACGGGCATTTCGTGCATGCCTCACTGTTGGTACTTAAATATTCATGCTACTCTGACACGAGTAACAATCAGTCATCATGCCGCATCAACAATAAGAGTTCTGCAAAGATCAACACAGGAAATACAAGGCATTTTATGCATTAATCAATAATGCTAAAATTCACAGAATATTCGGGGGATTGTTGCTACATGCTCCATTCTAGGTGAATTAATAAAGTGAAGAAGTATTCATCACTTATAAAATAATCTCATCCTCTGCAGGATGGTTATACAAAATATTGGTTTTACAACTTTAGCCCTGAACTAAAATCCACCATCAACAATTGGTCACTTTGTCGCTCATATCGTCAAATTTCTAGGTGATTGTGACATCATGGTAACTCATATCATCTGTCTCGGCATTGAGATACAAGAGATGGTTGTTGCCATACTTGATGAGGTAAGTTTCAATCCATTTCTCGGATGCTCATACTTCCTCAAGCTATTTGACGTAGGCATGCACCAATTTCGAATTGGGCATAGCCAGAAAACAAAGCTACTCGGTATGCAAGTTAGGCGGGATTGCATAAGTCATTGGCATCACGAGGATGGTACAAGAGGAAAGTACGGTATGAGTTTGGAAGATGTACCCTTGGATCAAGCAAGATAAGTGCAATGCATTTAGCTCAATGCATAAGCGCTGCGAAACTAGGCTTGCAATGGCCTATGCACAAGTCCAAGGCATGCCTTATGTATGGACAAGACTCGAAAGTCAGTGATGCACATAATAATTCATCTTCTAACAAATGTTGGTACATTCATTATAATTTATATCGAATATTTACATGGAGAATAATAGAGTTCATAGTCTATTAGTGGGTATCCACCCTAGTGAGAGTTATTCCAAAATGGAGCCTGAATCGGTTGACCCGAAACTACAATTCAGTCATCATGAAAATATAAGTTACAACAACATGTTAGAAAACAAGTTGGTCACGCTATACTTCATATGCATGTATTTAACCATTCATGGCGAGTTAATTCAGTCAATTTAAGAGGTGGGCGGTTTGAGTTCAGTATGATGTTTGGGTACCTTCTCCATTTTTTCAAACACAGAGTCCAAGATATCCTTGGTGGCGTTTATATTTTATAAAACCATAAGACTTAAATTGTCCAAGTTATATTAGAACAATGGTGGAAGATTATAAATACGTTTTTTCAAGGATTTGAAATGTGGTAAGTTTGTTTCTTCTGGTAGTTTGATTTTTAGATTTTGTTTTTACTCTTCTTTATATTTAATTTAGGTATATGTGAAATTATCGTTATATGCAAACTTTAATTATGAATGGAGTTACACCGTCAGATTTGTACATGTTGACGGGAATTAAATATGAGGAAAATGTACTCCCATTTGACAAATCAAAGTAGGAATCAGAAGGAAGATGGAAAGTCAACTTCAGTTATACTCAAATGATCCAAGAAACCAATATCTTAAGGATTAAGAGTGTGATTTGAAAAGTTTTTTAATGCGTTATGCTAAAAAAAAATGATAATAGGATGGGAGAAAAAACCTATTTGTTTACATAATATTATGAGAAGCTTGATAGTGTATTTGTATTGTGGGAAATATGCCAATACTTTTTTCCAAAAGCTAGCTCAGTGACGTTACTTGGTTTTCTCATATCGTTAAAATATTTATAGCGAGTACCAACATATGACCGTGGGTCTACAATTTTGTAAGAACTTTACATAACTCTCGATGAATGCTCGGTTTTCGAAAAAAGACTGAATAGTTTTGGGGAAGTATTGGAGGTAAGAACCACAATGTATTTTGATCATTTATTATTATGATTACAAAATTTGAAATGGTACTCAGCAATGTTATTATTTTCAGTATTGGTGTTATATTTATTTCTGTGTTTGTATATCTTAGTTTAACACCAAGACAGATGGTTTTCTGCTCATACTGATGTATACTGCTATAATTGGATGTCTAGTCATAGTAAAGATGGTCAACATTGAAAAGGAGAGGGTACCAAGTGTACCATTAATTTTTTTTGTTCTGCAACCTGTATGGACAAAACCTAATACAATCACAAGTAGGTCAAAGAAAACACCTTTAAAAGATTATATATAAAGTTTTTATATTTATCTTCCACAATCAATATGTATAGACCAAAGATCCATGCACCTGATTGTATAGAAGAGTTCTTGAACGATCTATATCTAAAATAAATCTAGTCGTATTCGAATTAAGAGGATCCGAAATCTAACAAGTACGAAACTTGCAATCTGGCTTGCAACATATAAATTTAATAAGAACAAGTGTTGTTTTTTATCTCAAATAATAAGTCAAAGCAAAGACCCTTGAAAGATTGTATATAGAGTTTTTATATTTATATTCCGCAATAAATATGTATAGACCAAAGGCCCATGTACCCGATTGTGTAGAAGAGTTCATGAACGGTCTCAAAAATCAATATCCAAGATCAATCTAGTTGTATTCGAATTAAGAGGATCTGACTTCTAACAAATATGAAACTTGCAATATATCTTGCAACATATCTATCTAACAAGATGATAATTGAAACTCAATTCTCAATTGTCATTCATTCTGGCCCCACTTTACGATGATGTGGACAATTTTAGTGTGAGTATTCAAGAATAGAGCTTTCTCATTCACTCTCGCCCCACATGAATTAAGGAAAAAAAAAAATTACAAGCTAATTACACCTTTCGTGTACGACCAAAGCCTCATCCCACTATTCCCATTTTTATTTTTCATCGACTAAACGCCCCCCACTTCAACATATCCGCCTACATTTGTTCTTCGTCCACAACTTCTCAACTGCTCAAATCTTTGTGTTTGTTTTTCCAAAAAGTTTATTCGTCAGTACCCAGAATAATGGTTTACGAATTTCAATCTCATCAAAGATCGCCAAGAAGTCACAAAAGGTAATTATCTATCTTTCTTTATCTATGAATCAAATTGCTAAAAACCAATTTTTGGTTTTATGATTCAAATTTTGTTTATCGAAAGTTAGGGCTTTCTTTGTTTATAAGGGGTAATTCACTATACCAAGAGTTTAATCATTAATCAGAATCATGTTAAACATCATTATATTCGTTGTTGAATCAACTATATAAATTTATCAATTAGGGGAGCGAAGATCTTTAGTGAACCTTTATTACACTTCACTATATTCTTTTCTTTAGTGAAGTCTAGGCGTCTACACTTCAGTTAAGCTTTAAAATTGATTTGTTGAATGAACCTTTATTTCAGTGATGGACTTTTAATACGATTACAGTGAAATTAACTTCAAAATGCCTCATGTATTTAGCAAGCACTACTTGAAAAGAAATCGTTAATTAAAGCCAATTCTACAGAGAAGGAATCACAATTTTAAGGTAAGTTTTGGTCAACTAAAATCTTACATTACATGGTTTTGCGTTTTTTTTCTCAATTTTATTTCAACTATTCGTACCAATTCATTAGATGAGAATGTACACATTTTTTGTTTCACTGTTTTGGTGGTTTATTAATTGGAATTCTCAACTGAGATTTTTTGGATTATTACTTGATGCAGTCTCATTGTTTGTGGAAATGCCAAGCACAAAAGAGTTAAATGTGTATAAATAGTTGTAATTAACTGCCACAACTAGGCCTGCACACGGTTCGGTTCGGTTCGGTTAGTAGTGGAACCGATCAACTAACCGTTTATAGTTCGGTTAGCAAATTTAAAACCGAAACCGAACCCAATGGTATTCGGTTCGGTTCGGTTATTGTTCGTTTCGGTTCGGTTATTGTTCGGTCCGGTTCGGTTATTGTTCAAACCATAAATTAATCTAAGGTTAAAAGAAAAAACCTAGAAATTGATAAAAAAAATCAATCAAAGAGAAAATAACTTACTAGATCATAGAGGTGGTGGTGCTCTTAAGTCTTGAACCTTGATGGAGGTGGAGGAGTCGGAGAGGAAGAGAAGAAGAAATGAAATGGCCGCATACGAGTTCGGTTTTTATACTCTAGGATTACCCGATTTTAGACGGCTAGGATTAATCCTAATAATAATCGGTTATCGGTTCGGTTTCGGTTCGGTTAGTAGTGGAACCGATCAACTAACCGTTTATAGTTCGGTTAGCAAATTTAAAACCGAAATCGAACCAATGGTATTCGGTTCGGTGCGGTTACGGTTCGGTTAGTGCGGTTATCGGTTCGGTTGCGGTTATCGGTTCGGTTTTGTGCAGCCCTAGCCACAACGATGCATTCCCTTATGTCAATGAATAAATAAAGGTAATTTAGTGCAGTGCCTTACTTTTTATAACTGCAGGGGGTGTTAATTCTCACTTCATAGTTCATACCTGATGTTGAAGATTCTCAATTCGTATTCAAAATATCAAAAGAAAATTTTAGTTGTTTAACTAGCCAATTATGCATAAATATGTGTTTTTCCTTATTTTTATTGCTTTGCAAGGTGGAAGAAGTTTTGAATGTTTTAACTTTCAACTAAAAAATCACTGATGAATTGGATGTACCCACCTTCAGAGATAAATGGGTGCTGGAGATAAATGTACGCCGGTAATTTGTAGAGCAATTAGCAATTACTACAAACCATTATTTATTTCCTAACATTTCATCATGTTCTGCACTTGCTAATATGAAAAAGGTACACTAACTATAGTCCATTTGTTAAGACTCAACAGTGAGAAAGTTTCATCAACTTAAGTTCACAATTGAAATAAGAATCTCAAGCATTTGGTTGTGACTTTACATGTGCGTAATTGAGATGATAAGATTTGCATAATATTAAGATATTAAGTTGTTTTAGGGAGGCCAGGGAGGAAAAGATTCTTATGATGCTCATTGTTGGAAGGTTGAATAATATTATACTTTCTCAAGCTATGTAAGAATCATGAATCCCCTTTGATGGGTTTGTTTTGTTCAACATCTTTTTAAAAGTATTGCAATACTGTTGGCGTTTATTTGATTGCTACTGACGTGCAATATGTGGGACAGTTAGCAGTGATAGGAACAAACCTCCACTGTAAAAGCAACTCTTTGGTGTAATGCTTTGTGTGGGATCCTAACAAGGATATAAATTGTGGAAGTTGGCCTGTGTGTTATGGTGGAAAGTCTTGGTGAACAATCTTTACTGCATACAATGGTTATATTGCAAGGTCTACAGAGGAGAAACAAGATTTTGAGGCGCGGAAATTAGTGGAGAAGAAGAAAGATGCAACTGGCCGAGGATCACGCTTTGTTGGAGAAGCTCCATCATATGTCAACCAATGGGATGATTTTTTTCCCACAGAACTGTTGATCAATGTACAAATGAAGAAGTGTTAGGTACGACACTCAATGTTTCTAGGAGATTGTTAATCCTCTTTCTCATCATGTAATCTTCTGATCCTTTTCAACAATACCATATGCATTTATTAATGCAATCAGTTTATTGCAGCAGTAAGCTTAATTTTTATGTGCTACATTATTTAGATCATAATGAATGAGCATTGATGCGCTTTGTTCAGTTAGTACAATTTCTGATTGTTGAGTACTGAAATCTCATTGTGTTGTGGACGAATACACAGCTTATAAAGGTTTATTTGCTATCCTAAATTTTCTTGCACAATATGTGATTTGAACCATAATAATGTTTATTTGAAATGCAATAATTTTGTTCCTCAGTATCTTATTGGGAGGAATGTGATTGAGATTAGAAAGGTTACAAGTTGCAGTAAGTTGATTTTTTTTGGAGTTCATGGTGATAATCATTAATCATAGTTTATTGACTATTTCTATATGACTACGACAATAGTGTAATATTGGTGATTAGTGTGGATGACCACAACATTGTAATTTACTATGTTGTATATTTTCATAGTTGGTGTGAATGATGAAAGTTCACTTAGTCTTACCGTAATATTGGTGAAGAATCTCAAGATACAATGTGGATAAGATCTTTATATGGAAGATTTAATATTTTCTTGTTCACATATTTGAATGGATTTTTTTTTATTATTCTATATACATGATACATGCACCTATAACTCTATCTATGAAATATTGTTTATAAAAATTAGTTATGAATTATTACATTATCATTTGTAATTACTACTGAGAATAGAGTTGATATGCGGGATTAATTTAGACTAGCTTCTTGATCAATTATCCTCTGATGATACGATGTATAGCCTCGAATGAACTTTTCAGACTAAATACAAACCATGCAGATCCTTTTTTGCTGATATACTCATGATCTAGATAGTATGGAGAAGCATATCGATCATTGTGACAATGAACAAAATTTAAGCCCAAGTTGAATTAGACTATGCTCCCCGGTGCGAAGCACGGGTTACTTTCTAGTGAATTCAATAAGAACAAGTCTTGTTTCTAATCTCAAATAATCTAGGTTAATTATGCATTACTTTAGTTATTCCTATTATAACGATAAAAACTATAATGCGGAAAAAAAAAATATAAGACACCATAAATTTTGTCAACGAAGAAACTACAAATGTAGAAAAAACCTGGGACTTCGTCCAGCTTTAAGCACTACACTATATTAAACTGCTACAAGAACTATCCTAGTATCGGACTTTAGACTGGAATATAGTTGAGATCAAATTAATATCCCAACCAATTCAGCTGCAATCGTGTTTATCACGTTGCGTGAACCTCGCAAGATTTGACGCACTTGATTTCCTCAGATGGCTTCTTTTACATCCTAAGAGTTGCTTCAACCTCGGGGAAGAATTTCGGCACCTATCTTCCTTTCACAGATTCCCTTTTGATATGTTTCTATATAGGTTTGGAAATATGCTTGCAGTGCACATATTTCATCGATCCTCACGAATCCGGAACACTTACACTATGTTAGCATAAAAGCATGGATTACTAAAAACCTCTCAAGAAAAATCCAAACAAATCAAAGAAGAGTTGAGATATCTATCTTGAGGAATCAAAAGTCTGGGATGAAGAGAATTTTATGATTTATATCTATCTTGTTTTTGATATAATAAAGTTCATGAACTTAAATAACCAGTAGAACAAGAACCGGATACAAGAACTATCTGGTAAAATGATAGTCTGACCGGGCTTCGCGAATCCCTAAGTGAAGTCTTCAAAGTCATAAGTTAGAATATAGTTCCATGAAAAACCTAGGTTATAGAGGACAAGTCTAGTTTTGCAACTAGGAAACAAGAGTACCAGGGATTAAAAAATCCTAGCCTATTGCAAGAATATCTCTATGTATAGATATTCCAGGCTACTGATAGCTTGAGATCCAAGCAAACACTTCCTCAGTTAAGATAAAATTCTTATTAAGATTTCATATATGCATGTGAAAAGTCCGCCTTGAAATTTCATAAAAGAATATGCACTATAGTCCGATTCTGGAACCGCGTATAATAATAGTCCATAAAGGAAAATATGCCTTTGAAATTACAAGCACTTAGTGGTGTCCAATAACACTCAAGACTAAACAATGATCGAAAAGATCAAAGTTATTTTGTGAATAAAGTTGTTTTAGAAGTGTTTAAAAGATTTGTCGTAAAAGCGAACAAAGTCATGTAAGACAGTTCGTGACCTTTTGCTAATAATGGAAATGGATAGGTTTGCAGACCTTTTGAAGTTCGAGAAGTTAGGCCGTAAACCGGGTTTCAAAATCTTGACAGTTTCAAAAACTTAGCAAACCGCGTACAATGATATTTCATAATAGAAACCTTTGAAATTACAAGCACTTTGTGGTGTCTAATAACACTCAACAAATAAACAGTGAGATCAAAGTTATTTTATGAATAAAGTTGTCTTATAATTTTTATAAGAGTTTTCGTAAAAGCGAATAAAGTCATGTAAGGCAGTTCGTGACCTTCTGCATACTAGAACTTGACAGGTTTGCAGACCTTTGGCAGTTCGAGAAGTTAGACCACTGGGGGTTAGCAAACCGGATTTCAAAACCTTGGTTGTTTGTGAAGTCAGGCTATAGGGGTTTGTAAATCGAGTGTGCAAATTTACCCCCATTCTCGAATTCATATGTGAGGGGTTTGCAAACCTATAAAGTTTGTGGAATTCCAGATTGGCTAGGTAATACATACAAGTATGTGTGCCTTGCGCCAAGAAATTCTATTTCTTTTATAATTCAATTTGAAACATTTTTAATAGCCATAGACAGGAATACACTATTTGTTAGAGCATTGCTAGGGCGAACTCACTAGTGATGCTATATCAAGCTTGTTGTCAAATTTAGTTGTCAAAACTATATCTTGATTTCTAGTCTACAATTAGTTAAGTCTCAGTATAGGATAGAGGTAGTTGAGAAACGAACCAGTCATCATTTTCGTTATACCGTTTGAAGGCGAAGATCAACCGGAGCTTTTTGAGAACTTCATCAACAAAAGATAAGTGAAGACCGAACCACCTATTTCATAAGTTATATTCACCTTTTAATCCTTGAGACGATTGTCGCATAACTAATTAGACTAACTTGCATAAACAAGAATTTTGAGTCGAGAACGAATTATTTAGTTTACGAATTTCTCGAAATATAATAACTAAGCTTAATAATCATTTGTTCATACTTGATCAAATTCGGTGGAGAACATTTATTGTTCGAAATCAATTTTTGATTCAAGTTTATCATTCGAAAATTGCATGGAACAGTGATATGTGTCATTAATGTTATTCATGAATGTTTCGAATTGATTTAGAAAAATATAGAACTACTATATTCGGAATACAAGACAGTGTTATCAGTCTTACAAACTGGGAAAACTGTTATATGTCTGAAGTTGTATTACATGTATTCGTACACGTAGCAGCGTAGATATATATTGACTTTCAGATTTGTGTGATATGCATATTCGTATGCACATCATAGGAAAATATGTTTGTTTCGTGATCCGGATATATACGTATTTTTATATGCAAACCATTTTGGAACAATGGTAAGGTAACCAGGTTAAACTTGTTAGAGCATTCCTCGGTCAAACTCGCATGCGTTGCTATCTCAAGCATGTTTTTCAATATTAGTGATCAAAAATATAAATTATTTGATTTCTAGTCTACTATAGCTAAGGTCTCGGACTAGGATAGAAAGTGTAGTTGAGATCAAGAACTCCATGGCGATTATCATACAAGATGAAGGACTACTCAAGGAACCAGTGGATCTTCATCGACTAAAAGGTATGTGCAGATTTGAACTTATCTATCACTCAAAAGTCTATCTACTATATCTCCTATCTTGAGACAAAAGTCGTATTACTATATAGACTAAGATTATACACATATGATATTTCGAGCTGAGTATATCTCGCTTATCTATTTCTCGAAATATGTGTTGGTAAATCTTTCGCTTTAGCCAAGTTCATATTTACCTAGTGACGAAAGTCATGTTATGTTTCAATCATTTTGGAAATTGCTCTGACGAAAAATAGTTTGTGAATAACAACTATATAACGTCCTCTGAGAATGTTTCAATGATTGAAATGAGAGTTAAGACAATATAACCATTGAAGGATATAAGCATTGTTGTGGCAACACATATATGTATAAGTCCTTATTGCTTGAACCAAAGTTTGCGAATTTTGTTGATCAAGTGAAACCGGAGTAGTGCATCAGCTCAGTCCCCGAACTCAGCATACAAGTTCAGTCCGCGAACTGGCGTAGTTCTCTAAGCAATTGAACAACTCTCTAACTAGTTCATTTGATTCATTTGGACTAGTTATGGTGAAGAAGAAAATGGTTGATATGAAAGTTATCATACTGCTAACCATTTGGTTAACTAGTTTTGAACCAACTAATGTACACGTTTGGGTACGGTTACACAAGCCCAGAAACGTACATTACAAGTGTGTATAACAAGCTATGTTTTCGATCTAACAGTTGATAAATATTAGCTTGAATCTAATCAGGTTTTCATCTAACGGAGAATATTGAATGCTTTGTTACTAAGCTAACATTGATTGCAAACCCTTATTTGAAAGACTATATAAGGGAGAACTCTAGAAACTGGGAAACCTAATCCCTAAACATTCTGTGTGATACTAGTTTTCTAAGCTAGAGTCGATTCTCCTTTAACCTTTGGTTATCTTATTTTAAAACCAGGTTAACGACTTAAAGACTTCATTGGGATTGTGAAGCTAGACCGATACTACTTTTATCGTAGTTGTGTGATTTGATCTTGCATCTTCTATCGTACGAGTACAATTGTAATAATTGGCTTGAGATTTCTATCTCTGATAGGCAGGATAAAAAAGTAGTCACAAACACTTCGTCTTATCGTTTGTGATTCCTCAATAATCTTCTTTGATGCATTGATTAAGTTTATTGTGAGGTGATTGATAAAGCCGAGCTGTTCTTCGGGAATATAAGTTTGGTTTTATCAATTGGTTCATGTTCACCTTGATTTATCAAAAGACAGAACAAAACTCATAGGTTTATTCGTGGGAGACGAATTTATATATCCTTGTAGACTTTTATGTGTGAGACTAATTTGTTTATTAAAGTCTTCGACTTTGGGTCGTAGAATATCTTGGTTGTGGGTGAGATCATCTAAGGGAATCAAGTACGCAGTATCCTGCTAGGATCAGAGGCGTATGAGCATAACTGTACCTTGGATCAGTGTGAGATTGATTGGGGTTCAACTACAGTCCAAACCGAAGTTAGCTTGGAGTAGGCTAGTATCTGTAGCGGCTTAATACAATGTATGTTTAATCTGGACTAGGTCTCGGGGTTTTCTGCATTTACAGTTTCCTTGTTAACAAAATTTTGATGTCTGTGTTATTTCTTTTCCGCATTATATTTTGTTATATAATTGAAATAATACAGTTTGTGCGTTGTTCAATCAATTAGAATATCCGACCTTATTGGTTGTTGATTTAAATTGATTGACACTTGGATATTGGTCTTTGGTACTATTCAAGTTATCTCTCTTTGATTAAGACTCGCAGATTGTATTTGCTTGAGTAAATCAAATTGAGAGATTGAGATAATAACTCCTTGAGATATTTTTTTATCTAAATTGAGTCTGACTGTCTAGTTGATTCTCTAGTAAAGTAACTCGGAGTTTGTCCATACAGATTGCTAATCGAAATACTGGGTGTGGTTGTTAGACCCCCGCTTTTTCAATTGGTATCAGAGCAGGCAAACACGTTCAAGACCTTACAAGTCTGTGTTTGTAGCGATCTGACTCTATGGACAAAGGTGCTATCTTAATTAACGTACCACTAGTCTTCGATGGCTCTAATTACTTATGGTGGAAAATTTCTATGCGAGCTTTTCTTCAAGCACGTGATTTCCAATCATGGGCATATGTTGTTAATGGCTATGATGCTCCCGTTGAGGAAGTTGGAGGTGTAAAAGTTCCAAAGAATATTGGTGAATACACTCCTGCTGATATTCTTGCAGCAAAGAAAAACTCCGACGGTTTGAATGTCATCATACATGCCATTACCCCAAATCTTCATCACCATGTGTCAAATTGCACTAAGTCGCAAGAAGCTTGGAATATCTTATCAACCGTATTCGAAGGTAATTCCAGTGAAAAGGAAGCTAGACTTCAAAATCTTAATTCCGATTTGGAAAACCTTCATATGAAAGATGACGAAACATTTGATGAGTTTAATCACAAAGTGTCTGAAATTGTTAATGTATCTTTTGTAGAGCTATCAACGGGGCAAGCTAGGGTCAACCCGGCCCTAGCTTGTCAACCCGTTGACAACTTAGGGTCAACCCTAGCCCTAGTCCTATTCATCTACAAGCCCAAAATCCCAACCCTAGCTTGTCCGCGGGTTGGCTCTGACGGGTTACGGGTTGGCTGGTAAATTTGCAATTTACTATTTCTGTAATAAAAAGATAAACCACCACAGGTGACAAGTCTAAATACTTAAAATCTCATACTGAAAATAGATTACAGACTCTGAAATGCAACTAAAACAACATGATTGAAATGAACCAAACCAAAGTTGTGGAAGTATGGAATGGAATACATAGTTACATACATATATAAAAACAAAAAATGCAAACTTCCACTTTTACAGTAAGTGCCCACAACGATACCGTCTAAAACACTTCATCACTAGTGAAAATGAGACCATAATAACAACCATTTCCTGCACAAAAAGTATCATATTCATTAATAAGGATATAGGCTTGTGTCTCCATTCATACCTAAAGTCTAAAACATTTCTACTAACTTTGAAATCTTGAATCACAACCTAAGACGCTCCGGTATGGATCTGTAATTTGCAGCAAAAAGTAAATCAAACAAAGGGATGTGTTTATGTAAATAAATAGAATTTGCATAATTACCCGCTTTAAATCGCATTTAAAGATCGGATACTATTAGACGCATAAGAACTTACTGCCTCATTGTTGTTTGCTAGCTCAAATGCCAATACATCCTCACTAATATCATTATCTTTCACTTCCTCAACATCAGTTGATGCAGCTCCTACATATAATTGAAAATAAGTAAATATCAATCTCACATATACTGTTAAATACACTTGCAACTACTTTAAAGATTAGTCAAAGACTTGTCGACTTACCAATTCCATATATCCAATCACGAGTTGTTATCAATGCCTCGGCACTTTCAGGTGATAAGGAGCTACGATATCTGTCAAGCACCCTTCCCCCAAGGCTAAAGGCAGATTCCGAAGCAACAGTTGAAATAGGAATTGCTAAAATATCAGTTGCCATTCTTGTAAGATTTGGGTATCGTAGTTCTTGACTTCTCCAATACTTCAAGATGTCAAAATCTTTCGATATTGAGCCTGATGACTCACTTAGATATTGTTCCAGTTCTGAATTGTCAGATTGCTGGCCACCATTTTGTTTTGCTGCGGCAAATTCCTGCATCAAAAAAATTGAAAACTTAACTACCAGTTCAACATGGACAGTTATAGAAATGTTCAAGCAGTCAAATTAATGAAATATCACCTGAAAGAAAGCACTTCCTTTGTGGCCAGTATTCCCACCATTTACAAGACCCGAATTCTGAGTTTCATTGGATGTAGAACCTCTTAAAGTTGATGCCGTATGATATTCTTTATAGAGTGCTGCCATCCTTTTTTTGATAATATCAACTTCCTTATTCATTTCACGCTCAGTAGGATACACCTTTTGGAAAGTAAACTCTACAAATTCAAACTTCAATCTAGGGTCTAAAACTACTGCCATTGCCAATATTGGACTCAATTTTTTCCAATACTTGGCAAATTTTTCTTGCATTTTCTTTGCCATGTTTCTGATGAACTCAATTTCATTAGTTCTCTCTTGCTCTAATAATACTTTAATCTGACAAACCCCATCGAAGTACAAATTCGAAGTAGGATACTTGTTTCCAGAGAATAGAGTTGTGAGGTCATAAAAGACCTTGAGAAACTTCGTGACCACTTTGATTTGCTCCCATTCTTCTCCGTTAGGAGACTCTGCATAGTCAGGGTCCACCAACCTCAAATGAGTAAAGACTTTTTCATATGAAATACAACTTTGCAACATAAGATAAGTAGAGTTCCATCGTGTTTTGACATCTTGCCGAACACCCATCTTCACCGACATTCCTAAATCGCTGACAGTATCCAAGAAATTTTGTTTTCTTCTTTGTGAACCTTTAAGGTACTTCACTGCTAACCTTATCTTGATTACTGCTGGATCAATCTCTGTCAGTCCATCCTTTACAATAAGATTTATTATGTGAGCACAACAACGTATATGAAAGTTTCTTTTCCCAGTTTCCGACATAACATTCCTTGCAATGAATCGCCTCTTCATAATTTTAACACATGAAGTATTTGATGCTGCATTATCAAAAGTGATGCTGGTTACTTTTCCTTCAATTCCCCAATCATTTAACATAAAAAATAACTTATCAGAGTGCCGGACCAGATGGGGTGGTGGCGGTGGAGAAAAATTCAAAAGAAACTTCGCAATACCCAATCTTGATCAACAAAGTGAACGGTTAAACTTATGTATCCAGTGGTGTTGACGGAGGTCCACATGTCTGATGTTAATGACATTTTACCTGGAGCACATTGCAATCTCTTGCGAATAACTTCTTTTTGTAACTTATGCATTTTAAGAATATCAAACCTTGTAGTATTCCTTGATATGGTTTCAACATCAACATTTAGATAACTACATAACTCCCTAAATTCAGGCCATTCTACACAATTAAAGGGAAGATTTTTACCAATAATTAGTCTCGCAACTAATTCCCGAAACTTTGATTGATCAATTTTCCGTGCACGAGTAGCCATTTCTCCATTATTTGCAGATAACAAAAGTTGCCCCACATCTTGCATCTTCAGTCTAGGGCACTTAGTTAAATGCCTTGACAAAGTAGATGTTCCTCCTTTCTTACTGTCATAAGCATATTCCTGCCCACAGTGCTTGCACGTTGCCTTTTCTTTACCATCTGTATCTCGTGACCAATCAAAATCCTTCCATACTATTGATGTAAGTTTCCTTTTCCTTGAAGCCTGCTCTTGAACTGTCATTGACTCCACTACCGTGATATCCTCTTCACTCATGACATCGTCATGGTCTTCTTCAACTGACATTTTATGAAGCTACATAAGAAATTCGAAAATCAAAATTAGTAAGCCTTGAGCTACATCAATCATCATAGATTCACAGGGGGCTAGAGGCTAGAGCTGTCAATTTAAAGTACACTAATTTAAAATCCAAACAACATGTATAGAAGAAGCTTATCTCTTTTCAATGTAAAAGGAGGGTAGCACACCGTAATTAATGTACCTTAGTACTCAGTTCAAGGTAGACAATGAACATAAAATAAGCTTTCCACTTTTTCTCACACTAATTTGGGTGGATTGGTACAAGGATTTAAACTGGGTTCATAGTTTAATTCAGTTTTGGCTTGGATTTGGGATTGTTTTGCTCATGGATAATCAATTCAAAACTGATGTAGTTGTCGCGAAAACAGCCAACAAAGTGTTGTTTTATTACCTGTGTATGTCAAGGATTGTTTGGGCTGTCTAGATCTCGAAATTGCAGGGATTAAAAGACATATAAAGGAGCTAAAAATATAGATGAAATACACCTCTCCACAACCGGAGTTATGCCTGCAACGCAACCTGTTTGATAAAAGTGCAGAAAGATGAATTTGAGACGATCAATAAACTCAAATTTCTTTAAATAATTACGGACTAAGAGATCAATAAACTCAAATTTTGGAATTAATAAACTTAGAACTACTCACCTTTTTTAGGGAAAGTAGAAAAGTATAATCAATCTGCCAATCTTTTCTTTTTCTTCTTCGACAGTTCTAGTGTAAGCTCCCCTGAAAATCAAATCGAATACAAAATTGGTCAATACAAAATCGAATCAAATCAAATCGAATTAATACACATCAAAATCGATTTGGTTTTAGAACGTTAGAAGTGAAAACAAAAGAACAAAAGAACAAAAAGGAGTGAAAAAATAACAAAAAGGATGAATCTATTTGGTTTTAGATAGAATCAGTGAAATTAGTTCACCACTTTCTTTACCAGATTCAGATCTAGAACTGGACTGGGAAGAGAAAATATCTTTTCTCTATTTTTTTCTCTGTCTTCTATCAACATCACAGGTATAGATAAGAGATGGGTAACCATTTACCTGGGTAGCAGGTAAAATGTTACCATTACCTCCGATTATAGGTTAAATTTAGATACTAAATATAACCGCATCATTTTTGACGGGTTGGCTGGTAACCCGTGGGTTAGACCTAGCCCGGCTTGTTTTCTAGTAGGGTTGTATATGCCAACCCTAACCCGGCCCGTTTAGGAAACAAGTCGGGCCGGTCCGGGTTGAAACAAGCCGGGTTAGGGTCAACCCGCGGGCCGGGTTACAAATTGACAGCTCTAATCTTTTGCATTAGGTAAGACATATTTCTGAAAGGACATTGTGATGAAAATTCTCAGATCGCTGCCATCTAGATACGATTATAAGAAGCATGCTATCGTTGAGGGAAATAACCTTGATACTCTCTCCAGAAATACACTGGTTGGAAAGATTAAGATCTTTGATCATGAACATTCATCCAAATCTAAGGATGTTGTGTTCAAAGCACTAAAGGACACTAAATTACTTGATAAAAGTAAAAAAAGTGTATATCTCTGAAGATGATCACTCTGAGACAGATTCATCAGATGAAGATCTTGACAAATCAGTCTCAATGATCACAAGACAATTTAGGGATCTTCTGTTGAAGAGAAGTAAACGGTTCTCCATAGATAAGATTAAGGCATCAGTCAAACCTCATAATCATGTTCCTCCTAAAAACATGGATATTGATGAAACTGATGATGAGGATATGCCTCAGTGCTTTAAGTGTAATGTTTTTGGTCATTTTCCAAATGAGTATCCAAATCGGAGAAAATACACTGGGAACAAAGGTCTTCCTGCAACTCATGATGAAATGTCTGACAATTATGACTCAAATGAAGACGAGAAATCAAGTGTTGCACTTTTTGGTGAAAAAAATGATTTTGATAATTGATCAATACACATATCAATCTTGATATTCTTTCATAAGAAAATCTAACAATTCTGGAGAAAAAGTTGACTCAATCTTTGGAAACACTGCTTATAATGTTTCAGGTCCTAATATGTGCTTAGCTGCTTGCACATTCCAGAAGCCTAATTTTTATCCAAGTCTGACGTGCTCATATTGTTCATTAAAGGGTCATGAACTCTCAAATTTTTACAAGTTCAAACACCAACAAAGTCATGTCAACAAACTTCAACGAAGAGCAAATCATCTAGCAAGAAAGCTTAAACTTGCTCAGAACACCGCTGAGGTATGTAAGATTTTATATTCGTCTAAGAAGTTAGTTTCCAAGGATAAATCAAGACCATTTGAGAAAAAATTATGGTCAAATTGTTTTGATAGACAAAGGTCCGTGGATTCCTCTCTAGAGGAAAATGGTGGACAAATTGTTGTTCACCACAACACAACTTGATTGTGTTGTTTTTGGAATCTTGTCTCATGTGCCTGATCAAAAGAGACAATGATTTGTACCTCTCTGGCTTTAGGATTTTTTTTCTTCTTTTCTTAGATTTGTCTTCATTTTGTCTATCAAACAAAAGAAAGGGTACTATCGACAATTCTACTCTTCATAGGGCTAATAGTTGGTCGTTTATGAACCTGTTTAGAGGTTTCGAACCCTACATTCCTTTTTCCTTCTCTAAAACCTCTTTTTATCTCAAGACTACTTGTTGAGTTAATTGTGAATTCCTCTCACAAACCTACATTCATGGACTTAATCAGTCGACTTTATATGAGTTTTGATACACTGAAATATGACAACCAAACTTGACATACCAACGCTTGGTGAGTTCAACCGAGCTATGCTCTAACAATCTCCCCCTTTGTCAATTTTTAGTGATAAAACTCTTATTACATATGGTTAAACAAATTACAAAAGAACTCATTTTATATACATTTGATTCCAAGTTTCAACAACACAATAACCTGCATATATTCAATCAATAAATATCGTTGTTGACATTTGAATAACAAAAAGTTTTACTACCCCTAAAGGTAAGCTAGGTAAATATTCAATCCGAATATATATAGTAAAAAATACTACGACAACAATATGATATGTTTCTCCCCATTAATCAATGCTTTACTCTTTCGTTAGATATATCATTTAAGCACAATTGTCCTTTCCGTGGTGATTGCAAATCACTTGTTTACTCCATATATTTCTCCCCCTTTTTGTAACAAAATGTGTAGTTGCAGGAAATCTCATACTACACCCTCACAAGAATTCATATAATCAAGTCATTTTAGGATGAACAATCACAATATTTATTGATTAATCTCACAAATTCTATAAGAAAGGAAAGAAATAAAGCTAAGAAATTAACAACTGCTCTGGACTTTCTCTCTCTTAACGACTTGCTCAATACTCGAAAAATATCTCTCCTCTCTGAAGCCTGTTCGGCTCTTTATATAGGGAATTACATAATGGATGACAGCTAATCTGTCCTTTATTTTAGGATCTAGCTTGCGGTATTTTGCAAGCTTACAAAGGTACGATTTCGCAAACGTCCTAAATCTCGCTAAATCTTCAAACCTTTCTCGTGTTTATGCTATCGTTTTATGCTACATCATTTCTCAAATCACCCTGCGATATTCGCAATGTGTTGTTGATGAAGATCTTGAAGTGTATCCTTGTTGCGATATTCTGATCCTACATCTTGCCTCTTATCATGTCTTCTATGTGAAGGAGAGAATGTCATGAGAAATTGTACTTCAAAGTGTCGCAGCTGCCCATCTTTCCAATGTTTTTATCTATCGTCCAGATTCCTTAAATTTAGCGTAACCGTCTACACGTGTCATCATTCCTTTATTTACCGGTTAAACTGGTCATCTTCTTTTGTCTATTTAAAGAGGTATCTGATGAAGAAATAATTTCCTTCTTTTACTTCTTATTTTACTTCGTCTTCATCTTTCATATTCTCTGTAACTTTTCATCATCTGCAACTTTCTTCATCTTCCCTATTTTCCTGCTATTGCTTCTTTTTGATCCCATTGAATCAGCAAGGTTAGTTTTCTTCCTTTTCTTCTTTTGATTTTGCTTAAACTGATCTTATTTTACTGGAATCATCTTGTTTATTTTGTCTTTTGTGTAATTCCCATACTGTTTCAGCAAAAGCACTTTCAATGTTGAATCTACAACTCAAAACCCTAATTCACCCAAAAAATCTCGTCCCAAAGTTGTTGCGAGAAAAAGAAAGTCTGCAAATAATAAGGTAGTAAGAAATATTATTCTTTTAATAACAATA
Organism: Papaver bracteatum; assembly: GCA_023529315.1. Classification (NCBI taxonomy): domain Eukaryota; kingdom Viridiplantae; phylum Streptophyta; class Magnoliopsida; order Ranunculales; family Papaveraceae; genus Papaver; species Papaver bracteatum. The sequence goes on along the minus strand of JAJJWX010000043.1, from coordinate 1,851,042 downwards.
TTGTTTCCTCCGTTTCTTATCTGGATTATTATTCGCATGGTGACAAAGATACCAACAACCACCCAAAGAAATCTCGTCATCTTAAGATTGTTGAAACTTCTGTTCTATTTTCTTTACTTATCCCTTTAAAATCTCCTGCGGTACCTTCGCAATCTGAACCTTTACTTCTTATTCGCAAAAATGTTGCCTCAGACATTTCCCCTTCAACCGGTCTTCTTACGAACGAAACCCATCTTATTAACCCTTCTGCGAGTGAAACCCCTTCTTCTCCTGTTGTTAATGCTTCTCAAATCGACTCTTCCTTAATCCAACTACTAATTTTCCCCAATCTTCACCTTCAAACGACACAGTTATTACAAAAAATGATTCAGTTCCTCAATCTTCTAATATCTCCACTTTTTCATTTGAATTCTCTTCCTTTTCCAAAGATGCTTTAGATGGGATAGATATTGTGTTCCAAACTTTATATGATGCTTTGGATGGTGTCAAGAAATCTTCCACAAACCCCATCAAATTGAGTGCTTGCGAAATTTTAAATAAGTATGTTGTATCTGAGAGAATGGTTTCGCAAACAACATTGGAGAGGGAAGTGGAAATTTTGAATAAGAATCTCCAAACGATGACCTTGGAACGTGATGCTATTCCTCTAGAAAATAAAAAATTCCAAAATATCTCGCTGGATTGCGAACTTCTTCGCAAGAAGAATAATGAACTGAAAGGTATGATTTTCTGATCCTCTCTTTTGATTTATCTTATAAGTAATTTTGTCCATTCCTCATGCAATTTTCTTAAAGTCTTTCATTCGTACGCTAAGCTTTAAACCAAAAACGAATAATTGAGAGATATCAGTTTGAATCTGCCGCTAAAGAAGCTCGTGTTGATAGAGATATTTGGATGGATCAGTATAACCGATTAGATAACCTTCATACATATTAATCAAATAGATAACCTTACCAAAGAGAATACTCAGTTAGTCCAGGAGCAAAACTCATTAAGTAGTGAAATATCCCGCCTCTCTTATTCTTTGACTAAAGCTAACTTAGAGATGGAAACTTTATCAGATAAAACAAAACTCTATCTCAAGAAAAGCGAACTCTCTTGAATAAGGTGGTGGTCTTTTCGCAGCAACTAAATACTCTTCAAAAGGTGTATGATAACCAAGAATAATCTCTTCACTCACTGAAAAATGAACATAAGGAAGTAACCGAATCATCTATTGCTGAGAGAAATACACTCATCCAGGGGTAGAATAACATTAAGTATAAAGGCAAGCCAGCTCAAAGAACAATATTCCAAATTATAAGAATCTTATTCTTCACTTGCGAAGGAAAATACTTTTCTCATCTCTAAAGAAAAGAATCTAAAATCTCGCCTGAAGGGTTTAGTTGGAGATAAATTTGATGATGCGATGAATCATTGGGAGAATACTTGCTTGGCACTAATTCAAAACATAATTTCACAAAAGGAAGGTAGTCATTTTGGCTGCCTCAGCTATTCTTTCTCTGCTGAATCTGTTTATAATATGCTGCTTGCTAATTCTTTATCTTAATAATGAAAAAAAAATTATTCTTTCATTTCGCAGATTCTGAGAGAGATCTTCGTTCTTCCTTTTCTGATTTGGATTTGAAGTATTTTAAAATTCGTAAGGAAAATGCATCTCTTGTTGCTCACCTTGCACGTTCTCGCGATCGAGCAGAAAGGAGACTTGATTATCTTGCCTATTTCAAGGATATCCAAGATAGAAATCACCAAAAATCATTCCTTCGCCAAGTTCACCTTAAAGCTGAAGTTCTTGTGAATGAAATTTTGTTGTCCAATTCTCTTCCTCCTGTATCAATTTCACCTTTAGAAGTAGATGATGATGAAGTTCCTCGTTTTGTTGATGATGATTTTGATAATGAAAGTGACATGGAAACTATCTCTCAAGAATAAGATGAAGTAAAAGAACATCTTACTAAAGAAACATCTGCTGGTGATGACCAAAACGGAAATGAAAAAGAAATTCCTCTTAAAAAAACTATCATTGGCGAACATCAAGGTGGATATGAAGCTAGAATTAATCAAGTTGAAGAAAATGCTGGCGAGAGTGAGAAAAATAACGAAGAGCACCCTTTAACTCCTTCTGGCGAAGTCAACATTGAGGATTAAGTTTCTTATTTAATTCTGTCTTCTTGAGTTATTTCATGTTCATTACTTTTTGTGAACAATGTTCCTTTCTGCTCAATCGCGAGAACGTGCAAGGTGAGCAGCAAGAGATACATTTTATGTTTCCTATTTCAAGGATATCTAAGATATAAATCACCAAAAATCATTCATTCGCCAAGTTCACCTTAAAGCTGAAGTTCTTGTGAATGAAATTTTGTTGTCCAATTCTCTTCCTCCTGTATCAATTGCACCTTTAGAAGTAGATGATGATGAAGTTCCTCGTGATGTTGATGATGATTTTGATTATGAAAGTGACATGGAAACTATCTCTCAAGAAGAAGATGAAGTTGAAGAACATCCTACTAAAGAAACATCTACTGGTGATGACCAAAACGGAAATGAAAAAGAAATTCCTCTTAAAGAAACTATCACTGGCGAACATCAAGGTGGAGATGAAGCTAGAATTAATCAAGTTGAAGAAAATGCTGGAGAGAGTGAGAAAAATAACGAAGAGCACCCTTTAACTCCTTCTGGCAAAGTTAACATTGAGGATTAAGTTTCTTATTTAATTATGTCTTCTTGAGTTGTTTCATGTTCATTACTTTTTGCGAACAGTGTACCTCAACCAACTTTGAAATTTACTCTTTAAATACTTTGCGGCGAGAAAGATAATGCCTCTTGCCTCTCATTATCTTTTTTGCGATGAATGATCTGCATAAAAAATAGTTAGTATTTATAAAAAAAATTGTTCTGTTATGTGGTCTTATTTTTCCTTCCTAGTTAAAGGTCTTATTTTGCCACCTTTTGTTATTACGACAAAATCGCAGGACGTATCTACACTTTCATGCAGAAACCCATTGATCTTGCCTAACTTTTTGTTCTTTTGTCATTTTTGCTGCGACAATATGACAGGTCTAAATTTTCTTGTGAAATTAAAGCCCCATGACATTGTCGTCTTGTGACGAAATCGCATGAAGTCTTTACACTTGCATGTAATGACCCATTGATCTCGTCTTATCTTCTCTTTTGTATTATTACCTCTTCAGGATTGTCGCACAAATATGACAACCCTTGATACTCCCGTGAGTAAAACACCTCATGACATTTGTGTCTTTAGACACTTATCAGCTCCCTAATGGAGGGTGCCGCCCTTATCTTCCCCTTGGTTGCCCCTTCAAGGAGACGTACTTCTGCCATACACGACTATCTCCTCCCATCCAGTCTTGACAACCACCAGTTGTTTTTGCAGTCTCTTACCCATTTTGCCTATATGGTTTATGGTTACGAGACTGCACCCTAAGTGGGGTTTTCTTCGGGCCGAGTGCATCATAGTCAAGACTTTCCAAGAATGGCCAGGGTACTTTCATACGCCCCGGGCACTCTTGGCTCAACTGTGTACCTCGGCGCCTTGATCATACTCTGCACTCCTTAGGAGAGTCCTTATTACCTTAGTCTCCCAACCTAAGTCATATGCTCAAGTTGAGAATCCAAGGTGCCTCTCCTGGATAGGCTTTTATTGACCCCAAATCTCCATGACTCAGGTTCCAGCAGCGGTATAACCTTATCCCCGAGCCACGCAACAGATACCCCCTTCTATGACGCACTTTAGGTCTTACATTTGCCTCTTGCGAAATTTTATTTGCGAACTAAGGTATACGTCATAAAGGTTCGTCCCATTCTATTATGTCATTATTTTTTGATTTTATTTTGTGATATTTTCGTATATTCTCATTTTATCTTGATCTTGAATAATCTCGCAGCTACTCTTTCGTAATTTTTTTTGTTCATATTCATTTTGTTGCATCATACATTATTTCATCATCTAAGGTTTCTCAAAGTCCTTCACGGGTAATATCTCTTTAGGTATAATCTATTCCATGGTCTGTCGAGTCTTTGACCAACATCTCTACCCTCTGGATCTATCAATTTGTATGCCCCCGTTCCAATTATCTCTTTTATAATGTAGGGTCGATTCCATTTTTTCGCTAGTTTCCCACCACCTTCTCGCTGGTTAATTGGCGTTTTGCGAAGAACCAAATCACCCGGTTGAAATTCACGTGCCTTGACATGCTTATTGTATTCTCGGGCTAACCTTCGCTGATAATTCTCCATATGATGTAAAGCTCCTTCTCTCTTCTCTTCTAGTTTATCAAGTTTGTTTAGGGTCATGCTAGCGTTAAGATTCTTTTCCCAAGCCTCTCTCTTTGTTGTGGGAATAGCAACTTCTGTTGGTAACACTGCTTCAACTCCATATGTAAAACAGAAAGATGACATTCCTGTAGCTTCTCGTCTAGTTGTGTTGTAATCCCAAACTGCATTATGTACCTGTTCGAACCATGCTTTATGATGTCCTTCTAACTTTTTCTTCAATATGTCTGCGATTGTCTTATTTGTTGCTTCAGCTTGTCCATTGGCCTGTGGATATAAAGGGGTGGATTTTCCACACTTTATCTTGAATGCATTGAGTAACATTTCTATGTTCTGCCCTTCAAATTGTTTCCCATTGTCAGATACCAATTGTGCTGGAATTCCAAATCAATGCTAGAATTAGCTTTTCAATCTTTGAGTAATTTCTTTCTGCGGCATTGAATATTTTGCTGATATAATAAATTGGTTTTTCAACCCCCTGCGTCCATTCGCAATAGCATATCACTTAGTGCATGCGAAGTTGTCGCAAGGTAAATTAATAATTCTTCTCCTGGTTCCGCCTTTTGTAGAATAGATATATTCATTAGATGTTCTTTTATTCCTTGGAAGGCTTTCTCACATTCATCTGTCCACCTGAATTTTGTACCCTTTTTGAGTATGTTGAAGAAATGTTTACATTTATCTGATGATCGCGAAACGAATCTTCCCAGCGAAGCCAAGAGTCCGTTTAACTTCTGTACATCCTTCACCGTCGCTGGTGTTGGCATGTCGCGAACTGCTTGCACTTTTTCTGGATCAACTTGTATTCCTTCCTTCGATACAATGTAACCTAAAAAAAATCCTGATGCAACTCCAAAAACGCATTTTTCAGGATTCACCTTGATATTAAATTGTCGCATCTGTTCAAAAAAATTCTTCAGATCTTGTACATGATCTTTAGCTTCTTTACTTTTTACTAACATGTCATCTACATACACTTCTAACATTTTGTGTATCCACTTTGCGAACACTTTCTCCACCATTCTTTGATATGTTGCTCCAGCATTTTGCAGACCAAATGGCATTTTTGTATAACAGTATAATCCTCTCGGAGCGAAAAAAGCAGTATGTTCTTGATCTTCTTCAGCAAGAGGAATTTGATTATAATCTTTGTAACCATCGAGAGAAGATATTCTATCATTTCCCGCCGCCGACTCAACCATTTGTGGAATATATGGTAATGGAAAACTATCTTTCGGACAGGCTTTGTTTAGATCAGTAAAGTATATACCCTTATCCCCTTATTCTTCTTTAGGACTACAACCATATTTGTTATCCATTCCGGATACTTGGCTTGTATTATAATTCCTGCATCAAACATCTTCTGCAACTCTTCTTCTATTTGGGAGTGATATGTCATTGCGATTTTTCTTATTCTTTGTTTAAATGGTCTTACACCTTTGCAAATTTCTAACTTATAACACGCCACTGACGGATTTATTCTAGGCATCTCATCCATGTTCCATGCGAAAATATCTTTATACTCTCGCAAAAGATTAATAGTTCTTTCTTCTTCATCTGCCTCCATCTTGGTCCCAATTCTTAGTATTGTGGATTCTTCTTTAGTTCCAACATTCACTTCCTTTATTGGTTCTACTGAGGTGTAACTGGCCTTAGGTTCTTTCATGGGTGTTGGTTCTTTTATCATTTTTGCAAGTTCGTTTCCTTCTTCCGAAATTTCGTTAGGTATTCCCTTTCCTTTCTTTTTCTCTAATCATGTAAATTTTAAACTCTTCTTCTTTCTTTGCCTCTTTCGCCATCTTTCTGTGAAGTTTTGCTTCTTTGGACATTCTTCATAATGTTTCACTTCAATTTGATAACATGATTTCGTACTATCAATATCTCCCCTTATTTCACCAATTCCGTTTGGTATTGGAAATTTGATGCATTGATGTAATGTTGATGCTACGGATTTAATTGTGTGTATCCATGGACTTCCTAACAACATGTTATATGGAGATTCCACATCCACCACACACAATATTATTTGAGTTTCAATTTCTCCTAGCGAAATTCGCATCATTATTTCTCCTTTAGGTTTTGTTGTAGATTTTCCAAAGCCATGAATATGATACATTGAATGAGTCATTTCTTCATCTTTGTATCCCATTCCTTTGTATGCATGATAAAACATTATATCCACTGAACTTCATGTATCTACTAAAGTTCTATTCACCGCCCATTCTTCCATGTTTTTTGCGGATTTCTTCTTTTATTTCTGTGTGGTTACCGTGATTACTAAACGAGATGTATGGCTCAAATTTTCTCTTGGTATTTCTGCTGTTGTAAATATAATTTTCTGCTTTTACCAATCTCTTAAGGATGACACCTTCTCTACTGTCATAATTTTCTTTCCTTCAAAGTCTCGTTTATGTATCCTTCCTCTAATGTTCTCAAGAAATTCATTAATCATTATTTTTGTGAATAAGCTACACTCCAACCTTCTTTTACTTTCATTGATCTTGATTGTCTCTTCTTCAACTATTTTGCTATTTTCTTTCATCATTTTCTTAATTTGAACAATCTTTACGACGATCTTCACAATTTTCAATTTGCAGTCCCTGTTTCTAGCGCCAATATGTAGTTGCAGGAAATCCCACACTACACCCCTCACAAGAATTCATATAATCAAGTCATTTTAGGATGAACAATCACAATATTTATTGATTAATCTCACAAATTCTACAATAAAGGAAATAAATGAAGCTAAGAAATTAACAATTGCTCTGTACTTTCTCTCTCTTAACGACTTGCTCAATACTCGAAAAATATATCTCCTCTTTGAAGCATGTTCGGCTCTTTATATAGGGAATTACATAATGGATGATAGCTAATCTGTCCTTTATTTTAGGATCTAGCTTGCGGTATTTCGCAAGCTTACAAAGGTACAATTTCGCAAACGTCCTAAATCTCGCTTAATCTTCAAACCTTTCTCGTGTTTATGTTGTCGTTTTATGCTACATCATTTCTCAAATCACCCTGCGACATTCGCAATGTGTTGTTGATGAAGATCTTGCAAGTGTATCCTTGTTGCGATATTCTGATCCTACAAAATGAAAAAAGTTTGAGCAAATAAAGGACAAACCAAAAGTATCTTACAAATCTAAAAGACTTGTAAACAACCTATAAGAATCAAGCACGAAGGTTTCACATACCTCTTTAGATAACCAATATTAAAACCGAAACTACAAAGTAATTTAGTTTCAATATGTTATTAAGGAAACAATTTCCCGAAGCAACTTTCCCTAATAGTTTAACAAATCGACTAAGAAACTTAATTCCCTTGTTAAACTGATTGCATATGTGCAATCGCTTATTTCGATAAGACCAAAATAAAGATCAGAATTAACTTCATTTCTCTCATCAAGCTCTAATTATTCATACAATAACTTAGACCTTTATGTTTAGACAAGACAAACACTGGTTTAGTTAACTTGTTTTCTTGTTAAGGCATTCGATTAGACTTAAATAACCAAATCCTTCAATTTCATAAGTCTAACTAAGATCAGAATGAACTTAGTTTCTCTTATCTGGATATAATTTGGACTAAACAAATGATCTCGTATTTTGTTAAGCCATAAACAATACATACAAACCAAAATAAAATTGACTTGCACAATTATTTTCTTAACCGGAAGCAATTGAAACAATCATAGACATTATAGCACCGCAATTGCATCGAATTTCATTAAGCAAAAACACTTGATATCCAACAATAAAGAAGATACCAAACAATAAGTCAAACAAATCGGCACAATTTTTCTTAACCAAAAACAATTGAATCACACACACACACACACACACACACACACACACACACACACACACACACACACACACACACACATACACACATTCATACACAATAATGGAACATATCAATTATACCAAAATTTTGTTAAGTAAAAGCAAAATATATGGAATATAAACAGGCTTTTCTAAATAATGAGATATTTCTAAAAAATTTACAAAAATTTGTTACCTCAAATTTCTTAAACAGGAAAACGATTAACTAATAAAAAATTTTCCTCAAATTCCGCAGCCTCTTCTCCCCACAAAGATATATAATTAAGCGCAAGTTCAAATAAGAACTCTCCCCCAGTGTGTTGTCATCCTCTAGCAAGAAAAAAAGAACAACAACAAAAACAACATTTATCAGAGAAAGGTTGAAATGGTTTTAACTAATGCATACCAATAGCAAAAGTTGAAATCCCGATACACAGAAGTTATGCTAAACACAACTCATGTAAACATAAATTGATTCAACATATTGTGAATTTTCACATATGAGTTTCAATTGGAACACCTTATGATCCTTTGATAAAGCCTACCAACATGGGCTAGAAATTAATCCCGCTAAATCAAAAAGGCACACAAACCATAAAGGTCACATCATATGAGATCGAATATTAAGGTTAAAGAAAACCAAAATCAGACATCTCATAAACCGAATACACATAGCAAAAATATAAACATTTATTCACAAGCTATGCAATCGGTAACTATCACATGAAAATTTATAAAATAATAATTTTATTCATAAATAATGATAGTTTTTTATTCAAAATAGACCTTATACAATAATTGAAGAAAATTAAAACATTGAAGTCTATTTTATGATTGAGATTTTAAGAAGTAGAACACTCCTTGTCTTCAAGTCCTTTTTGACATTCTTTTTCTATTTCTGATTCTTGGTTACCTCCGCCCTTCCAAAACTCTGCATCAATGTTCAGAATGCCTTTCAGAGTTTCAGGATCTTTTCGAGGAGCAAAGGCTAACTGTTTCTGAATACAGTCTAGTTTTCTTCCAAGATTTTTAAGATGAACAAGAATATTTTTAGACTTGCTGTTAGAAATCTGTGATTTTCCTTCAACGATTTGTTTTCTGGTTTGACCTCAATTCATTTGACTTATGGTATTTTTAGAGATAGCATTAGTGCTTCTCATGTCATCAAGTAATCTCCCATGATTACTTCACAAATTTTGGTAATTATACATGGAAAATCAAGATTTGACTGATTCCTGGAGATGAAATAAAATCTGATATCTTGATCATTTGACTGATAATGATTCCACATAGATCAATTTGCGAATCTTCTTTCAACAGAAAGTAGACAAGTTCTACGAAATCCTTATTCCAAACAGACTTATCTCTTGTACTTGCGAATAGAGTTGCTATAACAAGTTTTTTGAAAACCTTTGGTAATCTACCGTCTTCCCAGTCAATCGTTTTTCCAATGAGACATGTTGAAATGGTATCATGTTCAATTTCAACTCCGGTAATCATGTAGTTACATTCCACATTGTACTTGATGATGATTAAAATGGTCTTATGATCAACATAGTAAATACCACAACCAACAAAACTAACAAAGGTAAGTTTTTTATGATCAATATTGTGAATATTAGCATATAAAATTCTTACCAAATCAGGTGAATATTTTTCAAAATCAAATTTTTTTCCCTAGTTTCAATCTTGAACAAATTTCACATAATCATTATCTTGGACTTCTGGATCAAATCTATTCTTTTGAGAGTTTTGTATGTCTCAAAACATGAACTGTCAACAAAGGAAGTGAGTTCATGATTATCTTTTATTTTGTAAGGAAATCTAATCTTGTCAATCTCATCGTATCTAACATGATTATCAGAAGACTAGTTACGGTTCCGAACAATTTCTCCTAGGATGTTTGTAAAAACAACACAAAATAATCTTCTTTTGTAGGGAGTGAAGATATCAAATTCCGGAAATAATTAGTTTTAGGAAATCTTTTCAAAATCGAAAACCTTAATTAGTGTGGAAACAAATACAATTTTGCAACTAGGTCTTTTTTCTGAAAAAACGATTTTTCTTGGACCGGATCTGTATTACGGATCAATTATATATTTATGTCCATGTGTTTGTAAACTTTATAATTACCAGAACTTGATAATTTTTGAAATTCGTTCACGAATTTTCCAATAGAGTATACAAAGACACAATTGAGCATAACAAGACATTTGAAAAAAAAAATCTTTAGAATCACAATTCTAGTAATACTTTAAAAGATCGCTTGCTTCATTAAAAAAATTGTGGGGTGTATGAAACATTCCATTGTTAATAAAATTATTAACTGAAAAATCATTCTTTGTATAATCACAAAGATTCCAAAATCGCATCCTAACCAGCGATACATTGACAGTCTTAGATCTGAAAATGTACATATATATATTTGGGTAACCAATCCAAAATATATTTAAGATCCCAGATTTCTCAAGAACATAGTAGTCATTGTTCATACATAGAAAAATCTTATGTGGAATCTTATGCATTTTCAAGATAAAACATGTCACATAACATACATAGACATAATTCCACTTCCTAACAAATTTAGGAACAAAGTATCATATACTTCATTCGTGTCTTCCACCAAGAGTCATTGAAGTAGTCAAATATTGCTACTACGTTAACTGAATCATCCATTGGATTCAATTCTTATAGGTTGGATCGCACCAAACAAAGATTGTTAGATCTTTTCGTGTTTGCCTGCTCTGATACCAATAGAAAAGATGAGGGTACCTAAATACACCACAATCTTTTTGTTTCAACCTATAAGTCCTCTTACCAAGTGTGATCGTCTATGGACAAAGTCGAGACAATACTACAACTTTGGTATTCACACTTTGTGTGATCGTCTATGGATGTGAGATTGAGACAATACGACAAACAAAGTGTGATACTTGATAATAGGTTCGGACTTAACCAAACTCTATAGGAAATCTATCAGTATATTGGAGTTAACATAAAGTGCAATTTACTTTAATTATGATAAAAAAATTATAATGCGTAAAGATAAAGTAAATGGCACAACAAGATTTTATTAATGAAGAAACTACAAATACAGAACAACCCCGGGACCTAGTCCAGAATTGAATACTCTCAGAATTAAGCCGCTATATAAAATCTAAACCAACTTCTTATAGTTAAGACCAAGCAACTACCCCTAGTTCACTTAGTTTCCTCAGTATCCATGCGCTTCCGACTTCAAGAGTCACGCACTAGTACAATTCCTTTTGATTGTATTCTGAACATCAAAGGAACAATGGATTTGTTTGGTAACAACTTTTTAGATTATTTTTAAGATAAAGATATCTTAAGTCATGCGCAAAGGCTCATCTGTTTAATCTAATAAACTTCTTTGCCTGGTTAGATCAATTTAACTTTAACTATCGAAATAGTCAAGTCTAGATTCACAATAAATCAATATAGATCTCAAAAAGAAACTATAAAGCGATGCCAATCTCACGCAACTAATCAATCGAATAAATCCGATTCTAAATCAAGGTTTGTGCACACAATAAGATACAAAAACCAATAAGAAATCTTATTCGTCTTCAAATCTTCTTTAATCTTTAATATACCTGCACAACACCATTTGAATCTCTTGTGAACAATCATACACGGAACGGAGTCTATTAACAATGGATTATCACAAGATGTCTTTAGATCTAACAACAGTTCTAAATATCTCGTTGATATTTCGATCTAGTTTGAGTGAATCTTATATCAGAAGAGAAGATTCTCAAGAATAAACAAACTAGGTGCAATCAAAGTTTCAACAACCGTTAGTCAGTCAAATCAATCGAAAACTAATAACACTGCAATTTATCTAATTTCCCACCAACGGTACTCGTAGAGCTTCTTGATCCTACAAAAGTCTTTAAACGAGCGGTCGTAAGAGATTTCACCTAATTAGGATACTTTCCTCTCCGATTAGACGGCTTCACCCGAAACAACAAGAAATGAAGTTTTCCTGGCTCTTGGGATAGTTTTCTAGAAATGCAAACTTAGGTATTTATTGAACAAATAAGTTTGGACATCAAGGAATTTCCAAAACCGGAAATATTCTCAAGATATGCAATGAATGGCAAATTCGGTTTTCCTAATTCCAATAAATGCTTATCCAATATTTCCGAAATCTCTCAATATAAAATCTCCAATTAGTAAATACACATTACTAATTTTTATTCTCTAGAGATATGCATTTAATTATTGGTAATTAAAGCATATAAAACCAAAAACCTTAATTAAAAGATTCTTAATTTATTTCGGCACATGATCTCCTTAAGTACTAAGGAATATCTTTGAACAATAAATGATAAGAATAAATATACATGTTCAAAGTATGTTGACATATTTTTTACTGTAAATCCTTATTTCATATTTACATGGATTTACATTATTGAAATCGGTTATACCACACTTCAATACAAGTTTAGAATTGGTTGACCCATATTCCAAGATTAAGATGTGATTGATCAACTACCAAATCACATATATGGGTTAAATCGGTTCTACCAATCACTAGTATCGGTTATACCTTATTATGGAAATACTTTTGATTGGACACACTAGTCACTAGGATCGGTTACACCAGTTACAAGATCAGTTTCATATTCCCATGCTATTGCTTGTGATCGGTCACACCAGTTACCAGGACCGGTTACACCAGTTACCAGGACCTGTTACCAATTACAAGGATCGATTACACAACACTTGTTATCGGTCATACCAATTACTGGGATTGGTTACACCAATTAAAAGGATCGATCATACCATCACATGGTGATTACTTAGTTACACCAATTAACAAAAACCAGTCATACCAAATCATAAGTCATGCATTGTGATTAGTTATACCAGGATACAAAACCAAGGTTAAGATCGGTTCTACCATCTCACACATATTGTTCATCCAAAGATTGGCAATGAATAGCCGAACCAATAGGCCTAATGATTTCTGAAAAAGCGGGGGTCTAACAACCACACCCAATATTTCGATTAGCAATCTGTATGGACAACTCCGAGTTACTTTCTAGAGAATCAACTAGACTCAATCAATAAAAAATATCTCAAGGAGTTATTATCTCAATCTCTCGATTTATTATTTAATCAAGCAATAGAATATGCGAGTCTTTATCAAAGAGAGATAAATTGGATAGTATCAAAGACCAATTTCCAAGTGTTAATCAATTTAAATCAACAACCAAAGAGGTCGGATATTATAATTGATTAAACAACGCACAACCTGTATTATTTCAATTATATAACGAAATATAATGCGGAAAATAAATAACACAGACACCAGAATATTGTTAACGAGGAAACTACAAATGCAGAAAAACCACGGGACCTAGTCCAGATTAAACATACACTGTATTAAGACGCTACAGACACTAGCCTACTCCAAGCTAACTTCGGTATGGACTGTAGTTGAACCCTAGTCAATCTCACACCGATCCAAGGTACAGTTATGCTCTTACGCCTCTAATCCCAGCAGGATACTGCGCACTTGCTTCCCTTAGCTAATCTCACCCACAACCAAGAGTTACTACGACCCAAAGTCAAAGACTTTAATAAACAAATCTGTATCACACAGAAAAGTCTACAAGGATAGATAAATTCGTCTCCCACGAATAAACCTATGAGTTTTGTTTCGTCTTTTGATAAATCAAGGTGAACATAAACCAACTGATAAAACCATACTTATATTTCCGAAGAACAACTCAGTTTTATCATTCACCCTCATAATAGTCTTAATCGACGCAGCGAAAAAATATATTGTGGAATCACAAACGATGAGATGAAGTGTTTGTGACTACTTGTATATCTTTCCTATCGGAGATAGAAATCTTAAGCCAATTATTACAATTGTACTCGTACGATAGAAACAATAAGATCAGATCACACAACTATGATAAAAGTAGTATCGGTCTGGCTTCACAATCCCAATGAAGTCTTTAAGTTGTTAACCTGGTTTTAGAAGAAGAAAACCAAAGGTTAAAGGATAATCAACTCTAGCTTAGCACAACTAGTATCACACAGAATGTGTGGGGATTAGGTTTCCCAATTGCTAGAGTTATCCCTTGTATAATTGTAGGATTAGAATATCACAGCAAGAACATTCTTGCGAAGTTTTCACTAAAGACACTGGCGATCGTCGCATAAAAGATTAAAAGAACGACGCAACAAGTAACGAAGGTAGAAACATGAAGAAAATTTAAATATCCTGCGAAGATTAGAGTGTTTGCGAGATTAACATTATTGCACTCGCGAAGATATCACAAGTTAAATCCGAAATTAAGGGATAGCTTAGCTGTCTATGAGTTGTCATTCATTATGTAATACGCTATATATAGGGAATGAGTAACTTGAGAAGGGAGAGATAATTTTTGGAATGCAAAAGAAAGTTTTTAGGAGAGAGAAAATTCTAAACAGAGTGATTGTATTTTAATTTCCTTTTTCTTTTGTAATTTTCTAAGTGTCAACTAATGAAAATCGTTGTTCCTGATTAAGTGTTCATAGATTGTTTGTGCAAATTCTTGTGAGGGTGTAGTGTGGGATTTCCTGCTACTACATTTTGGCGCCCGAAACAGGGATGGATTGATGATTATTTGAAGAAAAAGGTAAAAATTGACATTGTGATTGGAATGAATTTGGAATAATTAGTGAAGGATTTTACGCAAGTTTCAACAGTTCACTAAGATTAATGGCTAGAAGAAGAAGAAATACATCAGAACTACCAACAACCGTAAGGAGGAGTAAAAGACTTGCAGGTGGAGAAACAAATGAAATGGGAGAATCTTCAAGGATAAGAACAAGATGAAATAGAACAAGGAATGAAGGATAAAATCAAGTTCGACAGCCAAATCAACAAACACCAATACGAGATAGAGCTGTGGATTATGACAGAGTGAGCATACATACCTGGCGATCAGATTCAACGGAAAATGTAGAAGATCGACAATTAAGAAATGAAAGACGAGAAGAAAGAGATCAAGAAGTGGTTGAAGGATTAATTCCTGGAGCTGGCGAAAATAAAGCAGTAGAAGATTTAAGACAAAGAATACAAGAAGAAAGGAGAGTAGATGCAGAAGAACGTGCGAATTTAACAAGACAAAATCACGAGTTAAGAATGGAGAATTTGAGATTACAAAATAGGAGATCAAGAAGTACTGTAAGATCAAGTTTGAGATCATCTAGAGAAGAATCAAGGAGAAATTCCCCTTTGAGAAATGCTAGAGAAAATATCTGAGAGGAAATGCAGAATCCAAATGAAGAGCAGCATCATGGAGAAGGGGAGATGATTAATGATTGCTATAGGAATCAAGAAGGTGGAAATAACCAAGAGGGTGAAGAAAATCGAGAAGAAGAAAGAATAATATTACACGAGCGATAAATTCAAAGAAACCGAAGAATAATTGAGGATGAAATTGAGAGACATTATGCTGAACAAGCACGTCTAGCCTATGAAAGAGAAAGATTAAGAGCATAAGTGGAAGAACAAGATTTTCAAGAGGCAATACGGCAGAATAATCATGACAATCGCTAAATGAGAAGCGCACAAAATCGCCACAATGGTAATATCAATGAGGAATATGATAGAATACAAAGGAGAATAAAAAGACAGCGAAGAGAAATGATGAGAAATAAAGAAAATCGCAGAGAATAAAATCGAAGGCATAATCATTTGCAAATTCAGGAAGGAGGTGAAGAAGAAAATCGCAGCAGAGGGCAAAATGAAAATGCTGAAGAAGAAGCACAAAATCTCGCAGGACAAGAAAGACATGAATGCAGAAGAAGGGAAGCTGCATTGAAAAGACCAATGGAGCAAAGTTCAGCTGGGAATGAACAAATCTTAAGAGAATTAGCATAAATGAGGGGAATGTTAAATAACAGAAGAGAAGGGGGTAGAAGGCAACTTGATGAAGCCATTGAAGAAGCTGCGAGAACTCTATTTACACAAGAAGTACAATTAGGAGGAATACCCCCAAAATGCAATTTACCAACGTTAACTAGTATCTTTGATGGGACCACTTGTGTTGTTCAGCATGTCAAGGCTTATGTTAGGTGTATGCTATAATGGGAAAATCATGATGCTGTATTGTGCAAATATTTTGCATCCAGTTTAACTGGCGAGGTACTAAAATGGTTCGAAGGTTTACCCAAAAACACTATAACTTCTTTCGACCATTTACATGCTACATTTTTGGGAGCATACATAAGTAACAATTCTTCGCGGCCTGGTATTGAAGATGTATTTGGGTTAAAACAGAGGATTGGCTAAAGTTTGAAACACCTAACCATAAGATGGAAGACAATGTGCAGTGAGATGGCTGGAAGAGTAGATGAGAGATACCTCATTTTGTCCTTCATTAATGTTATGTTCGCAACCAACCTGTTATATATATAAATTTTTAGAATCAAAAATACGATCACTATGACAGAGCTGCGAGAATTGCAGGAAGAATATATTGCATTGGAGGAAAAACAAAATGAGATGGAGTCGTATCCTATTGCGAACACTAGTTCAATTGCAGCGAGTGCAAGCTTACTTCCCAAGATGATAAATACAGTAGCGAGCACCTCACAGTTAAAACAAGAAAAGAATGTGGATGATGGTCAACAAAAATTAGTAGCTATGGGAAGTCGAGATCAAGAAGAGTTTGAAAGAGAGAGAAACTTTTATCGCGGGGGAAATAATAAAATTCAGAGACTTTATCAACCACAAGAAACTTATGGTGGACAGAGACAAAGTTATCAAAGAGGGCAAGGAAATCAGAAGATGATATGGGAATAAATCAAAATGCCACCTTTGAATGCAAGTGTAGAAAAAAATTGGGAAGCCATAATCTTAATGGAAAATATACAAGCACCCTAGAACATGGGAAAAGAACCACACCCAAATAACCGAAGTCAAGAATTTTTCTCTTATCATCATTTGCATGGTCACTCTACAAATGAATGCAAGAATATAAAGAAGATCATTTTAAGGATGATAGATCAGGGAAGATTAAACCATTTTCTAATAGGGCACCCGCAATCTCAGCCATTACCACCTCCACCAGAAATTTGCAGAGTAAATACAACAAAATGAGGATAAACATTTGTGATAGAAGTTGGAGCAAAGGCAAAAAATTTGTTCTATAACTCCATTATACATTTATTCAAGACTATTGAAAAATTCCACAATAATTTTTTAAGCCGAGTGTTTGCGAGAGATGCTGATGGGAAATAAATCATGAACATTGCGAAAGCCTCGCCGCTTAAAGAGTGGCAAAAACAGATTATTTCTTTCACCGCACAAGAAGTACTTGAGCCTGGAGAAATGCATGATCAACCATTGGTTGTAAGATTAGAGATAAATCCAAAACAAAAATAAGATAAAGATGAAGATGAAGATGAAGATAAAACTGAAGATGATGAAAATGAAGATTCATGGGCAATTAATATAGTATTGATTGATACAGGTAGTTTTGTGGATATTTTATTTCATCACACCTATAAGACCATGGGAGGGAGAGACGAGGATCTAATACCCTCAACGTACAAGATATATGGTTTCAATGGTACCGCCAATTAACCAAAGGGAGAGATCACAATGAGAATCCCATTAAAAGGAATAACATCTAAAGTCTTATTTCGTGTAGTAGATGTGGAGTCACCCTACAACGCCTTAATTGGCATACCTTGGTTGCATGGGATTCTAGGTATGGCATCCACTTACCATCAGTGCATTAAGTTTCCACATCCAAATGGTGTTGGAGTCATAAAAGGAGATTGGAGTGAAAGAAGAAAGTGTTATGAGATTGATATAAAATCTTGCGAAGAGAGAGTTGCGAAGCATAGCAATTGGAAGCACAACATCAAGCAAATACAAAGATGTGACAGATTAATGGTGGATGCCATAGAGCTGCGAGAAGAAGAAAATCTGAGAAAGAATGAACACAGTATCTAGTGAATGACTCGCAAGGGCAACATAGAAAAACGCAACAAAATCCCAAGGGCAGAATAAAATAAAGGTACAAGATTTCAAATTATGATACTGAAATGATATTGAAAGATATGTATGAACAATGTGATTCACAGATTGTTGCTTAATGAAAAATATGAGATTGTGAAATTACACCAGCATTGAAGCAAGAATATGTGAAAATATCGCAAGAAACTCGAAGAGAAATTCGCAGAATGGGACGAACCTTTATGGCGTACACCCTAGTTCGCGAATAAAATTTCGCAAGAGGAAAATATAAGACCTAAAGTACGTCATTTAAGGGGGTATCTGATTGCATGGCTCAAAGATAAGGTTATACCGCTACTGGAACTTGAGTCATGGAGATGTGGGGCTCAAGAAAGCCTATCCGGGAGAGATACCTTGGATTTCCAACTATATATAAGGTTATACCCTGGTTGGAATACCGAGGGTCTCTTCTAAGGAGTGAAAAATATGATCAAGGCGTCGTGGCACACGGTTGAGCCAAGAGTGCCTGGGGCGGATGAACCTACCCTGGACATTCTTGGCAAAGCTTGACTATGATGCACTCGGCCTGAAGAAAACCCCACTTAGGGTGCAGTCTCGTAACTATAAGCCATATAGGCAAAAAGGATAAGAGGCAACAACTGGTTGTTGGTAAATCCAGATGGGAGGAGCTAGTCTTGTATGGCCAATGTACGCCTCCTTGAAGGGGAAACTAGGGGGGAAATAAGGGCGGCACCCTCCATTAAGGATCTGATAAGTGTCTTAAGACGCAAATATCATGAGGCTTTATCTTCGCAAGAAAATTTAGGCTTGTCGTATTTGTGCAACAAATATCAAAAGAGGAAAAAATCCAAGAGAAAAGATAAGATGAGATCAATGGGTCATTGCATGAAAATGTAAAGACGTCATGCGATTTCATCGCAAGACGACAATGTCACTGGGCTTTATTTTCTCAAGAAAATTTAGGCCTATCATATTGTCGCAGCAAAAGAATACAAAAAGATAAGGCAAGATCAATGGGTTTTTACATGAAAATGCAAAAACGTCCTGCGATTTTGTCGCAAAAGAAAGAGTGGCTAAATAAGACCTTTACTTAGGAAGGAAAAATAAGACCACATAAGAATATAAGTAAAGAATTGCGAGATTATGCAATATTCACTTTACAAATTGCTTAATCTCTCATTTGGATACAAAAAACAGAGGCAAATATGGGAATATATGATTAATTTTTATCATGAGAAAGTATTTTTTGACTCCGCATGATAGATTTACGCAAATTTATACATAGATTGAAAAAATTAATTATATATTGATTGATTATATCGCAAGAAAGAGTTGTTTTACTAACACATGTAGGAAGGAAGAGAAATTCGCAGCAAAAAGATAGGAAGATTAAAGAACGAATATACAAGTTTTACAAGTTTTATATTCAGCAAAGCAGAATTACTTCTTGGTTGATTCTTCATCAGATTTTTCTGTATTATCAGATTCTTCATCTTCAGATTCTTCTTCATCTTCATCAGCTTCACTATCAGAAATCACTAAAGAATGAACATTCTCCGGAACGTTTTCTTCAATACAAGGGTAATTAGATAGAGGAATGTCGTGATTATTGCAGATTGACCTGATAGTATTATTGCGATAAGTAAGAGCATCATTCTTAAAGTTGGTAATAGTTATCTTCAGTGGATTCTTCAATCTTAAGCACTTATCATTGCGAGAAGAAAGGGAGTTCGCGAGAATTCCTTTTTCATTTTCAAATTCTTCAATTCTTTGACGAAGTCCCTTTTCAGAATCTGCGAACGTATAATAATGAATCAGTAACTTGATGAAAATTTATGAAAGACAAAGAGTTAGTAGGAAAGAATAGTTGACAACCTTCTCTCTCAGAAAGTAAATCTTTAATCAAGGCTGTTTGGTCAGCGTGAAGACTAACATTTACACCTAGATTACTTCTAGCATCGTCTAATACTTTCGCAGCCCAAGCAAATTCATCATCATTATCTATAAGAAGACGGGAGCGAACTTGTGTTTCCCTATCAACAAGAGTTGAATTCTCGCAAATAAGCCGATCTCTCTCAATTTGAGTTTCGAGAAGAGTTTTGTGGAATTCCGCTAAAGATTGAACACCTTGTTTAGTAATACGGTCATTTTCATTAATAAGCTTACTGTATTTGGATCTAGATTTACCAATCTCCTCTTTGGCATCAACATAAAAATGCTTATACTTATTGGCTAGCCCTAAACTGGATCTGTGTTCAACCTCTAAAAGGCAAAATTTTGATCTAAGTTCATCTATGGAGAGGGAAGTAATTCGGTCATTAGAAAAACTATTCAAAGATTTATTCAAACGTTCAAGAAGGGTATCATCATCTATAGAATTGGGAAAAGAACGAAGGGTCGCAGCTTCATCAGATAAACCATAAATGTCTGCAAGAGTGGTTGATCAAATAAGATAAAGTAAAAGGATAATAGGACAAAAGAAAGAGGGAAAAATTTCATACCATAAAGTTGATCGTTTCGCAGCTTGAAGGTTAGCAATCTTATCTTGCGAAGAGGAGAGTTCGATTCCCAATCGCTTGTTTTCCTCGCGAAGGTTGGCAGATTCAGATTTTAACTCCTTGCGAAGGTTGGCAGATTCAGATTTTAGATTTTCATTCTCCTTGCGAAGATCAACATTTTTCTTTAAGAGAGTTGATCGTCTCTTATCCAAATCCGAAGAAACTGCGAAAGCAGCTCTACCAACCTAAAATAGAGAGAAATTACAAGGATATATATATAGTTGAAATTTTTAAAATCAAGAAGAATCAAAGAAATAAGAACATACTAGAGCACCAAGGGAGTTTAAAAGGCTGGGAGATACTGATCTAGAAACTCCGAGAAGTGAATCATTGTTGGTCATCAGGGGAGCATCGCAGATATTTACGGGAGCTTTGCAAGGATTAGTAAGAGCCTCATTATCATCTCCAATGCCATGCAAAGAATCTAAGAATATGCTGGATAGCAGAGCCATAGAAGACTCGGGTTGAGAAGTTTCATTCGCAGAAGAAATGTCATCATTACTATCATCATCACTATCATCAGCATTATCTTTTGTAGAACTTTCGTCAGATTGAGAATTCGAAGGGGAGGGAGAACAAGTTTTTCTTTTCTTTGAAGGAGGAGCAGCAGATTTCTCCTTGCGAGTAACATCTTTACTGGATTTCTACTTGCGAGAAGAACTTTTTCCTTTACCTTTATTAGTGGTCTTCGCAATTTCAATAGGTTCTATCTCAGTGATAACCTATACCAAAAATAAAGATAAGAAACGGAGAGAATGGAGGCAACAATATATTATTAAAAAATTTGGAAGAGAATTTATTACCTTATCTGTGATAGAACGAAGAGTAGATAAAATGTTGGGTTTCCCAGTATTGCTATAATTCTTCTTTAATCTCTCAATCTGATTTTTGTAAACATATGAAGATATAAAAATGATTAGAAAAAAGATATAAAGAGTACATAAGATAATATAATTCAAGCGGAGTTCATAAATATACCTCCAAATCTCTATCAGGCCAATATAATTCCCAAGGATTATACTCTGCGAGGTTCGCAGGTAAAGCAAGAGTGCCAGAAATATATGGACCTTCTAGGATTAAGGGGAAAATATGCCATCTATCATCATTAGAGTGACGTGGGAATGAATTATTACCAGGATGCCAGTCAATGTATTGCATCAAGATCTTGTCAGCAGCAACATTACTTTTCTTGTTTAAACAAACTCCCCAGCAAGTGCTATCTCTCTTCATGGAAATTATCTCATAATTTGTAAAAAAGTTTTCCACGGTATACTTCGCAGGAACAATCGCAATGTCTTTGAACTTAGGATTTTTAGTGTCATCAGAGTAGAGAGATTTTATACCTGCACCGCGAGTGGCAAACTCATGCATTGGACGAATGCAATCACCACTTAGTTGATATACAGCTCGCGGGAATTTCTTATGAGAAAGTATCTCGTAAAACAAGGGAAGTTCATGATCGTATAGAGGATTGGGAAGGCCGGCGAGAAGTTGACCCAGCGATATTATGATCTTAATCTGATGGGATTGATGATCAGAAAATAACTTTGCAGTGAGTTCAGATTTAGGGCCTTGACCCGGGATAGTGGATAAAGTAAAACCCTTACTTTGAAGTTTCTTCTGAACTTTTTCAAAAGCAATTTCGTTTTTGCGACCAGCGGGAGCCATATTTAAAGAATGAGGATGAAGTTTGGAAGAACGAAAAGAATGAAGAGTTACAGTAACAGAGGCGCAAATTACGGAGGAATAGTAAAATTACAGAGAGATTGGGAAGAAGATAAAAAGAGGGAAAAAAGGAGAATGCAAGGGATATTTATAGAGAGGGAAAATTCTCGAAAAGATAAACGCAATTAATGCGAGGAGACATGTGAATGTTTGAAAAAGACGTGTCAAGAATTGGATGGAAGAAAAGATACGTGTGATATATTCTGCGAAAATTATAAAAATATATGTCAGAAGTATTATTTTTAGTCTTGCAAGTATGTCAGAATTTCGTAGAAGTATTATTAAAGTTTTTTGAGAAACATTATTTCGCAGAAATAGCTACAACATCGCAGAATATGTAAGAGATTCGCAGAATATGGTTATTTTGCAAAGTTAAAGACATCCTTAAAGGATTAAATTACCCTGAGGCAGAGGCAAGATAAGGGTGAAGAAATCACTAACTCACTTTCTCAAAGATTCTATTCGCATGAGATAAAGAATAGAGGCTAGTATGGATTATTAAGAAAACATCATATATTCTTTATCTTATCGGCAAAAATCATTTCCAAAGTGGACAAGTTAAAGTGATAATTTCGAAAGAGTAGAAGAAATATCCTAGAACTTCGCAAAAGAATAGAGGCAAGTACGTACTTTTCAAGTCCAAATATTCTTTCACATGTTCCTTCAACAGCTACAGCAAGGAAGATTTTTACTTAAAATCGCTTTTCAAGCAATATTCAATGAAAAAGAGGCAAGATGTAGGATCAGAATATCGCAGCATGAACACTCTTGCGAAGTTTTCACTAAATACACTGGCGAGCGTCACAGAAAAGATTAAAAGAACGACGCAACAAGTAACGATGGTAGAAACATGAAGAAAATGTAAAGATCATGCGAAGATTAGAGTGTTTGCGAGATTAACATTATTGCACTCGCGAAGATATCGCAAGTTAAATCCGAAATTAAGGGATAGCTTAGCTGTCTATGATCTGTCATCCATTATGTAATACCTTATATATAGGGGATGAGTAAACTTGAGAAGGGAGAGATAATTTTTGGAATGCAAAAGAAAGTTTTTAGGAGAGAGAAAATTCTAAACATAGTGATTGTATTTTAATTTCCTTTTTCCTTTGTAATTTTCTAAGTGTCAATTAGTGAAAATCGTTGTTCCTGGTTAAGTGTTCATAGATTGTTTGTGCAAATTCTTGTGAGGGGTGTAGTGTGGGATTTCCTGCTACTACAATAATCTTCAAATCAGGGTTTGCAATCAATGTTAGCTTACTAACAAAGCATTTAATACTCACCGTTAGATGAAAACCTGATTAGATTCTAGCTAATATTTATAAACCGTTAGATCGAAAACATAGCTTGTTACACACACATGTAATGCACGTTTCTAGGCTTGTGTAATCGTACCCAAACTTGTACATTAGTATGTTTAACAATAGTTAACCAAATGGTTAGCCATATGATAACTTTGAAAAAGTGGGGGTCTAACAACACCACCCAATATTTCAATTAGCAATCTGTATGGACAACTCCGAGTGGTTTTCTAGAGAATCAACTAGACAGTTAGACTCAATCAATAGAAAATACTCAAGGAGTTATTATCTCAATATTTCGATTTGATTTACTCAAGCAAATATGTTTCGCGAGTCTAATCAAAGAGAGATAACTTGGATTGTACCAAAGACCAATATCCAAATATCAATCAATTTAAATCAACAACCAAAATGGTTGGATATTCTAATTGATTGAACAACGCACAACATGTATTATTTCAATTATATAAAAATATAATGCGGAAAAGAAATAACACAGACACCAAAAAATTTGTTAGCGAGGAAACCGCAAATGCAGAAAAACCCAAGGACATAGTCCAGATTAAACATACATTGTATTAAGCTGCTACAGACACTAGCCTACTCCAAATTAACTTCGGTCTGGACTTTAGTTGAACCCCAACCAGTCTCACACTGATCCAAGGTACAGTTATGCTCCTATGCCTCTGATCCTAGTAGGATACTGTGCACTTGATTCCCTTAGCTGATCTCACCCACAACCAAGAGTTTCTACGACCCAAAGTCGAAGACTTTAATAAACAAATTTGTCTCACACAGAAAAGTCTACAGGTAATAGATAAATTCGTCTCCCACGAATGAACCTACAAGTTTTGTTCCGTATTTTGATAAATCAAGGTGAACAGGAACCAATCGATAAAACCAGACTTATATTCGCGAAGAACAGCTCAGTGTCATCAATTACCTCACAATAAACTTAATCAACGCAACGAAGAAGATTATTGAGGAATCACAAACAATAAGACGAAGATGTTTGTGACTACTTTTATCTTGCCTATCGGAGATAGAAATCTCAAGCCAATTATTACAATTGTACTCGTACGATAGAAACAGCAAGATCAGATCACACAACTACAAGAAAAGTATTATTGGTCTGGCTTCACAATCCCAATGAAGTCTTTAAGTCGAGAATCGACTCTAGCTTTAGCAAACTAGTATCACACAGAATGTGTGGGGATTAGGTTTCCCAGTTTCTAGAGTTCTCCCTTATATTCAAATCAAGGTTTGCAGTCAATGTTAGCTTACTAACAAAGCATTCAATATTCACCATTAGATGAAAACATGATTAGATACAAGCTAATATCACTCAACCGTTAGATCAAAAACTTAGCTTGCCATACACACATGTACTTGATGTTTTGGGTTTGTGTAACCGTACCCAAACATATACAAGGTTGGTTCAATATTAGTCAACCAAATGGTTAGCCAAATGATAGCTTTCATATCAACCATATTCTTCTTCACCATAACTAGTCCAAATGACTCAAATGAACTAGTTAGATAATTGTTCAATTGCTATGAGATATCATGTACTACACAAGACACAATTGAATCAAAAACAATGCGATTCACTCGAATCATTTCATGAACTATAAAGCCACGGTTTGCAAAATCATTCCTTAGTAATTTAAGATAAGTTCACGAACAACATTTTCAGACATAACCTCTTGAGTTCGCGGACTCAAGCTAACCGGTTGAAGTTAATAAACTCCAGCAGAATTTCCCGGGTCG
Organism: Papaver bracteatum; assembly: GCA_023529315.1. Taxonomy (NCBI): domain Eukaryota; kingdom Viridiplantae; phylum Streptophyta; class Magnoliopsida; order Ranunculales; family Papaveraceae; genus Papaver; species Papaver bracteatum. The sequence goes on along the minus strand of JAJJWX010000043.1, from coordinate 1,825,555 downwards.
ATAACTTCCGTCAGTTCGCGGACTACACCTGAGCTTCAACTTCAGCAAATATTCTCTGGTTCAAGAACTTACGCCAGTTCGCAGACTCAGTTGGCTGCTCACGTTCCGGTTCCACTTGATCAACAAAGTTCGCAAGCTTCGGTTCAAGTGCTAAGGACTTATACATATATGTATTGCCACAACAATGTTTATATCCCACAATGGTTATATAGTCTAAACTATCATTTCAATCATTGAAACATTCTTAGAGGGCGTTATATAGTTGTTATTCACAAATTATTTTTCGTTAGAGCAATTTCCAAAGTGATTGAAACATAACATGACTTTCGTCACTAGGCAAAGATGAAATTGGCTAAAGCGAAAGCTTTACCAACACCTATTTCAAGAAATAGATAAGCAAGATATACTCAGCTCGAAATGTCACATGTGCATATTCTTAGTCTATATAGTAAAACGACTTTTGTCTCATGATAGGATATAGAGTAAATAGACTTTTGAGTGATAGATAAGTTCAAGTCTCCACATACCTTTTAGTCGATGGAGACCCACTAGTTCCTTGAGTAGTCCTTCGTCTTGTATGATGATCTCCATGGAGTTCTTGAGCTCAACTAAACTTTCTATCCTAGCCCGAGACCTTAGCTATAGTAGACTAGAAATCAAGACTTTATAGTTTTGATTACTAAGATTGACAAACATGCTTGAGATCGCAACGCATGCGAGCTTGACCGAGCAGTGCTCTAACAATCTCCCCCTTTGTCAATTTTAGTGGCAAAACTATTAATACATATGGAGTATAAAAATTATATAAATAAACTTTGTAGCTCCTATTCCACATGCCTAATCTTCAACAATACTCGAAATCTTCGTCACTTCCAAGTAGTCCAATGATCCCAAAGGTTGTAAGTTTAGCATCATCGTTGTTGAAAATCCGTAGCTTTAACAATGAGAAAAGCATCGGTTCTCAATCATTGTTATATAGTGTCATAGTATTATTACAGAGCGTCAAAGTCCAATTGCATCACAACTTCTACAACAATACTATGGTGATACTTCACTCCCCCTTAGTCAATACTCCATCTCACATGGAAACCACTCCCCCTTACATAATGATCCGAAAACCATATGTATTTGTAGTATGAACTACAATTAATTCTCCCCCTTTTTTTCAATAAAATTGGCAAAGGTACAAGAACGGGATCCTAATGAAATTTCTGTAAGAGACATTTCATGACCAAAGGTAAATGTTCTATCATCTTGTTTAGATGCAATCATAAAGCCAGTGCTAAATGCATTCATCAAGGAGTTTATAAAGATATAAGATAACCCCTAAAAATTCTACAGCCGCACTCCCCACAAAGATTTGGAAATTAAGCGCAAGTTCAAAAGAACTCTCCCCCATAAGATGTCATTCCCAAGGGAACAACAAAAGCGATCTTATTTTCAAGAGAAAAGAAGGATTTATTTAGACTCAACAAATTACATACAAGTATGAATTTGGAATCCAAAATATTCAATCATATTAACCAAAGTGAACCAAGATTAATTTGACTAAATATGCTCAACACAAGTAAACTTATGGAGACTTAATACATCAATTAGATTATTCACAAGAGAACCCATAAATACTCTAACCGGATTGCATAATTAAACTAATTACAAAGTAATCAATTCAATTGTCCACACTCGACATGAGAAAAATCTATGGAGTGGTAACTAAATAATCACACTAGATGATTGATTTAGTTCATTTGGGCTCAACATTATAGATTATGGAATCCTGACTAAGATTATCATAGAAAATGACAACCTTAACCATCCATGTACTCAACATGAGAGAACTCATGGAATACAAACTAAATAACCACACAAGTTGATTAATTTAGTTCTTAATGCTCAACATATTGCATCTTTATGGAACAACCAACCATGCCAATAAGAAATCGACTTAGTCGTATAGTGCTCAACAAAAGATACAACATGGAACCTTCACGGTAATACATAATAATATGGGACAATTAAGATCTAAACCGTGGATTACAAAACAAGGACCTATTCTTTTTTTCCATCACAAAGTGACATAATAGACATTGTCCTTGAATCAAAAAAGATTTTAACCTATCTTACATCAAAGATTGACAATATAGGCTTAACTTTTGTGTTTTGCCAAAAGTCCATTCATTCCTTTATCAATATTTGCATACCAATACGTGAACGACTTTACTTTTGACAAAATATGGGACAATAAAGTTCACGTACGTAAACACACAAATCCCATCAAAATATTACAATATATAAAATCATAAAGATTAATACTGCAACCATCATCTTCCAAACAAGTTTAGAATTAAAACCAATAAATCTAAAAACAAGAAGATGAAATCATTGGATATAGCTATGTGTAATCACAATCATGGCTATTCCAAAACACTAGTTATTCTTCTAAATAAAACATAAAACATAGAAGATTTACTAGACACAATAAGCTCAAATGTATAGTAGTATCCAATCACAAACTAAAGTTCACGTTTGACAGTTTCATGGGTTTCGAGATCCATGAGCTTGTGTTTCACGTCAACTGCTTCTTCCAAGAAGATATCCTTGTTGAGAAGTTCTTTATCATGTGTCTTCATGAGACTAAGGTCAGCAGTAACCTTTTCCAACTCACTTCTAACCACACCAAGATCTCTTATTGTATCAACAAGTTGTAGTTTATCTTTCTCGAAGTACTTTAGAAAGTCATGAACCACTTCAGCATACACCATATCCTCACTCTCAACATCTTGATGTGAGTAGGAAAAAAAAGCATGAGGCATTGGGTGCACCATCTTCTACAAGAGTTATTTTCTTCCTTTCTTTCAATTCTACACTAAAACCTTTCTCAAGAAATCCCTTAGTAAAAACACCATAGAGAGATGAAGAAGAGGACATTCTTGATAACCCATATATAACCTAGAGTAGGCGTACGTGAACTTATGTAACTCAATAGGTCGACTATTTAAAGGTTTTGTTTGAAAGGAGGACCTTTAGGGTTTTCAAACTGTAAACTCGAGATGGCAACCCGTGTACTCATCCGAACACAGTATACCCTATAAAAAACATTAAAACAAGACAAATACTTTTAGGAAATATTGTCTACTTGCACTAGTTTAGCTATAAACGATAAGAGTATAGCTTAACTATGCAAAATGCAAATTGCCAAAGTACACCTGATTTTTACCCATTTTGCTCAACAGGACTTTTATGAGCAAATTCCTATTCTTGTGATTAATTAGCACAAGTATGAGTTTTGAGCCCATCTAAGGAACATTGTCTATGATTGAGTCTTTTTCCTTATGAATTTTGAGAGAGACTACTTTTGTTTTGAGAAATTATTATAAAACTTACTATCTTCAAAACATGAGACGTAGTTTGGATTCTTACCAGAAGATTCTTGACTTGAGGAGGATGAGAACCTGTCAACAATTTATTTATACCCTTGAATCATCTCTATCAGGTTGTTTCATGTATCATCAATTTTTCTCCTTTCTTTTGGGATTCTCTTTAAATCAAGGGAAGCATTATTTTCAGAGAAAACCACTTAATCTTTCCTTGGACGATTCTTATCAAGACTTTTGTTCTGCTTCCTAATATTTGAGGAACTCATTGAATTGACCTTCCTGGTAGCATACACAGGGTTCATATGAAAACCAATAGGTTTCAACATATGAATGTCAGTTACACCTTTGAGCATTAAATCTAAGGTGCGTTGAAGTTGAACAATAGAGTTTTTATTCAACTTAGAGTTTCCTTTCAGTTTAACAGAACCTTTCTGATTGCAACCGTGATTAGTTAGTTTAGTCTTAACATTCTCGTCATGAGATTTCTTCCTTCCATGTGATGTGAGATTTCCTTGATCAGAGGAGACTGGCACATTTTCCTTGCTTGGAAGGGACTCTATTTTTTCTTCTGGAGCATTTACTGTCATAGCAGAAACAGTTGATGTATTAGACTGCCTAGAGTATCCTTGAATGGAAAGTTTATTCAAGCAACGTTCTATTTCAAAAGCATCCTTTATGAGGCTTGCTTCAAGAGTCATACATGAAGAACAGTCTTCGATATTTTCTTTGATTTTGCAGTCTTTAATTACACCAAGAAGATTATTGACATGTTTCTTCAACCGATTAAATATATCAGCTTGAATTCTAATAATATTTAGAATCAACTTAATCTCTTCAGCTGTTTCCCGTTCATTTAGAGAAGTAACCTCTTTCGAAGGGAAATCGGAATGGTGCATGTCAATATCTCTGTCTGTCTGATTTTAACACAGTGTTTGTCTAATCTTGAGATTGTAGAATCTTTCTCTTTAATAGACTTTGACAGGACAGATTCTTTATTTCTAGTGACGCGTTTATCAGAGATACTACTCTTTTCCATAGAGTCAAATCGCTACAAACACAAACTTGTGAGGTCTATAACGTGTTATCCTGCTCTGATACCAATTGAAAAAGCGGGGGGCTAACAACACCACCCAATATTTCGATTAGCAATCTGTATGGACAACTCCGAGTGGTTTTCTAGAGAATCAACTAGATAGTTAGACTCAACCAATAGAAAATACTTAAGGAGTTATTATCTCAATCTCTTGATTTGATTTACTCAAGCAAATATGATTCGCGAGTCTAATCAAAGAGAGATAACTTGGATGGTACCAAAGACCAATATCCAAGTATAATCAATTTAAATCAACAACCAAAATGGTCGAATATTATAATTGATTGAACAACGCATAATCTATATTATTTCAATTATATAAAAATATAATGCAGAAAAGAAATAACACAGACACCAGAAATTTTGTTAACGAGGAAACCGCAAATGCAGAAAAACCCGGGACCCAGTCCAGATTAAACATACATTGTATTAAGCTGCTACAGACACTAGCCTACTCCAAATTAACTTCGGTATGGACTGTAGTTGAACCCTAACCAATCTCACACTGATCCAAGGTACAGTTATGCTCCTACGCCTCTGATCCCAATAGGATACTGCGCACTTGATTCCCTTATCTTATTTCACCCACAACCAAGAGTTGCTACGACCCAAAGTCGAAGACTTTAATAAACAAACTTGTCTTACACAGAAAATTCTACAGGTAATAGATAAATTCGTCTCCCACGAATAAACCTACAAGTTTTGTTCCGTCTTTTGATAAATCAAGGTGAACAGGAACCAATCGATAAAACCAGACTTATATTCCCAAAGAACAGCTCAGTTTCATCAATCACCTCACAATAAACTTAATCAACTCAGCGAAGAAGATTATTGAGGAATCACAAACAATGGGACGAAGATGTTTGTGACTACTTTTATCTTGCCTATCGGAGATATAAATCTCAAGACAATTATTATAATTATACTCGTATGATAAAAATAGCAAGATCATATCACACAACTACAAGAAAAGTAGTATCGGTCTGGCTTCACAATCCCAATAAAGTCTTTAAGTCGTTAACCTGGTTTTAGAAGAAGAAAACCAAAGGTTAAAGGAGAATCGACTCTAGCTTTAGAAAACTAGTATCACACAGAATGTGTGGGGATTAGGTTTCCCAGTTGCTAAAGTTCTCCCTTATATAGTCTTTCAAATCAGGGTTTGCAATCAATGTTAGCTTACTAACAAAGTATTCAATATTCACCGTTAGATGAAAACACGATTAGATACAAGCTAATATCTCTCAACCATTAGATCTAAAACTTAGATTTCCATACACACATGTACTTGATGTTTTGGGTTTGTGTAACAGTACCCAAACATATACAAGGTTGGTTCAATATTAGTCAACCAAATGGTTAGCCAAATGATAACTTTCATATCAACCATATTCTTCTTCACCATAACTAGTCTAAATGACTCAAATGAACTAGTTAGAGAATTGTTCAATTTCTATGAGATCTCATGTACTACACAAGACACAATTGAATAAAAAATGATGTGATTCACTCGAATCTTTTCATGAACTATAAATCCACGGTTTGCAAAAGCATTCCTTAGTAATTTAAGATAAGTTCACGAACAAAGTTTTCAGACATAACCTCTTGAGTTCGCGGACTCAAGCTAACCGGTTGAAGTTAATAAACTCCGGCAGAATTTCTCGGGTCGAGAACTTCCGTCAGTTCGCGGACTGCACCTGAGATTCAACTTCAACAGATATTCTCGGGTTCGAGAACTTACGCCAGTTCTCAGACTGATTTGACTGCTCACGTTCCGGTTCCACTTGATCAACAAAGTTCGCAAACTTCGGTTCAAGTGCTAAGGACTTATACATATATATGTTTCCACAATAATATTTATATCCCACAATGGTTATATAGTCTAAAATCTCATTTCAATCATTGAAACATTCTCAGATAGCGTTATATAGTTGTTATTCACAAACTATTTTTCGTCGGGGCAATTTCCAAAGTGATTGAAACATAACATGACTTTCGTCACTAGGCAAAGATGAACTTGGCTAAAGCGAAATCTTTACCAACACCCATTTCGATAAATAGATAAGCAAGATATACTCAGCTCAAAATGTCACATGTGCATATTCTTAGTCTATATAGTAAAACAACTTTTGTCTCAAGATATGAGATACGGTAGATAGACTTTTGAGTGATAGATAGTTCAAGTATCCACATACATTTTAGTCAATGAAGATCCACTAGTTCCTTGAGTAGTACTTCGTCTTGTATGATGATCGCCATGGAGTTCTTGAGCTCAACTACACTTTCTATCCTAGTCCGAGACCTTAGCTATAGTAGACTAGAAATCAAGAATTTATAGTTTTGATCACTAACATTGATAAACATGCTTGATATTGCAACGCATGCGAGTTCGACCGAGCAATGCTCTAACAATTTCCTTTTTGATTCACGAAATAAGTTCATGAATGTACTTCCTTTAAACGAATGTAAAATAGTTTTTTCTATGATGAAATCTTCACCATAACCTATTCACATAATCATAACAGTATATACAAGATTATTTAGATTCCATATCTACGAAGTTCAAAAGATAAGCGTTATACTTCGTAGTCTAATAATACTATGATCATACAAATATGACCATGTCACATCACTAGAATATTATACAATATGTACAGTATATACAGCTTCGCAGTTATGTTTTCAATATAGCACGACTTGAAAGATATGTTAGGAATGAAACAGTTCAACTCAATATTACTAACCTTAAGTGGAAGGATGATGTCATCCTTGCATCTCGTTACTTCTTCACGTTCTTCAGGTCTTCGAGTAATACTTGTATGTCTCAACATTCCTAGAATTTATAGTCTAACCTACATGAAGTTAACTCTAGTACATAATCAAGCGACTCTTAGATGAGTTTTGATTCACTAAAATATGACAACTAAACTTGACATACCAATTCTTGGTGAGTTCAACCGGGCTATGCTCTAACAACGTTCTAACAACATGAGAGAGAGAGAGATATAACTCTAGACACTTTTCTTGATTGAGTTTTAACTCTCGGAGTTGTGTTAAGTTTGTCCATACATATTTCCAATGAAAAAGTTTGTGATGTATTTTGGTACCCCTAGTATTTTCACCGTTGCTTGGGAAATTTCCAAATGATCAATTTCAAACAAAATATTTCGTGGAAAATCTATCATTCTAACTAAAATTTCTAAGGATCTTCGAACATCCATTGCTTGAATCATATTTGGATATTTTAACCAAGACAAGTTGAACTCAAAAAATTTATTTACAATATGGCATAAATTATTTATTTATTTATCTAATTAACTTTTAGAATAAATCTACTAAAATCACACGATATAGTCTCATGAGGTTGAATAATATATGTCATGACTAAATAGGATAAGTCAGTCTTCGCATACCTCTTTGTTGCTCGTAAATGTCTTTGATCGTTCTTTAGTCTTCAATCTTCGAGGGTTATTCAGTGATGTCTGATGCTAAACTACCATACTTTAATACTAGCCCGATACTTGACTTTAGTAGATTAGAAATCAAGATATAGTTATGTAGTATGCACATCTAACATAGACAATAAGCTTGAGATACCAAAACTTGGGAGTTCGACCAAGTGATGCCCTAAAAAACACGTTGCCTTGGTTCACATGATTTAACAGTTGTCTAAAAACATGTAATAATATTTTTATTATATCGTATCTATTAATATCTAAGTACAAAACTGTGGAAGCCCAAAGTATGGTACAACTAAGCCTTAAGCAGATAGTGTTATATGGTCCTATTTCTGGAAAGTGCGTTTGGTATTATAGCAAAAGGAACCTTATTCGGTTGCTATGAAGAAAGGTAAAATGTATTAACCCCTATCCAAGTGGAGATATTTATGACAAGGGATGTTCAAGATTGGGAAATAGCTGAAGATTTGATCTAGGAGCCTCGTGATGAAGTTGATTACCTTTCATGGTTTAACATGATTTACATGCCAAATATTACTATGCAACCACAAAATTTGGGTCTTGTTTAATTCCTAGCTTTAGGTAGGATTCCACTTGGTGATAAATATATTTCTTCCCAACCACCACCAAAGACGACCGACTTATTTTCTATCCCAGTAGTCAAATGGGTTCATCGTCGGGTATGTCACAATTTTCTCAGGAAGTAGAGACTATATTTTTGGAAGGAGATATTATTACTGTTCCAATTAGTAATAAAGGACTCGAACATGCTTACCTACATTGGGGGTTATGAGCAACACTGGAGTAGTACTAGAGCCAGTTTTTAGTTGAACTATTCTAGCCATCTGGTACAAGAATTTTAGAGATTCCGGTTGGAAGATATGCAAAGACTTTGGAATAACATGATGTTTGACATATGTACTCCGACATATTCCAGTCATGGTAGTGCAGGTTAAGTCATGCCGGTGTAAATTCAATTCCTGGTAGTGTAGGTCCAAGTACTGGTGGTTAAAGTCAGCAAAGTTTAAAAAGTCGTGGAGTTCATGGAATGCGCTCCAAATATAGATGGAGATACTCAACTAGCAGCAGGTGAAGAAGTTATTGAAACGTAAACATTTCATGGAGGTTTGTTTATCTGATTTCTAACTAACACTATGACTCCTGGTGGTGGCTTGAATATTGAATCAGCTTAGCAATCTACTATTTATACCCTAATTGCCTCAAATAAATCAGCATTTCCTATTTCAAGATTACAATCGTGTTCTCCTTCGCGCGAACGATCCCCCTAAGGTTACTTTTTAAGCTTCTGGAGATGGTTTTGTTGATGAGAAACCAAGTGAAACTCAAACCAGTGGGTTCTTTGTGATGTTGAATACCACCAGAAAACCTAGGGGGATGGATCTTTAATAGTCATAGGAATCACTAGTTTATGAATGTAATGATATATATATATATATATATTAATATAAAAAAAATTTTATTAATGAAAAATGAAAATCATCTTAAAAATAATGTTCAAATCCAAACCGGTTTCACATTTTATTAAATTTTAATTAGACCTAACATTTAATTAAAAAAAAGTAATCATATTACATAATAAAATTTGTTACATAACACTTAATGAACATTATATCTTGCACATGAATTTCATAGAGTTCATAGTATTCATCATGCTAGAAACCTCTTTTGTTGGCTTTAATAAAATCGTTTTCTTAAGAAAATGATTTTTTTTTAAAGATACTCACTAGTTCATCAATGGACAATCCAAGATGATCCCCATTTATCATCTATAAAATTTTCGCATAATTTCTCATACCCTTATTAATATAGAGGAAAATCTACTTTTGTAGATGGTGGATTTTCGAAAAAGGCTAAAATCGTAAAACCATAATTATACAAATCTCTGATCCAGCAGTCAGACGTGAGTATTGAGACACATATCTCTCATCGAATCCTCTGATTGAGAATACTTTCTCTCATAGCACATGTAGATATGTAGTCTCGCGGCTAGGAAATATCATATCTCATGAATACTGAACACTTCAGTAATTATTTCTATATAGTATCACAAGATGGATGGCTCCTAGACAACTTTCTCAGCTAGTATAGAGCGATAACGTCTTCAGGATACAAACAAAGAGTTTTCCCTGACTATATAAAGGATATGAAACTCCAGCAAGCTCATGTCGGGATAATTAATGCTCCTAGACAGCTTGCTATGCTAGTATAGATCCATAAGTTAATTATTCCTAAATTCTTTGATTCATCCACTGAATTTCCGAAAATACTTGAATATTTTCGCAGTATTTCATTACTGGAAACCATGGTTCTTCCCAGCAAAATTCCATGGGTTAGTAATAAATATTCAACACACGGGGGTCTGATCTACCTCCGAGTAAGCCCCGATTTAAATGGTGCAAGTGTATTCAACGACGATGCACTAACAATCACCATACGGACAAGTATTTCAAAATACGACGAGACGATGAACCTATGCAAAATAGAAAGGAAAATAGTAATTAATTAAAAATCGACCAAGGCGCTGGGAGAATGGGCCCATTGACCAGCCTGACGTGCCGTGGTCAATCCCACGCCAGTTTCATATTTTTATCATATTTTTTATTATTTTCCTTGAGTTCATGAAAATCCTTTCACTTGAACAAATATCTTTCGCTTTGAGGAAACTCCTCAGTTTCATGGTGTTTCCCTCACACCAAAGAAATAATATAAAATTAAGGAAATATGGTAGAGCCATGATCATTGTCCAACCGGCCATGTCTTGATCCCAACCGGCCCCACACCTCATGGTTCCTCATTATTTTATTATTATTTTCCTAATTTCATGAAAACTCCTTAATCTCATGATATTTCCTTGATCCCATGAAAAATAATATAAAATTAGGAAAATGCGTGTGATCGGGCCCTAGCTGGCCCCATATATCCCATTTTATTATTATTATATTTTTCATGTTTCCTTGGTCCCATGGAATTCCTTGATTTCATGATATTTCCTTCAAATTATGAAAATTCCTTTAAATCATGAAATAATAAATAAAATTAGGGAAAAACGCACGTGACCGGGCCCTAGCCGGCCAACCATGCCCAAGCCGGTCCCACACGCCCCTTATTTTATTATTTTTATTTTTCATGTTTTCCTCATCTCATGGAAACTCCTTGATTTCAACAAAACTCGTTGATTTTAACAAAACTCCTTAGTTTTAACAAATTCCTTGGTTTTATCATATTTCCTTAAAATCATGAAAATATTATAAAAAAATTGGGAAAACATGTGGGATTGGGCCCTTTGGCCGGCCGGCCATGCCTTGGCCATGACCGGTCCCACACTTCATGATTCCCTCACTTTTTTTTATTATTTTACTTCATCTCATGAAGTTTTGACGGTTTTATTAAAAATCCTTGATTTGTTCATATTTTCTCAAATGGATGCTCAACTGCACGCCATAAAATATCAAAATTCTCAGAATTGAGATACGAACACTTTGACGACGTGAGCATGTTACCTTGACCGACCAGGGTTGGCTCCTTGGCTCGCAAAGATCCGATCCCGTGTATTTTCACGGTTTGACCTAATTTGCGCAATTGCGCGTATTAGGTCCAAAACTCTTCCAAACAACTAGGAACTTCATGAAACGATCATCATTTGATCTCGTGACCACCCAGGGCCAGTTTTATGACCCCTTGGTTGGTCCCTCATCTCTTCATAATTAATTAGGTTTTATTACCTAAGACTCAGACGAGAATTTTTCGAATAAATGATTAAACCAGCATTAAATCATTCTTTCATCAACGAATCACCAACTCTTCAAGAGGCCTTGATATTTGCTCACACGAGCACATGGGAGTTGCATGGTTGACCCACGGTCCCATGGAGCCCGTTCTCCTTCATTCTATGGTTAATTTTCAAATAAACCATCAATTGGTCATCAATTGATCAAGTTAGGGTTTCTGAGTCTAGGGATCATAATTCCAGATTCAAACACTAATAATTTTATGAAGACCTCATGATCAGTACTCTTATTAATTATACTCGGTTCAACTACCAGTATTTTAATTTATATTTTATTTGGTCACGCTACCAATAATTCATCAGATGAGCAACACTTGCTCAGATGAACAATACTTTCTCAAATCAAGGAATATTGGTTCAACTATCTATATTCAACAAATCAGAGCAATGCTTGCTCGCCTCATCTATCAATGTGAGAATCATGCCAACGTTCAATTCATGAGTTTCAGAATATTTTACAAAATCATTTTCAACTCAGTAAATACATGGACTCGTCGTCCCATGAAATCATGAAGTCAACAACTGACTAAATTAACCACGAGACGTCAATCGTGTCACTTGGGGGGATATCAACTAGGGTTTTGGTCTGGCAGTCTGCGGAACGTGTGTTCAAACACACGATATAATGTGAGCAAGTCGTGCAATCAGTTGAAGGAGTTAACAAAGTAGTGGATGGAAAATCAACCAAGTCTCTGCATGATGAGCAACTTGTTTCAAACACGATTTACACTTATCCACTCTTTGATTCCATAAACTGTCACACATCATGGGATCATGGTGTCTACAATTCCAGCAATATAAATAAGTCTTTGAATCATGATTAAAACAACAAGAAAAACAACGATAAGAACAACAACGATCTCACGTCTCACAGACAACACGAGATCAACAACTCATCAATTGAGCAATTACTCTCAACTAAGAAATTTCAATCATTCAGAACTTATCATATTCAGAACTCACAATACACCTACAATCTTTGATTACCATTGATTCCACACATTTCTCAGCTTCCCTCCTACAGATTGACCCATCCTCTCTTGTGACCGAATTTACTCTGGAATGGACATTGTCTTGGTTTAGGCCAGAGTACTACAGATTGATCTATAGAATTCAAAGCACTCCCTTCTTGCAGTCTGTATGAGGTTGAAAATTTCGCTCGGTTCAAGGAGTCTCCTCCATACGGTCATCTCCTCAATTCATTAAAAACTAGCAAATCGTTTTGCCCCATCTACAGATTGGCTACCACAGTAGGAGATCATTCTCTCGGTTACAATCTCAATTCTCACAAAGATGGTCGGTCTTAGGTCTGCCAATCCGGGTTCAAAACCCGATCCTAATATAAAAATCTCTAGTGGTACCGCTAATGCCAATCCTCTAAGCACTGATACTCCAGTGATCACCCCAGCAAGTGACGACCTGGCGCCATAAACAATCCACTCTTAGGTTGATCTCCTGAAGAAACCAGAGGAAATCAGCCTACCATAGTTGATCTCATGAAGGTTCAGACTGACGTAGCTGCAACACATAAAGAGTTGTGTGCTTATCTCAAAACTCTCACAGACAAGCTTGCGTCTGAACGAACTCAGCCTCAATGCTAGAAAGGAAAAGCTAAAGAAACATCTTCAACTGCTGATCCTGAAATCTCTCAAATCCATGTTGTACATGATGAAGAATTTAGCAAAGCTACAGATGACTCTCCAGCAATGAAACCCGCAAGTTTCATCACTCGTGAAGACTTGGAACACTTTTGATGATCGAGGAAAAGACAAGGCATCATCTTTCCATCTTCACCAACCTTCATATCCTGCTTCCATACATAGTATTCCTCTTCCAAAGGTTATACCGTTCCAACATTCATTATTTATGATGGATCATGCAATACTCGAAAACATATTTCTCGGTTTCTGGAATTATTGGGCGAACACGAGCACAACATGTCCTTCGTCTGAAGGAATTTTCAAAGTCTCTGACATGCATAGCGTACACCTGGTACAACAACATCGCACCGGGAAGTATCACCGATTGGAGAGAGATGATTAATGCTTTCTACAGAAAATACTTCTTCGTGTAAGAGTAAATCACTCTCTCTGATCTAGGAAGGATGTTTCAAAGGAGCAGCGAACATCCTGATGATTATGTGAAATGGTTCACAGTTCAATCCTTGGACTGCCAAGACCCAAACGTCACATAGCAGCAACTTGTAGACTTGTGCATCAACATAATGATCTCAGTCTACAGAGCCTCGCTGGAAAACCTCCGGTTCCACACTATCTCAGAACTTCATGAAGCAGCCAAACGATCAGCGACTACTAAACCTGCTTTACTGAGTAAAGTATACAAGGTCGAGGAACCTCGGAGAAGCCGACGCCTGATCAACAAACAGTATAATGTCCAACCTTCCATGAACGTTGTTGATTAAGGAGGCAAAAGGAAAGGTTCTGCTCAAACATGAAACATCCAATATTTCATCCTACAAAATCATCACGGAAGGATAACTAATCTTGCACAAACCTCGACCTGATATCGAACGGAAAATAATCGGACACACTCAAACTTCTCTTGTCTCATGAAGGAGTGATCGAGTTACTGGAAGTTTGGGTTCAAGATGGTGCGATCAAATTGTCGTTCATTAGGAGAGAGCCAACATAATAAGAAATGGAGAATCCCAGGAGTACACAAGAATCCTCTCCAGTCAGAACCTTGCGCTCTCTGAATTCAAAGAAGCAGTTCAATCATTGCTCGAGAAAATCTGTAGAATTTCTCTATCTGCCGAAGGCACAAAGGAGAGACATGTTCACAACACTGAACCACATCGTGTCAAGAAATACATTCCGGGAATACTTCTTGAGCCTCCAACCACATACCAAGATATGTACAACTGGGGACTGCCTACCACAGTTAATATCAGAAGAAACGAATTTGGAAGAATGTTGATCGATGCTGGCACCACCATCAACATCATTCCACTGAAAACCCTTTGAGACGCAGGCATCACTCGACAAGAAGCTACTCATGCTCCCATCTCAATTAGAGACCTTGAAGGAGCGCTCGGAAATACTCATGGCTACATCACTCTTAAAGTGAACATAAGTCCAACCTGGACAGAAACCAAGTTTCACATAATCAGGAAGATCCAGGATATGACATGTCCTTCAGACGAGCGTGGATCCACACTGAAAAGATGGATATTTACAAAGCGCCTTTGGTTACACATCTCTGCAATGAAGAAATTTCTGATCTAGAAGGTTTGACGGACATTCCATGATCAGAGTACTTTGAGGAATTTCAAACTTTGACGAGGTTGAAGCAAGAACCTGCAAAAAGATGTATAGACATTCATCAAGAGGTTCCGCATTCAGGAAAGTCTCATTCTATGTATATGTCGTTTATTTCCTCACATGCTATCCTAGCATGGGGACTTAATTATGCTAGCAACTCTACAAGATGTTATGAATGGTAGCTTCACCGCATTAGTATTTTACCAAGTGGTTGAATCTGACGTTTTCCCGAATCAAGCACTGAAACAGTTTTTACTGAGATGATGTCAAAACATGGAGAAAAATACTTTAGAAGTTTCTCCTGCAAGTCCATGTGTTCCACAAAATTAGAAGGCTCTGATGTCTGCACAAGTGTCGAATCCCACTACCACAACGAAAGGGATGCTGATTCAACAGAAGAAACTCCAGGGCCGAGATAATCAAACCCCTAAGGCATTTGATGCTTAAGGAGTATACGCTTCAATGCTCAAGCATCTGAGAAGACATCAAATTATACTTCCAATCAAAGAGTACAGCTTCAGTACAAATATCTAGATGATGACACATTGATTTAACACCAGCACGATCAAAGTGTTACTAAACTACAATCCATAAGTCTTCATTATCCCATGATAAGACATCTGAAGCAGATGCAACATCATTCATACATGGATGACACTAACTCCTTCAATGTACATTGGCCAACCTAAGGCGATTCCGTGAAACTTCATCAACGGTATTTCTCTACATCACAAGCTCCTGCATGATTGAGGAACTTTCTCTCTTCACCAATCACATCCTGTACGAAAATTGTTGATGCTATCTACCGCAACAATGACGACTCACTGATAAAGCCAGTTCATGGTAAAGTTATGCTTTCAGGAGCATTCAGGTTGAACTCTCAGTACACCTTCATCTTACGGACGCTCAACTCATCAACTAGTTTGTGAATGTAAAAGGCTCACTGGAAGAAGGAGCAAAGATTATATCTATAATCATGGTTTTATCCTTTCCGGTCTTTGGATCAACTTCAACCGTGGTATCAACATTAATAATAATCTCTAGTGGAATACCATCCATGATCGACAAGGATCTCTGGAGCGTGATCATTCATAGTCTCAGCACTAACGACGATCTTAGGAGAAACATCCTCAGGGCTTCATCAACTAATCATTCTCTGAAGTGTTACACATGAAGCGGATTTCTCTAAGAACCAATGATTCATATCAAGATGTGTAGACCTGATAACATGCTCATATGAAAGTCTTCCCAAAGCTGGTACGACTGGGGGACATAATCCAAAGTCATCTACAAGATGTTCTCATCACCTCTACAAATGAAATACAACACACTTTAGGTCATGGGTTTACAAAAACGTAACAATAGGTGATGAATGGGACAATGCTTCCTCAACGAAAGATGTTCGTCTATGTCTCTTCTAAAACATACCAAAAGGGCGCATTAATTGGACATACGAGTTGAAAGATATGTCCTTTAATGTCAGGTCTACGAAATCTGAAAAATTTGTACGGGATTACAAATTACAAATGTTCATGCGTCGTTGACTGCCCTCTACAACTCCAAATTGAGTGATTCTTTTCTCATGTGATAACTTAGTCTCTTAGCTTCAAAATTTAGGGTCAAGCATCAAATTCCGACGTCTTATGAGGTTCCTAAAGCTTCCAGAGAATACAACATGCAAGCAGCAATTCTTGGACGGGATTCATCACTTCCACGGTCGATCGGTGTCCACCAAGTCTTTCCACTAAGTACTTCATCAAGAAGATGGCGCTGCAAGCACCACCATGCTCATGTATCAATCAATGGTTCCTGACCTCAAATGAATCGATGACATCAAAATCCTTCTCCAACCGTTGAAGACACAAGCGAATGGTCCAAAGACACAACAAGAGTGTTTTACAACAAGCTCGTTTGAGATGATTTTTCACTGTCATGCACAAAGAGGCGATCTGGGAGAAATTGGTGAAGAATATAGGTATGGGTCATATACCATTCTCTTCGTATGGATGTCTTCTAAAACATATCCAAAATTCACAACAATTGAAGATGCAAGCGAAGAGTTGTGGCCAAAACATTGGACCACATGCCAGCTGAAAATTTTCTGAAGGTCTCCTGGAAGTTTACTGTTTCATCGATTTCGACCTCTAAACGTTCTCAAAACTTAAAAATCTTCTTCACAAAAGCTTGGAAATTTCCTGGGCATAAGGATACATAGGCATACCGCGAAAATACGACTTCGGACGAAGATTCTACAGCGTTTCTATTAAAGGCTGAAGTCTGAAATTTTCTGGTGACGTATTTCGACGAAATTACTCGCGTATTCACATGGATTATCATTCATTCATTCACAAATCAGCAATTTCATACTTATATGAAGAGATTACAGGATATATACTTACTAAGGGAGTCTCTAAATCATTTGAAAGCTCGACAATGCCGGAATCTCCATTGATAACGCCGCTATCTCCATTTGGTTCGGGATGTCTGGAATTCTCCATATTCTCATGCCCCAAATAAGAGTGCGCTTCATCAACATGCTGCTTATCTACAATGATTTCTTCTTGGACTCATCAACAATAATTATTATTATTTCATTCAAGGAGATGCCACGATCGCCTGCACGAAAGAGATGCTTACATCGACTTCTTCATCAGTGTTGGATTGTTTGACCGAGAACATGTTGAAGGCCATCAATCGATGGAGAAAAAGTATAAAATAAGTAACAAACCTTGGTATCGTGATCCTAATTGCACGGGCAAGGAAAATTCATGACACAAGGAGCGCTAACAACTCACCAAAGAAACGACTGGAGACTGCACGTCATTTGCTAACATCCTGTAGTCCTTGGGTTCTCCACTCCCGTAGACTTTCTTCCATTTCTGTGGGATCTACATTTATCTGGGATTTCATTATACGATCATCCTGTGGTAAAGCTAATGAAATAAGTAGAAGTACAACTCAGTATGAAGGATCTCTCACCATCACTCAGAGGTCCCAGGAGTACCATTTCTTAAAGTTTCATCCGTAGAGATGTCATCTCTGGAAACACCGTCTTTGGAAGTATCATCCTTGGAGTCGGTCATTCTTGCAAAGTGGATATTTCAGCAAATCATTCATACAAAGCGCAGGATTCGAAAAAACAATGAATCATGCAATTAGGATGCTCACATCAGCGTCTACAAAATGGTAACTCTCAACTCTTACCTATTTACGGTTTTACGAACTTAGTGATAATAACGTAAAATTTCGAAAATCTTGCTCGCTCCTTCAAACCTGCAAAGACGAGCAACCCCATTACTTAAAAGTCTGACACTTGACTTTTCACGAAATTATGAATAATTCACATAACCCTTCATGTGAACATTCATTGATTTTCTACCGTGTGTGCATACACTACGAAATCACGAAATTCATGAAAACACCATTGTTTGCTTTTAACAATTGTTTAAAATCAAAACTTGATTTTGCAAAATCTTTCATAAAATCGTGAACAACCCATGTAACTCTTTACTGTGTGAACGGTTTTTCAAAAATTGGACAGACGTCCATCTTACAATTGTGAAAACTCACATACAGACGTTATTTCACCATGTATAATTCTCTACTTTCAACAGTTGTTCAAAATCAAAACATTGATTTTACAAAATACATATATTTAACCTGAAACTCACGTAAATTTAAAAATATATCTATATATTTTCCTCCCTCGCACGAGCATCTGTCTTTGAAGCGAGAGTATATTTTCAAAATTTTGTGAATGCTCACATATCGAAATTAAAAAAATTCATGAAAGCTCATAGATAAAAAAATTATTAACAGACGCACGTCTTTTCAAAAAAAAAAAACTTTTCTCTCGTACGAGCATTCACCTTTGGAACGAGAGTTTATTCCATTTTGTAAAATCTCACAAAGATAAAATTTTGGTTTTTGTGAAAGCTCATAGACAATTTTATATCATTAGACTCAAGTCTATTTTGTTTGTTCCTTAAACTAACGAACAAACGAGCGTCTATTCCTAAAATAAGGATTTCTTTTTTTGGGCCCGGACCGCGAATCCTAAACTACCAAGGTCCCGTCATCAGGATCAGCGGTTCAACACCAATCTATGCTCATTAAACGATGCTCCATCATGCCACTGGGATCTTCAATCAAGTCATGGTTTGCTCGTACTATCAAAATCCGGTAATGTCTTAACTTACGACTAAGTTCAATTACTTATATTGTTTATGACCGGAAAATCACCACTCAATGCTGACTGAGGAACACGGATTTCCTCACTAAGTAGGGGACTTAATATAGATGGTGGATTTTCGACAAAGGCTTAAATCGTAAACCCATAATTATACGAACCTCTGATCCAGCAGTCAGACGTGAGTATTGAGACACGGATCTCTCATCGAATCCTCTGACTGAGAATACTTTCTCTCGGAGCACATGTAGATATATAGTCTCACGGCTAGGAAACATCATATCTCATGAATACTGAACACTTCAGTAATTAATTCTATATAGTATCACAATATGGACGGCTCCTAGACAGCTTGCTCTGCTAGTATAGAGCGATAACGCTTCAGGATACAAATAACGAGTTTACCCTGACTATATAAAGGATATGAAGCTCCAGCAAGCTCATGTCGGGATAATTAATGCTCCTAGATAGCTTGCTCTGCTAGTCTAGAGCCATAAGTTAATTATTCCTAAATTCTTGGATTCATCCACTGAATTTCCGAAAATATTCAAATATTTTCGCAGTATTTCATTACTGAAAACCATGGTTCTTCCCAGCAGAATTCCATGGGTTAGTAATAAATATTCAACACATGGGCGTCTGAGCTACCTCCGACCGAGTAATCCCCGATTTAAATGGTGCAAGTGTATTCAACGACGATGCACTAACAATCACCGTACAAACAAGTATTTCAAAATACGACGAGACGATGAGCCTATGAAAAATAGAAAGGAAAATAATAAATAATTAAAAATCGACCAAGGCCCTGGGAGCATGGGCCCACTGACCGGCCGGATGTGCCGTGGTCAATCCCACGCCAGTTTCATATTTTTATCATATTTTTTATTATTTTCCTTGAGTTCATGAAAATCCTTTCACTTGAACAAATATCTTTCGCTTTGAGGAAACTCTTCAGTTTCATGTTGTTTCCCTCACACCAAAGAAATAATATAAAATTAAGGAAATATGGTAGATCTGTGATCATTGGCCAACCGGCCATGTCTTGATCCTAACCGGCCCCACACCTCATGGTTCCTTATTATTATTTCCCTAATTTCATGAAAACTCCTTAATCTCGTGATATTTCCTTGATCCCATGAAAAATAATATAAAATTAGGGAAACCCGTGTGACCAGGACCTAGCCCTAGCTGGTCCCACACGTCCCATTTTATTATTATTATATTTTCATGTTTCCTTGGTCCCATGGAATTCCTTGATTTCATGATATTTCCTTCAAATTATGAAAATTCCTTTAAATCATGAAATAATACATAAAATTAGGGAAAAACGCACGGGACCGGGCCCTAGCCGGCCAACCATGCTCAAGCCGGTCACATACGCCCCTTATTTTATTATTTTTATTTTTCATGTTTTCCTCATCTCATGGAAACTCCTTGATTTCAACAAAACTCTTTGATTTTAACAAAACTCCTTAGTTTTAACAAATTCTTTGGTTTTATCATATTTCCCTAAAATCATGAAAATATTATAAAAAATTGGGAAAACGTGTGGGATTGGGCCCTTTTGGCCGGACGACCATGCCTTGGCCAAGAACGGTCCCACACTTCATGATTCCCTCACTTTTTTTTTTATTATTTTCCTTCATCTCATGAAGTTTTGACGATTTTATTAAAAATCCTTGATTTCTTCATATTTTCTCAAATAGATGCTCAACTGCACGCCATAAAATATCAAAATTCTCAGAATTGAGAAATGAACACTTTGACAACATGATCATGTTACCTTGACCGACTAGGGTTAGCTCCTTGGCTCGCAATGATCCGGTCCCGTGTATTTTCACTGTTTGACCTAATTTGCGCAATTTCACGTATTATGTCCAAAACTCTTCCAAACAACTTGGAACTTCATGAAACGATCATCATTTGATCTCGTGACCACCCAGGCTCGGTTTCATGTCCCCTTAGTCGGTCCCTCATCTCTTCATAATTAATTAGGTTTTATTACCTAAGGCTCTTACGAGCATTTTTCGAATAAATGATTAAACCAGCATTTAATCATTCTTTCATCAACGAATCACCAACTCTTCAAGAGGCCTTGATATTTGCTCACACGAGCATATGGGAGTTGCATGGTCGACCCACGGTCCCATAGAGCCCGTTCTCCTTCATTCCATGGAAAATTTTCAAATAAACCATCAATTGATCAAATTAGGGTTTCTGAGTCCAGGGATCATAATTCCAGATTCAAACACTAATAATTTTATGACGATCTCATGATCAGTACTCTTATTAATTATACTCAGTTCAACTACCAGTATTTTAATTGGTCACGCTACCAATAATTCATCAGATGAGCAACACTTGCCCAGATGAGCAATACTTGCTCAAATCAAGGAATATTGGTTCAACTATCAATATTCAACAAATCAGAGCAATACTTGCTCGCCTCAGCTATCAACGTGAGAATCATGCCCACGTTCAATTCATGAGTTTCATAAAATTTTACAAAATCATGTTCAACTCAGTAAATACATGGACTCATCGTCCCATGAAATCATGAAGTCAACAACTGACTAAACTAACCAAGAGACGTCAATCGTGTCACTTGGGGGGATATCAACTAGGGTTTTGGTCTGGCGGTCTACGGCATGTGTGTTCAAACACATGATGGAATGTGAGCAAGTCGTGCAATCAGTTGAAGGAGTTAACAAAGTAGTGGATGGAAAATCAACCAAGTCTCTGCACGATGAACTACTGGTTTCAAACACGATTTCCACTTCTCCACTCTTTGATTCCATAAACTGTCACACTTCATGGGATTATGGTGTCTACAATTCCAGTAATATAAATAAGTATCTGAATCAAGATTGAATTAACAAGAAAAATAACTACAAGAACAACAACGATCTCACGTCTCATAGACAACACGAGATCAACAACTCATCAGTTGAGCAATTACTCTCAACTGAGCAATTTTAATCATTCAAAACTTATAATATTCAGAATTCACAACACACTTACAATCTTTGATTACCATTGATTTCACACATTTCTCATCTTCCCTCCTACTGATCGACCCATCCTCTCTTGTGACCGAATTTACTCTGGAACGACCATTGTCTTGGTTTAGGACGGAGTACTACAGATTGATTTCTCGAATTCAAAGCACTCCCTTCTTGCATTGCATCTATGTGAGGTTGAACATTTCGCTTAGTTCAAGGAGTCTCCTCCGTACGGTCGTCTCCTCAATTCCTTAAAAACCATCAAATCGTTTCTCCCCATCTATAACTTTGAAGGCTCTTATTTGTTCTTCTTGAATTTTCATTATCGGCTAACACCATAAACTTGAAACACAGTTTTTCATTAAAAGTGATCAAATTGAAATCTTCATCGCTTTGCAATTGATATCCAGGATTGAATGAGACCAGCGTATTTTTATCGAGTGAAGCGAGCACTAGCTAATAATTTCGATATAGATAAGGTATATTTTTAATTGTATGAAATTAAATATTTATAGAGGATTGGGTGCTAGCCATTGGATGATGAACCACTTAGCGAAGAACATAGCATTGAGCGGCAAACTCATAATCTCTGGCGCTCTAAAGACCATCGAACGTTATAGATACCACCAAGCAGCGACAGATCCAGGAATCTATGTGTGGGTGGGGTAAGTTTTTTTTCCTTGAATACTCCAATCGTGAGATAACGATAAATGTGTTACTCTTGGGACAAAACTTGGATTTCAAGAGGAAGGGGAAAAAAATAAATACAACACAAAATGTAAATATGCTATGATAAAAAAAAATCAATCCACATGAAAGATTATGTTACAATAACCTACCAGTGTTTGATAACAACAACTTCAATGGATTTGCGCCGGAATTTGCAGGTTTTTTTTTTTTTTGTCAGAGGCCTTCTTTGGATTATGATTTTGTCAGAAATATCTTCGAAGGCTTTGTTTTTGTTTGTGGTTGTTAGGTCTTCACATTATACAACCTTTGCACATTTTTTTGTCGATACTGAGCTAATCACAATGGTTATGAAGTTATTATAATTGCATTGGACAATTAGACTCTAAAGCAAACCAAACATAAAAGTCATAAACCAACACTAGCTAAAACCAAAAAAGAAGAGTCGAAGTTTTAACAGTAAACAAGATCTTCAAAACAATGCAGTGCATCAAAAAATAGAGTGAAACAATGCATCAATGAGGATCTTGTTTAACAAGTTTTGAGAAGTTTCGGGGTGGCCCACATCACCCCTTAGCCTCTACATTCGTCGTCGTCACTTTGCCAGTTATGTTTTTCACTTTGCCACTTTGTTACCCACTTATCCAGTTATGTTTGTGATGTAGTAGAAGAATTGGCTTTAGCCTTCTTGGAGGCCCGAGATTTAACTGGGACTCAAGTTCGCAAGTAAACGGCCAAGTAGAGTGTTTTATTCATTTGGAGTTCTATTAGTTTGTTAGCTTTCTTTCACGCTTAGATTTTTAGAAGCCTACGGTTTCTTAGCATTTAGATAAGGGTTACCTTTTCTTATAATGTCTATCTTATTTTTACTTAGCTAGCAAGTTTAGGGTTCTATTTAAGGTCAAGTTTTAGGTTTTAGTCGGCAGTTTTTTGATGAATGGAGAAAAAAGAATGAAACTCAGAGAGTTTTTTGTGTTCAGTTTATGTTTAATCCTATAACCCCTGCATTAGTTTTGGCGCTAGAAACAAATCAACGTTCATGGCTCGAGGAAGAGAATAACGTAGTGATTTTGTTCGTGCTGCTCCTCATCTAGAGGAGATGATGAAGTTTGAGAGGATTACCAAACTTGAACGACAGGTTGAAGTGCTCACCCGTCAGATGGCTGTTATGCAGAAACAGCAAGAGCACCATCAATATCCAAATCGACGAGAAGTGGAGGAGGATGCTGATGAGGAAGACATGTTTGATGTCTTCTCTGGTATCATAGTGGGTAGTCAATTCACTGCATATCAATCACATGATTCTGTGTGGGAATCTGGATTGACAGTTGGCATCCCTAGCCTTCATGGTAGCTCGCAACCAGATGATCCAATTGATTATCTTTGTGCTGTAGAGGAAATTATGGAGTTTAAGATGATTCCACGAGATCCAACAATGGGTAGTGAACCGTTGTTCTCAATATGCGAAAAAGAAGACAGAGTTGTGGATTGGGACGCACCACCAATCTATGATACTTATCCGGGTGATGAATTTTTTTCCCAATCTTATTATATTGACCCTTTAATCAGGGAAGGCACAAAAAGTGTATGTATTCCGGTAAATCTGTGTCGTCCCGTAGACGATCTTAACTCGAAATCAGTTGATTATGAGCAAGAGGAAATATGTCGTAATAAAGACTGTGAAGAGAATTATATTAGTAAGGTTTAGGGGCGAGTTCTCATGAAGTCCGGGAGGATAAGAATAACAGAATATGTATCAGAAGAATTCAGAAGCAACATGAGTCACCGACATCCTATCACGACATTGATACTTATATGAAGAATAGTGTTGTGCGATGGCCGGCAAAAAATGGTCTCACACCTTCCATTGAAGAAAAACTCTTGTCGTCCGCGCTGGATCTATTTATGATGTTTCCGCTAAATTATGGATATGGTTCATTGCACAGAGGTTTTGTGGCAGTAGCAATGTGGGCTCACATAGGTTTGTTGTTGCAAATTATTTTTCATGAAGTCATTCCAAATGTTGTTAAAGCATCTCATTATGTTTTACAAATAAGCACAAATGTCATCCGAATTAATGTTCTTAACGATGACACATGTGTTTACTGTGAACTTGGTTGTGCATATCTTTATGTCGGCGAGGAGAACTATACGTTTTTTGCACCTGTTTTTCAGACTATGGAAAGGAAAGGGAGTTCTATACGGGGAATCAACACGGTGAGTATGCTAAATTTAGGTGAAAAATATAATCTACAGTTTGATGTATGTGTGTCGAAATATCTTCATCCGAGCAGCAAAGAACTATTGGACGACAATGATCATTATCGGGAGGAGAAGGGCATGCATTCATTTGAGAATAATGAGGCCAAATCCTTCTTCAATAGTGTTCATGAGAAACTGATCTCTTGGACAGTGTCAGCTTATTGGTACATGTGTCATTATGAAATTCTAGTGGCCAAGGAGCTCGTTTTGGCTCTATCTGCAAGTGACTGCATATTATCAATTGCTACACAGATTTCGGTTGTCGATGTTTTTTCTTCTAGCGAGGAAGAGAAGCTAATTCAAGGAAAGGCAAGAAAACGGCACTTTGCTAGACTGTGTTGTGTCAACAGAGGTTTTTATAGTCAGAAAGAGGTAACCTCAAGAAGCACATTTGGGATTATGCTAAAGGAGCTGGTGAAGAAATGGACAAGCTACAAGGGAATCAATGGTGCAATCAAATATGTCGTAGTTTTACCGTCTGATCAGGAGCGAGAAGAACAGACGGTTCTCAATGCAACTCTAGAAGCTTTATGTCCAGATTTCATGTTTACGAATGAGAAGTGTTCGAGAAGAGAGAATGATAGAGTTTCTAGTTATCTGTACTCAATCGACGAGCATAAATTATTGAAGGCAGTGCAATATGAGTGGTCGTCCTCATATTCGAGAAAATTGATCGAACAAGAATTGTTCATGCATCTTGCTTCGCTTATAGGGGATAAGATGGATAACCTTATTACGAAGCGCATATTTTTGATCAACCAAACAGAAGGTGGGGTGGGAAAATCAATGGTCTCTATTGACATGACTGACACCGTTGCCACCACTAGTGATGTAACTTTTGTTTATAATCAACGAAAGCCAAAACAAAAGATGATAGTCACTTGTTGCAAATGGGAAGATGGGGTCCAGAGATTATTATGTACTAAATACCAAAGTGGGGTGCTGAAATTAATGCTTTCTAATGGAATAACTAAGTCTTATGTCAGTGAAGGGATGTGTTTTGTTTTTGATCGTGGGAAATTTGGAGAGGGAAAATTCAGGGGCGAATTTTATTTGAGCCGGGGAGAATGATGTAGTAGAAGAATTGGCTTTAGCCTTCTTGGAGGCCCGAGATCTAACTGGGGCTCAAGTTCGCAAGTAAACGGCCAAGTAGAGTGTTTTATTCATTTGGAGTTCTATTAGTTTGTTAGCTTTCTTTCACGCTTAGATTTTTAGAAGCCTACGGTTTCTTAGCATTTAGATAAGGGTTACCTTTTCTTATAATGTCTATCTTATTTTTACTTAGCTAGCAAGTTTAGGGTTCTATTTAAGGTCAAGTTTTAGGTTTTAGTCGGCAGTTTTTTGATGAATGGAGAAAAAAGAATGAAACTCAGAGAGTTTTTTGTGTTCAGTTTATGTTTAATCCTATAACCCCCTGCATCAGTTTGCCACTTTGTTATATCCATAGTGGGCGCAAAAGTGGAAAATCTTAAGATTTTATATGCCTATAGGAACCCGCCTCAATATCCATTTATATTTGTTTTGCATACTCTTGTGCCGATATAGATCTCTTAAGTAGTTTGTGTATTTATCCACAAAAACAACTGCGGTGCAATCATGTACAGTATACTTTCTATATCTCAAACAACTCATAGAATAGTTTGGAATATATTGGATTGGACAATCTAACTCAATTTCATTTTGACCATATAGTTTTTATTATTTATTTATATATTATTATTAAATTTAAAAATTATGCGATGATTTCATATGATGAATCAATGATATTACGCGAAGACTTCTTATGATCAATTGATGACATAATTAACCAAAAGTGTGCATATTTCACTTTCCAAAAACTTCTCTACTTTTTTTTTATTTTTTTTTTGGAAAAAGAAAATTTATTAAACCAAGAAAAAGAAGGAGGGGGACTAAGCCTTACCTCCGAAAGAAACAAAAGAAAAGGTAGAAAACAAACAAGAATTACATATTACAAAATCTGTAAAGCGGAAGCCCGAAGTTATCTAATGAAATCTTTCGTCTATAGAAAATTGGCGGATTCGTCCACCAACGAGATTCCACCGAAGCGTCATGCTTATCTAGCGAGTCAGCTACCGAGTTACCTTCACGAAAAGTATGAGTGCAAATCATCGTAATCAAAGAGGCGAACTTCATACAATTGTTCTAGTGCATTGCTAACCTCCACGGAACCAAATCCGGATTTTTAATAGCTTGTAAAACGCAAGTTAAGTCACATTCTATCCAAAGCCTACTAATTCTCTTTGTTCTGGCTAAACGGAAGGCATAAATTTCCCCCCAAAGCTCAGCAAACACCGAGTTGTTGAACCCCAGATTTTGCGCTAAACATCCTTTCACCAGACCATTCGAGTCACGAAAAACCACCCCACATCCAGACGGTCCTGGGTTACCCAAAGAGAAACCATTTATGTTTGCTTTTATCCAACCACGCACCGGAGGCTGCCATTTAACCAACATTGCGCTAGGCATTTTAGGCGTCCTCCTCTTTATACCTAGGATATCCAAAATTCTCTTGTATGCCGAAGTGTAAAACGAAAAACCTCCATTATGCCTGCTTGAATCCACAATTAGATTAGCCAACTGAGAGACTGTCTGCTGAGAAGAGGTTACCTGATGATCAAATATTATTTTGTAGTGACAAAACCAAATGGTCCAAATACATCTAACCACCGCAATCCAAAGGAGATTCCTTGTTTGTGAGCATCCCGCAAAACCTCTGACTGCATCAAAAATCGCATGAACTCTCGAGCAATCAAGCCGATGTTCGAAAACCTGCATAATCCAGTTCCAAAGAGAGCTAGCAAACACACAGTCCAAGAATAAGTGGTTTTGAGTTTCACCACAGCAGGGAGATGGAAAAAGATTACAGCAGTTCACCGTGTCCCTCCCAAAGTACTTTACATTATCATCTGAAGCAATTCTATGGTGTAACAGTTTCCAAACAGTACATGCACGACGAGGCAGAATCTTGATGGACCATAAATCCTTGAAATCCCGCACCTCCAGCCCCCTCGGTCTGTGATAATCGTAAGCCTCCTTCATTTTAATATCCCAAGAATTGCTTACCTTCCACACCTGTCTATCCACACTATGAATAGCAAAAGGGGTTTCTTTAATCATCTGCTGAATCTGACATGTTAGCTCCGGCATGTAAGAAGGGAAACTCCACTGTTCATCAACTATAAAGTCTGCCACCAAGTTGTGAAGGGTTGAATTATCCAGTTCCAAGTATTCTTCAATAGATAGCTCCATATTAGTGTTCCATCGATCATTCCAGAAGTCAATGTTTCTCCCATTGCCCACTAACCATAGTACGTTATCTTGAATAATACTCTGCTGCTGTTTGAAGCCATACTAAATTGAGGATTTCTTATGAGTTGCAGCTGCAAAACGACTCTTGATGAAGTTGCCAAAGGTTAAGTTTTCCGTCATCATCTTCCAAGTCATTTTCATCAGAGCCGCGTCATTCAGGCTTGTTATAGATTTAATACCAAGACCACCCTCATGCAGTGGTAGACAGACCGTGTCCCAAGCAACAGTATGGTGTTGTCTGATGTTAATATCACCTGACCAGACAAAGTTTCTGATCCACTTCTCAAGCGTTTTAATATGAGTTGCATGTCATTTGTAAACATGAAAGTTGTGCAAAACCGAACTTGTAATCACAGTATTTACAAGCTCCACTCTACCCATCATAGATAAAGACTTACCTCTCCAAGCTGAAAACTTTATTTTTATTTTGTCCATAATGTCCCTAAAATGAACAGGTCTCGGCTTACCTAGAAAAATTGGTACTCCCAGATAACGAAATGGAATAGTTCTCATCGGAATATTATAATAAGACGCTACCTCAGCAATTCTGTCATAATCATATTTGCTTAGAATACATTGTACACTTTTCTACACTAATGAATTATCCGGAGTTCTGACCATACTCCTCAAAAATTTGCATTAAAACTCTAATGTCTCTCTTAGTGCCTCTACAGAATACCATGATGTCATCTGCGTATAACACATGATAAGGAAAAATTGTACCTCTCGGAGAAGAAATGTGATGCACCCTTCCCTGAGCAAAAGCATTGGTGAGAGCATTACTTAGCAAATCTTTCGCCAAGCAGAATAGGATTGGAGAAAGAGGGTCTCCCTGACGCACTCCTCTCTTGCAGCTAAAGTAACCCATTGCCTTGCCATTAATCACAATAGATAGTCTGGCCGAATTCAATATTGAGCGAATCCAACCCACAAAAGTATCACATAAACCATAACCTTGAAGGTCCTGAATAAGGAAATCCCAATTTAGAGTATCAAACGCTTTTCTAATATCGAATTTAAGAGCAATGTTACCTCCAAAACACTTGTAGTCGAGCATGTTAACTGCCTCAGAAGTAACTCCAATGCAGTCAAAAATATCCCTTCCTTTGAGAAAAGCTCTCATCAATTTTTAAGCTATGGGTGTCAGGAGGTTAGCTAATATCTTGCCAATGATTTTTGAAGTGGAAGTTACTGAGAGCTATCGGGCGGAATTTCTCAATCACATCAGCTCCTAGTTCTTTTGGAATAATTATTACATGGCTAGGGTTCGCGTTAGGTGTTAGCCAACCATTTAGGAAAAAGAACTGAACATAATTAACCACATCCGTACCTACTATATCCCATAATGAGGTAAAAAAGATACCGCCGAAACCATCCGGCCCCGGAGCAGCATTAACATTCATAGTATCTACCGCGGCCTTAATTTCCATCATGTATGGAATGGCAGTGAGACTAGTGTTCTCATCCAGTGACACCGATCTTCTAGTGTTCCTGGAAATGAAATCTGTGGACAGATTAACACTATCTGTATCATATAAATTTTTAAAGTAGGAAACAACATGGTTTGAAACTTCCTCATGAGAGCTCAACAAATCATTTTTTGCCTTCAGATGAGTAATTTTGTTGGCAGCCGCTCTTATCTTCGCGTAGGTGTGAAAGAAATTAGTGCAAGCATCACTATCCTTAACCCAGTTGAGCCGAGACTTGTCTTGCCAGAAATGTTTCCGAATATGGAGAGCATCAACCAGCTTGCTCGAAGCCTCCATTTCAATCAGGTGCATCTCATCAGAGTATCCCTCCTCAGCAATACGAAGCTGAATATTTTCCAGATTAGAAGTAGCCACATTGACATTGAGTTGAATATCCCCAAAAAATTCCATGTTCCAGCACTTAAGCACCGATTTCAGGAGCTTTAATTTCTGAATAAGAACATACATTGGGCAACCAAAAAATTGATGTTGCCAAGCATTCTTTACCATTACTCTTAAACCCGAATGGTTTAGCCACGTACATTGGAATTTAAAAGAAGAGGTCAGATTTTATCTCCCTTGCAAGAATCCAACAGTAACGGATAATGATCGAATTTGACACGAGGCAGCGTGCTACATACCGTAGAGTCCCAAGACAAGAGCCATTGCTCATTACAGATAACCCTGTCCAGGCGAAGTTCTGTGTGGCGTCTGCCTTTACGGCCATTAGACCAGGTGAAATTAGCTCCCTTTGTATCCAGATGATGGAGATCATTAGTCTCCGTGAAGGCCAAGAAATCATCGCAAGATGTTATTAAAGGAGGAGGGCTGCTAGACTTCTCGTGAGCACCCAACACATCATTGAAGTCACCAATCATACACCATGGACCAGTGAGATGCGCCATCAAATCAGTCAAGGCAAGACACAGATCTCTATGCGCCAGATAAGAAGTTACCGCATAAACCCCTGCAATATAATAGTCCATGTTTCCTATAGTAGCTTTGCATGAAATCATCTGCCCGGAGTTTTCGACGACATATATTTTAACATGCGTAGCACATAGGCACCATAAATTAGGCTGCTGATTGCCTCTTGCATTAAATGCGACTAACTTGAGATCAAGATTAGTCCAGAATTTAATAGGAATAGACGAGATATTTATCCAGGGTTCCGCAATAAAAACAATCTCTGGAGAGTGTTTACGATAGTAATTGTAAAAAACAAGTTGCGTGTCAGAGTTACCAAAGCCAACCAGATTCTAGTAAAGAGTTCTCATTGAGAAGAGTTGATGACGTTCCTTGGGCGCATAGTCCAAGGTTTAGAATCCACTAGTTCCGCCTTTTTAGATTTTTCCCGGTTCCGTTTTTTTTTTTAGATTTGGAGATAGCTACTTCAAAAGGAGGTTCATCAGCACCCGACTCGTCTAAAGTCTCGACACTTACAGTATACTCCTCCTGCAGTTGGGGACATTTCACATTCTCGACACTTACAGTATCCGTTATTTCCACCATCTTTTTTTGTTGATTGAAGCCTGCAGTACCTTCCACCGCCTCTTCAGGGTATTTCTCCTCTTGTGTTATATCCACCATATTGTTTTGTTGATTGAGGCCTGCAACACCTTCCACAGCCTCCGAAGGACCTTCCTTAGTTAGATCCTCCGTAGCCACCTTGCCCTCCAAGCTTTGGAATGTAACCCATGTAGCATCGACTGAAGTTATTTTCGACAGGGTGGTTGATCACAACAGTTGCATTTTTATCACCCGCCGTTATTGTTGCAGACTTCTTCTGAAAATTATGTGTCTTTTTATGATTTACCCCTTCTTTACTAGGCTCCTTAACATTAATCTCTTTCTGATTCTTCTTATTACAGATACCTTCCTCATGACCAATCGTTTTGGAATAGGAGTAATAGGATGGAATTTTCTGGTAAACAACTTTTGCAAAGAAAGAGTAGTCATGTCTCTCAACTAGAACTCGAGGGATTGGAGGTTTTGCTAGATCAATCTCACTTAG
The DNA here is from genome assembly GCA_023529315.1 of Papaver bracteatum. Taxonomy (NCBI): domain Eukaryota; kingdom Viridiplantae; phylum Streptophyta; class Magnoliopsida; order Ranunculales; family Papaveraceae; genus Papaver; species Papaver bracteatum. Next base: position 1,793,588 of record JAJJWX010000043.1, on the reverse strand, counting down.
AACCCTCGCATATAACCCAAAGGTTCTTGTTAACTTTCTCTTATCAACATATAGAGGATCCCCTACAACACTAGCAATCTCAAATAAGGTTATGGCTCTCCAGTATTCATAGCTTAAATCAAAAATTCTGACCCAAACCTGCGCTAGTGTTTGATTTTGATTATGGGGATTAAAATCAGGACTCCATTTACGGAAATGGAAAATACCCGGCTTAATATTGCATACTCTTGCTGAACGAACATAAGCTACGTCTTCCTCACTAGAAAAATTAAAACAGAAAAAACCTTTACCTAATGGTGATATCATCCAGGGTTTAATCTTCCATACCTAATTCAGCTTGTCATTAATTTCTGGTATTTTCATTAGAGTAGAACCCTTAGGCAGCACCAATTTGCCAATCAAACAATTTTTGCAGTCAAGCACCCCTTTTTGATATTCTTCCTCGGATATACGGACCGATACATGGGAACCATTAAGACATGGTTTATCCAGTTTTGATGGATCGAATTCTGGCAATCTGAAAGAAGAAACAATACTAGCATATGATTTGTTCTGGTTCTTCCCCCCAGCATCATCGTCTATCTTATTCTGTATCACCGGATTCGAATCCTCCAGGAAAGACCACGAACAAATGTTTGGAATTGAGGATGATGACATCATTAGAAATTGCTAAAATTTGAGATCGTTAATCAGAAGGATAAGACGACTTCATGTTAATTTTTTATCGCCCTGAATTAAGAATGAAGATGGAGAAAAAAAATTAAGGGTGAAAATGGATTTGAGATCCAAAAACTTCTCTACATAACTGCTTTTTCATCTTCAAACCAAATTTTCAATCATTGATTTTTGTATTATTGTATCCAAATTTGTTTAGAGAATATTTAAATTATTCATATTTTTCTTGGCAGATTTATATACGAACAAGATTTATGAAAACCCCAATGGTCAATAAGAACAAGATCAGGATACACATATTATCAGGTCAAAGATACTCAGACCTGGCTTCACGAATTCCTAAGTGAAATCTTTAAGTCGTAAACATAATTATGTCTCTCAAAGGAAATCTAAGTTAATAGAGGACAACTCTAGCAAACAACTAGGACACAGAAGTGTCATGGGTTGAAATTCGAATTGTTTAAATCTCTTTATTTATAGATTTTCAAGACTATAGGTAGATTTGAATTCAAGCTAAGTTAACTTGAGATTAAATCAAATACTTTCTCAGTCTATATGAAATTCTTATTAGGAATTCATATGAGTGGATGTGAGAATTTTGTCTTAAAATTACACATAAGAATATACACTATGGCGTAGGGTACTGGAACCTTGTATGATGATAGCTCATGCAAATGTTCCTTATGAACTTATAAGCATAATTGTGTTCAATGACACTCAAGACTTAAGACATGATTCACAACCACAAAGTGATTTAGTGAACAAAGATATCTTATAAGTGTTTATGAGTGTTGTAGCAATGCCAAACATATTTTTGAAATTACTTTATGAACATATACTTAGTTCGTAGTAGGTAGGTATGTTTAGGGGTATGCATACCTATGGACCAGTCTGTGAACCCAGACTGCTAGGGTACGCATTCTATGTATGTATACCCTTAGTCGTTCTCGAACTCAGGCCCTTGGGTTACGCGTAGTGGGTATGCATACTTTCCCTCTTTCATGAACTCAGAACCATAGGATATGCATAGTGGGTATGTGTACCCTTACCCACTCTGAAACTTAGATGTACATGGTACGGATATTAGGAATGCATACCTACCATGTGTCTATATTTTCAATAATTCTGAATATTCTCTTTAAACAATTTGAAACATCCCTAATAGCCATATAGATACGAAATATCATTGCTTGGGAAATTTCAAAATGATCAACTTGAAACAAAAACAGTTCACGAACAATAAATCATTCTTAACCATGATTATTACGGATTTACGAACATTCATTAGCTGAATCATATTTTGAGAGATTTATTAAGACAGTCTTGATTCAAAATTTATTCTTTGCAATATGAACTCTACTAAACTCATACAACACTGTCTCATAAAGATAAAATGGTAAATATCGTGAGTAAATAGGATGGTTCAGTCTTCACATATTTGTTTGTTAATGAAGTTCTCTAGATGTCTTTGCTTGATATTCAATCTTCAATCTTAGATTATTCAGTGATGTCTCATGTCTGATACTCAACTACCACACTCTAATCTTAGTCTGAGACTTGACTTTAATAGACTAGAAATTAAGATATAGTTTTGTGCATCTAACATTGAAAACAAGCTTGAGATAACAAAACTTGCGAGTTCGACCGAGCAGTGCTCTAACAATTGTGATACAAAAATATTTGTATTTTGATATGCTTTTCATTTTCGATGTATGTGAACTTGACTTATGCAATCTTATAACATCAATGAAAATGAGAGGGTTGCATCTTTCTTTCGGGAAAAAAAGAAAATAAAAGAAAATAAAAAATTAATCGTCTCTAGTAGTGATCGGTGTTGATAAACTTGATTTTGTAGCTTTTGTGTTGAAGTTGATCTAAACACTATGAAAAAGTAGGGGTCTAACAACCACACCCAATACTTCGATTAGCAATCTGTATGGACAATTCCGAGTTACTTTATAGAGAATCAAATAGACTCAATCAATAGAAAATATCTCAAGGAGTTATTATCTCAATCTCTCAATTTGATTTACTCAAGCAAATACAATCTGCGAGTCTTAATCAAAGAGAGATAACTTGGATGGTACCAAAGACCAATTTCCAAGTGTCAATCAATTTAAATCAACAACCAATAAGGTCGGATATTCTAATTGATTGAACAACGCACAACCTGTATTATTTCAATTATATAACAAAATATAATGCGGAAAAAAAAAACACAGACACCAGAATTTTGTTAACGAGGAAACCACAAATGCAGAAAAACCCCGGGACCTAGTCCAGATTAAACATACACTGTATTAAGCCGCTACAAACACTAGCATACTCCAAGCTAACTTCAGTCTGGACTGTAGTTGAACCCCAATCAATATCACACTGATCCAAGGTACATTTATTCTCCTATGCCTCTGATCCCAGTAGGATACTGCGCACTTTATTCCCTTAGCTGATCTCACCCACAACCAAGAGTTGCTACGACCCAAAGTCGAAGACTTTAATAAAAAAATATGTCTCACACAGAAAAGTCTTCAAGGATGGATAAATTCGTCTCCCACGAATAAACCTATGAGTTTTGTTCTGTATTTTGATAAATCAAGGTGAACATGAACCAATTGATAAAACCAGAATTATATTCCCGAAGAACATCTCAGCTTTATCAATCACCTAACAGTAAACTTAATCGACACAACGAAGAAGGTTACTGGGGAATCACAAACGATAAGACGAAGTGTTTGTGACTACTTTTATATCTTACATATCGGAGATAGAAATCTCAAGCCAATTATTACAATTGTACTCGTACGATAGAAGATGCAAGATCAGATCACACAACTATGATAAAAGTAGTATCGGTCAGGCTTCACAATCCCAATGAAGTCTTTAAGTCGCTAACCTGGTTTTAGAAGAAGAAAACCAAAGGTTAAAGGATAATCGACTCTAGCTTAGCAAACTAGTATCACACAGAATGTGTGGGGATTAGGTTTCCGAGTTGCTAGAGTTCTCCCTTATATAGTCTTTCAAATCAGGGTTTGCAATCAATGTTAGCTAAGTAACAAAGCATTCAATATTCACCGTTAGATGAAAACCTGATTAGATTCAAGCTAATATTTATCAACCGTTAGATCAAAAACATAGCTTGTTATACACACTTGTAATGCACGTTTCTAGGCTTGTGTAACCATACCCAAACTTGTACATTAGTTGGTTCAACACTAGTTAACCAAATGGTTTGTCGTATGATAACTTTCATATCAACCATATTCTTCTTCACCATAACTAGTCCAAATGACTCAAATGAACTAGTTAGAGAGTTGTGGAATTGATTAGATCTTTATGTACTACATAAGACACAATTGAAGCAAAAATGATGTGATTCAGTCGAATCGATTCATGAACTATAAATCCACGGTTTGCAATAGCATTCCTTAGTTTATTAAGATAAGTTCACAAACATAGTTTTTAGACATAACCTACTCAAGTTCCTGGACGGAGTTCGCGGACTTAAGCAGAAATTCTCGGATTCGAGAACTACGCCGTTTCGCGGACTGAGCTCACGCACTACTCCGGTTTCTCAAGCAATAAGGACTTATACATGTATGTGTTGCCACAACAATGCTTATATCCTTCAATGGTTATATTTCCTAAACTCTCATTTCAATCATTGAAACATTCTTAGAGGACGTTATATAGTTGTTATTCACAAACCATTTTTCGTCAGAGCAATTTCCAAAATGATTGAAACATAACATGACTTTCGTCACTAGGTAAAGATGAACTTGGATAAAGCGAAAGCTTCACCAACACATATTTCGAGAAATAGATAAGCGAGATATACTCAGCTCGAAATATCATATGTGTATAATCTTAGTCTATATAGTAATACGACTTTTGTCTCAAGATAGGAGATAGAGTAGATAGACTTTTGAGTGATAGATAAGTTCAAGTCTCCATATGCCTTTTAGTCGATGAAGATTCACTGGTTCCTTGAGTAGTCCTTCGTCTTGTATGATAATCGCCATGGAGTTCTTGAGCTCAACTATACTTTCTATCATAGTCTGAGACCTTAGCTTTAGTAGACTAGAAATCAAAGACTTTATAATTTTGATCACTAATATTCACAAACATGCTTGAGATAGCAACGCATGCGGATTCTACCGAGAAATGCTCTAACAATCTCCCACTTTGTCAATTTTAGTGGAAAAACTATTAATACATATGGAATACAAATATATATATATATATAAAAACTTTGTAGCTCCTATTCCACATGTCGTCTAATCTTCAACAATACTCGAAATCTTCGTCACTTCCAAGTAATCCAATGATCCCAAAGGTTGTAAGTTTAGCATCATCGTTGTTGAAAATACATAGCTATAACAATGAGAAAACAAGACTTCTCAATCATTGTTATACAATGTCATAGTATCATTACACAGCGTCAAAGTCCAATTGCATCACAACTTTAACAACAATACTATGGTGATACTTCACTCCCCATTAGTCAATACTCCATCTCACATGGAAACCACTCCCCCTTACATAATGATCCTAAAACCATATGTATTTATAGTGTGAACTACATATTAATTCTCCCCCTTTTTGTCAATAAAATTGGCAAAGGTACAAGAACGAGATCCTAATGAAATTTCCGTAAGATACATTTCATGACCAAAGGTAAATGTATATCATCTTGTTTAGATGCAATCATAAAGCCGAATCTAAATGCATTCATCAAGGAGTTAATAAATATACAAGATAACCCCTCTCATATTCCACAGCCGCACTCCCCACAAAGATTTGGAAATTAAGCACAAGTTCAAAAGAACTCTCCCCCATAAAATGTCCTTCCCAAGGGAACAACTAGAGCGACCTTAATTTCAAAAGAAAATAAGGATTTCTTTAGACTCAGCAAATCACATACAAGTATGAATTTGGAATCCAAAAAGAAATATTCAATCATATTAACCAAGGTGAACCAAGATTAATTTGACTAAATATGTTCGACACAAGTAAACTTATGGAGACTTAAGAAATCAATTAGATTAATCACAAGAAAACTCGCAAACAATCTAATTGTCATACACAACCAAACTAATTACAAAAGTAATCAATTTAATTGGGCACACTCGACATAAGAAAATATATGGAGCAATGACTAAGTTAATCATGAATAACCAACCCAGTCACGGAAATGCTCAAACATAAGAAAACTTATGGAGTGATAACTAAATAACCACACCAGATGATTAATTTAGTTCAACATGTTCAGCATAAAGTACCTTACGAAACAACAACTAAGCTAATCACAAAAGCAATCAACTTTTGTTGTTTTAGTGCTCAACATAAGATACTTCGTGGAACAACACAGTATTTACACAAAAATTGTGGATCATAGAATCGACCTTATAGCGTGGAATAAGCAAGGATTCATTATATTTCCATCACCATTTGCACAATGACATACAATAGCCATAATCCTTGAATCACAAAATATTTTAACCTATCTTACATCAATAATTGACAGTATAGGCTTAACTTTTGTGTTTGCCAAAAGTCTATTCATTATTTTATCAATATTTGCATATCAATTCACGAACAACTTTACTTTTGACAAAATATGGGACAAACAAGTTCACGGACGTAAACGGACATATCTCATAAAAACATTGCAAAATTATCTTTCAAACAAATTTAGAATTTAAACCAATAAATTTAAAAACAAGAAGATGAATACTTTGGACTTAGCTATGTGTAATCACAATAATGGCTATTCCAAAACACTAGTTTTTCTTCTAATAAAGCAAGAAAAATATAAGATTTACTAGACAAACTCAACTCAAATATATCTTCTAGAAACCGATCACAATTTAAAGTTCACGTTTGACGGCTTCACAGGTTTCAAGACTTTTGAGTTCGTGATCCATATTATCAACTGCATCTTCGGAGAAGATATCCTTATTGAGAAGTTCTTTAACATGTGACTTCATGAGACCAAGGTCAGCAGTAACCTTTTTCAACTCACTTCTAACTAGGGCTTTCAATGGGTACCCATTACCCAGAACCGGAACCGCTAGATTCGGGTCCGGTTCTGGGTCCTAATGTTGGACATATTAACAACTTAGGACCCGACGGGTAATGGGTACCCGGTTATTTATCTTTTTGTTCATCTTTTTAGCAAAATTATAGATATTTTGCTAGTTTCGGCTTTACTTTTTTTCCATTTCATTTTTTCTCTTACATTTAATCTTTATTTAGTGCATTAATAAAGAAATAATAATAAATTTGTATAAAAATAATTTAGATTCAAGTTAAAAAGAGAAAAAATTAAGTTTTTAAGATTTTCTTTATAGTTTTTTTAATACCCAATGGGTACCCGGGACTTTAAACGGGTCCGGTTCTAGGTCCACAAATTTAAGAACCAGACCGGAACCGGACTCGACCTTTATAAGTAGGGTCTAGTGATACCCGGGAGGACCCGGACCCATTGACAGCCCTACTTCTAACCACATCAAAATCCTTCATTATATCAACAAGTTGCAGTTTCGCTTTCTCAAAGTATTTCAGAAAGTCATGAACCACTTCAGCAGACACCATATCCTCATTCTCAACATCTTGATATGAGTAAGCATAGTAGCATGAGGCATTAGGTGCTCCATATTCCACAAAAGTTCTTTTCTTTCTTCCTTTTGACTCAAAACCAAAACCTTTCTCAAGAAATCCCTTTGCAAAACCACCAATAGAGAGATGAAGAAGAGGACATCCTTGATAACCCAGAATAACCTAGAGTATGCGTACATGACTTATGTAACTCAATAGGTTGGCTATTAAAGGTTTTTGTTTAGAAAGGAAGATTTTTAGGGTTTCCAAGCTGTAAACTCGAGATGGTAAACCATGTACACATCCGATCATAGTACACCCCACAAGAAAAAAACAAGACAAATTGGATCAGGAAAATAATAATAAAAAAAACATTGCAAATACTTTTAGGCAATATTGTCTGCTGGCACTAGTTTAGCTATATACGATAAGAGAATAGCTCAACTAGACAAAACGCAAATTTCCAAAGTACACCTGACTTTTAAACCTCTTGCTCAACAGGATTTTTATGAGCAAGTTCCTAACCCTTGTGATTAATTAGAAAAAGTATGATCTTTGAGCTTATTCAAGGAACTGTGTTTATGATCAAGTCTCTTTTTCCTCCTGAATTGTGAGAGGGATCCCTTTTGATTTGAGAAATTATCATAAAACTTATTGTCATCAAAATATGAGACACAATTTGAGTTCTTACTATAAGAATTTTGACTAGAGGAGGATGACAACCTGTTGACAAATTCTTTGTATCCTTGAATTATCTTTATCAGGTTACTTCTCATATCATCATTTTTCCTTCTTTCTCCTGGATTTTTTTTAAAATCAAGGAACAAGTTATTTCCAGGACCAACAGCTTGGTCTTTCCTCAGACGATTCTTATTAAGACTTCTGTCTTGCTTTCGAACATTTGAGGAACTCATTGAACTGACCTTCCTGGTAACATACACAAGGTACGTATGAAAACCAATTGGTTTCAATATACGAATGTCAGTTACACCTTTGAGGATTAAGTCTAAGGTGTGTTGAAGTTGAACAAGAGAATTTTTATTCAACTTAGAGTTTCTCTTTTGTCTAACAGAACCTTTTGCTTCGCAAAAGAGACATACTTTTAGATCACGCGAGTGATTAGGTAGTTTAGTCTTAACATTCTTGTCAGGAGATTTCTTCCTTTCATATGGTGTGGAATTTCCTTGATCAGGGGAAACCAACATATCTTTCTTAATTGGAAGGAACTCTGTTTTTACTTCTGGTGCTGGAGAATTTTCAGTTGTAGCTGAAGTAATTGGTATATTAGACTGCTTAGAGCATACTTGAATAGAGAGCTTACTCAAGTGATGTTCTATTTCCAATGCATCCTTTTTAAGGATTGCATCAAGAGTCATACATGAAGGATGATCTCCAGTATTCTCTTTGGATTTGCAGTCTCTTATCATACCAAGAACAACACTGACATGTTGTTTCATCTGATTGAGTCTATTAGCTTGGATTCTAACAAGATTTAGAATCAACTCACTCTCTTCAGATATTTCTCATTTACTTTGAGAAATAGACTCTTTTGAAATATAATCAGAACAACACATGTCAGAATCTGTCTGTCTAGTTTGAGCACGAGGTTCATCTATAATAGACGAGACATAACTTTTAATTCTAGTGATGTATTTATCAGAGATACTATTCTTGTCCATAGAGTCAGATCGCTCTGAACACAGACTTGTAAGGTCTTGAACGTGTTTGCATGTTCTGATATCAATTGAAAAAGCGGGGGTCTAACAACCACACCCAATACTTCGATAAGAAATCTGTATGGACAAATCCTAGTTACTTTCTAGAGAATCAACTAGACTCAATCAATAGAAAATATCTCAAGGAGTTATTATCTCAATCTCTCAATTTGATTTATTCAAACAAATACAATCTGCGAGTCTTAATCAAAGAGAGATAACTTGGATGGTACCAAAGACCAATATCCAAGTGTCAATCAATTTAAATCAACAACCAATAAGGTCGGATATTCTAATTGAATGAACAACGCACAACCTGTATTATTTCAATTATATAACAAAATATAATGCGGAAAAGAAATAACACATACACCATAATTTTGTTAGCGAGGAAACCGCAAATGAAAAAAAAACCCGGGACCTAGTCCAGATTAAACATATACTGTATTAAGCCATTACAGACACTAGCCTACTCCAAGCTAACTTCGGTCTGGACTGTAGTTGAACCCCAATCAATCTCACACTGATCCAAGGTACAGTTATGCTCATATTCCTCTGATCCCAGTAGGATACTGTGCACTTGATTCCCTTAGCTGATCTCACCCACAACCAAGAGTTGATACAATCCAAAGTTGAAGACTTTAATAAACAAATCTGTCTCACACAGAAAAATCTACAAGGATAGTTAAATTCATCTTCCACGAATGAACCTATGAGTTTTGTTCTGTCTTTTGATAAATCAAGGTGAACAGGAACCAATTGATAAAACCAAACTTATATTCCCAAAGAACAGCTCAGCTTTATCAATCACCTCACAATAAACTTAATCGACGCAGCGAAGAAGATTATTGAGGAATCACAAATGATAAGACGAAGTGTTTGTGACTACTTTTATATCTTGCCTATCGGAGATAGAAATCTCAAGCCAATTATTATAATTATACTCGTACGATAGAAGATGCAAGATCAGATCAAAAAACTATGATAAAAGTAGTATCGATCTGGCTTCACAATCCCAATGAAGTCTTTAAGTCATTAACCTGGTTTTAGAAGAAGAAAACAAAAAGGTTAAAGGAGAATTGAATCTATCTTAGCAAACTAGTATCACACAGAATGTGTGGGGATTAGGTTTCCCAGTTGCTAGAGTTCTCCCTTATATAGTCTTTCAAATCAGGTTTTGCAATCAATGTTAGCTTAGTAACAAAGCATTCAATATTCACCATTAGATGAAAACCTTATTAGATTCAAGCTAATAGTTATCAACCGTTAGATCGAGAACATAGCTTGTTATTCACACTTGTAATGCATGTTTCTAGGCTTGTGTAACCGTACCCAAACTTGTACATTAGTTGGTTCAACACTAGTTAACCAAATGGTTAGTCGTATGATAACTTTCATATCAGCCATATTATTCTTCACCATAACTAGTCCAAATGACTCAAATGAACTAGTTAGAGAGTTGTTCAATTGCTTAGATCTTTATGTACTACATAAGACACAATTGAAGCAAAAACGATATGATTCATTCGAATCGATTCATGCACTATAAAGCCACGGTTTGCAATAGCATTCCTTAGTTTATTAAGATAAGTTCATAAACATCGTTTTTAGACATAACCTACTCAAGTTCACGGACTTAAGTTCCCGGACGGAGTTCACAAACTCCAACAGAAATTCTCGGATTCGAGAACTACTCCAGTTCGCGGACTGAACTTGTATGCTGAGTTCGCGTACTGAGCTCACGCACTATTCCGGTTTTACTTGATAAACAAAGTTCACAAACTTCGGTTCAAGCAATAAGGACTTATACATATATGTGTTGCCACAATAATGCTTATATCCTTCAATGGTTATATTTCCTAAACTCTCATTTTAATCATTGAAACATTCTCAGAGGATGTTATATAGTTGTTATTCACAAGCTATTTTTCGTCAGATCATTTTCCAAAATGATTGAAACATAACATGACTTTCGTCACTAGGTAAAGATGCACTTGGCTAAAGCGAAAGCTTTACCAACACATATTTCGAGAAATACATAAGCGAGATATACTTACCTCGAAATATCATATGTGTATAATCTTAGTCTATATAGTAATATGACTTTTGTCTCAAGATAAGAGATAGAGTATATAGACTTTTGAGTGATAGTTAAGTTCAAGTCTCCATATACCTTTTAGTCGATGAAGATCCACTGGTTCCTTGAGTAGTCCTTCGTCTTGTATGATAATCTCCATGGATTTATTGAGCTCAATTACACTTTCTATCCTAGTCCGAGACCTTAGCTATAGTAGACTAGAAATCAAAGACGATATAGTTTTGATCACTAATATTGACAAACATGCTTGAGATAGCAACGCATGCGAGTTCGACCGAGCAATGCTCTAACACACTAAAACTGTAAACATAATATAACCCTAATAAGAATGAAAAACCGATTTTCTCAGAATTATCGGAGTTAATATTATTGTTGCGACTATGATTTGTGTTAGAGCACTGCTCGGTAGAACTCGCATGTGTTGCTATCTCAAGCATGTTTGTCAATGTTAGTAATCAAAACTATAAGTCTTGATTTCTAGCTTATATATAGATATCTCAGACTAGGATATAGTTTGTGTAGTTGAGCTTAGACTTCACGACGTTTATCACTTGAAGACAAAGAACTACTAAGGAGGGATTGCAGAACTTCATCGACAAAAGGTATGTGGAGACTTAAACTCATCTATCACTTGGAAAGTCTATTTTTACTCTATCTCCTATATTGAGACATAAGTCTTATTACGATATAATTTTCTATATACACATTTGATATTTCGAGATGAGTATATCTCGCTTACATATTTCTCGAAATATGTGTTGGTAAGCTTTCGCTTCGACCAAGTTCATCTTATATCATGAGAAAATTTCCGAGTAACATCTTACATGGTTTGTGTGATACAATCATTTAGTGTAAGACTTGGAATGTTTCAATAATGATTATTTCAATATCTTGAAAATTGCTTTGATGCTAATAGTGTGTGAAAACGGCTATTGTCATTATAGAATAATGTTTCAATGATTGAAATAAAGAGTTTAGAATCTTGTAACCTTCTTTGGATATAAGCATATTGTGTGTTCGCATATTTGTGTATAAGTCCAAAACCGGGAACCTAAAGTATGCATACTTGTGTTTATACAAAATGGTTGGAGGAGACTGGATAAGAATGGTTGGAGGAGACTGGATAAGAATGGTTGGAGGAGACCGGGTACGCATACTGGCTGAATTTCACGTCCGTGAATTTCTGTTGATGTTGGATTTCAAAAACCAACTCATTCAGTTACCTAAGTGTGCGTACTCATATGTATACTGGCGAAAGGTTCACATCCGTGAATTTCTGCTGAGTTTGAAAAACCAAACTCACAAAACCGGTTACTTAAGTACGCGTACTTAAGTGGTTACTTTCTAAAATCGGTAGTGTACATGAACTTAAAAATTTATCAATAAGGAATGCAATCTTTGCATACCGTGGCTATAATGTTCATGTATTGATTCGAGTGAATCAAACCGATTTTTCTTCAGTTGTGTTCTTGTATAAATCTATGAGAATATATCAATTGAATAACTCTTTAACTAGTTTCATTTGAGTCATTTGAACTAGTTATGGTTAAGATGGATAAGGTTGATGTGAGAGTAATCATATGGCTAACCTCGGTTAACTATTTGTAAACCAACATGGTGTACACGTTTGGGTACGGTTACATAAACCTATATGAGGGTACATTTCATTTGTGTGTAACAAACTAAGTTCGATCTAACGGTTGAAAGATATTAGCTTGGTGGAATCTGGTTTTTCATCTAACGGTGATTATTGAATTCTTTGTTACCAAGGTAACTTGGATTGCAAACCCTGATTTGAAAAATATATAAAGGAGAACTCTAGAAACTGGGAAACCTAATCCCCACACCTCTTGCGTGTTACTAGTTGTATAACTAGAGTCGATTCTCCTTTAACCTTAGGTTTATTCTCGAGACCCTGTAGGTTAACGACTTGAAGACTTCATTGGGATTGTGAAGCCAGGCCCAACTATTCTCTTTGTAGTTACGTGTTATGATCTTGCTATTTCTATCATGTTGAGTTCAATTGAAATAATTAACTTGAGATTTTATATCTCCAATAAGCAAGATAGAAAAGTAGTCACAAACACCTTCGTCTTATCGTGCGTGATTCCACGATAACTTGTTTCGCTAGTCGATTAAGTTTATTGTGAGGTGACTGATAATACTAGGCTGTTCTTCGGGAATATAAGTCTGGTTTATCAATTAGTTCCTATTCACCTTGATTTATCAAAAGACGGAACAAAAACTTTTGGGTATTTCTGTGGGAGACAGATTTATTCAATCCTATAGACTTTTATGTATGATACAGATTTGTTTATTATGTCTTCAATTTTGGGTCGTAGCAACTCTTAGTTGTGGGTAAGATCAGCTGAGGGAATCAAGTGCATAGTATCATACTGGGATCAGAGACGTAAGGATCGCAACTGTACCTTGAATCAGTGTGAGATTGATTAGGGTTCAACTACAGTCCAGTCCGAAGTTAATTTTTAGTAGGCTAGAGTCTATAGCGGCTTAATACAGTGTGGTGTTCAAACTGGACTAGGTACCGGGGTTTTCTGCATTTGCGGTTTCCTCGTTAACAAAATTCTGGTGTCTATTTATTTCTTTTCCGCATTATATTTTGTCATATAATTGAAATATCACTGGTTGTGCGTTAAGATCAATCAATTAGAATATTCAACCTTTGGTTTTTGATTTACATTGATTGACACTTGAACATTGGTCTTTAGTACTGTTCAAGTTGTTTCACATAATAATCAGGCTCACGGATTTCTATCTGTTTGATTTGCTGATTACATTGTGAAACAGAGATATTAAAACTCTTTGATATACTTTACTCTAGAATCGTAGATTGAGTCTGAATGTATAGTTGATTATCTAGAAAGTGTATTGGAGTAAGTCCTCTCAGATTGCCAAACGAATTGGTGGGTGTGGTTGTTAGACCCCCCGCATTTTCAATTTGTATATGGAGATCAGAACTGGGAATGATGGTATTCCTTGACCTCTTCTCTTCATAAAATGAAGAAACATACCTGCACTAGATCAACCAAGAGACTGATATTGAAAAAAAAAAAAATCAGAACCCACAAAAACAAAATCAAAAACTTAAGAAACCATGAAAGAATAAGAACGCGCAATTGGGGGATATCAAAACTAATTGGGGGATAAAGGAAAAAGACAAAAATTGGATCCAAATATCAAATCAGGGTCACCCCTTATCTAAGTATTTTACCCAATACCTAATCTGCCCCTCATTAATCAGGATTAGTGCTTAATTATAATTAATAAATTTATAAGATTATTTGATAAATGATTAATGTGTGTTTTTATTTTTATTTGGGTGAGTGAGGTGAGAGTAGAAGGGGGGAAAAATTGATAGGAAACTTTTTTTGGTAAAAATGGAGGATGATTGTACAAGCACTCCCAGTACTCAGGTAAAGGTGCCAATGTGTTGAAAATTTGATTTTTTTTATTTGAATCCACCATTGTTGCAGCTGAAATAGCTCGGTGCCGCCATGGACGTAGTATGAATACAATGCCGGCAGCAGCATTCCCGGCATTGTATTCATACTACGTCCATGCCGACATTGAAAAAATCCCCCATTTTGAAAGGCAAGCCCGGCATTGTATTCAACCGAAAAAACCACGCTGACATTTGTTTGAAATTTTCATAACTTTTTGCCACTATCCGAGGGGGCGTAGAGAATTTTTTCCTGGTTTTGAAATTCAAAACCCATTCCGTTTTGGATTTTTTTCTGGTTTTAATTAGTCCACTGCCGGCACAGTTAGTTAATTTTCAAGCATGCCGGTACTGCTAACGGCATAGTATGTTGCTTAAATTTCTATGCCGGCACATGATGTAAAGTATCCAGAAAATTGATTTTTTTTCACTTGAATACCGGCATTGATAGATTTCTATCGAGCATGCCGACATTTAGTGACGGCATGGTCTTCATCACTACCGGCATGGTCTGCATCACTTCCGACATGGTCTTCATCACTACCGGCATGGTCTTCATTTATACCGACACGGTCTTCATCACTTCCAGCATGGTATTTATCACTTCCGGAATGGTTTTCATCACTTCCGAATGTTAAAAAAAAAAAAAAAAAAATTCAAAGTGAGGAGCCGACAGAGAAGGAGAAGAGAATTTGAAAGGGAGTGGGGAATATTTAGGTTTCAAAGCCCTAAGCCTAAAATAGATTAATAAGAAGTGAAGATGGAAATGGGGGATATGATTTTATTTTATGATTTTTATTTTGAGGGAAGGGTATTTTAGTATTTTTGCCCCCCAAAAACACCCCTTAGCAGACACTATTGGTTGGGGGAAGTAATTTATATCCCCCAATTAGTTTTGATATCCTCCAATTGCGCGTTCAAGAATAAGGAACAGAGAGATAAGAGGACGGGATTTGATGGATCTGCCCAAATATGCTTATAAGGTACCAATACGAACAAAATGACGCTCAATGGTTTTGGTTTATCTCTGCTCTAATATTCTGAGAGAAGATAAATATTTAACTAACTAATAAAGGGTGGGTGTTGTTATCCAATTTTATAGGTTATCCTCGTATAAATTCAAAGGTTTCTACTTTGCCCAGCAGACATACAAGGTTTGCTTTTTGCTAAGTAGACGGACAAAGTCGAGTCGATGGAGCTAGTTGGAGCAAAATCGATTTGAAAAGACGTTGCAGTCCCTTAAATTGTTAACCTAACCAAACTATCTACATGGGTGAAATTAGTAGTAATAATCCATACCGTAAATTGAACCCGTACTCATTAAGTTACCCTTCAATCAAAATGTATGTCTGATGCTCTCTATCAGATGAAACTGTTTTCCATGAGAAGAGATCTCATAGATTTGGAATATGTTACGGTCAAGTTTTGTGTTTCAGTTAATTATGCAATTGGCTCGTGTTAGATATGAAATAAGTTTGAATTGATTTTCCAATTCAAACTAGTTAGGAACGTGTTTAGTAGTCCCTAGTCTTTAGGAGTTGTTTGTTAAGTGAAAGTGTTTGGTTTATTTCCTAGTTTGTAGGATTTGTTGTTTCGTGGGATAAGTACTGTAATCTCTATTTAAGAGATATGAATCAATGGAAAATATATCGAACGAAATATTCATAAAACTTGTTTAAATCTTGTGTTAATCGGAGGTTAGGGCTCCTCTATAAGCCTTGGACGCCAGGGTTCGTCTGTAAACCTTTTATCTCCTTCTTCACTATCACCATTACCAATTATCTCCCCAGCCTGTTTCCATCTTCAAGCCATTACATCAATTCCATTGCCATATTTCAAGTGTGATCGTAACAGAATATAACTTAGTCGATTTTAAATAATAACAATTCTGAAGGTGATCTAATTAAGAGCTCAAAAAAGCCATAGATCCAAGATTAAAAGCAAGGTATTTTGTAGAATTTTCTTTTCTTTTCGTCTCCTCTTTCGCCCTTTTTAATTTTCTGTTTCTAAGGTTGTATAATTTCATTTTTTGCTCAACATTAATTTATCATTCGATTATAAAAACTTTATGCATAATAGAAAATGCTTTATTGTGCAATTTGGTCAGTTGTTAGAGTTTAGATAAACTTAAGGGGTTTATGTATAGGATAATAGATGGTAAGTGAACATAAAACCCCTCGGTCGTAATCTTATTTTGTTATTATAGTTTTAGAGTTTTTAAGGCTTAATTTGATGTTTTGTGGGGGTTTAAAAATCTTCCTTGCGAGAGTTGAAAAATGGATTGCGAAATTCTTTGATAGTTCAGGTTTTTATCATTTAATAAAGTTGTCGAAACAACCTTGAAAGTGTTGGATGAAATTTCTTAGAAAAGTGGAGTTACTGCATGATTTCTGGATGTAACAAACAAAAAAATTGTGTTTACTCGTCTGTTTGACGCTTTCCTCTATAATACCGCATTATGTCACTTGGTGTTGTTCTTTAGCTGGCTGAGATTTTGGATTGGATGGACTTAAATTTGGAATGCAATTTGACAATTTCACCATTATTCACGCTGCGGACATTCGGTACAATTTTAATTGTGCTTGCATGTTAAATTCCAATTACTATCTTTATGGGGTAATGATGTTTGGTTGAAACGGGCTCATTCCTAAAGATAGATTTGATTCCGTCGAACAACAATCTCTACAGACTAACTTTGAGTTTGGTAACTTTCTTATAGTCCTTCTGTCTTCGAATTCTAGTTACTTGCAAATCTGACTGGACAGGTGTTTCATTCACTAAAATTCAGCCTAATGATGTGTGTCTGTATTGGATATGTGTCGTCGTAGTGAAGCTCTTGTAATTTCTTACTTTATTTTATATATTTTATTAAGGGTTAAACCTTCATACTCTCCAGTTTATTTAGTCAAAAATGGACATGTCTGCATAGATAGCTCCAACCGGCTACTCCTCATCCCAAGGATGCATACTTATCTGAATGGAAGACGTGAGAAGGCTATTTGTACGCAATGCCTTCGACCAGAAAAAAATGCAGGTGTGTCTACTTAGGTATTATAAATAAAAGTATAAGAAATACCGTTAATAATATATGTGAAGATTCTAAAGTCTAAACTTTTTAGATGAACAAGTATTCACTAAATAGTTTGTGCATTTAGTTATCTGAAATTAGTTTGTTTTCAGTCGTCTTCGGTGTGATATGAATTTTGTAGGCTAGATAATAGGTGACACCATAGATCTAGCTAACTTTGATTTTGCTTAAATTTCTAATTGTGTATTTACAATGAGATCTCAACTTTACCAAGTTTGTTTGGACAACCAGTGTTGTTTTATCCGGTGGACGAGCACCTATTTTTAATGGTGTAATATATATGTTATTTGGCGAGTTCTTTTATTTTTCTATTTAAGCATACGGCTGTGTTATATTTTGTTTTTTCCAATGCAAAAATGCAATACTAATAGTATTAAACTAAATTTTGTACAACATGAATTAGGGGAAGGTCTGGAAGAGCACGTGTGCATCTTGGATTTGGAGACTGGTTATATCATGTGATATTCATCATACACTAAAGCTATGGTCGAGTCAAAAATGGTCAGTGGATGATTGTTGACTAAGAAAGCTATACCTGCATTTGTTACTGTGGATAATTTTTATCACTTAAGGTAAGATTTATCAATGCAAAAGTGATGTAACTATTATTGATAACAGTTCAATCGTGATTCCGGTTACTTGTCTAATGATGGAACAATATAGATCTACAAGGTTGCTTGCAATTATGCAATGTATAAGCATCTCATCAAATTACTGAAAAGGGAAGCAAAAAAATGCTTGGGTTTGGGTAGACCGAAGTCTTACAAATGCATTGTTCCCATCACTTGTTCAAAAAGATTTCATCAATGATCTGAACATTTTGAGAGATCGGCATCCTTAAAATATCTTGTCGAGATTGCTTAAACAAGATGATTTCAAACCTGTAGAAACCAACATATACTGCAAGTAAAATCGTTGTAAGAATATCACCAATGGATTAGTACAAGTTTAATTGTTCAAACTATGTAGGTTAATTATATTGATATCTTTTCAATTTCCTTTCGTTAATGTCTATTTTTATTGTCTTCGATTTTTGTTTTATGCATCTGTATACACTGAAGCTTAAACTTCAGATAATAAAACTCATTGTCTTATATTATAAGTGTTCCTTCTTAATGCATTTGTGATGGGTGTGCTATAATTTCAACAAGGATATGAAAACAGTTATGGCATGAAGTGTGACTGCAGTCAAGGATAAAACATAGCTTCGCCATCATGGATAGTGATTTTTCTTTTTATTGGTTTACTTAGTTTTCGTGCATTTTTCAATAAAGTACGTTGTCTAGACAACACGAATAAACATATACTAGTTTACCGAAGGTCGCATGAAATAAATTGGGTACCCCTTTATGAACGTTGTATAAAATAAATTAGGAACCCCTTTAAGAAGATCATATAAAAAAAAGGGTAAATTAGTCTGCTGATCGTATAAATTAAATGGGTAATTGATCCTAACGTACATATAAATTAAAATGAGTAACAGAGAGTTGATACCTAAAACACCAGAAGTCACGGTATACATCATAGACAAAATTAATCGTTAAACTAAGACTGAATACTTCCCATATAAGAAGTGATTCACAGAGTAATAATGCATACAGAAAGGAACACAAGTAATAGAACACATTCAGATAATAACACTGCAGCATACACTTACAATGATGCACTGGAGGAGAAGAGGCATCCTGGCATTATAAAACAAAACAAAAGTTATATACACAACCGACCGCAACCATCAAAATAACACAAGAGAACTCAAAACTTGTAGAGTGTATAAATTAAAAAGGAGATGTGTTTACAAGTCACTTTCGGAAGAGAGTTAGGTCCATGGCCTTATATCTCTAAGATTAGACATTCGGTATAATACCAATAACAAGTTCTAACTTTCCATAAGTAACTGTTTGTCAGCAATCATGGTTCAGAAAACATTGGATTTTGATTGGGTTTGAAGCTAAAGAATATTTCAGTGACAAAATACAATAAAAATTAGAAGAAGAAAAATGCGAGTAAGTGACTAACGAAAGAAAATAAAAACAGACGAGAAGAACGAGAGAAAAATATGAGGTAAACAAGGCTAGGTTCCAGGGAAACAAAACTCTTATTAGATCCGGGTTACAAAAACACGACTAACCCATATAAGATTCGGGTTACAAAAACTATATTTAAAAATTAACTATAATTGGCTCATATTAACTATGGTTGAGGGGTGAACTTGGAATGAAAATATGAAACTTAAAAAACATGGATGGACAACCGATTTTGTCCGTGTATTTAGCAAGTTTCAAACCTTGACTGTCTACAAGGAAAAATTGAAATCTTTGGATTTCTACGAGGGTTGCCCAATTTTATACTGTATTAAATTTTTATAAATTATAAAATTCATTTACAAACGCTGCATAAAGCTTACTGCGAGGTCACCCATTTCTTTCTTGACTACTATTACGATTTGTTGTCAAATCAAGGATGACAAAAAAACTCAAATAATACGGTATTTAGTTAAATGGAGGTGCAAGTTTAAATTCAGTTCAAAATATCTTCGAATCTACCATCGAAAAACAGAAATACTAAGCCTAATAATGAACCCAAAAAACTATTTTAAGTTTCCATAGTAGTTATCTGGTGCTACAGATCTCTAGTCTTTGGTAGCCAAGATTTAACTTTCCACTACAATCTGAAAAACTTTCTCCCAACGCTACTTGTTTTTGGCTCCCATGCCCACCGTGAATTAGCAGGGTTATTTTTAATCCCTTTATCTCAATCCCGTATTTGACCTATATTTTTCTTTTTTGTCTTTGATTTGTCCCACTTATAGCATTTTCGGTTTTTAGCTTTAATTTATCCAAAGTCAAAAGAAACACTCATATGCGTGCTCTTAACCAACACGATTAAAATTTAAACTAAATACTCAATTATCATTCATCCTGACCCACTTTTTGATGATGTGGATAGCTATGGGAAGTGTATTGGAGAATAGAGCTTTCTCATTAATCATGTCCCCACGCCAATTACATTGAACCTTTTTTTTGTTAACACCCTACTTACACGCCTCCCACTTCTTTTGTTCATCGACATCGAGTCATCGACCCACTATCCCTACTTTCAGTTCATAACTCCACTTCTGTTATTTATCCACAACTGCTCCAAATTTCTCAAAACCTTTGTTCCAAATTTTCTCACAACCGAATACATGTTATGCAGGATCATATAATGAATGATTTCCCTCTTTACCTGAGGAAACTGATATAGAATGACAACAAGGCACATCTCCTTACAATTGGAATGCTGAAGAAGGGTTTGGGAAGCATATCAGCATATGCACCATACAAGACTCTGATAATACATTATACTACACTGCTCTTATTATGACAGATTTTGCAGGAAACTTTATTGGAACTAGAGAACATCCAAGACACTATGGAGAAGGGGGAGCCACAGGAGGGGCAGACCTAGATTTTCGGTGGGCTAAAGAAATGCAGCACACAAATATCACCATATCTGCTAAATCCATGGATACCCTAGTTCGCTTTAAATCCCACGACCCCTAATATTTCTCTCTTCTCTCTCACATCTTTCTTCTTCTCCAACAAAACCATCAAAAATAACTCTTCTCTGCACAGATCTAGTCCATTTTTGGACTAGATCTCAGCAGATTTCTTCATTTTTCCTTGCTTTCTAGGTTAGTTGGTAGATTAGTTTGGTTTTTATTATGTTTTCTACTTATCTACACCATTTTGGTGGTTTTATCTACTCTTTTGAGGTTTATCTTCGCTTTAATGGCGATTCTTGGTTATTGAGTTAGGTTTTTAAATCAATAGTGATGCTCTCCATGCTCTCCAGCGACGAAATCTTCATCTTGGTTGTCTCCGGCGACGGAATCTTCATCATCAACTTATCCGGCGACGAAATCTCCATAGGTGGTATTTTTGATGACAGAAGCTTCATCACTAGATATAAGAGATTTGAGCAAATCACTCATATTTTGGGAGCATTTCTTTCTAAAGAAGAAAAACAAACTAAATGGTTGGAATTTAATTCTGAGAAAAACCATCCTTCTTCCAATTTAATCGGATCTTATTCATACTTGTATTTGTCAGACTCCGGTAATCCTTCTCTTTCTCTTGTCGGATTTCTCGGTATTGTACTCTTACGGTATGTTCTTGTTAATTTGTATTCTCTTATTTTCGATCTTAAACTCATTGTAACCTTGAAATCTCATTAATGGAAAGGTTCCTTGTTTACAAAAAAAAAAATGTTCGCTTTAAATCACTCTACCATGATGCTCAAGGAAGATTTCACTTTAACTATCATGAAAGAAGACACAGTCAAGAAGACAGCAGTACAAATATGGTCATAAACCCCATATCTTTTGTTTTACTAAGTCAGAATATGGATGCTTTTTATGTAGCTCTTTCTTGCAAAAACAATGATGGCAGGCTGAGGGATGTTCCTACAGCCAATGTCAATACAACTCTTATGTAATGCTTAGTGCCTTCCTAGGCCTAAGGTTTTCCAAAAAAAAAAAAAAAAGTCGCATAATGTTTAAAATTTTGTTCTTCAAACTCATCAGAAAAAAATTGTTCATCAAGCTCATCACAATTGAGTATTTAGAAAGGTGAAGTTTTGTCCTTCTTGAATCGATCAACTGCTCATTCATCTTGAAGAATAAGTGGTAAGCTTACATTTAATTCGCTGACAATCATCTCTCCTTTCACTAACAAGGATTAATCCGATTTTGTTATCCAGTTTCTTCAACTTCCAATTCAAAAAAATTCAGTAGTGCCCTCGGCATCAAACAACGAAAACCCTCAAATCAAACACAAGATGAATATTTCTCTAATTAAGACATTGAGAATCCAGACATCGATGCATGTAAGTTTTTTTTTTCCTTTAGTTGCATATAACGTGTGTGATAAAATACCTTCCTCGGTTTATTTATCACCTTGCTTCATTTGCAGTGATGTTTCAGTTCATAAACAAAGGGGTAATCCATTATATGTTAATGGTGATATCTCTGAATGTGATGACCAAGACACTTAAAACCCAGTCATGGATCTTGAGATATGTAATCAAAACCTAACTTGGTTAATACTTAGAATGGTGATTTTTTTTTATTGATAATGGGATAAAAAAAATTATCTGTAAATTTTCACTAGATTTTCTTAGAATTATATTTCTGAAGATTAATTTTTATATTGTAAAATTTGCAGATAGAATGCTGCTAAGGAGGAAGAAAACAGGATTCGCTTACTGCTGCATCCAAAGCCAGGAATGATCTTTTATGGAGGTAAATTAAACACCTTGGTTATCAAACTTCACCTGATTATCCTTCTATCCTTTTATATGCTCAAAATGGATCCTTTTCTATGCTCAAAATGGATATGCAAAATAGTAAACACTTTGGTCGTTAAACTTCTCCATTAATGCTAATCAATTTTCGATATAATTCAAGGTTGGGTGAGCTAAGATGCTTTGTAGGTGGCAATTCAGTTAAAAATATACCTTATGAAGTAGTTGATCAATCATATAGTCATTATGCCTTTTCTTTATCACTTCAATATGGAAAAATTATCATATTAATACTTTAGTTTTTCAGCTGTATCAGACTATCCCTCTGACTTTGATAATACACATTCATTGCTGAATAAAATTGACTATTCTTCCCAGCTTCAACAGCATCTATAATTACGGTAGGGTAAGCATATAAAATCCTTCACAATTGGAGTTCTGCATAGTGGTTTCAAATCACAAGGTTTTTTGTATCGTGTTTTGTTGCTTACCTGGTGGCCTTGGAAGAAGGGTACAACACCACTATATCAGCAAATTCAGTATTTACATACATTCAAACATTACTCCATGACAAGTTATTGGCGTCCTTCC
The DNA here is from genome assembly GCA_023529315.1 of Papaver bracteatum. Taxonomy (NCBI): domain Eukaryota; kingdom Viridiplantae; phylum Streptophyta; class Magnoliopsida; order Ranunculales; family Papaveraceae; genus Papaver; species Papaver bracteatum. Next base: position 1,770,078 of record JAJJWX010000043.1, on the reverse strand, counting down.
CAGGACCATCCCGTTGAATTCTTTATGGCGTGTAATAAAACAAGTATTTTAATTAACTATTGGAATATACTTATTCCTTCATTTTGGTTTACTAAGTATATATACCTTATGTGCTTACTTAGTGTTTATGCTATCAGCTTTGTCAAGAATTAGGCAAGTGTTGGCTACCATTTGCATTACAGGCCATTCCCAGGTATTTCTGTACATTTATAATTTTGTTATTTATGTTGAATGCACCTTAAATAAACAGAGCCGAGTTCGATACTAATAGATATATAAAATCCATCACAATTTTGGATTCAATTTTTCTTTGTTCATCCTATAAATCTGAGTTTTAATCTTTTCATAGTGTGCAAATTTCCACGATTAGAAAACTGGATTTAACAGTTGTACTTTTGTGGGTATGGTTGTAGTTCTCTACATGCTCAATCACCATCCTGAACACTATGGAGTCGTTTACAAGAATCAATCTTTAAAGTTGTGAGTACATAACCATGGTCCTAATTTCTCTCTCTCATTTTCCACTGAATTTTTTTCCTTGAATTGCTTTATGTAATTTCTTTGATTATTCAGTATAATTACATAGTTTGCTATAATTCCAAAGCTACTTCTTACATATTTTGCTTTATGTATTGAACTATTCTTCATATTTGAGAAACTTACATTGTGTTGTTAATTTGACTGTACCTTATTTTGTATAGGATGCAGTAGAGATGATGAATCATTGTAAACTATGTTTTACTCAGGGGATTCCCGTGCAGCAACATCTATCCACAAAAACATAATGAGCAGAAATTTTACAACTGCATTAACTAGATTTGCTTGATTCTGGTTCACACAGCTACGAAGAGAGAGAGAGAGAGTAAATTGAAGGGCATCCAGCTGTCATGTTCCAGTATTTCGGCCATGCATCAACAGGGTTCGGTCAACGTTAACATTGTGAAAGAGGTACCCTTCAGCAGTTATTATAGATGGTGTTAGAGATTTCTTAAATGATACTAACTGTTCACGAAGATGTGGCTGTAAGCATCGAGGTCACAAATTAGCCATGGTTCATTTAAAACACATATTGATAACTTGGCATTGTAATTAATAGTGGTGATCAACACATTGTATCTTCAGTTTGATTATTATGGTGATACCAATGTCTCACATATATAGTGACATTATCGCACGGTATAAAACCACCACTCGAATTGTCATTTGGAGGAGGAAATGCAGGAATCTTACAAACTTTTGTTCGTTCGTTAATTAACTCCTCAACAGAACAGTGGTTAATAAGTTGACAAAAGAGGTATACTAACTTCTTCATCTATCTGTTTTTTTGTTGTTGTACTGTGAATTTTTTAGTGCTGCATTTCGTGTTAAATATGTGTTCAGCTTTTTGCAATTCTTGAGTATGTCGCAAAGTAAATCAATCAAAAACGACAATGAAGGCATTGGCATTGACAAATCAATCAACGCCAGCAAGGAAGAACACTGATGGTTTTGCCAGGTATTTCATGGCTCTACAATATTTCATGTTGGGACAGATTATTAACTGAAATTATTGTATAACTTGATGAAGGTTGATCACTTATACAAGCAAGCTACACAATTGCACGTCTTGGATCATGTAGGTAAGATTATATTTCTACTGAAATGCTAATAAGTAATAACAATGTCATTTTGGAGATAAATCTTTAAAATGTTACATAAATTGCAAAATTCATTAACTTATAGGATATTGAGATGTAAATCTATTACTGATAATGATAGGGACCTACTGCATCTCTGATATTAGACTCTTGGTTTTCTTAGGAGTTGTAGAATCAGTGCATACATGATGATATAGTCCAACTGATTTGTAAGGAACTTGATAGGTTTCTCTCTGAAGTTAGTGTCTGAAATAGTTCATTCGAAGCTGCATTCTGTGACGAGTTTTGCGAGATCAATCTTCTGTTTAGAAGGGCTATTCGCAGGGCAAGGCTTTCAACAAAATTACCATGGACTTATGTATTTCAAATTTAAGCACTTTGTCTCATCGAGTTTTGTTAAGGCGTTCTAAAGTTTCATTCATAGTTGTTTTTTTTTCCATCTTCTCTATGGAGTCTTTGTGAGTCTCTTTTTATGTCTTTGTAAACTCTTCTTTTCTTTTATGTAATCTCTTTTCACTTACAAATAATAAATTGAAGCAGTGCTCAGCAGTGTTCTATGCAGGCGTAAGAGATTCCGAACATGCAGAATGTCTGGCGTTCTTGGAAGCTGTCAATTGGAGCAGAAATATGCATCTAACACATGTAGTTTTGGAGACCGATCTACAAGGAATCGAGACCTACATCACTAAGAATGCACCTGTCATATCTTGGGAGAATGAAGACATCCTTATTGATGCCATGGAGTGTCTTAAAAACATCCCTTACTGGGAATGTCATTTGGTTTCTAGGTTATGTAATAAAACTGCTGATATTTTAGCTAAGTACAGCAGAAGGAATAGAGTTACTAGGATTTGGATAAATCAACCTCCTGATTTCATTAAGAACCAATTGCTATTAGACAATGTAACAGTTCAAGTTATTAAATTTTCACATCTTTGGAATCAGAAATAAATAAATAAAATAAATTGAAGCAAAATTTATGTTCTTGGCCTCCATTTGGTTTAACTCAATAAACTGCCAACGAATTACTAGAGTGGACATTCGCCTCACGTGTGTACTCACTCGGTTGAACTGAATTTAAGTTTCATGTCGGAGTTAGGTTTAGGGAATTAAGTTCCATGTTGGAACTAGTGGTGGAAATTAAGATTGAGATTGAAATTGGTCGGAAGCTGAAATCGCACGGTTCAGACTTGTTGGAAGCGCGTTTTTTGCATGCTAGGAGCGCGCTCCTAACACGGATCTCACTTGGGAACGCAAAATCGCGGATCTCATGGAGATACGTGAGGCCCTTTGACGTTCCTGGCTACTAAGAGAGAACCAGACTATCTAAAATTTAAAACCCTAATAACGAGCCTCTACGAAGTCTGAGGGCTTACATCGCTTCGAGTCTTCGACTCTTGCATGCATGAGAAGGAACTTGTCATAAACCTCAAGTTGTCCAACTTTGTTAAGGGCACCCCCTAAAGATTAAGGCACCCCTTGTAATAAGTAGTAATTGAATATATGTCCCTAATTTTGATGGGTTTCACAATTATCCTTATCACTCGATAAATATATCCCTCTCCATCTATAAGCTCATCAAGGGTCCACTAACATTTTTTCTTTTTTCCATATTTACCCTCCCTCTTTTAGATCGAATCATAGTTTTATTTCTTCTTCTTTCTCTCATTTTCTTTCGACGTCTGCAACTACCATCACCACCAACTCCTCCGTCGCCGCCACCAACACGTCATCCACTATAATCAGTTGATATCACTATGTTTATGTTTTATTTTCAAAAGATGTGATGAAGGTCGGGGTTTAAATTATCCCCCATATTGTTATGTTGTTATTGGAAGGTCGGGGTTCTGCTGTTGATTCGATGGGGTTTAGGTTGATTAAGGTGCTGATGATCTTAGGTATGTGTTGGAATTGAATTACAGTTAGAGGAATTCGAGATTTTGAGCCGACAAACTTGCACAGATATGTTTGAATCCAGATTTTGGATGAATTTGAGCTGTTGATACTCATGGGGTCTGTTAATGGCTTGATTTTGAGATGAAGGTGTTATGAAGATGAGAAAATCAGGGAGAAAATTTAAAGTTCGGGTTTGAGTGAGTTCACGGAAGAAATGGGTTTCAATTGCAAAGAAGGAAAAATAGATTAGATGGTATTCAGTGGACTTGGTGTTGAGATGTTGTTGGTCTTAGAGATTATTGAGCAGAATAAGAAGAGCAGCTAGTTGCTGCCATGAATTAAACGGGTTTTTGGTTTGAACTGAGAGTAGAACTGGGGTGACTGAAATGGTGATATTGAGCTGAAACAATTGAATGAGTCGGGCACAATTGCAAATAGAGCATTTGTTGCAGGTGCAGGTGCAGGTAATGGAAATGCAATGGTGGTGAGCAACATCTGCAGTTTGGTGAAGAATACTGGAAATGTATGATGTTGCAGTCTTGTTATGGCTTTAAAACTAGGAGATTGCAGATGGGTTTGGTCTAAACTTGTTGTTGTTGCTTTGAGATGCAAGTTACAAGAAGAGGTGCAACTAAATGGAAGCTGCAGATGGAGTTGTTTGCCATGGAAATGGTGGTGTAATATGAGTTAGTGATGAACGAAATAGCAGGCATGGGTGTACAAGGAAATAGATTGCAGCTGCAGTTTGTTACTTGCAGCTTATGAATGAAGTTGCAGTTTGAGGTGGAATTGATAATGAAGCTGGTGTTGCGTCACAATGGATAGGTTCGCAATGAAGGGTTGGCTTTGTTGCAGTTCAAGCTGGTTATGATGTTGCAGGTGATGCAGTTATGTCATTAGGAAGCAACTGTATAGTGAGTTTTTTAACGAGTAGTAGTGATTTACATTAGGTTTTTTTGTTTGTTTATTTTAGCAGTTCATGATTCAGTGTACAATTTGAGGGTTGAATCATGAATGTGTACGCATAACAATATGGGGGTTTAACGTTTACACACTAATGCTACATCTATGGAAACGATTTCATATGCCTGTTCTATAATTTTGCTTTTGGAAGTATGGAAAATATTTAGAACATCTATCACTAGATTTACCAGTTTTAGGAACATATAAGGATAAGTGCAGCTATTGGTGGAGGAATTGTTGTTGTTTATATGTTTTTATGGGATTAATTGTTGTTGTTGACCCAAATTTTATGGATCAACTACGGTTGTTGATCCATTTATGAGATCAACTCCATTTATGAGATCAACTCCTGCTGTTGACCCAATTTTTTATGGGATCAACTAGTGTTGTTGATCCCATTTATTGGATCAATTCATATTGTTGACCCAATTTTTTATGGGATCAACTATTGTTGTTGATCCTTTCAACTCCTATTGTTAACAAAATTTCCTTGGATAAGTATAATCATGCTTGTAGTTTAAATCATGCTTGTAGCTTAAATCATGTAATTTTCTTCCAATGTTGAACCTGTGGTGCAATGGTAGCATGATTGACTCCATGTCAGATGATGCGTGTTCGACTCATGCCAAGTTCACTCCATTTACATGGATCAACTTTCATTGTTGATCCAATTTAGTGGATCAACTACCATTGTTGATCCCCTAAATTGTATCAACTTCTACTATTGATCCTTTTTTTTTGATCAACTACCGTTATTGATCCCCTAAATTGGATCAACTTCTACTGTTGGTTCTATTTTTATTTGGATCAACTATTGTTGTTGATACAAAAATATCTGAACCAGTGGTGGCGACGGCGATGGTGGCGGTGGTGGCGGCGGCGGACTAGTGGTGGTGGAGGACTGTTGGTGGTGTAATGGTGGTGGTGAAGGAGTGGTGGTGGAATATTAGTGGTGGCGGCGGTTGGTAGGTGGTGATTGTTGAACGGTGGTGGTGGAATGAGTTGAATGTTGGTGGTGGTGGTGAGGAAAAAATTTGTTGTATTTTGAAATAAAGAAAATATTATATGAGTGATGGTATTAAGGTAATCTAACTTTAAATGGATAAGGTTATTAAAAAGTAGAGACATATTTATTGTTGTATAAGGATATATTTATTGGGTGTCAAAAGTAGGGACATATAAATAATGTACCCTTGTAATAAGATAAATTATTGTAGTTTAAATTTTTTAACCGTTTGGTAGTGTCTGTGCCTTTCACACGTGATGTGCACGTTGTTTGTGTTAGGAGGTATAAGTTTGTACTTTGGATTCTCTTCTTGTTATGAAGAATCAATAGTCAGAAATTTCTTTTCTCTCTCAAACTTCTCCTCTACCTATTCTAAATCTCCATCCTTAGAGATTTGAGTTGCTTCTGAGCTAATTTGTTGTGTAGTGATAGGTGTAGAATACACCTAATTTACTATCTAGTAGTTTATGCTTTCTTAGCTATTTTTCTTGCGAATTATGTATTTTACGCGTGTTTTTGAGTTATTAGGTACTCTGGAGTCGCACGGAGGAAAAGAAGAAGAAATCACCAAATTTGGGCAAAAAGGGCAAAACTGTCATTTTCCAGGAAAACACTATCGGGAGACGAGCCACGGTTAAATGGAAACTCTCTCGGAGGAGTACTAAATACATACAAGCCAAGATTACGGGACAACTCAATTGGAGGAGCACTAAAGACAGTCTAGTTAAACTGTTGGGGGGCAACCTAACTGGATAACCCTTATCCAAAGAAGACTGCTTGTTATAAGACATCCAAATGGGTGGTCTGTATCCATGGTCTATGCCCAAAACCCCGAACCCGTAAACCAGACCCGGATCCAAGACCCAGCTTCTTTATTCTAAACCCTAAAATTGAGAGCCTCTCAATCATTTCTGTTCTACACTGAAATGTGAGTATGAGAAGAGAGGCTGATGTATTTCCGAGAAATTGAGAGAGGACATCAAGAACAGAGATAGTCGAGAAATAATGATGCTGCTAATTCGAGTGAGAAATCGAAACTGATATAGAGAAGCAGTTAGGGTTTTCAGCAATCAATCGATGGAGATGGCCGAATTTGATAATCAGGGTTCTGGTGATGTTATGGTGGAGTTGAGATGAAATCCAGTGATGGGTTTTGTTGGTTGAAGTTCAAGCAACAGGTGAGTGATGAATTAAGCCGATTTGTTAATAATTGAGATAATAATGAAGAAATTAGGGTTTGTTTGGTTCTGTGAAATCGAAAGAAAGAGATGGGTTCTGTTGAAGAAATTGGGGATCTGTTGATATTGCTACAAGAGAAGATTTTCATGGGTTGTCAGTGATGGTGGTGTAATTTTTATGAAGGGTTTCATGAATTTGATGGAATTTTGGCTACACAGAGAAGATAGGAATGAGACATAGAAGAGAATTAGAAGCTGTTGGTGGTAGTATTTGAGGAGCAAGCGCAATTGATTCGAGATGGGAAATGGTGACTGGAGAGAAATTGGTTTGCTTCCATAGATGTTGTTGGTGGTGAGATTCAGTTGGACAGATGTGTTAGTAGAGATCAGATGCTAGCTGAGTTGAGGATGAAGCTGTGGCTGTAAGTTGCAATCCAGAGAAGGTTGAGTACTGTGTTGGTGGTGTTGTTGTTAAATGGGTAGATGTAGTTGTGTGGTGAACTGCAAATGGTTGAATTAGAGTCAAGAATGAAACTCAGATGTAGATGTTGCTGGTGCTGGAAAGGTTGTAAAGCTGAAATTGCAAGAGTTTGTTACTGAATGGTCAAGCATGAAATGGAGCTGTTGGTGTTATGAGCTCATGCAGTTCAGGTTTCAGGTCAGGGATGAGCAGTGGGTATTGGTTCACATCTGCAGCTGCTATGTGTGCTACCATGGTTGTGGCAATGGAAGTGATGGAAGTCAGATGAGGTTACTGACGCAGAAAAGGAGATGGCTATGAAAGTTGAAGGAATAGAATGTATGGTCTTGTGGAGTTGCAATAAGGGAGAAGTGGCAATGTGCAGTGAGAATAGAAGGCGGAATTGAGTTTCGGGGTTGGAATGAATATTGAATGTAATGAGTTGGAACTGACAGATGACAACCATCATGGTCGGGTAGCAGGATCTGGTATGGCCATCTTGGCCGTGAACAATAAGGTTCGGTGCAAGTGGCTTGGTCGAACTAGTCGGTAAAGAGTTAGCCGGTGACTCGGTTCTGACTCGTTCTAACTCAGCCCTTGACCTTTGACTAACAGTTTGACTTACGGTTGACTCGTTTGATCGTTAGTCATAACGGTTGACTAAACGGAATATTCCTTCGCCGAGACATAATTTTCAGGTGGCCGGCGGCGACAAATTCCGGCCAAAAAAAACAGTTTTCCGGTGAGCAAAAATGCAGAATTTTGGGTGGACTTCTCTCATGTGTGTGAAGACTTAAAAGTGGGAATTGGATGAAAACTTGGAAGTTTTGGAGAATTGGACTAGAATTTGGAATATGGCTCAATTTGGGAAAGTGGTGTTCTTATGGAATGTGGAATCTTTTCCTACAAAGATATGGAGAGTATTGAAGCCTATAAATAAGAGAGTTCTCTACAACTTTTTACACACATCTACTTTTGAGAAGGAGTTAAAGTGCACAAGGATTGGAGGAAGGAGCAACCATCATCTTTTCAATAAGTTTTTCTTTCTTCCTTAATTATTATTATTATTGTGTGAACTCCAAATTATGAGTAGCTAATTTTCTTATTGATTGAGGATGAATTCCTAGTTCTTAATATTTGATTTGAGTTTTGTTTCAATTCTACTTTGAAGTTTTTCATATGATTATCGTTTGTTTTTACTAATATTAATGTTTATGATTGATTGATAGGTTGTTTCGAGTGCACGCTAAATTGATTTGTTAATTCAATCTAAAGCTAGTGAAAGTTAGGGAATACGTAATAGTTTCTTGACTCTTTACACAAGTAGAAAACACAAGACCTTGCGGAGGGATTCCGTGGAGCAATTGTGTGTGAAAACAACGCTAGAAAGTAGACCAAGAGAACCAAGTCTAACTACTAGTACTAAACCTAAGTTCATAAATCTTAATGCGTTAAGGGAATTACATCTTGTAACCGAACCTCAAGTTGGTTCTTTTGAATAGAATCCGATAACTAAGCGGACTTGTTACTCGGTGAAATAAGGAATTTTGGGGTTAGCTAAGCGAACCTGCTATCCTACGGTTGGTGATAATCTATGACTAATAACAAGTGGAAAAGAACATAACTTTAATCATTGTTTTGCAGCGAAGAAGGATTCCTTGATCTATTCTCTCTTATTGAATTCAACTTACACTTTTAATTACTTTGTTTATTTCTTTTGCTTTATAAATTTTACAACCAATACCCCCCTTTTTGTGACAAATTTACAACTAGAATCTCTTGCTCCTCGTGGGATCGACCTTGACTACCCTATATTACTCTTTAATTAGGTAGTAAAGTATTAATTAATTTTTTGTGGTTACGACACGCGTACAAATTTTGGCGCCGTTGCCGGGGAGCAACGGGCGATTTTAGTTGTTTTTATTTTTCTTTTTGCATTATTCTTTCTTTGTTAGACTCTATACCGTATCTAACTTAGTTTTGTGAACCTTGCTGTAGGTACTATATCTTTGGTGAATGCTTCAAGGGGGAAGACCGAGTCCAATTAGAATACGTCTTCGATCCGGCACTCAACTAAGGGACTTTATTCGAGCGGTTAACACTCCGCTTCCTCGTTCTACATCAACTGAATTCGCAGATTCGGATATTGAAGAAGAAGCAATGGGTGATCGTACACTCAAGGACCTAACTTCTCACAAGATCGATACACAACAATGGTGTATCCAAACTAACTCAACTTTCGAGATCAAGCCGGGGTTGATTAGAGAATTACCAAAGTTCCATGGCATGGTGAATGAGGACCCAAACAAACATCTTATGGACTTCAACACCATAGTCACGGCCATGCTTCCACCGAATACTAATGCGGATGGAGCAATGTTGAAAGCGTTTCCGTTCTCTTTGGCGGGCAATGCTAAGGAATGGTTATACTATTTGCCTTCCGGAAGTATCACAACATGGAATGGAATGAAGAAACTTTTCCTCGAGAGATATTTTCCCGCATCAAAGGCTACTCAAATTCGCAAAGAAATTTGTGGGATCAAGCAACATGTGGGAGAGTCATTATATGAATGTTGGGATCGATACAAGAGATTGGTGGCAAGTTGTCCACACCATCAATTTAGTGACGCCATGATAATTCAATATTTCTATGAAGGTCTCCAAACAAGTGATAGATATCTTCTTGATGCCGCCGGTGGTGGTGCACTAGTGAACAAGACGGTGGCCGAAGTTACCGATTTGATTGAAAGTATGGCGTCAAACTCGCAACAATTATATGCAAGAGGTGATACAATGGTTAAGTTGGTGCATGAGGTTAGTGACTCGTCTTCACAATCCGATCAACGGTTAAACAACATAGAGAGGGTAGTGCAACGATTGGCCGCGGTAATTATTCCGGATGATGAAACCGAACAAGTAAATGCTTTATATCCAAATCAAAGGCCAAGGAACAATCCATACTCGAATACTTACAATCCCGGTTGGAAGGATCATCCCAACTTTAGATATGCAAACAAGCAAGCGGCGGCTCCCAATCCTTATGAGCAACAAGGCGGTTTCCAACAATCACGCTTTCAACCTCAACAACAATTCCAACCTTAAGCAAAGGAACAAGGGTCTTCGAATGATGACAAGTTGAATGTGATAATGCAAAGCATGCAAGGTCTCACTTCTATGATACAACAACATCAACAAAAGACCGACTCGGCAATCAAGGCTCTAGAAACTCAAATGGGACAATTGGAAACCGATATGAACTTAATGAAAGCTCAAATGTCTACAAAGCTTCCTTCACAACGATTTGTGAATCCAAGAGAAAGTGTGAATATAATTACTTTAAGAAGTGGAAGACAAGTGGAGAGTCAAACTCATCATGAAGAAGCTAGTGAAGAGGTAGTCAAAGAGAAGGAGGATGCCGAACCAAGGGAAACTTCAACACCAACCATCCCATCCAAGGAACCGGTTCCTACTTTCACTACTCCACCCCCGTTTCCTAGTCGATTTGCTAAGTCGAAGAAAGAGTTGGAATACAAGGATATTTGGGACATCCTTAAGTAAGTACAAGTTAACATTCCACTCATTGAAGCTATTCGTCAAATTCCTCGATGCGTGAAGTTCCTAAAGGAGTTGTGCATGAAAAATAAAAGGTTGCAAGGTAATGAAGTCATGAGTGTGGGGGATAATGCTTCGGCGTTCATTCTCAAGAAACTCCCACCTAAATTGAAAGACCCCGGTAGTTTCACTATACCTTGCACAATTTGTAAAACAAGGTTTACTCGAGCTATGCTAGATTTAGGAGCATCGGTTAATGTTATGCCATCCTCAATTTATGATTCTTTGAATCTTGGTCCTCTTAAGGAGACCGGGGTAGTTCTTGAACTTGCTAACCGATCTAATGTTTACCCGAAAGGGATTGTTGAGAATGTCTTGGTGCAGGTTAATGGGCTTGTATTCCCGGCTGATTTCTATGTCTTAGATATGAATGATGAGAATTCTTCCAAGTCTACACCTTTGCTATTGGGTAGACCATTCTTGAGTACCGCCGGAACGAAGATTGATGTCCAAAATGGAAACTTGACTATGGAGTTTGATGGTGCGGTCATCCACTTCAATATCTTTGAGACAAGGAGATACCCAAGTGATGCGGAGTCACGTTTTAACGTTGAAGATATTGATGCGGGCTAATGAATCTTGCAAGAGCCATGTCGGGCCGTCGACTTTAAAACAAGCGCTAAGTGGGAGGCAACCCACCGGTTTTGTATCTCTTATCCTTTTGTTTTTATTTGCTTTTTGTTTTGTGTGTTTATTTTTCTTGTTTCATATCATATTAAGATTTCCCACCTTGACTTTGCTAGGAGGATTCAATTACATTGAGGACAATGTAAGGTTTAAGTGTGGGGGAGTGGCTAAGCATATATTTTTGCATAAAAAAAAAAAGAGAATTTTTTTGCATGAAACTTTCAAATTTTAGAGATTTTAGAGTCACTAGCATGCTTCTAGGTATGATTACATAGAGAATTCTGACCGACATAATTGAACTTGGAAGTGTTAGGGAACTACGTTCGATTTCTTGCTTGTTAGAGTGTTAAATAATGGATTTAATCATGCCGGTGATGCAAATTTGGTGCAGGGAGAAGTGCGTTATTAGAGTTGCTGATCAATAATTAGTGGATACTACCCATTTTCATATCATGAGAGGCACCGACCAGAAATTATTCCTTTACTAAAGAGCTTCTTTTGAGTGTGTGTCACCGTACGTTAATTCCGGGTAGAATGGTGAGCTACCCAATTTCACACCAATTTCAGCACTATTTTGATCTCTTGAGTGCTAATCTTTGTCAATCATGAGGGTGACGTCTATAGATGAAAGCCTCCTTCTTTTAGTTCGATTTTCAGTTAACACCATTCTCTCTCTCGACAACAACGGGTCCATAGAAACACCATAATCATCAACAACAAGGGAGCGACATCAAAATCTACAAGGAAAGTTGAAAAGGTTCAAGGTTTGAAAGCAACAATGGAACAAGAAAAAGAGCATAATTTTATATCAAAGTTGAAGACTTACAATACAATGAGGTAATTCTATATTCAAGTATGAAGACTAATTTACAAGAGCTAAGAAAGTAAAAGGTGAGAATTATTGAAGTTTATGATTTCAAGACGATACAAGTTGTGAAGAATCAAGCGGTAAAGTACTTTTCCACGGCCATGGTTTATTTTATTTTTCACTTTTGATTTGTATTGTGTTTCTCTTGTCTAAAAAAAAAAAAAATGAAAAAAAAAAAGAAATTTTTTTTTGAAAAATATGAGACAAGAGAAATATCTATTATTGTTTTGTTTTGAATAAGCCGTGGGGAAGGAAAAATCTATAAGGAAGTTTCAAGCAACAAGGATTTTGAGGAAAAAGGTTACAAATTGTCAAGGATTTATGAAGTTCGAAAGTTTATCATCAATAGTTGAAGCCGAAGACCAAGAAGATGAAGACAAGGAGCGGAAGACGTTTTCTATTGTATTCCGTGAGAGTGGTGTTATCATAATTGGCAATCGGATGTGAAGGTAAGTAAGTAATCTCATCCTCGATATAAGTGGTTGATTTCTTTTCTTAGAGATCGTTAGAAAAATGGTTTTTCAAAATGTTAAAAGATGTGGGTTTTTCAAAATTTTGGAAGTTATCCTTCCTACCATTCAACGTGTTGCAGGAATTCTCTTTTCATTCCTACCTGCACACATGTGAGACCCATAAAAAAGCCGTCTTTTTGAGTGCAATTATCATAAAACCCTTTTGTGAGGCAGAAGTCAAGGCGAAATGCTTATTGATCGTTTCTCAAACACGTGTTCTCTCATTATGGTGTGGTTATTTCTCACTCAACATTTAAGGATGAGAATATGTTCTTTAGTATTTATAACTTCTTATTACTAGCATGCAGAAACTCTATGTCCTCATAGCTCTTTGGATGCTTGGGACGCTGGAACGCTTTGAAGTTGTAAGTTTTAGTTTGATTTGCTCGAGGACTAGCAAAGTCTAAGTGTGGGGGAATTTGATAGGTGTAGAATACACCTAATTTACTATCTAGTAGTTTATGCTTTCTTAGCTATTTTTCTTGCGAATTATGTATTTTACGCGTGTTTTTGAGTTATTAGGTACTCTGGAGTCGCACGGAGGAAAAGAAGAAGAAATCACCAAATTTGGGAAAAAAGGGAAAAACTGTCATTTTCCAGGAAAACACTATCGGGAGACGAGCCACGGTTAAAGGGAAACTCTCTCGGAGGAGTACTAAAGACAGACAAGCCAAGATTACGGGACAACTCAATTGGAGGAGCACTAAAGACAGTCTAGTTAAACTGTTGGGGGGCAACCTAACTGGATAGACCTTATCCAAAGAAGACTGCTTGTTATAAGACATCCAAATGGGTAGTTTGTATCCATGGTCTATGCCCAAAACCCCGAACCCGTAAACCAGACCCGGATCCAAGACCCAGCTTCTTTATTTTAAACCCTAAAATTGAGAGCCTCTCAATCATTTCTGTTCTACACTGAAATGTGAGTATGAGAAGAGAGGCTGCTGTATTTCCGAGAAATTGAGAGAGGACATCAAGAACATAGATAGTCGAGAAATAATGATGCTGCTAATTCGAGTGAGAAATCGAAACTGATATAGAGAAGCAGTTAGGGTTTTCAGCAATCAATCGATGGAGATGGCCGAATTTGATAATCAGGGTTCTGGTGATGTTATGGTGGAGTTGAGATGAAATCCAGTGATGGGTTTTGTTGGTCGAAGTTCAAGCAACAGGTGAGTGATGAATTAAGCCGATTTGTTAATAATTGAGATAATAATGAAGAAATTAGGGTTTGTTTGGTTCTGTGAAATCGAAAGAAATAGATGGGTTCTGTTGAAGAAATTGGGGATCTGTTGATATTGCTACAAGAGAAGATTTTCATGGGTTGTCAGTGATGGTGGTGTAATTTTTATGAAGGGTTTCATGAATTTGATGGAATTTTGGCTACACAGAGAAGATAGGAATGAGACATAGAAGAGAATTAGAAGCTGTTGGTGGTAGTATTTGAGGAGCAACTGCAATTGATTCAGATGGGAAATGGTGACTGGAGAGAAATTGGTTTGCTTCCATAGATGTTGTTGGTAGTGAGATTCAGTTGGACAGATGTGTTAGTAGAGATCAGATGCTAGCTGAGTTGAGGATGAAGCTGTAGCTGTAAGTTGCAATCCAGAGAAGGTTGAGTACTGTGTTGGTGGTGATGTTGTTAAATGGGTAGATGTAGTTGTGTGGTGAACTGCAAATGGTTGAATTAGAGTCAAGAATGAAACTCAGATGTAGATGTTGCTGGTGCTGGAAAGGTTGTAAAGCTGAAATTGCAAGAGTTTGTTACTGAATGGTCAAGCATGAAATGGAGTTGTTGGTGTTATGAGCTCATGCGATTCGGGTTTAGTCGTACTGGCAGTGGGTATTGGTTCACATCTGCAGCTGCTATGTGTGCTACCATGGTTGTGGCAATGGAAGTGATGGAAGTCAGATGAGGTTACTGACGCAGAAAAGGAGATGGCTATGAAAGTTGAAGGAATGGAATGTATGGTCTTGTGGAGTTGCAATAAGGGAGAAGTGGAAATGTGCAGTGAGAATAGAAGCTGGAATTGAGTTTCAGGGGTTGGAATGAATATTGAATGTAATGAGTTGGAACTGACAGATGACAGCCATCATGGCTGGGTAGCAGGACTGGTATGGCCATCTTGGCCGTGAACAATAAGGTTCAGTGCAAGTGGCTTGGTCAGAACTAGTCAGCCGAGTTAGCCAGCTGACTCGGTTCTGACTCGTTCTAACTCAGCCCTTGACCCTTGACCTTTGACTAACAGTTTGACTGACGGTTGACTCATTTGACCGTTAGTCATAACGGTTGACTAAACGGAATATTCCTTCGCCGGGACATAATTTTCAGGTGGCCGGCGGCGACAAATTCCGGCCAAAAAAACAGTTTTCCGGTGAGCAAAAATGCAGAATTTTGGGTGGACTTCTCTCATGTGTGTGAAGACTTAGAAGTGGGAATTGGATGAAAACTTGGAAGTTTTGGAGAATTGGACTAGAATTTGGAATATGGCTCAATTTGGGAAAGTGGTGTTCTTATGGAATGTGGAATCTTTTCCTACAAAGATATGGAGAGTATTGAAGCCTATAAATAAGAGAGTTCTCTACAACTTTTTACACACATCTACTTTTGAGAAGGAGTTAAAGTGCACAAGGATTGGAGGAAGGAGCAACCATCATCTTTTCAATAAGTTTTTCTTTCTTCCTTAATTATTATTATTATTGTGTGAACTCCAAATTATGAGTAGCTAATTTTCTTATTGATTGAGGATGAATTCCTAGTTCTTAATATTTGATTTGAGTTTTGTTTCAATTCTACTTTGAAGTTTTTCATATGATTATCGTTTGTTTTTACTAATATTAATGTTTATGATTGATTGATTGATAGGTTGTTTCGAGTGCACGCTAAATTGATTTGTTAATTCAATCTAAAGCTAGTGAAAGTTAGGGAATACGTAATAGTTTCTTGACTCTTTACACAAGTAGAAAACACAAGACCTTGCGGAGGGATTCCGTGGAGCAATTGTGTGTGAAAACAACGCTAGAAAGTAGACCAAGAGAACCAAGTCTAACTACTAGTACTAAACCTAAGTTCATAAATCTTAATGCGTTAAGGGAATTACATCTTGTAACCGAACCTCAAGTTGGTTCTTTTGAATAGAATCCGATAACTAAGCGGACTTGTTACTCGGTGAAATAAGGAATTTTGGGGTTAGCTAAGCGAACCTGCTATCCTACGGTTGGTGATAATCTATGACTAATAACAAGTGGAAAAGAACATAACTTTAATCATTGTTTTGCAGCGAAGAAGGATTCCTTGATCTATTCTCTCTTATTGAATTCAACTTACACTTTTAATTACTTTGTTTATTTCTTTTGCTTTATAAATTTTACAACCAATACCCCCCTTTTTGTGACAAATTTACAACTAGAATCTCTTGCTCCTCGTGGGATCGACCTTGACTACCCTATATTACTCTTTAATTAGGTAGTAAAGTATTAATTAATTTGTTGTGGTTACGACACGCGTACAGTAGATCACTACAATTGGAATCAGAGCACTCGATCCGAGTGTTCCTGTGTTAAAATGGTGGCCCAAAAGGAATTCGACGCTCTCCAAAAGCGTGTGAATGAGATATCTCAAGAACAAAGTGAGGGTTTCAAGGATTTTAGTAGAAAATTTGATGAGGCTCATAACAATCTATCGCCGGCCCTCTTAGCAGGACTGGGGAGATTATTCGAGACTCAGATGGCATCCCATGAAGGAAAGATGCTGAATAAACCGAAAGAAGGAGATGGAGTATTGGAAACACCCAATAAATCTGAGGTCCGTCTAAATAATAATGATCCCGGGAAAGGTAATTATCAACGTCAAACTAATCAGTTCACAACTACTCACAAACCTATGATAGATTTTCCTAAGTTTGATGGGAATAACCCTAGATCTTGGATTCGTAAATCCAATAAATTCTTTCAGTTACATCTGATGGATGAGGAACAGAAAGTTATGGTTTCCTCCTTACATCTAGATGGGAGAGCTGATGTGTGGTATCAGGATTATCAAGTAAGAAAGGAAATGATATTATGGGAAGAATTCTGTGATGATATCAATTTCAGATTTCAAGATTTAGGTCATGATGATGTGGTGGGTGGATTCAACAAACTCAGCCAGGAAGGTACGGTTCTAGAGTATCAAGAGCTTTTTGAAGAGCTCAAGGCTCTAATAATTGCTAAGAATCGTTATTTGAATGAAGCTTACTTTACATCCAGCTTTGTCAGTGGGATTAAGGAAGAAATAAAATTGGTCATACAAATGCACTCACCATCTACACTCAACCATGCCATGTACATGGCTAGGATGCAAGAAGTTGTGTTGGAGAAGATAGCTAAGAAGGCCAAGTTTGTCTCAAGGCTTCCTACAATCTCAATGGCCAGCAGCAGCTCTAGAAGCTTTGTAACTCCTCTAAAGTCCAATTCACCATCTCCTAAAGGTGCAGGCAACTCAAAATTACCTCCCATCAGAAATTAACTTATGCTGAGATGAGTTTGAGGAGGGAGAAGGGATTGTGCTATAACTGTGATGAAGAGTATAAATTTGGTCACAAATGTTCTAAGCAACAGCTTTATATGTTGGTTAGTGATGAAGAAGAAGCAGCTTCAACTGAAGAAGATTCCCCTGGAAGCTCACCAGTCATACAAGAGCTGGAAGAAGAGGTGGAAGTATCACTACATGCTCTATCTGTTAATGTATCCCACAACACTATTAAAATTCAGGGGAATACTAAGAATAAGAGGACATTCACTGTCTTGATTGATAGTGGTAACACCCATAACTTCATAGATCCAGAAATGGCTAGGCTTAGTGGGGCATTGGTAAAACCCACTACAGTCTCACAAGTAGTTGTAGCTGAAGCTGAAGGTAACAAGGTACTCATTGATGCTAAGTGCCCACAATTTAGCTAGAAAATGCAAGGACACCCCTTCATTTTTAATGTCAGGGTCTTAGAATTAGGATGGTATGAAATGGTTTTGGGAGTGAACTGGATGAGAAACATCAGCCTTGTGCAGTTTGATTTCAAGAAGATGACAATATCTTTCACTCATGAAGGCAAAGAAGTGGAACTTAAGGGCATTACTGAAGAAGTGAGAGTGTCCTCTATGTCAGTGGGAACTTTCCAAAAATACCTAAAGAAGAACAAACATGGGCTTGCAGGCCACTTGTTCTCCATTACAGCAGTGGAACCCAAACCTAAGACTCCAAAAGCTCTTGAACCACTTCTCACACAGTATTCTTCCATTATCCAAGATCCCACTGCCTTACCACCCTTAAGAACTCATGATCACCATATTCCCCTCAAGCCTAATATAGTATCCCCTAACCAAAGACCCTACGAATTTCATATGTACAGAAGGAAGTAGTGGAGAAATTGGTAGAATAAATTCTCAAATCTGGAGTGATTAAACCTAGTCATAGCCCCTTTTCCTCACCCATATTGCTGGTCAAGAAGAAGGATGAGAGTTGGAGATTTTGTGTTGACTACATGAAGGTTAATGAGATAATAGTGAAGGACAAATATCCCATTCTAGTGATTGAAGAATTATTAGATGAGCTCAAGGGATCTTTTTTTTTCTCCAAGATTGACTTGAAGGCATGGTACCACCAAATCAGAGTATTTCCAGGGGATACTCAAAATACTGCATTCAATACTCACCAAGGGAATTATAAGTTCATGGTTATGCCATTTGGCCTGACTAATGCCCCAGCCAGCTTTTAAGCCTTGATGAATGATGTGTTCAGGCCTTGCTTAAGAAAATTCATATTGGTGTTCTTTGATGATATCTTAGTGTACAACCCAGACATTGAATCCCACCGAGGACACTTACAGTTAACCTTGAAGACCCTCAAAGAGAATAAGCTATTTTCCAATCTCGACAATTGCTCATTTGGATAGGGTAAACTGGGGTATCTAGGACACATCATATCAGGTGAAGGGGTTGCTGCAGACCCATCAAAAATAGAGTGCATGACAAGATGGCATGTACCTGCAAATACTAAAGACTTGAGAGGGTTCTTAGGTTTGACTGGGTATTATAGAAAATTTGTAAATGGACTTATTGCAAAAACATTGACAGAGTTTTTGAAGAAGAATAGTTTCCAGTGGATCACCACAGCACAAGAGGCTTTTGAAAAGTTAAAGAGTGTTGTCACAATTACACCTGTCTTGGTGTTACCAGATTTCAGTAAGCCTTTTGAATTGTCTACAGATGCCTGTGATACTGGTGTGGGAGCAATACTAATGCAGGAAGGAAGAGTTATAGCTTTTTCAGCAAAGGTATGGGGCCAAGGTTCCTATCCAAGTCTACATATGAGAAGGAACTAATGGTAGTAGTGATGGCGGTAACCAAATGGAGGTCTTACCTGCTAGGAAGCAAATTCACCATCTACACAGACCACCAAAGCATCAGGTACTTTATGGAGCAGAGGATCCATTCTTTATTACAACAAAAGTAGTTAGTTAAGTTATTGGAGTATGATTATGTACTAAAGTACAAGAAGGGAACTGAAAATCAAGTAGCCGATGCATTATCAAGGGTTCAAGTAAGTGAGTCAGCTTCTTCTCACGGTTTAACTCAATTACAACCAGGATGGTACCTAGAAGTGCAGGAAAGCTACAACAATGACCCACATGCTGAGTCATTAATCCCAAAACTGACTGTTCAAGAAGGACAGTAGAGAATTATAACTACCAACAGGGAGTACTGAGGTATAAAGGAAGGGCCTACATTGGACAGAATGGTAACTTGAGACGGAAAATTATAATATCCACTCATTCTTCTTCTATTGGTGGACATTATGGAGCTCAGGCTACCTACCAAAGAGCTAAGTTGTACTTATTTTGGGTTGGAATGAAGTGGGCATCCAAGAAGCTGTCAGAACCTGTGACATTTTCCAGCAGCACAAGAGTTTTAACACTTCTCCAGTAGGAATGTTGCAGCCTCTACCAATCCCTGAACAGGCATGGGAGCACATAAGCATGGATTTAATTTCAGGACTTCCAAAGTCATAAGGAAGGGAGGTTATCTTGGTTATAGTGGACATATTTTCTAAATTCAGCCACTTCATAGCTCAGAGCCATCCTTACACTGCAGCTTCAGTTGCCAAGGTATTTATTGACACTGTGTTCAAACTCGACTTCAGATAGAGATGTTGTATTTGTGAGAAATTTCTGGCAAGCCTTGTTTAGTAGGCTAGGAACATCTCTACATTTGATTTCTGCATATCACCCTCAGACTGATGGCTAGACTGAGAGGGTGAATGCTTGTCTAGAAGCTTATCTAAGGTGTATGACTAGTTTCAAGCCTATCAAGTGGGTGACTTGGTTACCAATGGCACAATGGTGGTATAACACCAGTTACCACACAAGTCTGAAGCTTACCACATTTGAAGCACTGTTTGGCTATGCACCCCTATAGTTTGGTGTCTCTTCTTGTGCTCAAGGTGTTAGCACTGCAGTGGATGATTATATTAAGCAGAGACAGGCCATGAAACTTCTACTCAACGAATCTCTAAAATCAACCCAGCACAGAATGAAGAGCCAAGCAGACAAGAAGATGTCAGAAAGGTCTTTTGAAGTGGGATATTAGGTGTATCTAAGGCTGCAACCCTACAGGCAAACATCAGTTCAGCTAAGAAGGAACCTGAAACTCTCAGACAATTTTTTTTTTTTTTGACCTTATCAAGTTAAAGAGAAGATTGGACAAGTAGCTTATAGGCTGAAGTTACCAGTAGAATCTAGAATTCATCCTACTTTCCATGTTTCTCAACTTAAACCAAATCTAGGAACTGAAGGACTCCCTTAGACAACACTACCATCCATGACCAAAGAAGGAGAAATGAAGGTAAGACCACTGCTGGTGTTGAGCACAAGGAAAATCAGAAAGAACAACCAAAATGTCACTCTAAGTACTAGTGCGATGTGAGGGAGTTAACGTTTCACGGAAACACATTTTCCAAAATTGATTCTTGAGGACAAGAATCTGGAGAAGTAAGGGGGTTTGTCATAAACCTCAAGTTGTCCAACTCTGTTAAGGGCACCCCTCAAGATTAAGGTACCCCTTGTAATAATCTAAATTATTGTAGTTTAAATCTTTTAATCGTTTGGTAGTGTTTGTGGCTTTCACACGTGTTGTGCACGCTGTTTGTGTAAAGAGGTATAAGTCTGTACTTTGGATTCTCTTCTTGTTATGAAGAATCAATAATCAGAAATTGCTTCTCTCTCTCAAACTTCTCCTCTACCTATTCTAAATCTCTATCCTTAGAGATTTGAGTTGCTTCTAAGCTAATTTGTAGTGTATCACTACAGAACTCGCAGCGATAATTGTTGTCACCAGTTGATAACCCATCCTTGCGATTAGTGAGCACGTGCCAAGCGAGTGCCCACAAGCGTGCATTTGCTAACCAGTGTTGAATGGAAATGACAAGGGGTGCACACTCTTAGAGAACGCAAAGATTGCAAACGTTAATTCCCGTAGCTGCATCCACTGGAAGTTCTAATGCATTTATTTTGAAAAGTCCTGTAAACACAACTAGCCTTCTTCACTGACCTAAGTACACTGGCCAAAGTTTAATTGATGACAGTTCTGCAGGTGCCTCACAGAGTATGTGCGATGCGTTCTGGATGCAAACCTCTAGGCAAATCATTTTCAAAAAATTATTCCCTGCTCAAGTTCTAGTGAATTTTGTAAGCAAAAATTAGCGGAGTGTGAGGCAGACTTGGCTTTGAAATGTAGCAGTAGTGAAGTTATCCGACAGTAAAATTGAAACATATGAGAAAAGGATAAACAAAATACTTATTACAGAGGCTCAGATGCACCGATAAAAGATTTCCTAAAATCTCTGCTTTCTGGGGTTCTCTAAACTGAAGACTCAATAATAACAAATTTGTGAGACATAGGATAAACAAAAGACTAAGTCAAGGATGCCCATATAACAGCTTTTCTAGATTCTCTGCTTTTTAGGTTCTCTAAATTAAAGACAAATTAAAATAACAAAATAAAACTACTATTTGGAAGATTCAGTAGGCTTCTCCAGCTCCTCCTCAGGTTCCTTACCAGAATCCTTCTCAGATTCTTCGTCAGATTCCTGCCCTGCTTCTGGATCAGATTCACTGACCAACTCCTGGTCTGAACCCTGCTCAGGATCATCACCCTCCAACTCTTTCTGGTCAAAGAGATCTCTCTGAACGGGGACAGATTTTAGTTGCTGTGATGAAACAACATTTGCAATAGCTCGCAAAGCTGCTGATGCTCGATCATTGTCTACCGCAGCTTCATCATTAGCACTGGATGTAGAGGCTTGTTCACTAGCATTCTCTACCTTTGGTGGGGGGACAAAAAAGGGAATTCGCCCTCTCTGCCAATCATGTAGGACCATCTTTGCTACACAAGCCATGTCTGGCTCACCACCCTAGAAACATTCAAGTCAAAATCTTGAGAATTGTTTCAATAAAATTGTTCATGTACCAGAATTGTTGGAGAGTTTTCTTCTCGGCTAATATTGACTACTTCAGCCAACACTAATGGCCTGGAATGAGAAACCTAGAAACAGTTCAATAACAAAATGTCCAATGTAGTAAGATGGTACATATATGTTGTTTTGGTCTTAGTTTTAATTTTACGTGTTGGCAACAGCAAATGCCATAAGCACTGTATGTTCTTCTGAGAGAACAATGTGAGGCAAGACTACTGTGCGCCATCATATTATACTGTATTTAACCAACATTTCGGGGTCAACCCTGGCCAACCTTAGCAAGCTTTCACCATAAAATTAGCAATACTCGTAAGTATTATATACTGGAAACAAACCTTCAGAAGTTTCCCGGATATTCTGCAAAGCTGAATAAGGAAATCCTCCTGATCCACCCTGAAACAGGAAAATGAATTAAAAGATAAATCAGCATAGTTAACAGTAATTATTTTTTGATTTTCCCGTAAGCTCCAGCATTGAGAAAGAACCATACCAGTTCTTTATCTTATAAGCTCTTTTTAAATGTTCTTTCTTCACACGTTTCAAAACTTCTCCAATATGCTCAGTTGCATCCTCCAAGTTTGTAACACGTACCTAGTTATGATTCAAAGGATAATCCCAAATAATAAACAGTTAAAAAGCTTTTTACAGCATTGAGAAAGTAAAAACTCTGCGATGGCAGGTTGCACCAATACTTCTCGAGGCTCCCCGTATCGTGTGTCCCCCCGTATGGACACAGCCACACATACTCGGACACACCTAAAATACTTCTATCTTACTATAAACTAGGAAACAGCTGAAAACTAAAGGTCACCTGGCTTTAAGGAAGATTATGGTCGAAAACAGGCATGTGCTAGCAGAAATACACTTGTGCAATTGTAAACAAGTGCAAAACAAATACAGTTGTGTGGTTTTCTCGTTTACATTTCTATATATATTTTAAAAACTGACGGTACTTCAACATATACTGCTGTGTTCCCGTATTATAGTTTTTCAGAATTGCCGTCTTGGACACGCCGCTGTGTCGGACACCCGTGGTAGTATTGGTGCAACCCAGTATAATTGCATTTGAGAGAAGGTGATCAATAGTTGCTTTTACTTACTACACCCTTAAGAACGATATCAGTTTCAGTGTCACTATTTTGATAAACAACTCCAGGGCAGTCAATCAAGAAAATCCGTTTCGTAAGTGTTATGTACTGCCAGACTTTAGTTTCTCCAGGTACTGGAGCAACCTTGCACACCTTGAGAAATAATAAATATCAAATATGTCAGATCTTTCAATTAAGGAAGTAGTAAGTATCACAATGACTACCATCATAAAGCACACTACACTTGATTCAAAAATACAAACAATATGTACAGATAAATCTACCAAGACATCTAAAGCATCATACTCTTCAACTACTTTGCAAATCACATACTGTATACGACATTTTTCCCCAGTGACCAAAAAATATGTCAAACTAGTTGAGCTCTACTGAGAATCAACAAAAACTGAGTAAAATTATGCATACAGATTTGGTCCGTAAGGTATTGATGACTGATGATTTGCCAACATTTGGGTATCCAACAAATCCCACAGATATAGCTTGCTTGTCACTTTTTAGGCGGGCGAACTGCCTCAATACTGATAGCAGAGATCCCTGTTAAAGAAGAGAAAAAACAAACAGCAAGTCCAAATTAAACCATAATGTACTAATAAAAGAGCACAACTAAGAAGACCCTGACCAGAAAGAATCAGAGTTATATTTGAATAAATTACCTTGCCAAAAGATTTATTTATGCTAGCATGAAAAGCCAGAGTAGGATAATCTTTTGATAAAACACGAAGCCAACCTTTTGTAGCCCACGCTGGCACCAGATCACACTGAGAAGGGCATCAAATATCAAAGAAATGTCAAATGGATTATAACAAAAACACAGATAAGCATCACACACATTCTATGAACAGAATCTGTAACAACCTTGTTTAGCAAAAACACCATGTGCTTATGCTTACAGTGCTCTCTCAAGTGCCTTTCCAGATGATAGCAACGTGTACCATTTGGATCCCTAGCATCCAATACCTGTTAAGATATTAGACCATAAAACAAAAAACATTGGATGTTATGTTTTGCTACCCTGGCTGAAAAAAACAATACAACATCCAAAAGCAAATATTATTGGAAGCACATCAAAATAAAAAAATTACAGCAATATATTTCACATTTGGAAAATCTGACCTGCACAACAACATCTGAAGAGTCTATGACTTTGTAGAGTTCACCCCAAATACGTTTACTTTGGCCCTTCTCAAACATTGTATGTCTAACCAGGTCTCTTAAACCATCTGCTTCAGCCCCTTCTACAGATGGAGCAGCAGCAGCCTTTTCCTCAAATGCATCTAATGAAAAGTAGTACGAGTCATGTAACAAGCAATCTTGATTAAGAATAGCACGAGTCATGTAACAAGCAATCTTGATTAAGAAGATAACAGTGGATAATTGAAATTTCAACCAAAAATGAACTGCGAATAAGCACAAATTGCCATGACAAAAATTCGAATACCTTGAGAACCATCAGCCCTTTTAAGTAGAGATTCATAATCAACTGCTAAGAGCTTTGGACGCTTCCTTTTCCTTTGAGGTCCAAATGCATCTTTGAAGGGCTCAACATCCAAAAGATGAGCCTTAGCTTGCTATTGAAATGTAAAAGAATAACAGATTCATAAGATGTAACAACATAAGGTGAAATCAAAATAACTGAACGTATTAACTCAGAGGCAGCCCATTATAAATTGATTCAAAATAAATAAATAGCATTTACCTTTTGATGATCTTGTAAAAGGGACATGGGCAGCATCCGTTCCTTCAAGATAACATTGTAGTTACTGGATAATTTATTATGAAGTTCATCTCGAAAATGCTCCAGCGCCTTCTGATCCACAACTCTAGTATTTCCTGTAAATTAAACAAATCAATTTCATCACTCATTCTATTACTCTTTATAAATAGCTTCCAAATTCCCATTTTCATCCATCTAAATAACAATGAAATCAAATTTGATGAACATAATAAAAACAATAAAGGAAAACCGAACATACCAAACCAACGTCGATCAGGTTGAATCCGGGTATTAGGAAGATCTTTTTCTTGCAAATCATGCTTTAAAATCTTTCCTTTAGCATTACGTTTAGGTCTGGTATTATACATCTTGAGCCGCCGCACAGTAGCAGCAGTTCTAGTACCACTTTTCCCATCACTACGGTTGACATCCAGTGAATGTTTCGGTTTCCCTGAAATATTCATTTTCTTCTCCTTCTTCATCACCATTTTGTATATTACCCTACAAATATAAATTTCACAACTCACTCTATCAGAACCTAACAGATACAACAAATCTCGCAATAAATCACAAAACCAGAGCTCTCTGGTTTTCTTGAACCCTGAATCAATAAAAAACCTAAAACTGAGAGAGCGGCGACACTTACCCTGATTGAAGAGCTGAGTATTTCCAGATATTCTTTTTAGGGTTTAAGGAGAGACCGCCGTAGCGGAAAGAGAAAAAGGCGTGAGAATTGTGGACAAGAGGAAGAAATACAGGTTAGGTGTAAGAGAAGTGTAAGTGTAAATTAAGATTTGTGATATAATTACTATTATACCCCCATTAGTCCATAAATATCGGTCGGAGAAGAAATTTACACTTCCTGAGTGAATCAGTGTGTTCTCCTCCTTGGTTCCCCTTCTCTCTTTGGTGATCCTGAGCACAGAAATTTTGCGAACATTTTTCAAACCCTAATTTGCATTGTTTTGAAAACCCTAATTTTGATTAATTGTGATTAAGCGAGAGAGAGATTGTTTACAAGATGCCACAAGTGAAGATTATTGCGAAGAATTTCATGGACATGGTAGCGGCTCTACCTGCTTTAAAACTTGATAAGCTTTACGATAATACCTTCATCTGTGAAGCTGTTTTGAGGTAGCTCATATCTTCACCATTTATATGCTTTTAAGTCTGCTACGGAATGGGATTGGAAATTGAATGGTAATGTGTATGTTGGTGTTTTTTGTATTTAGGTCTTTGCCCCCTTTAGCCAAGAAATATGTTCTACAACTGTTATACATTGACGAGCCAGTGACAGCCAAATCAATGGAGGACTGGGTTTTAACAGATGGAGTTTCAAAGCATAGAGTGGCTATTGATCGGTTGATACAATTAAGGGTATTTCTTGAGATTACAGACAGGTAGGTATTACATTATTTCCTTATCATTTTGTTGATATCTAAGTAATTGAGTCTTCTCTATAGCAATGTCTACCCAGCTATGAACCTTTTGCAGGCTTTCGCATTTTCCATGGCCCAGAAACATGGATAAACTAATCAACGAAAAAAAAAATGGCGAAAATTATGTATGTTCTTGCAATATAATAACTGAACAACTAACGATTGTACATATAGTGAAGGAACTTGATGAATGAGGTTTTAGAGTAGCAAAGAAAATTAGCATAAGAAAACCCTACCTCACCAACTCAAGCCCCAGTTATTAAGAATATATAATGGAGTGTGGACCCATACTAGACGATGTCCTAGAATCTAAGACCTTTTGCGTAGTCCACATAATATTGTAATTAATAGAGAGCCTTGTTTGGCCATAATGTAGCATTTGGGATTGAACTTGTGCTGCCTTTTGGCCCTTTTCTATCACTCTCTGTTTGGTAGGAACATGCTATGGTAGGTTACCTTTGATACATTCAGAGTCTCAGCTACGTAGAGGATATATTGCAAGTAGATACTTGTGAGATCCTTATGCATTAGTTTCGTATCAAGGGGACAATTCTACCTGTCATTTAGAAGTGATTGAAAGGTTGTGTTTCCAGTCTTTGCTCCTAACTGTTTAAATTCTTTTGTCGCTATAGGAAAAAGGAAACCAGTTACAGACTGAATCCCAAGTTTCAGGGTAATCTTCAGCATTATATAGCGCATGGGTAAGTCGTACTATCACTCATATAGCAACCTTTTGTTGTATTACTTTGAGGTTGTCCTTCTTAATTTGACGGTCTTCGTAAAATTTAAAACCAGAAGCAGTGTGATAGCCTTATATCCCTACCTGCTGCATTATATCCTCTGATCTTTTGTCCAGTAAATATGGTTGCCATATACGCATGTGTCTTTCATTTTTAACCCTTCCAGGATATTAAGCTAAAACTTCTGACCAATATTATTCTTTTACATAACAGTGCTACTCGTGATACTGTGTCAGTACTATGCATTTGAATATGTTCACTGTGCACAAAATGAACATTTTTGTTATAAATAAATTGAGTTTAAAACTCCAAAACTGGAAACTGCAGCGGAGTTTTACCAAGGGAATCAATGTCTTCAAGCATCACCGTCAGGCTCCCAACTGCGGAGGAGTTAGATTCTTATGCACTTGAGCAATGGGAGGTTGTACTATTTTGCCAGAAGCCATATTCTATGATGAATTAAATAATTTCTGGATAGCTGCAAATGTGATGTTCCATTGAACTTCTGCTTATTCTTGCTTATGACTCTGGTGAAACAGAGCTTCTTGCTTCAACTTATAAGCTCGAGCCAACCAGAAAAGACGACAAGCTTTAGCTCTTCCATGATGAAAATCTTCCAGCAAGGTCTTTTGAGTCTAAGGTCCTACAAATATTTCCTTGTCAGTTTGAGTTTTTGAATCACTGAATCTCACTTTCTTACATAAAGAAACGTGATTTAATATCTGATGGATAACAAATTGTAGTTTGCGTTCACTACAGAGACAAAGAAGCTCCAAAACTAACTGAAAGTGGGTTTCAGTTCCTGGTGTGTATTATATGCATATGCAACCCATCTTTTGTGCTTCTTATCATTGCATACCTTTTTACTTTTTTGTTATCAACTTTCTACATGTACTATATTTATAGTAAATTTATTATGTCTCCTGTTTCAGCTGATGGATACAAATGCACAACTTTGGTACATAATTAGGGAATACATTATCAACTCTGAGGTATGTATGTTGTTTAACGTTTGGGATACTCCTTGCAAATCACCAGTGCTCTCATCTATCAACAGTAATAATCAGTGTTTCAGTGTTTTAATTTTTGAATGCAAAGGTGATGTCTCTGGAAAAAGGAAATTCTAACCAAGACAGCTGTAATTTCATGTCAAATTAATGGTCATAGTATGATATAAAGGAACTAATATTTTTGAAATAGAAACTATGTATCTTCTTGTTTTCCAAGTTTTCAAGGTCTACACAATACAATTGAGATCACTGAAAAATTAGCTGATTTTATCTGTATCTTCTCTTTTTCCTAGTTTCATGGTCTGTATATCTTTTTCCTAGTTTCTCATCTCTAAATAGTGCAGGTCCGTGGAGTAGATTCAGCAGATTTGATTTCCTTTCTTTTAGAGCTCAGTTTCCATGTCACGGGCCAGGTACTATAACTTTTACAGTTTCCATGTCACGGGCCATGATCATTGAAACTTTGTTAGTTCTTACCATTGCCAATTGCTGGTCTGAAAGTAACATCCATATATATAGTACATGACTGTTGTTGGATTAACCTAGATGAGGCTTTTTATGTGCTAAGCGTTTTTGAAAATATGCTATATAGGACTGAGGGGGTAGTTTTTAGTTACTAACTCCATTAGTTGCATTTTAAGACTGAGTTTTCTTGATGTGCTACATGTTAGGCTTACAATGCAAGCACCTTGAATGAAATACAGAGGAGTGCTATCAATGATCTTGCAGAACTTGGATTAATCAAACTTCAGCAGGTAATTCAATCTAGATTATACTCTTTATTTCTTAAATGGAATTTAGTTCACACAGTTATGTTAAAATTATTGGCAAAATGATTATATGACATTTTTTTTCTTCATACAGGGTAGGAAAGATAATTGGTTCATTCCGACTAAGTTAGCTACAAATCTTTCCGTTAGTTTGTCTGATTCTTCATCACGCAAGCAGGTATGTTTCGACCTGAGATTTTAATTTGACCTGTTAATGAGCAACATGTGCACTGTTGCTCTCAATATAAACCAACGTGGTCCTGATTTGGATTATGAAATACTTACATTTGTACTGATCTTCAAAATTTTGATGTGTTACTTATATTTCTGTGGTCCCTTGTCTTTACCCCTCCTTTCTTTTCTGGTTCTAATACATTGTACACAAAAATTACTAGCTAAATGCTACGTGAAGTTGCCTAATACATTTCTTTGTAGGGATTCGTGGTGGTGGAAACAAACTTTCGGTTGTATGCTTACTCTACTTCTAAGCTGCATTGCGAGATTCTGCGCCTGTTTGCGAGGTATGTCCAAATAATTCGAGGTTTTTCTTCTATTCACCTGACAAATATATATTCCTAGTCGATATGACTTGCTAATCAATATAACATCAATAAAATCATTCCATGAGTTTTTGTAAGATTACATACACACTTCAGTGAAAACGTTTCATGAGATCGCATGTTCACTCTCTGTTGCATTTCTTGTCTTCTTCCCATCAAATGTTTTCTTTCAATTCATTGAGGGGAGAAAAAGAATGTTTTTAACACCTGTTTGAACTTCTTGTCGTCTAGAAGTAATGTATAACGACTCTTAGTCAGAATTAACAACAACAAGATCGTCTCTGGAGTTGTTTTCTTGGTACTAACGCACACTCGAGTCAAATTATATCGGGACACCATCAAAGAACCCTGACCTATCACTTTGAGTCGGATGGTCAATGCAAATATTTGTGCGTGTTGGCTTTTAGCTTCTTTACAGTAATATTTTTATGTTAACTTAAAACCTATGACATACATTTATTGCTGTGAATACACAATAGGCCATTGTTATATTTCAGTTCTGCACCAGTTACACTTTTTACCAATCCACATCCTTCGTTGTAATTTATTATGGGATTGTTTCCCAAAATTATTGAGTATTGTTTTAAAATGCAGAGTCGAGTATCAGCTTCCCAACCTTATAGTTGGAGCAATAACAAAGGAAAGTTTGTACACTGCTTTTGAGAACGGCATTACATCTGAGCAGGCGAGTGAGTTTCAAAGTTTATGGTCAAGCATATCTTCTTCTTTTTTTCTATTCGTATCTTTTTCACCAACCTTATAATCAAATTTTATAAGAATTTTCTAAATGGAGCATTTTTATAGATTCGTACATTGGCATTTATTTACCTTGTCCTTTGCCCTTAAACAGCCGAAAAGTTGTCACAACTCACAAAGATCCTGCTGTTGTTCACGAAAATATTGGGATTATTCTTTAGTTTTTCTTCACTGCATAACTTAAGCTGTTCCTTATTTCTGAAACTGTGAATTTGCAGATAATTTCTTTTCTTCAGCAGAATGCACATTCGCGTGTATGTGATAGAGCAGCACCATCTGTACCAGAAAACGTTACAGATCAGGTACATATCTTTCCAGCTTGAACATTTGGTGGGACTTTAGGCTTGTTTGCTAAATCTTGGAGTGAGCAGAAGCTCATTTCAGTTTAACTCAAAGCCCAGCCATACTATGTCGATCACTCATTTGATCACCGGACTATCAGTCATTGTCTTTTACCTATAATTTGGATTAGCTCAAGCGTCCTCTGTACTGTACAGATTAGGCTGTGGGAAAGTGATTTGAATAGAGTGGAGGTAACTCCTGCAAATTTCAGATTAGGCTTCTCTCTTCTTGCTGGGATCTAAGTGTTTTGATTCACAATCCATCCATTTTCAAAATCAAAAGATAAATACCACTTAATGAACACTAGTAACATAAATTTTTCCTTGTGTATGTTTCTAAGAATAGATTTTCTTAATATCGAGTTTTATAGACTCAAAACTGCTCAAACGCTTAAACAAGAAAAGGTTGAAATTCATTCTGGCTTTTCAGTAAACCTATCTGTTAATCACATATCAGAAACACCTGATGGATTCAGAAAAACTCGGTTATACCTTGTTTTTATGCTTCACATTGCATCCTTTGGCCTTTGTAGGGAAATGTTAACTGTTGACAATAACACCGGTGGAGGTTTCTCATATTCTTCTTATTATTATTATTTTTGTTAGGATGTCTTTGAAGGTGCTTGTGACTACGCAAGAGATAATGGTGGATTATTATGGGAAGATTCAAAGAGGATGTGGTTAGTTGCCAAAGCAGAGATACATACCCTGATGAGAGACTATCTACACCGCCAAAAGTAGTAACAGAGTTTTGATGTAAATGAACAGAAACAATGATATTCACTGTAGTGATATGTTTTTGGTTCACATCAAGAGAATTTTGTGATAATTTTTTGTACAACCTTTGATTTCTTTCTTTCCTTCTATGGTCCCTTCTCTGCAAGATGAAAAGACCAGTTATGTACTACTCTATATGCCTAGCTGATAAGCTTGCATGCAAGACTGATCCTGTAAGCCACAGGCCCACAGTTCAACCTCGTAGAAGAGGGAGAAAACTCGGGGACAGTACTTACAGGATCTGGGAAATTCAACAGCCACAACTCATTGTTGGCAAGAAAAATGCTGCTCCTATACCTTTTTCTGGTAAACCATTGAATTGATCATGTTAGTCCCTGGATGGGGCTGTAACAACTTCTCTGGTTAGAGAAGGTTTTGGCTCTCCTCAATGTAAGACTGGAATAGCTGGATACGCATTTTACTTGATTTTACTCATGTCCCACGAGAGAATAGTACCTTTTAGGATAAACGGCTATCATCACCAATGGGTTGGGAACCCCCTAATATTTAAGGATTGGGATGAGAGAGAGAAGGGGAGATCGGAATTAGGGAAAAAAATAGAAATTGATATTCATCCAAACCCACGACCAGTAGCGAAAACAATGGCGAATACCGTAATCCTGGAATTAGGTCGAAACAATAAGAACTATGCAAGCGTCGTAGAAGATATAGTGAAAATTGAAAAGAAACTTTTCCCAAAGCATGAATCACTTGCTACAGTCTTTGATGAAGAACTCAAAAAGAAGAATTGTGGATTACTTTACTCTCATGTTAACGGTGAAGTCTCTGGTTATGTTATGTATCAATGGCCTTCTTCCTTGTATGCTTCTATCACTAAACTTGCAGGTAAACCCCCATCTCTCTCTAAATTCTATTCTAATCTAGGAACGAATTTAAGATTCGAATCTGAATAAGTTTTGATGTTACTGAATCCATAAATTGCTAGATACTGAATCATGTTTTATGTGATCTTTGTTTGGTGCTTCAATTGTAAAGTGAAGGACAATTTTAGGAGACAAGGACATGGAGAAGCATTACTAAAAGCAGCAATTCAGAAATGCAGAACCAGACACATTCAACGTGTCCAACTTCATGTTGATCCCTCCAGAACTGCTGCTTTAGCTCTTTACCAAAAACTAGGTTTTAAAATTGATAGGTTGATTGAAGGATACTATTCCATGACTCGAGATGCTTATGTTATGTACGTGAAGTTTACTGACTGATGCTTCAGCAAAGCACAGGGAAGAGCTCCATTCATAATCTCTATGTAACTTGTGTTTTAGGTAAATTTCATTTTGTTTGTATTTGCACACCATTGGTATTTGGAATTCTTGATGCTCATTGCAGCTGATAACATTTGTTTGGCTTCACGAATGAATGATAGCTGTATTTAATGTAAAACGAAGAGGAGCACCACCAACTGGAAGAAAAAAAGATAATCATACACATCTTCATATAATCTAGCAAAAGTCGTACATAGTTACTTCAATTTCTCAAGCAGTGGTTAACAAAGAATGAAAAAGGAAAAAAATAATTTATACCCTTGAAAATATTACAGCCAATGAAGAAGAAGTCATTACCAAAAATCAGATGCTAAAAATTTACGAAAACAGAATCCTACTCAGTTTTCTTGGAAATTTTTCTTTTCATTCTGCTAAAGGGTCCTACTGTTCTGTCCATGATGTACATATAAATCACCTGACTCCAAGATCTATATGCCATAAAGTTTTCATAGTACTCTGGTGCAATTTCTTTCACCTTGTGGAGTTTGCTCCCAGGAATTCTTGGGAAATCATGGTGTTCATTGTGATAACCTACACTCCAAGTCATCAAATTCAAGGGACCATAGTAAGAATATGTTTCCTGGTCTGGATTGAAAATATAGTGTTCAGAGATAAAATGACCAGCCATTGGATGCAGTCCACCACCAACAAACGTCGAGAGAATCATATAACCAAGAGCTTTCCAGCCCCAAAAGTAGACCATAACTGCGTCGAGCCCAAACTGAATGATAAAGTTGGTGGCTTCCCACATTCCTGGTGGTTTAGGGTTAAGAAAGAGAGGCCGGAACGCGTAAAAGAAGAGCTGGAAGACAACCCATATAGACTTTGTAAGAATGTTGGTAACAACATGAGCTTCAGTGTGGCTAGGAATATCCATATCAATGCCATCAACTCCTTGATATCTATGATGCTCGAGATGATATTTTTGAAAAGTCACAGACATTGGAACACCAATTGGAAGGTTAGCGAAGATTCCTAACCACCGGTTGAGAACCGGAGTTTGAAAAGCAAGGTTGTGACTCAATTCATGAATAGCCAAGAACAGGTTGTGGTTAAGAAAGGAACCAAAGAAGTACGAAACAATTAATATCTTTAACCAGCTTGAATCATGAAGAACTGTAGCTGTCCATAATTGAAGTGAAACAACCAGAGTAATCTGCAACACAAAATTACAAGGATAGAAAAAACAAGTAAGAAACAACATTAAACCATGCTGCCAGCATATTATAGAGAACCTCTATTTTCAAAACCTATCCCTTAGCTTCACATTCAATTGATTTCTTTTAATTTGAGAACAAAATTGCAAGAATCCCAGCAATGAATGTATTCTGGGAATTTCTGGTCATAGAGATTCAATATCGATCTGGAATTATCTCAATCAATCGAACAAGAAAAATTTCAATAGAATAACCAGCCTAAGACGGTCTCTAAAGTTTTACACCCTAATAAAGCACATTCAGATCCGGAAACAGCCCAATTAAGGATTAATCGAGAACAATCACAATTAAGAAGAATGAAACATTATAATAATCAGAATAGATCTAAACACATTGTGAATTCAAATACAGAAGAGAGAAAAGAGATTAGTTACCTTAAGGAATGCCCATGGATCAGGACCGAAGAGTTGTCTAATTTGTGGGTATTGAGAGAGGATCTGTCGCCTACGTGAAGCATGGGGTTCATCAGTGTATGACCAGAAGAAATCTGTTGCCATTACTCCTTCTTTGTCTTCCACTGCAACCCCCATGTCCTCTCTCTATTCTTTTTCTTTCCTCTTCTCTTTGGATTTTCGATGATTAATTCTTCTTCTTCAAATTTTCCTAATTCGAAAATATATTAGGAGAGGCGAGAAGAAGAAGGGAAAACGCAATCCGTCCAATTTCTTTTCTTTTGAGAGATACAAACAAATTCCCCCCGTTTTCTTCGGTTTTCCATCTTTATCTCTCTGGTGCTTGCTTCGGCGTCGTGTGCTGATAGGCTGGCATGGGCTTGTCCAGATTAACATGGAGCCACTCTAACTTGGCCCACATAATTTGATTCTGTTTCTAGTTTAAAAAAAATGAAAAAGAAAGAGATGATAATTGATAATCCAAGAAAGCGACGATGAAATCAATGGCATATTCTCAGCAGGCATATGCAAAAAGAAATTAAAAAAATAAGCAGTGTCTTTGGTCAGACGTGGTCAAAATTGGTGATTTGACTTTAATATTTTTGAACTAATTAACTTAAAATTAAACCATAAAATTAAAAAATTATTAATCTTCGCAATTTTTCTTCTCTAATCTCTCTGCTCTTCCCTTTCATCTTCTTCCATTTCTTCCATCAACCAAAAATTTAAACGATCAAGCAGCAAAAAAGATTCAACAGGTAATACCAAAAAATCAAATCAGAGGAAAAAGGTATGGGAAAAGCAATGGCCGGTAAAATCTGTGAACCTAAAAATTCTATCCCTTAGAATGTTAGTCGGCAAGGTCGTAATGTTCACATATTGCCGAATTTTCATAATTGTCATGGCGACTGTAAACTTTTTCAACAGCCGGCAGGGTATTTTTTTGAAGTCCTTGCCGACTAATACATGATTTCATATTTTTCTCAATAGCCGGTAGGGTATTTTTCAACAGCCGGCAGGGTACTTTTCAACAGCCGACAGGGTATTTTTTTTGTAGACCTTGCCGACTAATACATGATTCCACATTTTTCTCAACAACCGGCAGGGTATTTTTTAGCAGCCGGCAGGGTATTTTTTTGTAGACCTTGCCGACTAGTATTACTCGTCTCCTATGTGTCAAAAATAATAAAGTCAGTATTGTCTTCATCTGAATACCTTGCCGGCCAAAGTTAGTCGGCATCGTATTCATTCATTGACCTTGCCGGCCAAGAACGTCGGCATCTTTTGCATTCGTCGACCCTACTGATTTTTCATAGTTTCAGAACTAAAAGTGTTGATTTCTTCTTTAATTATGAGTATGATTTCATACGTCAGCTTTGCAATCCCCTTTTAGAAGTGTTTGGGTAGTATGCTTTCATTTCCGTTGCAAAAAAATTCTCTGGACAATTTTTTTTCATCACAAATCTTCCCACATGAGTTCAATCAAAAACAAAATTTCAAAACTTTATTTCATAAGTTTTAATCTACTTAATTAATTCATCTCAACTCAATTAATTAACCTAATTAAAAAAATTAGTGTTAATTAAACAAGGGTATATTAGCCATTTAGAAAATACATGGTTAAGGGGTGTCCTGTTTTACTTCAAAATGGCCCATATTTTGTCTCATTAGGTATACCCCAGTCTCGCCAGGTACTTAATATATTAACCATTTCCATCCAAAAAATAAAAAAATGGGTTTTGTTTACATCACTAACAAAGACGGGTACCAGTGTTAGCGAGGCTGGTATCATTTTATATGAGAAAAAAAAAAACGATTTTGGCCATTAGATTACTCAAATGGAACCAGTACCTGATTTTAGTAATCATGCTCGTTTATATTACCTCAATCATTATCTTCATGGTTAAGAAAAGAATAAATTTTAACAATCAATTAGATTGTCATTCTTTTATTTATTTTTATTTTTGCTAATCAGAAGAAAAGAAAGGGGAAAAGAAAAGGTAAACTTAAAGTTGAAGAAAAATTTGCGGATGAGATATTGCATAGCATGCTAGAAGAGATCATAAGTTATTGAGTTGGCCTTCCGTTTGAATGTAGTTAAAGGTAACATAGGATATCTTGAGCAAGGACATGAATATCTTTAACAAGACGATGAATATCAAAGGAAATACAGAAGTTTTAAAATTTTGTATTCAAATCAAATGTTGACAATCTCCCAGAATAATGATCCTCTGAAAATTCATTTGTTTAGCTGTCTGGAAATCTAAAAATGCTCTGGCAGCTTCTCCCACTATGTGGTGGCATGTATCAAAATAAACAGGGTGATTTAGCAAATATAATGATATTTGAATTTCTTGCAATGACAGTTGCAGTCGATTTGTGGTCGTAAAAGGCTCCATCGAAGTTGAACTTCATTATATCTGCTTCAAGAAGATACTGCTGGGCCTGGATTTGTAGATGACTCTAGGTTCATCTTGGAATGTTTCTTCATGTGGGTGGTAATTAAGGAAAATACAGTGAGCTTTATCGAGGATACAATGTATAAGAGTGTGTCTGAGCATTCCTCGGTTGAATTCACCGAGCGTTGGTATATCAAGTTTGGTTATTAAATTCAATTCCAAAACTCGAGTCCATTGAGTCAATTACTAAAGTAAACTTCCTTAGGTTAGACTAGGAACATAGAAATATTGATACTTGCTCTGGTTACTCTTGAACTTGAAGACATATCGAGGACAACGAAGACATCATCATTAATATCGAGATTATTAATTACAGACTTGACTTGTTCTGTTTCTATCTTTGGCTTTTCAAGTCTCTATTTAATGAAAACATAACATGAAAATTTACGCTTATTAGAATGAATTTAGCCTTAGAGACTTGATCATTATACTATAGTTGATAAGGAATGAAATAATAATAGTTGTTTCTACAGCTTAAGTATACAAAGTAACAAATTATAGTTTATCTGTAGACATCGTGTTCTCGACACTGCACTAATTGTTAACTTATTATTATATAGTGTGTTGAACTTCAGAGTGGTAGAAAAAAATCATAAATATTTATTGGAATAGTAGACTTGTGATACTTGTCTCATAGTTGAAAAAGGACTCAGGACCGATCCCTTATGGTAATGATCTATCCCAGGACCGGTCACAAGTCAGTACCAATCCCAAGGATGATCTGATAAAATTATTGGTGCAGTCAATTAAATTAGCTAC
Organism: Papaver bracteatum; assembly: GCA_023529315.1. Lineage (NCBI taxonomy): Eukaryota > Viridiplantae > Streptophyta > Magnoliopsida > Ranunculales > Papaveraceae > Papaver > Papaver bracteatum. The sequence goes on along the minus strand of JAJJWX010000043.1, from coordinate 1,732,485 downwards.
AATTTAGGATTTTGTTTACTGTTTCATTTCCTAGTACTCACGTTTATTAGTTGTTACTTAATTGTAGCAGTTTATTGTTATGAATTTGTTAGCAAAAGTTTTAGGAGTTGTAAAAGTCGTGGGAATACCCACTAATTATTTGTTTTATTATATAAAAAATTCGAAGTCTGTCAGTTATTTGAATGAGATTGCAAGCCATTTGTTTCATTTTAATACAAACTGATTTACTCTATCATGTTTTAGTTTTCTCATATCTCTGCAGTTTTACCAACAAAAGTGGTACATATAGCGAGGTTCGATTTGAATCTGGCATTATTTGTTTGAAGACCACTTCCGTTGTTGTTATCGATCTTCATAGAATCAAGATATGTTTTTTATATTTTGGGAAGATTTTTTTTCTTCTAAGTGTTCAAGATGAGTAGTAACATTGTCAATATCTTCCAAACCTAGATTCTTATTTTTTTTCTGGTGACAATTATGAGTTTGGAGTAATAAGATGGAGACTTTTTTTATTTCTCAAGATTTTTGGGAACTTGTTGGAAATGGTTATGCAGATGATAAGAGAGCAAGCAGGAAACAAAACAAAGTGAGGGATCTTCGAAAAGGGATGTAAAAGTCTTATTAACTTTGCAGCAAGTTGTCACATACTCAATATTTCCTAAGATTTCGGACTGTACCAAGTCAAAAGATGCATGGTTAATCTTGAAGAATTTTTTTCATGGTGGTGATAAGGTTGTTGTAATGAAATGTCAAAGTTTCCGTAGAGATTTTGAAACCCCCTTTATGAAAGGATATGAATCTGTGCAAGATTTGTTTTCTATAGTTTCAACTATTGTTAATCAACTAAAAACTTATGGTGAGGTCATGACAGACTAAAAAGTTGTAGAGAAGGTGTTGAGGAGTCTGCCTTCCAAGTTTGATCATGTTATAACAAAAATTGAAGAGTGTAAAGAATTAACAAGTCAATGGATAAATCTATTAAACATGTTTTTCAAACAAAGGTAGAAGTTTCAAAGAAGAAGGAAAACGGCGAAATTCCATCTAACCACAAATTTTTCGGAAGAGGTCGACGCAAAGGTTTCTATCATGGTTATGGAAGAGGACGTGGTAGATCTATTCATACCATATCATAAGCTGACAAAGTAAACCAGATTTATAAATGGAGGCGGTGCAACTATTACAAAAAAATATGGCCATGATAAGAATTATTGTTGAGAAACGAAAGATAAATAAGAAATAAACTTTGTTGAATAAAAAAAAAGGTAATTAACATGTTTCTTACTAACAGTGTCACAACCGACATAACGATCTCTTGCTTTGATAGGAGCAGTCAATTAACATATTTCGAGTGTTTCTAGAAACCATCGATGATAATCTGAATACTGATTTGAATAAAGTCATTGATGATCTTTGTCATGAGAAACAACGATTGATAAGTAAAATTGATGGACTTATTGTGAACTATATATCAAGAATTCTGATCTTCGAGAAGGATCTCAAAAAAAAAAAAAAGATTATTCAAACAAGTTGGATGATCAAATTCGTATTAACAAGGGTATTGTTGTCATGTTAGCTAAATCAAAGGCTACCTTAGCAAAAGTACTTGAGGATTTGAAGTATGAAAAGGGAACATCTATTTCCTTGAAGGATCCATGTCATACAACTTTTGATTCCTATCTAAAGAATTTTCGATGATCAAGAGATAAGAGAGGTCTTGGCTTTGTTAAACCTGATTCGACTCAGATTTCATCGAAGAGAAAATTAAAAAAGTGCCCATGTGGGAAAATGTGTTTAATAAAATTCCCACGTTTTTTCATAACTTATTTAATACCCATGTTGTTACGATTTCCGTATGGCCCCACCATTACGGTAAAATCTCGTAAACACATTCAATTCCCCATGTGACGAGATGAGATTTTAATGGGCGTAATTACAGATTAGCCCATAACTAATGAACGACTCACAAGTTGGGTGCTTAAAGATAATGATCATCCACCGTTCATTTGTAGTTGTATCCATGGTGGTATTAAAGAATATTGAAGCCATAGAGAATCGTAAGGAACTAAACCAACAATGCCTTTCTTTTCTTTGTTCTTTCACTATTATCTCTCTTTTGCTAATCGTTCCATGAAAATCATGTCTTTAACCTTAAGTATCAAAATCAATTTGACAAGGAAGGAAACCAACCGCACTTGCATACAAGCATATATTATTATCATGGAGGCCATAAATGGTGAATCATGATACAACGAGAGGAAATGGAAGCAATTGAAGAGGTCTTTAATTTCCAAATAAAAGTAATAACAATTCATTGTTTTAGTTACTATATTTTTAAAGTATGGATTGTTTGAGTGGATTTTGTTTATTGAATAAACTGCTGCATGTTGATTTTGAAGAAGAATTGAGATGAAATTTAATTGTAAAATCTGTTAATTTGGCTTAGTTACTTCAAAAAAAATTGGGGATTTTATCTACATCAACTTCTTTTGCTAATTTATTAATTGGGTAGTTGTTATTTTACATCAACTGATTATTCGTGATTTTCAATTGATGAATTTGATGTTTGGAGTTTATAACTTATGAAATTAGGTTCATAGTGAGGTTTACGATCCTGATTGTGGTGATGTTTTTCTTTATAATTTTGGCGTTGATTGGTTAGTGATTAAAAGATAAAATGAAATTACTAAAACTAATGTTCCACCGCTAAATGGGAACCTACAGTGGGTTAAATGAATACTGGGATATTAGGGAAGAGGGTGAACAATGTTGGTTTACAGCGAGTCACAAGCTGCATGCACTGAGTCGAGTTGAGTTCAGACTAACTCGTCGTTCCAAGTCCAACTCGGTCTGACTCAAATAAATTAGGGTCTACAATGTCTTTTGACATGATTTATTTAAGACCATCTGTCCTTTAACAGCCGTCAGCCTTTTTTTGAATAAAACGGGATGGAAAAGGTCAAGTTATGGGCATTTATTATATATCAAAAAAAAAACATGGGCATTTTATTAAATGCATTTCCCCACATGAGAATTTTTTTAATTTCTACTTCATCGAAATGACATGATGATGATGATATATATATATATATACCATTTTTGTTGGTTCTTATATGTTTTGTGGTTCTTGTAATCATTATCAACATAAATGTAAGCTCTTTCGACAAAAGTTGAAACCTGCTAGAGCGCTTCACAAAAGAGCTGAAAAAATTATGTTTAATATTGGAAGACTTACAAAAGGTTCGATGAGATATCCTAATTAAAGTGTTAGAGCAGTCGAACTTACAAGTGTTGCTATCTCAAGCTTGTTGTCAAATTTAGTTGGCAAAACCATATCTTGATTTCTAATCTTTAATTAATTAAGTCTTGGATTAAGTATGTAGTTGAGAATTGGACATCAATGCGTTCTAGCGTTTGAAATCAAAGATCAACCGAAGCTTTTGGAGAACTCATTCAACAAAAGGTAAGTGAAGACTGGACCACCTATTTCTCAAGTTGTATTCATACTTCTATATATTCGAGTCAAGTTTATCTTGGTAATTAGTTCTTGAAATATATGACTAAGCTTAATGAACATTTGTTCATACTTGATGAATTTCGGTTAAGAAAAATTTATTGTTCATAATCTAAATCATGATTCAATAATATCATTCAAAAATACCTTGGAATAGTGATATGTGCCATTGATGTTATTTGGGAATGTTTCGAATTTATTTAGAGAGAAATATATAACTACTGTAAATCTGGATACAGGACAGTGTGCATACCAGCTTACATACTGGTGAAAACTATTATAGGTATGGAACCATAGTACATGTACTCAGTACATGTACCGAAGTAGATATATGTCGACAGTGACTTAGTGGTACGCATACCCGGTATCCATACCACAAAAAGTCTATGAAATCGTGAACCTGGATTTGTACGCATACCTAATATGCATATGGAAAAAGAATTGTTGGTTTTCAAACCGGTGTGGTATACATACTCGTTACACAAACCGAAAAAGTTATGTAAGATCTGAAACTTATATTTGTCTTAAGGGTTTATATACCTGGTACATGTACCATGACAAATAATGTCACGAACAAGGTTGAGTACACGTAAATAGTACACGTACTTGCCCTGTTGAATATTTTCAGATGCACATAAAATTACTTCTGTGAGATAATTAGCATTTGGATAAATATCTAAAAACATTACATATACATGATTGATCACATTATAACCTATGATTGTGATTCAAACTTAAAAGTCTTAAGGTCATGTTTGGAAGCCTTGATATCCTAACCTAGGTTGGGTTATCCCTTAAATAACAGTATATTGTGTTTGTGTGGGTGATTATTCCATGTCAAGATAAGAATAGTGTATCCTACCTAAATTTTAGGAGGCTAAAAAGGTGAAGTTTTGGGATCCCATGTAAAACCTGGAATACCTTAATCCTTTCCTATGTTAGACAGTTATTTTTATAACTACTTTTATTTGAATTTTTATTATGCTCAAAACCATAAATTTGTATTTTTTTTTAATTAATTAGTTTAACTTGCATACAAGTTTCTTGACAAAAAACATACTACATTAACCCAATGTGGAAAACAACCACCATTTAAAATAACCATTGCCATGATAGTTTGGATAAACCAAGGAATACCCTAACCTGGGCAATGTTTATCATATCCAAGCTGCCAAATAGACCCTAAGTGTTTATGAAAATGATTAAGCTTATGGTTCAATCGGATAGTTTCATCTAACCATCTATGAACAATGTCTTTGTACACAGTTCGGTTACGGTTCATCCTAACCAGAATGTATATCTTGTTATGTTAATCTCATTTCAAAGATTCATCTAACAATGGATATTGTTTGCTTGGTTCCAAAGTTATCTTAGCTTAAACCTAAAGCAACCTATACTTTGAAAGTCTATAAAAGGTGAACCTCAAGAAACTAGGATATTTGAATCCCGACGGTACTCTTTATGTGTCCTAGTTGTAAACTAGAGTTGACCTCTTCCTAAATCCCTTATAGGGTTTAGCGACTAAAAAGTGAAGCAACCCAGGGTTTTTCTGCACTTGCAGATTCCTCGTTAGCAAAAATTCTGGTGTATGTGTTATTTCTTTTCCGTATTATATTTTTTATCTTTATAATTGATATATCACGGGTTGTACGTAAGTCAATCAAAGTAGATACATCCACCCTTGTTTTCCGGATATGACTTGATTCTTGGATATTGATTTTTGAGATTGTCCAAGAACTCTCACACGTAAATCAGGTTTTTGAGAGAAAGAGATATAACTTTGAATATTATTTCTCAATTAAGATTCATTAAGTTGAAATCTCAGAATTTTATTTAGGTTTTGTCCATACAGGTTGCCTAAGAAAAAGTTGGTGGTGTATTTTGGTAACTCCACGTTTTTATAAACAAAAAGTAACGTCAGTATGGGAGCTTTTGCCTAAAAGTATACCTCAACTTTTAGTGGTTTCTCGATAGTTGATGTAGCAAACACATGACAGGTGACCTTTCATGGTTCGTGAATACAGACGATTTTAAGGGAGGATTTGTAACTTTTGGAGATGGAAATTGTTGTTACGTCAGCAAAAAGGGAACGATCAAACTTCATGGAGTAAATGAAATTCATGATGTTGTTTACGTCAAAGGTATGTCTGCTAATCTCCTTTGTGTTAGTAAAATTTGTGACAAAGTCCATAAAGGTATCTTTAATGCTAAAGGATAAGATATTCAAGATAAGTCAGGAAAAGTAATTTTTCATGGCATATGTGGCAAAAATAACTGTTATCATCTTGATATTCTGTTTAATTTTTGTTGTAACTTGACTAAGGTGGAATCTACATAAATTTGGCATGAGCATTTTGGTCACATCAATTATCGCCTCCTTGGCAAGATCATTAATAAAGAACTTATTAGAGGTGTACCCAAAATCAATGCCAACGTAGATTGTGTTTGTGGTGCTTGTTAAAAAGGTAAACAAGCTAGAGTTCCACATAAATCATCACAAGATAATGTCACCAAAGCTCCACTTGATTTAATTCACATGGATTTATTTGGACCAATTAATCTAATATAACCTACTGTTGAAGGGAAGATATATGCTTTGGTAATGGTTGATAATACACCAGATTTACTTGGGTGGATTTCCTCAATCATAAGAATGATATCCCGAGTGAATTAAAGATTATTGTAAATATAATCCAGAACGAACAAGTCCACAGACTAAACAAAAGTACGAACAATCGTGGAATAAAATTTAAGGATACTAAGTTATTTGTGTTTTATGACATGGTGGATATTATTCAACAATATTCTTGCGGAAAGAAAGAACAAAAATATCCATCAAATGGCCAGGGCAATGCTCGACAACAAAAAGGGTTATCTAACGTTTGGTACCCAGCAAATGACCAACACCTAGGTTTGGTACCCAATATTTGAAATATTAATGGTTGGTACCTAGACCCACCGTTGATTGTAGAAGTCAACGTTTGACCAATTTTTAATCTGTTTTTCCTAATTTTTATTTAAATATTAGTTAATTAGACGAATTTACCCCTAGAGAAAAACAATTGTCTTTTTCTCCTTCTCCTACTTACTTAGCCTACAACCACATGGCGGCTAAACTTCTACACCAACTATCACACATGTCGAATTTCTAGAGTTCATGATCCAAATCATAACTATAATGGTATCAGATGAAAGATAGAGGTATCAATTTAATTACTACCTCTAATAGAAGCATGACCATGATCTTCCTTCAATACGCTTAATACCACACACTAAAAATGATATTGATGATTGATTACAAGTGTTTCTGTAATTACGTCTACCACCACTGCCGACATTCAGCTGAATCATCTCAAAAAACCAAATCAAACCCATAGGCCTGGCTAGCTAGTTTCACGATTTGAATATCTCTCTGGTCTGCTTGAATAACAATTTGTGTACAAATACAAATCCAAATTCGATTTGGTTTGATTTTTAGTTGATTTTGGGGGATTTTGTTGTATTTGGGATATTGAATAAGAAGAAGAAGAAGGTTACCAAAGTCGGATCCTTGCTGACATCCAAAAGCATGATTAGTTGGAGGAAATTAACAGTTTGGGAACCTTGGTTGGTGGGAGAAAATGAAAAAAAAAAAAAACTGAATTTCCCAAGAAAATCGGATAAACCCCAAAGAATAAGATTAAAAAAAAATGGTATTCCCATCATCTGATTATCTCTAAAATGAAAATCGAATGAATGAACAAGAACAATAATTAGTTCAAATCTTGTATTCTAACATCATCTCAGACCCACTTTCTCACTTTCATGAAATTGAGCTTGGTTTCATCAACAGACAGAAATCAAGTAGATTTGTGTTAGGGTACTGGTATCCAACAATTTGACTGGATGTAAACCTTTTTAGGGACAGAATGTAACCTGAATGAAACTGAAAATTGAAGATTAATGTATCAAATGAGTAGGAGAAGTTAAGTCGCCCGTTGTTGCATGTTAAGTATGAGATAAAAAAGAAGGTAATTGATTTTCATTAGGGATTGAGGAAGAAATACTAAGATTTTATTAGGGATAAATCGGTAACTTCGTGCAACTTTTTATAAAATTATTTAAAAAATAAAATAAAAAAACAGTCCTACAGAGTCTTTAATGGTCAATGGCAGTTCAGGGTACCAACCCTTAATATTTTAAATATTGGGTACCAAACTTAAGTGTTGGTCATTTGCTGGGTACCAAACGTTAAATAACCCCAACAAAAACTTACCTTTAAAGTTTTGGGGAGAAGCTATATTTACAATATGTTATTTGATCAATCATATATACCTACGGTCACGAACCCTAAATACTCCCTATCAGTTATGGTACAATAAGAACCCTAACTTGAGTTATCTCCATATGTTTGGAAGAAAGTGCTACATTCTCAAGGATCAAGAACAGAAAAGGAAATTTGATTTTAAAAGTTATGAAGGAATTTTCATAGGTTATGCATCTGATAGTTGTGGTTTTCGAGTATACAATCTCAGATGTAATGTCATAATGGAATCAACTAATGTTATTGTTGATGATTTGAGCAATTTTCATCATGATAACTCTCCAGCTGAGTTACCTCCTATGGAGACGACTGAGAAATTCAAACAATCACCAACGTCAGAAGAAGTTGTTCCAACGGTTTCTGATCTTAATGTGACTGGTGATGAGGATAAAATCCTTGACAAGGGTGTCCAAATCGAACGTACCCTGGTCGAAATCGAAATTCATAGGTTTGTAGGGATCATGATACCATAATATCATTGGGTGAACGAGACTCTACTGCTAAGACCCGAGGTCAGCTCCAAAATATATGCACCTTTGTATGCTCATGTCTCAAGTTGATTCGAAGAATGCTGATGAACCACTAAATGATCCTACTTGGGTTAGTACTAGAGTAGTGTTGTCCCGTGCAGCTGCGTGGGACGCAAAGATAAGCAACAAGGTTATTCGCCGTCGTATTTTGTTATATACGGCTGGATAAAATTCAGTTTATCTTTCCTTGAATTTGAAAAGCTGGCAAACTCTTTATATTAGAAATAAGTCCTTAAATTATTCAATATACATTAAAACTAATCTTCATTCATATATTTATTTTATTGTTTTAGGAAGTATTATCCAAACCCAATATCAAAAATGTGGGATGGATATTATGCAATTGAAGCTGATGATGGTTGAATCTCATCAATTTTTTATTTTTTTTGAATCTCATCAATCACACATACATATATTTATGATTGAATTAAAGAGATGACCATGAAGATTTTTTTTCTTTTTGTGCATAAGATAATAATGAAGATGAGTATATCATATTTTCTGCCTCTTTGATTAGTTATTATCTAGGCTTATTGGTTCTGATTGGGGAAAACTTTAGATAGTAATCTGATCTTGGGGATATAGGGAAACATTCATTTTGTAATTATGCAAAAAAAATAAAAAAATAAAAAAAATAATTAAGAAGAAGAAGATAAATTAGGGAAAAATTGGCGAGATCTGATCATGTTACTGGATAATTCAATCAATGATTTTTTGTCCAAAATCATGTTAATGTTCAACTTCAATCGGTAATAATCTTTTAATTTCTACGCAAGAATAGAAATATGCTCTTACTGTTAATTTTTGCTTCCTTTCATCACATACTTTCATGTCCATGGCATAATGTATGTTCAAAGATATGATAATCAAAAAGTTACTGCATTTTTGATCAGTCAATGAGATGATAATCACTGAATCTATCGAATTTTCAAAAGAATTATCACTGCTTCTCTATAGGTTAATCGTATCTTAAGAGACAAAATATATATATTCAACATCACCAAATCAAAGAAAATCAAACAAAACAAAAAACAGTTTGACATATTAAAGAATGGTGGACAATCTCTTAAGAGAAGAAGGAGAAGAAAGAAATGTTTATTCTTTTCTAAAAGGTATATATCTAAGGTATGTAAGTAAAAGAACATCCCATCATTTGTTCAAATATTGTGTTCCCACGAAGGATTAACAAACTAGAAAAGAAAGATTAAACCAAAAAGGGCATAAAATAAGCGAAAATAAACTCTAGGAATTTATCTCTAATATAAAGAGTTTGCTAGCTGTTCAAATTCAAGGAAAGATAAACTGAATTTTATCCAACCGTATATAACAAAATCCAACGGTGAATAACCTTGTTGCTTATCTTTGTGTCTCACGCAGCTGTGCGGGATAGCACTGCTCTTAGTACTATGTATGATGAGCTAAATCAATTCAAGCTACAAGAGGTATGCAATCTTGTTCCTTGTCCTTCCAATGTAAATATTGTAGGTACCAAATTGATATTTAAGAACAAGTCAGATGAATATGGAACGGTGGTTCAAAATAAAGAAAGACTTGTCGCTTAAGGCTACTCAAAGATTGAAGGAATAGATTTTGGGTTTTCATCATATAAATCCTATGGTTTGGGTCATTCGTTATGGAGGGACATGGTTTGAGTCAATGAATATTGACGGACTGGGTTGAATCGGTCAACCTTGTTGATATCAAAAATACTTTTTGTCCCTCAAAGTTAACTCAACCACACCAGAAAATGGGTATAGTAAAAATCCATACCCATTTATCAGAATCCTAATGCCATTCGTCATCTTCGTTATATCTCGCACTCCCTGTTTTCTTCTCCTTCTCACTGACTGTACTCAATCTTTTCTGGTGGAGGAGAATCGTAGCAGAGATGGACGGTAGTCCTCTAGGTGAGTCAAAATTAGTTTTGTTCTCCCACTTCTGATTATGTATCTATCCAGCATGTGTATATTTTCATGTCGATGTAGTTAGGTTTTTTTGATGGTAACCCTAGTTTGGGTTTCCAGCAGTATGGCCGGAGTTTATTAATTAGGGTTTTCTTGTATAAATGAATTAGGATAAGTGTGATAATGTGAAAAAGATAGTTTGAATTTTTTTTTTATGCCTAATTTGAATCCATTCTAGAGTTAAAGAATCTAGAGTGTAATGTGTTTTAAATTGGATAAGAAGAAAAATTACGAATGGGTGAATTAGATAGAAGATTGTGCTATTATATGGTTTTGAGCCAGTGGTTGAAGGTTTAATTTGAGTTTTGTACCATGATTTTTGCCTGATGTGCAGCTTGAAAATTGAAAATTGATTAACCTAATAATTTACTGATAATTAACAGAGAAGTAGCATTTTTTTGCTCTATTTCTTTCCATTGGATAAGTTTTGAGAACATGTTGGTGATTTTAGAAGCCCGTTTTGGTTCTTGATTTGATGTTGTTGTATCCGGTAAGTGTAGGAGGCCTATTGTATCCAAATGCAGCAGGGTTTGGACAGCTTAGGTGATCTGTGTAATAGTTTAGTGATGCAAAGTATGCAATGTGACTCTACTGTGGGGGTTCTTTTGCTACTGTGGGCTTGCCACTTAATTTAGTAATCAAAATTTCTCATAACTTTATATGTACCTTAGCTTGTTTTAAGTCATTATCTTCTATATAGAGAATTGATCTACTCAATTGTTTTTTTTCGATCAATTTTGTTCCCTTAGTCAATCTTAAGTAAAGTATAAACTTTAAATTTTATGGAAAATTCTAAGTCACTCTTAGTAACAATGGCCCACTTGATTTGTTGGAGGGAATTACTATGTCTGAAAAGAAAGTTCATCTCTTAGTGTAAGTAAACTTTGCGGGCTTTGAATAATTTTATGTTGTTCATACTCATCCTACTTTATGACTATGACATAATAAACTGCTTGATTCCGAAATGCTATAATGTCACTTTAGTTCTAACCTCATTTTCACTTTAAATTTCTCACCAACTGCTTGCCAAGTGCAATTCATCTTAGAAATACTTAAGGCCATGGGCCTGACTCTCATCAGAAAGCAGCTTGTAATCGCATTTCATTTCAAGTTTATACACTAAGTTTAGGGTTCCCAGGTTCTGTTTTGATGGTTGTGGTATGTTGTATTATTTGTGTATCATATTTTGTCTATAACTTATGTTTTGTTTTATAAAGACAGTGATGCCTCTTATCCTCAAGTGTGTTATTGTAATCATAAGTCGGAAAGTTATTCATGTGGGTGTCGATGAAACTGCATCTTCCATGGATATAGTACCACATGTCCCTAATAATGTACAAACGACTCAGCCTGGATAACATTGCGGGGCTCATCCTCGGCTGGGGGTTGTTGACCATATTTGCTTCCACCCTTTAGCGCAGACTTCTCTGGATGAAAAAACTAGGCTTGCAAAATCGGTGGCAACTGACATTGGCTCCGGGCTTCAAGGTTTGTCATTTTATCCTTGATTAGTTATAATTGAATTATATTAAGGTTAAAGGTGTGCAACTCATTAAGACCAGCAATCATACCAGCATCCTTTGCGGCTTGACGCTGCGAGTCATTGAAGTATGCAGGGACGGTAACAACTGCATTCTTTATAGAAGAACCAAGGTAAGCCTCTGCAATCTCACGCATCTTGATGAGAACCATGGATGATATTTCTTCAACTGAAAATTGCTTCTCTTCGCCTTTGTAAGTCACAGTAATCACCGGTTTTTCACCTGGTCCAGCTGTAACCTTGTAAGTCCTGGTTACTCATAAACTATGATTTACTAGTCAATTTTAGATTTCCTTGATGTATTATATTACTTGTAATATTTTTTGTAGGCATTGTTACACTAGAAGTCTAAAACCCTTTCTTATAAGAGAGATATTCAGTTTTAGTTCATTGATATTGATTCTGACAACTATGTATATTGTAACTTCCGGTATTCAGAGTATCAACTGACTCCGTTACCCATTTTAATTTATGTTACTGTTATTATCAGATACCTATTTTAATTTATGCGACCAATAGACAAGCGCACCCGATTTATTTTATATGACCTTGTTACAGAGGTTTCAATTTTTTTTGTACAACCTTCTCAAAGCGGTACCTGATTTATTTTATGCGACCGATTGAAGATCAATATATGTTTATTTGTTCGTGCCATTTGCTGTCAAGACAATATATTTTATGAAAAAAATGCACGAAAACTAAGTAAACCACTAAAAATAAAAATGAACATTCGGGTTTTGTTGAACACAAAAACTATGTCCAAACCCAAATGATTAGTGGGATTTAATTAGCATTACGTCACGGCGATTTTTCTACACTCGTGAATGGATTTCGTCTTGGATTACTAGTGTTTCTGCTGGATCTATAAACACGGTGAGTCTACAATCGAGATCCTATTGTCTACTTGGTTTCTTACTGTTTGGATTCGGTTTTGCTTGGATTCGTTTCCTGCCCTTAGGGATTACGAATCAAGTCCCATGCCCTTAGGGTGTTTGTAGAAATACAAATTCTCTTTGCGTGTGTACACAGTAAATCATCACCCTAGGTGATTTGAGATGGGGGATGTCACTGATCCTCCGCAAATACGAGTTATTACATATGCTGAAAAAGTTTTAGGTAAAAAACAGCTTCCATCAACAACATTGGATTTGAAAACATTGCCAAACCCTACGGTGAGAAATGGTAAACCTGCTATTGTATTGCCTGAATCGTTTTTTGAGGAAGGTTGTGAGATTTGGAGATTCAGTCTCATTGGTCGATTGGATTTCAAGGGAGTTAACTTTCAGGAGGTTAAAAACAGTTTTGAACAACAATGGAAATTGGGTGAGGGCCGTGTCCAATTTATCCATATGAATAGGGGTTTTTTCATTATCAAATTGCAATCTAAGGAAGATAAAGATAAGATTTTAAACGTTGAGGCTTGGTTATTTGATCAGCAAAAGCTAAACCTAATGGAGTGGTTTCTTGGTTTTGATGCAGACAAGCACAAAACCTCTCATGCCATGGTTTGGGTTAAGTTTCCAGGCTTACATGTCGAATACTGGATCGAGAAAACGCTGTTGACATTTGGAAAATCGTTGGGTAATCCAGTTGTTGTAGACAAGCGTACATTGGCTAATGAGTATGGATATTATGCTTCAGTTCTTGTAGACATCAATTTTGCAGAACTAGACACAGATGGAATTCAAGTTACGGTTGGAGGTGTTGAATTTTGGCAGCCTATAGAAATCCAGAAGAAACCTAAATTCTTCAATAAGTGCAAGATATTAGGCCATCAGGCTTCGGAATGTAGCAAAAAGGTAAAGAATATTGTAGATAAAACACAACAGCATAATGCAGCATCATCGATTCAAGGTGATGGAGCTTCTACTTCATAAGTGAATAGTGTGAGTAACAATCAAGGGGGACCAGAATGGCGTGAGGCAAGAAGAAGGAAAGGCAAATTCGCTCCGGAGATTCCAGTTATTCCTGAAGTTATGCAACCGAATAAAGCGACTGAAATTTCTGGAGGTTCTGTAGAGGTAACGGTTAATAATCTTCCTAAAGATAGCATGTTAGAAGAAGCTGAGCTTGAATCGGGGAGGGTTCAAGGTACGGTATCTAAACAGTGGCGAAACGAAATAGCGAAATCTGAAGATGTTTTTCGCTCTGCCTATGTCGAATTGGCTAGAACTAGACAAAGTGCAGAAGCGAATGGGGTTTCAGTACCGAGTGCAATAGAAGGTTGGCCTAGTACTGAGTTAAGTAGGAATTACCGCGGGGAGAGTAGGAATTCTCTAATTAATAAGATTACAAAAACTCCGCCGACAGGGGATTCTGACTTATTTATGGAGAGATGTGCAAAACTCATAACAAAAAGGTCTCATTATCTAAACAAAGCATAACCTATCTAATTGACACCCCTTTAACTGATTCTCTCTATGAGCGTGAAAGTGTGGTTTCGCCTAATCGTTTTGAGGTTTTGAGTAATGATCTGGTTGGAGCTTGGATTAATGCTAATACCGCCTCTCTCCAAGCATATTCTCAAACTGGGTTAAATCCCATCTTGGACGGTGGTACTGGTAGGAGGACGGCTAACAAGCCTGTTAGCATTGCTCGAAACACATCAGCTGTGGTGGGTCCAAGGAGCTCACAGATAGTCAAGTCAAACAACACAAACAAAGTTTCCCAATGAGAGTTCTCTTTTGGAACATCAATGGGATTGTGCGTGATGAAGCACAATGCAGGTTGCGTGAGTTAGTGAAGGTTTTCAAGCCAGATGTAATTGGTATTGCTGAACCAAGGGTTTCAGTCTACTCCAGGGCTGTTCGTAAGTTCTCTATTCCCTGTCTTAATAATAATATTATTCATAATTCTACTTCGTCTCGTATTGGGAATTTGTGGGTTATGTGGTCGTCAAATGTTGTTGACCCAGTGGTGTTGAATTGTTCTAAACATGCCATAACTATAGGCGTTAATGGTGTGCATATTTCGTTTGTTCATGCTAGTTCGATCCCGGTTACTAGAAGGTTGTTATGGAATCAGTTAAGTATGGGTGATCAAAGAGTTCCTTGGTTAGACATCGGTGATTTTAATTGTGTGCTTCGGAATGAAGAGAAGAGGGGAGGGGAGATTCCAAGAACCTCGGTTGTGAATGAGTTCAGTGATTGGTTGGATGATAATAGTCTTTTTGAGGCAGAATCATTGGGTACCAAGTTTATTGGACTAATAGGCGGTCGGGGGGTCGTCGGATTATTAGTAGGCTCGATCGTTCGGTGATTAATGAGTTGTGGTTAGAACATTTTGAGAATTGGCGGTGTAAATCTCTTCCTAGGGAAGTTTCCGATCATTCTCCGCTTATTGGTTATCCTTTTGTTAACTCTAGACCGCGTTTCTCTCCTTTTCGGGTTCAGAAGATGTGGTTTGGGCATAATAATTTTATGCGGATGGTTGAGGACAGTTGGAAGGAGCCTATTGTGGGTCTGCTATCTTTTATTTTCCCTCAAAAGCTGAAACGTCTAAAAAGGGATATGAAGGTCTGGAATCAGGAGGTTTTTGGAAATGTCAATGTCAAGTTGAGGCATGCTCAGCTAAGACTTGAGAGCGCCTTGAGGTTAACATACGAGGACCCCTCGGATGTTGATAAGTTAAACTTGATGCGTAACACTGCGGTGGAAGTTAATGAAATTCGTCTGCATCAGGCTATGATGTTGAAGCAAAAATCTAGAAATAACTGGCTTGTGGATGGGGCTAGTAACACTAGTTTCTTTCATAATATGATTTGTATTCGAAGGAGTAATAACACTATTTCAGAGTTGGTTGATGGAAAAGGTGAGACGATTACTGACTGTGAGCAGATTAGGAACCTTATTGTTAACTTTTATGAGGATAAGTTCAATGGGGATGATTCGATTCCGGTGGAATCTCTCTTTGCTATTGATCATCCTAGCATCTCGGAGGAGGAGTGTGCTACTATGGATCAGTTACCCTCTTTTGAGGAGATTCATAAGGCTGTTTTCGATTTAGGTGCTGACAGTGCGCCTGGCCCGGACGGCTTTGCTGGCTTCTTCTATAGACATTGCTGGGAGATCATTCGTGAAGACTTGGTTAATGCTATTTTGTTTTGTTGGACAAATCAATTTATTCCGCAGGGTGTGAATTCGAGCCTGCTCATGCTTTTGCCAAAGGAACTTGGGGCTAATACTCTTCGTAACTTCAGGCCGATAGGTCTTAGTAATTTCTTTTTTAAGATCTTTACTAAGATTATGGATTCTAGACTAGGTGGTGTGATGGACAATTTAATTTCGGAGGAGCAAGTTGCTTTTATGAAAGGTAGGAATATCCACGAAAATATTAGTCTTGCTTCGGAGATGGTCAATGAAACTCAAATCAGACGCAAGCATGGTAATGTGGGTCTCAAACTGGACATTACCCAAGCGTTTGATACAGTCAGTTGGTCGTTTATCTTGGAGGTTTTCAGAAGATATGGCTTTTCGGATAATTGGTGTCGGTGGATTTTACAAATTCTAAGTTCTGCTAGAATTTCGGTGTTGGTGAATGGTAATCCGGAGGGGTTCTTTAGCATTAATAGAGGCCTTCGTCAGGGTGACCCTTTGTCCCCCCTGATTTTTGTGTTGATTGAAGATATCCTAAGCAGAAATATTTCAAAGCTCTTTCGGGTTGGTAAGATGACTCATATGGTTAGGCGAAAAGGAGTGGCGCCTACTCATTTATTATTTGCAGACGATATTTTAATTTTCTGTAAAGGAAACAAGAAGAGCTTAAGGAATTTGGTGGACTTATTGGGTTTGTATCAGCGGGATTCCGGTCAGACGGTTAGCAGGGAAAATAGCAAGCTCTATTTTGGTGGTGGTTCCTTTAGTAGGAGAGCTAGGATTTCTAATTTCTTAGGGATGCCTACTGCTACGTTTCCTGACAGATACCTTGGAGTTAAGGTTATGCCGGGTGCTGTTCGGTATCATCATGTTGCGAACATTGTTGAGAAGATAAAAGACCAACTTTCTGGCTGGAAAGGTAGATTGTTGTCCATTCAAGATAGAGTGGTTTTGGTTAAGTCAGTGATTGCGAGCTACTCTATTCATAACATGGCTGTCTACAAGTGGCCTCGCAAGTTTGTCCATGAATGCGAAATTGCTATCCGGAATTACCTTTGGTCGGGTGATTCAAAGGTGAGTAGAGCTTTTGTTGTTGCTTATGACAAAATTTGTGCTCCGTATGAGGAAGGTGGTCTGGGTTTAACTCAGATGGGGGTTATGAATAAGGCTCTCCTTATGAGTCTTTGGTGGAAGATTCGTAACTCGAAAAAGGTGTGGGCTCATTTCCTGCGTGCTAGATTTTTTAAGAGAAATGGTCAGTTGGTGCACTATGTTAAATCTGCCATTCTCCCTGGAATCAAATGGGTGTTCTCTTTAGTCGAGGATAACACTAAAATCTTAATTGGGGATGGTAGAGATACATCTCTTTTTTTACGACGTATGGGTAGGTGATAAGTCTATTTCCAATATTCTTGAGGATTATTCCCTCAACCGTGTTGTTCTGGTGAGTGAGATAATCGACAGTGGTTCTTGGAACCTAAATGAAGAGTTTCGGGACACATTGTTGGCTGCTGGCATCGAGGAGGTGGATTTACCGTTCATTTTGAATGGGAACGACCGTCAGATTTGGAGACCTAATACTTCAGGTCAGTTCACGGTGAAAGCTTCCAAAGCTCTTATCCGTAAAAGATTTGCGAAGCTGGAGTGCACGAATCTGCTGTGGAGGAAGTCTGTCCATCCGGCTCTGGCAGCTCGGAATTGGAAGATTTTACGAAGAGCTTGTGCTACTCTAGACCAGGTTCGAGACAGGTTCAAAATTCAGGTGATAAATAAGTGTTGTTTATGTAATAATGCGGAAAAATCGCTGGACCACTTGCTTTGGCATTGCAGGTTTGCTGAGATGGCTTGGAGCTGGATATCGGACATCTTTGGTGTTCAATCGCATCTGAACTTGTATACAGCCTATAGGGCGGTGCGGGGGAGAAGCTGCATGATTAAAGAACTATGGCTACTTGCTGTTCTGGTGGTCCGTTCGGAGTTGTGGCAAACTCGCAACCGTTTTGTTTTTGAGAATAAAAAGGTTAGTCGATTCTTTAAGACCACACTGTGTTCAACCAAATCAATGAATATTCAGTGCGCCTAAAAGGCTACATGTTTAATTCAGTTGAGGATTTGTCGATTCTAGATTTCTTCAAGGTGAGACATAGGAAGGTCAAGCTTCTTGTGCCGGTTGAGTGTACTTGGGTTCCTCCAGCTGTTGGTGAGTTGATGTTGTGCTGCGATGGTGCGGCTAGAGGGAACCCGGGAGTGGCTGGGGCAGGTGCTGTGGCGCGTGACCATCATTCCAACGTGATTGGAGCTATGAGTATTGGTTTGGGCACAATGACAAACTATATTGCTGAAATTTCTGGTATTCTAAGTGGTTTGGAGTGGGCGATTCAATGGGGTTACCCAAAAGTTTGTATTCGTTCAGATTCTATGTGGGTTGTGTTGGCCTTTTCTAGCGATAAGCTTCCTTGGTTTGTTCTTCAACGCTGGAAGGAAATCTCTTCGCAATATGAAGCTATTCGTTTTGTTCACGCTTATAGAGAGACAAATTTTGCGGCGGATAAGATGGCTAAGAGTGGTTGTATTCTTCCTAATGCGGAGAGAAGGCAATATCTTGGTCGACCTGTTTTTTTGAATTCTATTGAATTACCAAATGTATCTTATTTTCATTTCAAATGAGGACCAAGTTTCTAGGGGTTTTCTGACCTCTATTCTTGCTCTTCATTTTGTTTTGTAATCTAGTTATTCATTAATACATTTTGGAATTACCCAAAAAAAAAAAAAATGTCCAAACCCAAATAAAAAGAAAATATCACTAGCCCTTTTCTTAAGCAGCAAATAATTAATGACAATTTCAATCTAGTTGTTTTAAGTGGTTGATTGCTTCCAGGAATACATGCCATTCCGAACTTTATGTGGAAGATCTCTCGATGGCCGGGTAAACCACACAAACCCATATTACCTTAACTATGGTTGCTAACTAACTTGGGTTAAGGGGTAAACTGGGAATTTTTTTCTTCTAAACTTAACAAATTGGAACGGACAGACTCACCAGTCCGTCTTTAAAGGTTGAATTGAAACTTGGATGTTTCGGTGGGAAAAGGCAATAGTTTGGATTTCTGTGAGAAAAACCCATAGATTTTGACGGAACCTTCTTGAGTCCATACATTTGTTATCCGCTCATACTTGTTTCTCAAGATTAAGCTATATTACCACCATTTGTTTGTCATATATGGACTCTATATTCCTACTAAAAATGAGCGCAATCCGATAAGTATAACACCACCATCCACCCCTTTGAAAATCAGATGTTAAAGGTTAACGGTTGAAATTAAGATCGTTAGATGGTGGGTTTTGTTTTTAGGATCATGCTCATTTTTGGAAGGAACATAAAGTCTTATAAAAGGACATATCATCTAAATACTAGACTTAAATTCATTGTCGTCTGAGTTTTAACTGGAAAATGGCTCAAATCATGTATGATAATGTACATATAAGAGTGTCCACGGACCCTCCCTTCCGTAAGATCAAGTATTTGGTGGAAGAATTCCATCTTCCATCTTTCATGCCAACTCAACATTTGGAATTGTTTATGGAAGCTCAAATCATATGATGGAATCGTAGAAGCGCTAATCCAAACAACATTTAATGCTAAAAAGAATAGTGTTTGACTTGGTCAATTGTATTTGACTAAAATATTTGCATGGTTAAGATTAAGAATAGTTTTCCGTAATCATACCGTCTCTTTGGATTCCACACACCATTCCACAAAATCACGAAATTTGGATCGGAAAAAATGTGGATAGCACCAGCTCGGAATCCATTAGACTTGACATTCCACATTTTTTACAAACTTAACTTGACTATTACTCCAAGTAATAGTAATATATATTCACCCATCTTTTCACCCAAAAATACTACTGCCCCCACTCACATTTTCTACTTTACAATTTCCTCCCATTTTCCGCGTAAAAGCACTATGGTTGGCCATTTTGCTTAGCTACAGTTTAGTACAGCTAAGCCAAAAGAGAGCAACATTCCACAAACTATGGTAAAGGTGCATTTATTGGCTCATGGTGACGGAAACTAATACTAGTAGTTATGGAAACTCAATATTCGCAAGTGTTCTTAGATCCGGTATTCGGATTTTTAATGTATAAGTAGGAAAATGCCTAAAATTTAAGGGATATATTATGGATACAAAAACTTAATTGATGGAAACTTTCCATCAGGCATCGCTTAGCTATAGGAACAGATGTGTTCCCCTCTATAGCTAAGCCAGGTGTTTTCACCACATTCTAGCTAAGCAAAAGGCCATAGTGGTTGGCCACTTGGCCTTCGTTGTAATTGAGCTATAGCCAAACAAAAACACCTGCCATAGGCCCATAGTGCTTGGCCTTACAGAGGCTCAAATAGAGACCCGAGCAATCTCACGAATCATTTTAATTACTATGGTGCTAACCAGGGCAGACCCTGTTATTGAGAAACAAACCATTATAGAAGCACACATAATTAGAGGTGCAAGAACATGCAAAAACACATAAATTCACTGATTACTTGTACTTGGAAAGTCAAAGTGATATTGAGTTACAGAAGGACAACGACATCTAATTTACGGAGTACTCACAAGGACATATTCCAATTTCAAATTCAAAAACTAGGGCAGGCCCATAAAGCCCAAGGCAAACAGACTCACCTACTGTACAAACATGTACAAAGTTCCCTAATTACAATTTACAGGCCCTTTACCTTTTCTTTCATCTCTGGCTACGATGATAACTTAGGCAGAATTTGGTTTAGAAATGGGAAAAAGAAACACTTAAACACTACTCTTCTATCTGTCCAAAATAAAACGGTGCAGATTTTTTGGTTGTAATAAACCAAAAACCGACTGCTAATTAGAGATATATTTGACCAAGAAAACTAATTACTTTACGTGTGAATCGTAGTTATTGAAAACAGAATCTGGAATGATCTCAGGCAACTTATCTATGTACAGAAAAAACCTTTCAAGGTTCTCCCTCGTCAGTGTCGCCATGTCGACTATGTCTCTGCTGTCAGTAAGGACCCAAAGATCACCAGAATTTACTCCTTTCAGACTATCACGACAGAATGGGCATGACTGTGATCTTGAATACCTGAAATGGTAAACAAACTAATTAGCCCTCGATTAACTTAACAAGTGGGATGTATATAGCGTCCAAGCTAATAAGAAAAGGGTGCAAGCAAATTTTCCCTAATAAACAGCTAAATTTCTTTGGAGAAGTAACCTGCTTAAGGATGATCAACAGCAGCAGGTTCCAACCAGATACACGCCCTTGCCAGTGCTTTCCTACCTAGGTCACCTCATATAGCAAGAATTGGCTCAAACAGATAACAGTGACGAGCCAAGAAACTATATTATTATTGTTCGTCTCATGGAAGTCCTCCGAATTTATCAAATAAAATAGCTGTACTTCTCCCGAATGGAGGAAGAACTGCTTGATACTACTTTAGGCAGCCTCTCAGCGACCTCGCCAGAAATAAAGGGTATTTTAAAAATTCCAGTCATATTTGACCAAAAATTTAAATCTTAAGAACCATCATTAACACCAGAGGTTCTTTAGTCCAAAAATTACCAAGCTTCTGATCTATATTTTGGAAGCGCTAACTGGTAATGAGTATCAGTTGTGGAGATTCGAAACAAGTTAAATACAAAATGCTACAAAAGAAATAGCTAAGTCTCGCGCATACACAGACATAAAATTGGGCGGAAATTATAAAGACAACTTGCGCGTTGAACAACAACTTCGGACTAACAGCCACACGGTTGATACCTAATATTACTGAAATATTAATATTGAATTAGAGACGGAAGAATGAAAACATACCATTCACGATAGCACTTAATGCACATGGCATGGTTACAATTGGGTAATACAATCTTGCCGTTCATCTCCATACAAATTCCACATTCCTCTTCTCTTTCGACATCCATCTCCGAAAGTTTACTATGTTCTTCGCCGCCTCTTCTCCTATACCTTTCAATACATACTGCCTTTTGCTTCTCATCTTCCATATCAGTAATGCCTCTTTCCAGTTGCGTTAAAGAGGGGAAAATAACAGCTACACAACAAATAGCAACTATATTTAGGCAAGAGAGGCCAGAACTTAAGACCTGCATGAACTCACTATAAACTTTACCCCCAATTTTATTTACCATAGAACTCCCGAATACTAGCTTTTCTTTCGTGGGTTGACATAGTTGTCGTGCCATCCACATAAACCTGAAGCACACGCAAGTCTACATTTAGATAAGCATGCTTGAAACAAGCGTGAGTAGGAAGTGGATAATTTCTTTTCTTTTCTTTTCTTTTCTTCTCTTTTCTTTTTTTTTTTTTTTTTGCACAAAATAACTTTTAATTAAAGGGATGTACAAGGACCTTATAAATTAAAATCCTTAGCAACCCCAAAGCACCTGCGAGGTGGCAGTCTGTCCATTGTACAAGAAAAAGAAACAAGTGTGCTGCAGGGCTGTATGACATTCTCATCTGAAGGCATGCACCATCATAATCCCTAGGAAAGTCAGATGCCCTGAACCTTGCAGTATAAGTTCAGACCTTAAATAACAGATACAAAAATAATAGAAAGAGAACACCTTTAAATAACACTTCTATGGATAGGGATACCTATTAACCTATCTGTGTCATTAAAGAGGTATACAAGGTCAAGAACTTTTTCATTAGTCCATTGATGTAGCACATCGCATGCATTTCAACTCATCTTTCATGTGCAACTATTAGATTACTAAAGTTAGTTATACTTATTAAAGATTTTACATGCTGAGAGTCCCTTCAACTATCACCGTTAGTTTATTGACCAGCAGTTGGTGATCTACCTCTGGTGAACAATGAAGGATCTTCCATTCTTCTCATTCGAACTCAGAAATTGTTAGCAATATATCAAATTTTTCTTGCATGTGAGCACTACTATGAATCAGTATTGACTCCTAAACTAGTGACAAGCTGACTCTAGAAACTCTTCATTTCTCCCAGGAATTATCATTCCTAAGTACCTAATCCCTCAATAACTCCATATGTACAACCTACTGCCCCAGTAATTACAACTTAATCAAATGCGGTAGGTGTGTCTCAGATAGTAACCAGTCTATGAGTAAATGCTAATACTAAACAAGATTTTAAGAAAAGTAAATTGGATACCCTAAAGATTACTGAATTGGATGAAAAATGTCCAAAAGAAGTAAAGTAGAAAACTTTAAATATGAAATAGATGCCTAGCCAGAGAATCAAAGATATTAAAAAGATTGAGAAAGAAGAAATTGGTCACATAAAGGACACAACATCATGAATTTGCCTAAGAATGTCACAATAGCTATGATGAAAATCAATTTTCCCAAACTGAAAAAATCCTATAGAAACTTCAATAATATAACTAACGAATTAGAAACTAATTGGATTTTCACCAAAACTGGTTAAAATTAAAATCTTCACGGAAATAATAGAACATATTTAGCAAATGCCCACTGCAGTACACGCAGAATCCTGAACTTGATCAGGAGAAAAATAAGAAAAGAAAAGAAAATAAAATCCTGAACTCGATCAAGAATAAACAATCAGCAATTTATCAATCAAAAACTAAAGAGAAAAAACAGAAGTAAAAAAATACTAAAATATAGAATAGAAGAGCTCTATCACTTACAGTGTATTAGCATGCTGAATATCTGCTTCAAGAACTTTCAAAGAATCCTTAAATGATTTACCTAGGTACATCTCCTTTCTTTGAAGAACTTATCAAAACCCTAATTATTAGTTCACTTACCCCCCTAACACTAGAAACCCTAATTTTTCTGTCTTCCTCACACAGTGATCCTTGGTCTGGCTTTTTGTCTTCTGTACGTTTTTCTTCGACTCTGTTTCTGATACCGAAGACGAGAAGTTGTAGGTCTGTCTGTTGTTGTGGTGCCACTTCTCCCTCTCCTTTCGGTAGCTTTGCCTCCACGCACGCACGCCTAGTAGTGGGATAGTACCAGGGCTGTCAACGGGTCCGGGTCCTCCCGGGTAGTACATTGCCCAGAATCGGACCCGGCATATCAACATCGGTTCCGGGTCCTAACGGTTCCGGGTTCGGTTCCATAATGTGTTGGCCCAAAACCGGACCCGTTTAAAGTCCCGGATACCCGTTGGTTATTAAAAAACTATTAAAATCTTAATTTCTTTCTCTTTTTAACTTGAATATAAATTATTTAAAAAAAAATTATTATTATTTCTTTATTAATGTACTAAATAAATATTAAATGTAAGAAAAAAATCAAAAATCAAAAAATTCAAAGCCGAAACTAGCAAAAATACCTATAATTTTGCTAAAAAAATGATCAAAAGGTTAAATAAACGGGTACCCGACGGGTATTACCCGTTTGGACCCGTTAACATTTGGGTCCAATCGGGTAATTACCCGCAGGGTCCTAAGTTGCTAATGGGTCCAACTTTAAGACCCAGAACCGGACCCGATTTAGCGGGTCCGGTTCCGGGTTCCGTGTAACGGGTACCCATTGACAGCCCTAGATAGTACCACCCAAATTACTCGCTTTGCTTGTTGTTACATGATAGGTGTCTAAAGCACCTTTATATTTATCTATTGTTTATGTTTTCTATGTTAGTTTTTTTGTAAATTATGTATCTTATGTTTTGCTTTTGATTATTTAGGTACTTTGGAGTCATTTGGAACGAAAGAAGAAGAAACAGGGCAAAAATTCATTCCAAATGCAACTGATGTTGGAGGCGAATTATTTCTCATTATTTGCCAAGAAGTTGAAGAATAGAGCTCAACAGATTTATGATTTGTTGTTCAGAAAAATCGGTCGAGGAATCTGGTGATGAGTCTGATGAATTTCAGGAGTGTGGCTGCTATTACTACCGATTGAAAAAGAGAGGAAGATCTGAGAAATGAACAGAAGATCCAGAGAAGCTCTGCTGATGTCATAGATTGATGAAATAAATTCAGTTGGTGGAGGAAATCAGTGAGAAGGAAGAGAAGATGTGGTTGAAGTCTACAACATATAAAGAGGGTATTGATTGGATTCGAACTTGGTACAAGTTTTGGCAGAGCTTTGAGTTCTGAAGTTGAATTAGGGGAGATGTTGAGGTTGTTGATATTCATGGGGTTGTGATGAATTGATGTTGGATTTGAGATTGAGAAGAACATTAGGGTTTGATTTCAATATGTTCAGTTAAGAACAAAAGATTAAGAAGATACAGCTGTTGAGACAGGAGATTGAGATGGTGGAGCAGTTGGAGACTGGTAAAACTAATGCCATAAAATTAATGGGTTATGATGGATAGAATGGCTGAATGGGTCTGAAATGATTGCAAGAAGAGGTTGCAGGGAGAGATGAAGAGGTTCTGGTAATGGAATGGGAGTTGGAATTGGATGGGTGGTGTTGTAATAACATTGCAGGTTATAATGCAACTGCAGTTAAGAAAAGGAAATAAGCTTGGTGGAGTTTGTTGTGGTACTGGAGTTAAATGGCAGGAGCTGGTGTTTCTGTGAAGTAAAAGCTGAGAAATTGCTGCTGGTGGTAGCTTTGAGCAGAATTGAAGGTTGGTTGAAGTTCTGGCATGTATTGAACTGAAATGGGCACTGTATGGAAGAAGCATAAGATGGTGGTTGTAAGCTCAGGACACATAGTTGAACTGCAGGTGGTGTTTACCAACAAGAATAGTTACATGAAGAATTTGAGATGTTGAATGTAGCTGGAGCAGGGTACTGGTGCTGGCAAGTTGTTGTTCTCAACACCACCTGAGAAGTTGGCTGAGTATGCAAGCTATTGCCATCAGTTTTCTATGATGAGAGATTGAAGTTTAGATGTATGGATAGGGATGAGCTGAGCTGCAATGATTCAATGTAGTGATATGGGACTGTAAAGAGTTGGAACTGGAAGATGTGTTGCAGTTTGGTGTTAGTTTAGTAGTGCAAGTGGTGGAAGCTAAGTGCAATGTGTGAAATTGCAGGTTTAGATGTATGATAGGATTAACAGGTGCAACTGCTTCCATGAAATGTGTGAGATGATGATTACAGGAAAATGCTAATGAGCTGTGTATAGAATGGTTGGGGATCTGGTGATACTGAATGAGCTGTAGATGATGGCAGTGTGCATGGAATGTCCTTGCTGTTGAACAATAAAGATGGGAGTTGAAGCTGCAAATATTGGTGTTGCAGTGAATAAGAAAATAGCAGGGCAGCGAGGCATTGATAGAGGCTTGAGTATGCTGTGCTTGGTCAGAAAATACAGGTGCCTGAGATGGATGGGAATGAAGTTGGTGTGGTTTGCAGGTTGCAGGTGAACTGAGTTACATGGATAAATGGTTTGTTTGAGAAAATGAAGTTTCAGCTGATTGCAAAAGTTGAAGTTGATGATGTTCAAGACTAGAGTTAGTAGTGACTGAAATTAGATGTATGCCTAGGTCTTGCAATAATGGTTGAAGCAGCTGCAGTGGTTGCAAAGTTTGAGAACTGGTGCAGTTATAGTTGCATGACAAAGAAGCTACAGGTGCATGAAGCAGGGCCATCATGGCTGGATGGATCTATGAAGCATAATCATTGTGCAACGCAAAATCTGGCCAGTGTAAATGGCCTAGGCCAAAGTGAATCAGACTGAGCCAGAACTGACTCATTTGATTAGCTAACTGACTCAGTGGCCTTGACTGAGTTGACTAATACTTTGCTGGTCACCTGAGATGTTTCTCGGTGCCGGATTTCGGCCAACTTCCGGTGCTAGCACCAGATTTACGGCGGTCACTTTTAAGCATATTTTCTACATGGGTTTTCTCACATATGGGCTTGGTGGACATCTTGTTATTGGACTTTGGAGATTGGACCTAGTTTTGGAAAGGAGAAAACCTACAAAAGGAAAGTTTTCTACAACTTTTTATCACGTATTATTCTTGGAGCTAAGGAGTGAGCCGCTTTTGTTTGCGCTACTAGGGTTTGCTTTGCTTTCATCTTCTTTAATTCATTATTATTATGTTGATGAACTCCATAGCTATGAGTTGCTAAATTAATACTATTGGTTAAGGATGTAATCCGATTTCGAAAATTTGTGCTTGAGTTATGTATTAGTTTTCTCTCTTGATTATCGTTCAAATCTCTACTGTTTTTAATAATCACATGATTGATGTATTGTGATAGGATTTAGATGTTTGTTTAGTTGAGTGGCCAATCAATTCAACTTGCATCCTTGTCCATAGCTATTTTAGGGTTTTCATCGAGCGATAACCCCAAATACAAGTATCATGATATGATCATAGTTTGTAGTGATACACTCTTGTAATCATATGTAGAGTTTGACCATTATCCGAATTGTCATGCGCAATGTATGACAATTGCATTGATTAGCCTATTTCCCAAACTTAATGCTCCTAAGAATTGAACTTAATTAGCGCAAGGCGTTAGGTTATTCTTTAGGTAGAATTCACACACGAAGCTCTAGTGTGTGTGTGTTGTTGAACTTAGGAAATTATTGGATTATCTTTCTCTCTTGATATTCTAGGCTTTTGATAAAAAAAAAAAGAGATTAAATCGTAATTCTAATCAGTGCAAGCACTTGTTTAAGATTGAAGATGAATTCCTTGACCAGTATCTATCTCTATTGATTATTTTCAACTATTTTCATTACTTTATTATTTTGTTTATTTTGATAAAACAAAAATCCCCCCCTTTGGTTACTAAGAAACTAGGATTTTTATAACAACAATTGCCTCTCTGTGGAAACGAACTCTTCCTTACCTTGTATTCATTTATATTTTGTTGAGTAAGAAAGTAAATTATTTTTGACGCATACGACTGCGATCAAATTTTGGCGCCGTTGGCGGGGAGGCATTCGACTAGTTATTAAGTTTTTAGTTTCTTTTTATTAGTTCTGCTTGCATATTTGCTTTTCGTTTCTTGTCTTGTTTCTCACTTGTTTGCGACAATTGTTTTCAGGTATCTAATCCCTGGCACCCAAGAATTGGAATTATCGAAGGTGCGGGATAGCTACTCTAAAAGGCATAATACTCCAACCAAGGCAAGGCACAACAGAAGAACAAGACTTGTAAGTAGAACACGAATCTCTTCAGCAAAAAGAAGAAAATCTAGAACAAGAGGTTCTGGTTGAACAAGAACCACCTTTTGAAGAAGAAGAAGAAGCAATAGGTGATACAAATCGTACACTCAAGGATTTGGCTTCTCACAAGCTGGATACACAACAGGGGTGTATTCAAACAAACTCTACTTTTGAGATCAAGCCGGGGGCTTCTTAGAGATTTACCAAAGTTCCATGGCATGGTGAATGAATACCCAAACAATCATCTTATAGACTTCCACACCATTGTCATGGCGATGCTTCCAGCGGATACTGATGCGGATGGTGCAATGTTGAAAGTTTTTCGATTCTCTTTGGCAGATAGTGCTAAGGATTGATTGTATTATTTTCCTCCAGGAAGTGTCACATTAGAGAGATATTTTCCAGCATCAAAGGCTACTCAAATTCGCAAGGAGATTTGTGGGATGAAGCAAAATGTGGGAGAATCTTTATATGAATGTTGGAAACGATACAAGAGATTGGTGGCAAGCTGCCCTCATCACCAATTTAGTGACGCAATGATTATCCAATACTTATATAAAGGTATCCAAGCAAGTGATAGGAATCTCATTGACACTGCAAGTGGTGGTGCACTTATGAACAAGATGGTGATACAAGCTAGGGATTTGATTGAGAGTATGGCAGCAAATTTTCAACAATTTTCAAGTCATGGATCAGAACCACCTACCAAGGGAGTTAATCAAGTTGATGAGATTATTGAATTACGTTAGCAAATGAGAAATATGATGGCAATGATGCAACAAATTACAGCAGTGGTTGTAAGACCATCACGCCCATCTTATGAGAACGTAGAGCATGTCAATGCTATATTCTCAACTCAACCGTATGGTATTTACTCCAACACTTATGAACAAGTTGCAAGTGCAATTCTTGTTTATATCCATCCGAATGAGTTCCAACAACAAGTGCAACAACCACAACAAGGGCATAATCCAGAATTGAAAAAGATTATTATTTTGGTGGAGGCTCTAATGTCCGTGGTAAAGCAAAATCAACAACTAGCGAACTTAAATCAGCAGAAAACGGATAATGCAATTAAGGAGTTGCAATCACAAGTTGGTCAACCGCAACAACAACAACCACTTCAAAATCAAGGGTCAAATATGGAAGAGTTGCTTAAATCTTTTATATAAAGAACGGAGGGTGCGGTCAAGGACTTGCAAACACAAGTTGGTTCAATGGCCGAGGAGATTAATTATTTGCATGCACAAAATGGTGAGAAACTCCCTTCCCAACCTCTTAACTCAAGAGAGGGTGTCAATGCTATTACGTTGGGAAGTGGTACACAACTTGTGCAACCCGAAGTTATTAATTCGGGTGAAGAAGAAGCCCCAAAGAACCAATTTTGGAGGAAAAAAACACAGATTTTCCCCAAACTCCCGAGGTAACTAAATTCAACTCTAAACCTCTTATTTCTACTTATGTTCCTCCTCTACCTTTTCCTGACAGGTTTTCTAAAACTAATAAGAAGGTGGAACAAGATAGGGATGTTTGGGATGTTTTTAAGAAGGTCCAAGTGAATATTCCACTCATTGAAGTAATTATGCAAACTCCTCGCTATGCAAAGTGTGTAAAGGAATTGTGCACTAACAAGCACAAGCTAACCGGTAATTAGGTAATGAGTGTGGGGAAAACACTTCGGCATATCTTAAAAAGAAACTCCCACCTAAATTGAAAGATCTCGGTAGTTTCACTATTCCATGCACTATTGGTAAAACAAGGTTTACAAAAGCTATGTTAGATTTAGGAGCGTCTATTAATGTTATGCCTACTTCGATTTATGATGCTTTAAATCTTGGTCCTCTCAAGAAAACCGTCATAGTTATTCAACTTGCCGATAGATCTAATGTTTACCCTAAAGGGATTGTTGAGGATATTTTGGTGCAGGTAAAAGGACTAATATTTCCAGTGGATTCCTACGTTTGAGACATGAGTGATGTGAATTCATCCTCGTCTATACCTTTATTGTTAGGTATACCATTTATGAGTACCGCTAGAATGAAGATTGATGTCCACAATGGCACCTTGACTATGGAGTTCGATGAAGAAGTCATACACTTCAACATCTTTGAGGCGAGGAAACACCCAAGTACCATTCAATCATATTTCCATAATATGTTGGAAACCGGCTAAGGCGTAACAAACAAGGAGCAAGTCGGGCTGACGACTTTAAACCAAGCGCTTAGTAGGAGGCAACCCACCAGTTTTGTATCTTTATCTTTTTATTTTTAAGCATTTTTTTTTGTATATCATTGCAGAATTTTCCACCTTGAACTTTACTTTGAATGACTAAATTTTATATTGAGGACAATGTAAAGTTTAAGTGTGGGGGGGGGGCATTTATATGTTTGTGTAGTTAGTTTGTTTGATGCCTTCAGTGAAAAAAAAATAGAAAAAAAAATAGAAAAAGAAAACAATTGTTTTATAAACTCCGAAATCTAGAAACTTGTGCCTTTAGGATGACACTACCAATATAAGTGGATGGAACCATTTTGATTGCAGGAGTTGAGGAACCCCATAACTAAAAGGGACGGACATATCTCATGTGTTAGAAATAACATGATAGTTGTTACCATATCTCGGAATGTCACCATATCACGTTCTATTTTTATTTTTCCATATTTATCTATTGTTCTCTAAGTGATTTGATAGGTCATTAACATCGAATTGTTATCACTGCTAGGATGAAATAGAACGATTGAGTTACTGCAAAAAAAAAAAAAGACTAGACCAATTTGACCAAACGGTGTACATATATATATATAATGACACTTGGATAGCAATATGTGTGTGTTCTCCCTTTCTCCGTCGCCTAAACAAGCGTGAAATGCAGGATCTAAGGGAATTACCATGTAATCTGCTAACAAGAACATGCTGTCTAAAAAAAAGAAAAAAAAAAGTGAAAAAGAAAAAGAAAAAGAAATTATTATTGTTTAATAAAATCGACTCCTAGTTCCCTTGTATATGCCAGTTGAGTTGATGTAAAATTAATATTGTTGACCACTGGTTCCCTTGTGTATGCCAGTGTGTTGACACTAGAATTCATACCAGTATCTCAATCCAATAGGATGCATAGGTTCATCTTGGCAATGACCTTCAGATAGATATGGGAAACACCGATCACTTGTTAACATTCGCAAACATCTACCTCTATATCCATCTTCTTAATCTTTTCATTGTGATTGTGGTTAGTTAAATTTTGAGTATTGTGGTTTATTTGACTATCTAATTAGAGCTTTATTTACTTATATATGAATTGAATTTACATCAAGGTACCTCCTCATGTAATCATTTTGGGTTCATTCATATAATTTTCACAGGTAGCTGTAATTTGGAGTAAAAGGTTTTGTAGGAACACCTCTTGTAAACCTTCACGAGACTAAAACTCGTCCACTGGGGACACCTAGGGGTTCAAAGGCTTGTTATTTATTCTAAGAGTAACCGTAGCCTCGACGACACGGAGTTGTATGTATGTTTTATAATTATTTTATTTGATTTGCTCGAGGACTAACAAAGTCTAAGCGTGGGGGAATTTGATAGGTGTCTAAGACACCTTTATATATATATATATATATATTGTTTATGCTTTCTCTGCTAGTTTTCTTGTAAATTATGTATCTTATGTTTTGCTTTTGAGTATTTAGGTACTTTGGAGTCATTTGGAACGAAAGAAGAAGAAACAGGGCAAAATTTCATTCCAAGTGCAACTGCTGTTGGAGGCGAATTATTTCTCATTATTTGTTTTAATTTCTTCATCTCTGTCTGAAAAGTATGTCGACTTTAGTGATGCAATTTTGTCTGAAAAGCATGACAGCTTTAGTGATGAAGATACATTGAAGGGAATAAGTGAATTTGAGAAGTTAAAGATGGCTGTTGTTGGTGAAAGAATAAAAAGAAGAAGAAAGCGTTCATTTGGAACATGAAGGCGAAAGCGTCATTTCATATGTAGGCACTATTGGGAGCACAATGGAGGAATATGGGGCTGTCATCTTTGGTGGCCTGTATTATTTTTTGGGTGCCCGTGGCACTTCTTATCATTACCACACCCTGGAATTCAGAAAAAAATTCATTTCTCAATCATTTGGTTTCCAACAGAGTAATGTGCGGCTGAGTCTAGGGTTGTTGTTTTAGCTAGAACCAGATGAAGAAATTTAAGATAAAAGAAGCCCGTGATGGGAGAAATCAGAATGAGGGTATGAGTCTGCTGGCAAAAATGATTTGATTAGGGCTTGAATATGCCAAGAAGTTTAAGAATAGAGCTCAACAAATTTATGATTTGCTGTTCAGAAAAATCGGTCGAGGAATCTGGTGATAAGTTTGATGAATTTCAGGAGTGTGGCTGTTGTTACTGCCGATTGAGAAAGAGAGGGAGATCTGAGAAATGAACAAAAGATCCAGAGAAGCTCTGCTGATGTCATAGATTGATGAAAGAAATTCAGTTGGTGGAGGAAATCATTGAGAAGGAAGAGAAGATGTGGTAGAAGTCTACAACATATAAAGAGGGTATTGATTGGATTCGAACTTGGTACAAGTTTTGGCAGAGCTTTGAGTTCTGAAGTTGAATTAGGGGAGATGTTGAGGTTGTTGATATTCATGGGGTTGTGATGAATTGATGTTGAATTTGAGATTGAGGAGAACATCTGGGTTTGATTTCAATTTGTTCAGTCAAGAACAAAAGATGAAAAAAAATATAGCTATTGAGACAGGAGATTGAGATGGTGGAACTAATGCCATAAAATTAATAGGTTATGATGGATAGAATGGCTGAATGGGTCTGAAATAATTGCAAGAAGAGGTTGCAGGGAGAGATGAAGAGGTACTGGTAATGTAATAGGAGTTGGAATTGGATGGGTGGTGTTGTAATGACATTGCAGGTTATAATACAACTGCAGTTAAGAAGAGTAAATAAGATTGGTGGAGTTTGCTGTGGTACTGGAGTTAAACGGCAGGAGCTGGTGTTTCTGTGAAGCAAGAGCCGAGAAATTGCAGCTGGTGGTAGCTTTGAGCAGAATTGAAGGTTGGTTGAAGTTCTGGCATGTATTGAACTGTAATGGGCACTGTATGGAAGAAGCAGAAGATGGTGGTTGTAATCTCATGACACATAGTTGAACTGCAGGTGGTGTTTACCAACAAGAATAGTTACAGGGAGAATTTGAGATGTTGAATGTAGCTGGAGAAGGGTACTGGCATTGGCTAGTTGTTGTTCTCAACACCAACTAGGAAGTTAGCTGAGTATGCAAGATGTTTCCATCAGTTTTCTATGATGAGAGATTGAAGGTTAGATGTATGGCTAGGGATGATCTGAGCTGCATGGATTCAATGTAGTGTTATGGGACTGCAAAGAGTTGGAACTGGAAGATGTGCTGCAGTTTGGTGTTGGTTTAGTAGTGCAAGTGGAGGAAGCTAAGTGCAGTGTTTGAAACTACAGGTTTAGATGTATGATAGGATTAATAGGTGCAGCTGCTTCCATGAATTGTGTGAGATGATGATTATAGTAAAATGCTAATGAGATGTGTATAGAATGGCTGGGGATCTGGTGATACTGAATGAGCTGTAGATGATGGCAGTGTGTAGGGAATGGCCTTGTTGTTAAACAATAAAGATGGGAATTACAGCTGCAGATATTGGTGCTGCAGTGAATAAGAAAATAGCAGGGCAGCGAGGCATTGATGGTGGCTTGAGTATGCTCTGCTTGGTGAGAAAATGCAGGTTCCTGAGATGGATGGGAATGAAGTTGTTGTGTTTTGCAGGTTGCAGGTGAACTGAGTTACATGGATAAATGGTTTGTTTGAGAAAATGAAGTTACAGCTGATTGCAAAAGTTGAAGTTGATGATGTTCAAGACTGAAATTAGATGTATGCCTAGGTCTTGCAATAATGGTTGAAGCAGCTGTAGTGGTTGCAAAGTTTGAGAACTGGTGTAGTTATAGTTGTAGGACAAAGAAGCTATAGGTGCATGAAGCAGGGCCATCATGGCTGGATGGAGCTATGAAGCATAATCATTGTGTAACGCAAAATCTGGCCAGTGCAAATGGCCTAGGACAAAGTGAATCAGACTGAGCCAGAACTGACTCATTTGATTAGCTAACTGACTCAGTGGCCTTGATTGAGTTGACTAATACTTTGCTGGTCACCTGAGATGTTTCTCGGTGCCGGATTTCGGCCAACTTCCGGTGCTAGCACCAGTTTTCCGGCGGTCACTTTTAAGCATATTTTCTACATGGGTTTTCTCACATATGGGCTTGGTGGACATCATGTTATTGGACTTTGGAGATTGGACCTAGTTTTGGAAAGGAGAAAACCTACAAAAGGAAAGTTTTCTACAAATTTGTATCACGTATTATTCTTGGAGCTAAGGAGTGAGCCGCTTTTGTTTACGCTACTAAGGTTTGCTTTGCTTTCATCTTCTTTAATTCATTATTATTATGTTGATGAACTCCATAGCTATGAGTTGCTAAATTAATACTATTGGTTAAGGATGTAATCCGATTTCGAAAATTTGTGCTTGAGTTATGTATCAGTTTTCTCTCTTGATTATCGTTCAAATCTCTACTGTTTTTAATAATCACATGATTGATGTATTGTGATAGGATTTAGATGTTTGTTTAGTTGAGTGGCCAATAAATTCAACTTGCATCCTTGTCCATAGCTATTTTAGGGTTTTCATCGAGCGATAACCCCAAATACAAGTAGCATGATATGATCATAGTTTGTAGTGATACACTCTTGTAATCATATGTAGAGTTTGACCATTGTCCGAATTGCCATGCGCAATGTATGACAATTGCATTGATTAGCCTATTTCCCAAACTTAATGCTCCTAAGAATTGAACTTAATTAGCGCAAGGCGTTAGGTTATTCTTTAGGTAGAATTCACACACGAAGCTCTAATGTGTGTGTTGTTGAACTTAGGAAATTATTGGATTATCTTGCTCTCTTGATATTCTAGGATTTTTATAAAAAAAAGAGATTAAATCGTAATTCTAATCATTGCAAGCACTTGTTTAAGATTGAAGATAAATTCCTTGACCAATATCTCTCTCTATTGATTATTTTCAACTATTTTCATTACTTTATTGTTTTGTTTATTTTGATAAAACAAAAATCTCCCCCTTTGGTTACTAAGAAACTAGGATTTTTATAACAACAATTGCCTCTCTGTGGAAATGAACTCTTCCTTACCTTGTACTTCATTTATATTTTGTTGAGTAAGAAATTGAATTATTTTTGACGCATACGACTGCGATCATTACACCTCCTTCACACTTAATTTGCAGTTCATTTAACACTTTAATTAAAATTAATATTGCTAAACAAAACTAGTCATAAAATCTCAAGGTGACCAAACTTGTGGTACAAAAACCCCACTCAAATGTTGGGATCCATTAAAACTCCATCTTAAACAAAACTGATACAAAAACCCAAATTTTAAAAAATTGATACAAAAACTTCAAATTTCAAAATTGGTTGTATCAAATTTTTTGATGAAACCAAAATTTGGTTTCATCAAATTCTTTGGGGTTGCATCAAATTTTATTATGAAACCAAATTTTGGTTTCGTCAACCGCGAGTTACTTTTATTTTGTTGGGGTTTTTGTGTTACTTTTATTTTGATGGGTTTTTTGTGGATGGATAGTGACACCTTTGGGGTTATAACTCGCGGACCGATCGCTAAAATCTAATTCAGGAGTTTGGAACTTAGAGCTAGCACTATGGTGTGTGCTATCCATTCCCTATCCCTCAAAAGTCCAAAAAACCAAGTGCTATGGTCTCCCATATCCCTACATGAGTAGGGATATCACCCCCTTTCCCTACATGGAGGATCACATCTGATCCCAGCAGTAGGGAAGGGAAATCTAAGGTTACTCAGTAGCCGTATTTTTTTACACTTTACGGTTACTCAGTAGCCGTAGCATTTTACACGGCTATTGAGTTTCCGTATCTGGTTTTTAAAATTTTACCCCTAAAACTTTCCTTTTTCACTTTTTTTTTGTACAAAACTCTATTTTTACCTATTATATCTTCTTTTTACCTATTGTATATCGTTTCTCTAAAATATTTTTTTTTTTACCTAAACAAATATATTCTTATTGGAAAAAAATAATACGACAACTGAATAGTCGTTTGGCATTGTTCACACGGCTACTCAGTAGCCGTTTCGTGTAGGGAAGGGATGAGAGAGCACCATAGTGAGCCTGGCTTCCTTGTACTATCTCTTCACTACATATGAGGGATAGGAAAGGGATGGGGCTCTCCATAGTGCTATCCCTTATGGGTGCTGAAACAAAATGTTGGCATGGTGGTATGTGCAACATATTGAATTACACCACCCTCCGTCCTATTGGAAAATCAAAGCAGTGTCTGAATTCTCTGAAACTAATAGATAGATATGAAGAGAATTGATACTCCCTTTGTCCCACTATTAAGTGACCTATTTGATTTTAGATTTTGTCCCACTAATAAGTGACTTATATCACTAAACAATGAGATATTTCTAAAATTATCCTTTTAGTTAATTATACAAAATATAAGAAATATGCATAATTTGATAGACATGTTTATATTCGTTGCGTAGGTGTTTTAAAATGCTTTTCAATGGTATGAAGTTTGCAAACATCCGTGGAGTAGTTTGAGAGATAAATCATTTCTAATTTTCACTAGTTATTATCCATTAGGGTATAATTGTAAAAAATGCTTAAAAGTACTCTTTTCCTTGCTTGCCTTAAAAATGAAGCCTATTATTGGGGCGTCACATTCCAATAGAGGGGTTTCACATGGATTCCTAGTGACTAAAAATTCAGTTATGGGGTGTCTTGATATAATATAAAATGTCTAAGTTACCCTCTATCAAAAATAATAACCTAAAAACTAAAATCAAAATCTAATTCTATATCAAAAATTTGCTCATGTTCTCATCTTCTTCTTCTAAATTTCCTGTCCTTCATCATGTAAACTCTTCCTTTTTTTTTTCTCAATGGAATCATTTCATCATCTTGGATTAATCCGTGATTCAAAAAAATTAAAATCGTCGATTGGAATTTTTATAACCACAACCAACTAGCAAGACATTAGGATCATGGAATATTAAGATTAAATTGGATAAAATAGGAAAACAATATTAGGGTTACACATTCACCTACGATTAGGTATTTTTAATTTGTGGTCTTAAGATGTTACGGTTAGAAAACTAAGATCTTCTAACCATAAATTTTAAAAAAAATATATTATTTGTATGTTTTTATGGTTATGTTTGTAATCTTAAGTAGATTTACGGTTGGGTTCGGCTCTTTCGTAAACCTAACCGTAAGAAATCCTGAATAAAAAAAAATCCAGAAGCTTTTACGGTTGGACTTGGTTTTAAATAAGCCAACTGTTGTGATATAGAAGATAAAGAACAAGAGACACAAAATAGAGGGGAAGGAGAAGGAAGAAATTATATTCATCAATATATGTTTACAAATGTTTGGGACTCTATTTATAGAGTTTACTAAAGTGGGCATCTACCTAATAAATTTCCGTTTATAACACTCCCCCTAGATGACCACTGTATCTAAGATAATTGCCTCATTGAAACCTTATCAGAAAAATCCGAAGGGAAAAAATCTGACTAAAGGGAAAAGAGTACAATTATGAGAAAACTTATAACAGAGTTGGATATGCATATGTTGTCTCGTTAAAACCTTGACAAGGAAAACCCAGTGGGATAAAACCCTGACAAAGGAAAAAGAGTACAACGTGATAGTCCAGTAAAATACCTTTTACTATGATGCTCCCCCTGATAATTACTTCATTTGGATCTTGGCTTGCAAATCTTCGAATCGACACTTCCCAATTTCGATAAACGAATTTCTTGAATGCTGGAGATAGCAATGCTTTTGTGAGAAATTTCCAAGTTGATGAATTCTTCTTTTGTGTTAGTCTTCTAATGGTAGTTTTCTCGAGTCTTCACGCTTCTTTAAATACATCGAGGACTTGCTTCTTGGATTGCTAGCTTCTCGAAGATGATTTGCGGAAGTAGTGGATGTAATTTCTTCAACAAAGTGCCAATATTTAGTTACAGTTGCATAGGTGAACAAAAGTTGTGATCATACCATATATGGATTAGAATAATATCCAAATTCATAGGAGACTGTGGTCTAACAAAATGACCTAGTTAATGGTGGTAATCCACCAAATAACCAAAATTTGATATAACTCCCCCTTGGATGACCACCATGTTGAATTAAATTGCCTTACTAAAACCTTGCCAGTAAAACCTAATGGGAAAAAAATATGGACCAAGGAAAAAGAGCACAAATATCAACATAAAAAAATAAATAATTAAACGTCAACAAGATGTTGCCTCGTTAAAACCTTGTCAGAAAAACCACATGGGACAAAACCTGAATGAAGGAAAAAGAGTACAATTGTTGACAAAAATATGGATGCTAACCTAACAATATGAGTTTTACAGTAGAGAAGCATCAAAAAAATAACTCTAGTCTATCTCAAAGACGAGCTTAAGCTAGCATTATTCTAACTGCAGATTTAAGAAAGCAAAATAATAGAATTTATGCTGCCAAAGCGTAGATTTTAGTATTTTTAAGGACTCCTCAAGAGACCTATAACGTTGAAATCATCAACTAATTAATCCGGATTTTTGGTTGTGTACCAAATTTCTAAAAACACATAAAGGATTGTTAAAATTGACAAAATCGAGTCAGGTAATATAATTCGAATCCTACAAGGATTACAAATACGAATATGGTCTCTGGATACATACGAGTCATTCAAAGACTACCACGCCAAATGCATCATATAAAGAGAACAATTATTAAACCAATCCTAGGGTTTGAGAAAAAATAAAACCCTCAAATCGTATTTACAACGAAAATATTTCTCATATGAAGACGCAATATCACTACACCTACCTGTAATTAATAGGCTTGGCATGTTTAAGGTGTTAAGTTTGGATCCAAAATTGCATCAATCGAGAAATTAATCCAACCTAACTTGGATTGTATGCCAACCAATCACATATGTCGATATTTTCCAGCAGAGGGGTTAATAACCACCATCTTTTATTATTTCAGTAGCTACTGTAAATTAATATTTGACAATGTTGACTAACTATGATCCCACGCAATTCTCAAGTATATGCATATCTTGAAAAATTTACAGAAATACTGGTACCAGTGCCCGCGTGCATTATAATCTCCCCATCTTCCAGTGAGGAGATATGAACTATGAGAATGTGGATCTTGTTTTGATAGAGTCTATTGAAGTACTATCAGTAGCTTATTCTAAAATGCTATCTTTTGTTGTATGTGATTGGATTTGTCTTTCAAGAGGCAAAAGCTTATATAAAAGCATAATGAGACATTTCACACCTATTGATAGTGACAACCTTTATTCGATTTGATCATTTTTGGGAGAGAAATTGATATAACTTTTATGTTAATTAACACAAGATTCTGATAGTGTATGCCCTCCCCCTGATCATGGTGGAAATTTTATTTAATGAAATATATGTCTTTCGACATTTAAATTTTTTTTTGTCTTAATAGACATACATATTTACCATCAACCATGGATTTTTATGATTACAACCAAAAAAATATATAATATGCAAACAAAACTCCAAAAAGATTAACAAATAAAAATTGTGGACACTTCTTTATGAAAAGAAATTAATTTCAAGATCAATTTAGTCACTACAAGGACTAATAATATTGGCTAATCAAGCTGGGTGCACCCATTGATCTTTTATGTCCTACCGTATTCCAACATCAAGTTGAACGGTCTGAATTTTGGAGAGTAACATTAGGAAGAAAAAACAATAATATAAAAAAAATTACTCAATATCCCTCGGGAGAAATCTAATTCCCTCGGGAGAGTAGCATTGTGAATACGTAATAACCAATTTCATCCTTTTAGGATCCTTAGAGAAATCTAATTCCAGTTGGTTTAAATGATTCTTTTGAGAAAAATAAAGAAATCATTATCGTATTCTTTGTAGAGAGAAATCTACTTTTTGGTTGATGAATATTTCTTTGAAAGAATAGAAATCAATAATCAAAACTGGCCAAATGTTCTTAAAAAAAAGCCAATTTTTAAATCACCGACGAATAAAGGATATTGTCGTTTTCATCACCGCATATGGAAAATCCATCTTACGTCTGACGGATGGTTTCTTGTAAATAAATGGAAACCAAAGATAAAATCACATGATCTAAATCCAACGGATAAAGATATCAAATTTAGTTGGTCGTAGGTTTTTCAACCATGCATATGATTCATTACTGTAAAGGTAGTCAGATAACGACAACACCAACGTTTGGTGATTATAATTTCGCTAGGGTAATAGAAACTGTAAACCATCATTTGATGAATTTTATTTTTCTTTCTTTATATAAAAAGATTAAAGAAGAAAGGAGATCAATTTACTTGGTAAAATCGATCACCCACGACCCATAATTATGAACCAATATTTTTAGGATTAATCTAAAAGATTTTAGTTGCACCCAAAAAAAATAGCCGTCGAAAAGATAAGGCATTATTGGCCATAATATAGTCACTTACCGAAACTAAAATAAAATAAATTAAGTTAAGTTAAGAAGACAACGTAAGATTCAAAGACAGAAAATAAAGAAAACGAACTCTGTATAACAAAGAGTGACGCGTTGTATAGGTAGTTGGTGGCCTTCTATCAGTTTAGTTCTTATGGTCCCGTCGAGATAACAGGAGTCTGTAGCCCGTATATACCAGCGTTTGTTCACCATTTCACGGGTAGTTAACTATGTGCTCTCTCTGGTCGCCATGTAAGAGAGCATAATAGTTAAATCAAACTAAAAAAAAATCCAGTGAAACATAGTTAAGATATGTTTAACAAATCAAATAAGTAAAACAGAAAAAAAAAATCAAATCAAACACAATATGTATGAGTTAATTTTTTATTATTTTTATTTCTTCTTCTTCTTAGAATGGACTCCAAATCTCATCGTAGAGCGGCTGATAACATGTTGTGATATAGAAGATAAAAAACAAGAGACACAAAATAGAGTGGAAGGAGAAGGAAGAAATTATATTCATCAATATATGTTTACAAAGGT
Organism: Papaver bracteatum; assembly: GCA_023529315.1. Taxonomy (NCBI): domain Eukaryota; kingdom Viridiplantae; phylum Streptophyta; class Magnoliopsida; order Ranunculales; family Papaveraceae; genus Papaver; species Papaver bracteatum. The sequence goes on along the minus strand of JAJJWX010000043.1, from coordinate 1,691,326 downwards.
TTGGGACTCTATTTATAGAGTTTACATACTTGGTGCCCAAGTAATGGGGTCCCACTAAAGTGGGCATCTACCTAATAAACTTCCGTTTATAACACCAACCGTATTTTACTACTTGAGTATTCTTTATTTTTTACTAACCGTAGATTTTTTGGTATCACGAATAAAAGTCGATCAAAAAAAAAAGAAGAAAAAAAAGACTAAGTGTAATAGGAACCCAATCGGACCAAGAAAAAACTCTTCAATTTTTCCAAAAATAACTGACCAAAATATTTATTTACTTAAGTAAACATGTTTTGTTTGAGGTGAATTTTGTTTACCTATTATCTACGTAACTTCCCTTGATTATGTGGGTCACAACTCCCAAGTTCTTATTAGAATAAAACTCTTGCTGATTCTGGCGAATATCCCTGCTAAATCTGCTGATTTTCGCCCAATATCCATGTGTAACGTTTTATATAAGATAGTCTCCAAGATCTAAGCAAATAGAATTAAACCATATCTGGATGAATTCATTTCTTGGTCACAAAGTGCTTTTGTTCCTGGTCGCCAAATTCAAGATAATATAATCATCGCCAAGGAACTACTTCTTTCCATGAAGAACTCAAGAGCTTCTATGGGACACTTTGCTCTCAAAGTGGATATGGCGAAGGCATATGATAGAGTGAATTGGAGTTTTCTTGGAGACATGTTACATATGATGGGAATATCTGGGATATCACATGCTCTGATTATGAATTGTGTTACTACTGCATCTTTCTCCATTAATATTAATGGTTCTCCTGAAAGCTTTTTCAGAAGTGAAAGGGGCATTCGTCAGGGATGCCCCATATATCCTACTCTCTTCATTATTTGTTCGTAGGGTCTTTCCTTACTGATGCAACAATATGAATCCCAAGGCTTATATCAAGGATATAAACTCAATAGTATGGCTCCTACAATCTCTCATTTGATGTTTGCGGACGACTTATTCTTCTTTGGGGTCCATTCAAGAGTCAATGTCAGTAATCTGATGAAGCTGTTACAAGAATATGAAAATATGTTAGGTCATGTCACTAACTATAATAAATCTTCAATTTATTTTAGTCATGGTATATCTGAATTAAGAAAGCAAACGACCATACAAAACCTCGGAGTTAAAGAAATGACGTCTGAGGACAAATACTTAGGTGTTTATCCTCTTAAGTCTTATTTCAGGATTAGCAGTTATGAATTCCTCATCAACAAGTTTGGTTCTAGACTACCAGGTTGGAGATTCCATTACATCAATACGGCTGGGAGAACAATACTTTTGAAGACTACTCTATCTTCTATTCTAATCTTTTTTATGGGAATTTGCGTTCTTCCAAAAGGGGTTACAACAGAAATATATAAGATTCTGAGATGTTTTTGGTGGGGACAGTCTCCTGATGAGAGAAAATTGCATTTTATTAATTGGTCGAAAGTTTACTTATCTAAAGAAGACGGAGGCCTTGGTATTAAAAACGTAGAGCTAATGAACATAGCTTTAGTCTGCAAATTAGCATGGATATTTCTGGAAGACCAAGATGCAATATGGTTAAGATTACTATCGGCCAAATACTTAAATGATAATTCATTCTGGATAGCTGAAACTCCGGAAAAATGCAGTGCAATATGGAGCAGTCTTTTTAAGATTCGTCCCATTCTGGAAAACAAAATATTTTGGCAAATTGCCAACGGTGAAAAGGTGAATATTTGGGAAGATCCGTGGTTATCACAGCATATAAATCACTTAATTACCAGACCGGAGCATCTCAATTTTAACATTAAAAGGGTTTCTGATCCGATGATTCCAAACACCAGATCTTGGAACCAAGAGTTATTGAACCAAGTATTTCCTCAGGATATAAAAATTTGCATTACTTCAATTTATTTGAGTTTGGAAGATACTTCTAAAGATACTCTTATTTGGTATTGTGCACCTTTAGGTAAATTCTCCACTAAATCATGTTATAAAGTTCTACTGAATAATTTCCCTTCATCTTCAGAAATTAGTGCTTTTCCTTGGAAGAATTATTGGTCACTTTCTTCTATTCTTCCGAAAATCCATATGCTTTTGTGGAAACCTTTACATAATGGTATTGCGGTAAAAGCAAACATCAGCAGATTCATCAACAATATCCAAACATCATGTACCTTTTGTTCTCAATCTGAAGAAACTATATCCCATTTGTTCTTTGATTGTTACAAATCTATGTTGGTTTTTAATATGGCTGGTTTGGGTTTCGATCATAATAATTATGGAGGCAATGTTCATCAGATTATTAGTGGTTGGTTGGATGAAGAAATATTTCCTGATTTCACTATGAAAGTGTGCATTATATGGAATTTGTGGAAAGCTAGGAATGATATTGTTTTTTCCCAAGGGAATTTCTTTGCTTCTGGGATTCTAAAGAAGGCTTTGCAGGATTTCAAACTCTGTCAGGAAAACAATCCAAGTCCCAACATGTCTCAATCTCTCGGAAATCAACAGTGGACTCCTCCCAATCTTAATTATGTTAAAATTAATGTTGATGCAGCGTTTATCCCTAACAATGGAGCAGCAGGTGCTATCGCACAAGATCATCATGTAAGATTTTTAGGTTGTGCTTCTATAACATTTGATGCTACCTCTTCTTTACTGGCTGAAGCCAGGGCTTGCAATCTAGGAATGGAACTGGGAAGGAGGTTCAACTTCAGCAAAATAGTAGTGGAAGGAGACGCTTCAAATGTTACTGCTGCTGTTTTAGGAGATTTCAGGGAGATCCCATGGAGTATACGCTCGGTGATATTACAAATCAAAGATGCTACTAGTTCGTTTGATGATGTTAAATTTGAACATGTACCAAAAAAATGCAAACTATCTGGCTCATTCCATGTGTCAGTATGCAATGCATAATAATGTAAACAATTGGTGGAATGCAGATTCTCCACCCCTTTGTATTTCCTCAAACCTCAATCTTAATGAGGTAGTTTAATAAATGGGCTCTTTTTGAGCCCCTTTCCCCTTCAAAATAAATAAATACATTTAATGGTTAAAAATTAACGTTTGTAATTACGATTGGTTTTTTTTTTTTTTTTACCAATGCCGACCGTAAACAAACGTACGGTTGTTTTTTTTTTATTACCCAATCGTAATTGGTTTTCTTCAATTTGGATTTTTTCCCAATTTTCCTTAATTATGGTTAGGAGTTTATATCCAACCGAAAAATTTTCTTACGCAAATTTTTCTTACGGTTGGTTACGAAGGTTAAAAATCCAACCTTAAACTAGTTTGAAAAGAAAAAAAAAAATCAATTTTTTTTGTATCCTTTAACCAATTTAGTTTAGTTTCTCTTTATCTGTAAGGATTCGTATATCTGAAATTCCTGGATGAAATCACTAATTTTATTTGAATAATTCAAAATCTAGGGTTTTTCAAAAATAAAATAAAATAATCTACTTTTTCTTTCTTCCAAAAACCTAGAACACTAATCTCTAACTATTAATTTTCCATCTCTAACTATAAATCAAAATCATTAATCTAATAATCTAATAATAATATCATTAGATTAACTAATTTAATTAAACGAGGATTGTTTAGTCATCATGAAAATATTTTAGATAATGGTTTTTTGAAATTACTTATGGGTTACCCGTTTTTGTCCTATTAGGTGAAGCCTCTCTATTGGAATGTGACGCCCCAATAATAAGTTTCTTAAAAATTATACAAATTTAAACAAACTAGGTCACTTGATAGTGGGACAAAGGGAGTAGTTTATTTATTTCCACGAGATAAAGTGGAGACAATCAGACAAATTAATTGATATAACAGACAAAAAAAAGCCAGATTCCATTCTGACCTAAATTTAACAAAAAAAATACTAATAATTAAGAGAGCAATGATAAAAATAGGGTTTTGTTATCTTGTGCACCCATGCACAAGATAACAACCAATCATTGACATTGGAAATAATAAACACCAATAAAAAAATATGAGAGATAATGTTTTGTGTATTGGAGAAGGGAAATAATCATGGATTTTTTGAATTTTTCTCTATACAAGTGTACACTTTCACAAAACATATTATCTCTCATATTTTTTTATATGGGACAAGTACTAATATTTGTACAGATTAGGCACCAACTCCTGCGTATTGTTAAGAGTATTTGTACAGATTAGGCACCAACTCCTACGTACTGTTAAGAGTTTTTTATAGTATATATCCTACGGGTCCGTATGTCTTTGTTTCCCCCTGGATAACATAGGATAATGGATCTTTCGGCCTTTTCTTCTCCATGGATATAACATTATGATTATGAATTTGCTTTCGGTTTGAACTTTTGAATAACGGGTAGAAAATGACCCCAGCTATACACAGGGCCCATTTATGTTATAGACAGGGCCAAAATATTGTTACTGTCTCGAGTCAGAAATTTACCAAAAAGGTAACATTCGCAAAAAGCTGATAAAGGCTTACACCGCCCCGACCACCGCAAACCCTATCCATTACTGCCGTCATTGGTATGGGACTATGGGTTAACCAGTTGTGTTTCGAACTCAAAATCAACTCGTTGTGTGTCCGGACCGTCTGATGATATTTTATCACAAACAAGTCACTTGCAAAACAAGGTTATCACCATTGACTCATACCAGTGATACCGCCATTAAAGCGCACTTATGCTTCAAAAATAAATAAAAATTAAGCACACTTCAAAGTTTCAGAGATTCCTTATAGAGAAGGAAATCACAGTCCTTATCATCATTTATATCTCTTACTTTCTAATTACAATTAGACATACGAAAAACTATCAGAATCCTCAAACTTTTGTCATCTTCATCTCTGTGATGTGCCGAAAAGTCATTAAAATTGGGTTTACAACTACCCAAAGGGATTCTATGGAATTAATCATCAGCAGAAAACCTAATGATTCTAATTTTATGGTGAACTATATTTTCATTTATAAGTAAATTTTACTCCTACTAATGGGGCTTATTGTTTTTTTGTTCTTCACAGTTATAATTTTAGATGAAGATGTAAAACCCAGTTTTCAAATCTTCAATCATATCGATCCAGAATTTTTTTATTTTTTATTTCCTATCATTGATTTGGATACGTTAGAAAAACCCGATCTTTCTTTTTCATACCGACTGTGAGAGCATTATTAATCTTAATCTCAATCTTCCTACTTGATTTCTCAAGCTTCTGTGAACACTTACTGTTAAAAAATCTATTCATAATTTCATAGATCGGCCCTGTATCTAGTATTTCTGGAAAAAGCGAGTGATATCTGACCCTGTAAAAAATTCGGCCGTGTGAACAAGATCACGGCCCTGTGAACAGCTGCGGTCTAGAAAATATAGGTGAGAACTGAGAACTTGCTCCGCCAATAAAGCTTACCACACAGACACAAAAGAAAACGGGTCGAAAACCGTCCCCTGTTTTTCTCCAGTTGTGGGGCCGTTTTTTATGACGGGACGGTTTATATACCTAGTTTAATTGGGGCCCTGATTTTTAATTAGGGGTCCTGGACAATTTATACCCACACCACAAATTATAAGGGGGTTCCAAAAATGGGTGAAAATACTTTTATACCGTTTCTGCTTAATAACCTATTAATACTAACCCTAAGGCCCCCAATTCATTTTCTAAAAACCAAAAAACAGTTTTTATTCCCCTCCCTCCCTCTTCTCCTACCTCCCATTCCTCGTCTCCTCGTCTCCTCCATTCTCAATTTTTTTTTCTTCGTCGATTCATCGTTGTAATCGACGATACAAAAAACTTTAATCGACGATTAAATTCTTTTACAAAGATGGCTCGAACCAATGAGTACAAAGGAAATTTTAGTAACCCTAATTTGGTAGAGAAACCGAAATTGAAGATTAATCTCAAAACCAACGTTGTGGTATCAAGCCGGGAAGAATTAGAAGAAGAAATGGCGCCTATTAGAAGGTAAGTCACTCAAACCCACTTATGATTTTGATTTTTTATTGAGTTTTGACTGTGAAATCGATCAATGGAACCGATTTTTTTCAGTTTCAGTGTTAGGGTTGTTATAGAGTTTTATGTTAAACTCTAACGATCCTTTAATTGCATGTGTTGTGTATGAAAAATCGTTATAGAATAAGTTTAGTTTGGTAACGACCCTAATTCTGCTAATACATTGTTGTTTCCATTGACTAGATTCGTTATAGAATAAGCCAACTTATTGACGACCCTAACGTTGCAGAGACCATATTCTCTTCCTTAAAAATAGGAAGTGTCGTTATTTGTTACTTTGGGTCGTAATAGTTTTAACTTATATGACGACCCTATTTAGAAAACAAAAATACCCATTGTCTAAAATATTGAAAGGGTCGTTATATTTGTTATTAGAGTCGTCATTGTTTTGTTTGGGTCGTTATTGTTTTAACGTATATTATGACGACCCTAGTAATGAGATAACATAAAATATTAAAGTTATTTGTGTGTATGTTACCATTGTAGTAAAAAGAAAGACAAGGAACACATGCCCACTCCACCTTCCAAACCTCCACGGCACGACAAATACTTGGCGGCCGGTGAATTCCGCGGAAAACATCCGAGTGAGGTTGCCTTTTCTATCCGCGAAATGAGAAATCAAGTTAATGATTCGTCTGATTCGTCATCTGCTTCCACCCCAGTTTTATCTCCTTCTGGAAGCTATGAGGAAGAAATTATTGAACAAGATGTGATTCACGATGATGCTGGCGATGGTTACGGCGGTGGTATTGGTTGTTCTGGTGGTGCGGGTGGTGGTGATTATGATAATGATGAGAAGGAGGAGAGCGATGAAGGTAATGCTGGTAAGGGTGTTGGTGGTGATAAACATGAAAGAGTGGCAGAGGAGGCGAAACGGTCGAGACGGAATGATGGAAAGCCAGTTGTAGAGAGCGCGAGACACATTCCCCCCAAACGTTTGCAGCTAGAACGTATATATGGTGGTAAAGATAGAGGAAAACCGAGAGATCGGTGCGGAGTTTTATTTGGATATAAGGGCAGCTGGGCTCATACCATTTACGAAACAATCGTAAAAATTTAAACTTTTCTTTTAAATTTGATTTGTTGATGTTCACTTGAATTTGTTTTTAAGAAATTTGTTATTTCTTTTGTAGGATCATAAGAATGCCGTACGTCTTTTCAGGCGACACAATCTTCTTATGTGAAAATGTCCATGTGGGAGCTAAAAGATGAATGTGGAAGAGTCAAGGAGATTATTGAAAACTCGGCTCTATATACTGCCGTTGTGAACTTAGTGATTGCATATGACAAGGTTGCAATTTCAAGTTTTAGTGAGAGGTTTTACGGTGAAACACATACATTCCAATTTCCTTTTGGTGAGATGGCATTGACACCAGATGATGCAGATCAGATATTAGGGTTTCCGGTCGAAGGAAAATCCACCAATGATAAGTTCAAGAAAAAGCTTAGTTGGGAAGAAATTTATGGATTGACCGAGAGATTGTTTGGCTGGGACCAAAAGACTACATATGGCCTTTTCGTGATGGGAAAGAAGTACCCGAAGAAAGAGTTCAAACTCGTAGATATTAGAGAGATGTTTGCTGGAACACTAATCAAAGAAAGAGTAGATGGTCTCTCTGATGCTCAATGTCGTTATGCGGCAGCTGGGTACTTTTTGTACACACTTGCGTCGGTCATATTTCCGACAAAGAAGGGTAACCGGGTGAGTGTCAACCTACTTCAACCGTTGGATCCTTTGGATGATGTGAACAAGTACTCTTGGGGTACTGCCATGGTAGCACATTTGAATTGTCAGTTATCAAATGCATCTCGGGAACGATCTTCTCAAATTCATGGCAATACGGCTCTACTGCAGTTAATTGGATTGAACTTAGTTGTATCCCCTATTTTTTTTAAATTTTTTATACCTATCAGATTGTTTTGTTTTATTTTGTTTGATGTCAATATAGGTGTGGATTTATGATCGTTTCCCTTCATTGTTCAAAGACAATCCCGACGTCAAAATAAACCCAGAATGGAACAAAACCAAACCAAGAGGGACTCGATACTTGTACACTGGGTCTGCGGATAGGGAACAGAAGGATGCGTTGGTCGAAATGCGGCAAAAATTGGACAACATCACAGCTGAAGAGGTAATCTTTGATCCTTATAAGAAAGATAGGGTGAGCGCAATGGAAGATGTTGTGTATTACGACGGCCCTCTGTTTTACCCTTACGGATTTTCAATGTATAATCCAATGAGAATCATGCGTCATCTTGGGTTTATTCAAGATTCACCCGCACCTGATTATAAACCACGATTCAAGCACAAGTTAGACAAATGCGAGTCTAACGAGTCGGAATTAGTAGTGGTTTATGAACCTCAACCATTGACCAAGCATTGGGATGATAGACACGAGCATGATAGCAAGGTAGATGTCTCTTATTGGGAGCATGTGAATCAAGGTCACGAGTCCACGGATGATTACTTGGAATGGTATGGACGCTTCTCTCACCCTCAGGTCATCCGGATAGATGCTCCGGGCACTCGAAGGACCAAAAAGGCATCTACATCTGATACAAGAGATGATTCGACTATTCTTAAGCTTGTGGTAAGTTTTTTTTTATGGGATGAAACATTATTCACAAACAAACAAATATGCGTTATTTAATATGAAATGATATTTGAATGCCAATAGAGGGAGCGAATGAAGATTCTTCTCAAGGCTTTTTGTTGCTGGGCCGAGAAAGGAGAAGTGGCAGAACCTGAGCGACATCGGAAGTATGCTGATTATATTAGTCACATTGAAAATCCATCAGCTAAGAAAATGTTTGCTGATCTGGCTAAGCAATTTAAGAGGCCCAGGAAAACCCGTGAACAAATGAGACAACAACTTCAACAACAGGGTGAAGCATGGAAAGGTGACACAAGCTCGGAGGAAATAGAAGATGGTGAATCCCAAATAGCTAGTACAAGTCAAGGCCATCGTAAGAGAAGACGGTCATCAGTTGTTGAAGGTAGTCAGGAAGGCCGAGGTGGAGGTCGAGGCCGAGGTGGAGGTCGAGGACGAGTTGGTGGTCGAGGCCGAGGTGGAGGTCGTAACCTTGAGTGAGGAGATGTTCTTCTAATGTTACGATGGAGGACTTTAGTATTTCGCAAACTGAAACTTTATTTTATTTTATTTTTTCCATGGTTTGATACCCCTATCTCGTGCTTGTTAAACTCGGTTAGTTTACATATGTTAGTATTTTTGGTTTTAAATGCTTCGTGTTAATGATCTAATACCAAACCCAACCCTTAGAGTCGTTATGTTAATGGTTGTAAAAAATAACGACCCTTGGGGGAAAATGAAACAGAGAACTGGGTATAATTCCTGGCTTAGAGTCTTTAATATTTAAGCTACCTTAAGTAACGACACCTGCGGGAAAAAAAACATCTCCCTTAGAGTCGCTACCTCTTTAGTTTTGACCAATGACGACTCTAAGAAAATTTTGAACAGAGTTGTGGGTATAACTTCTTCCCATAGTGTCGTTACATTTAAAATGGATTTGAATAACGACCCTGTTGACAAAATCATACCGACCTGGACACATATTTGTCTTTTAGAGTCGTTACCTTTTCGGTTATGACCATTGACGACTCTAAGAAATATTTGTCCCGAGATGTTGGTAAAACATCAGAAATAGAGTCGTTATTAATTAAAAGGATATGTATAACGACTCCTGTGAAAAAAATTCATACAGACCTGGACACTTATTTGTCTGTTGGAGTCGTTACCTTTTTAGTGTGATAGTTGACGACTCTATGACAGGTGAAGTGGAACGGTCTGATTTTTTGCAATACACCTCAAGGGTCATTCATTTACTTAATAAATATAGTGATGACTATAACTGAAAAATTACATGTTAATACGTGATTGAACTACCAATGCGGCTTCGATGTGATAAAACGGCTCTCCTCTCCATTTGGTGTAAGCATCTTGGGCAGCACACCTATCCCCTTTGTGCCCGGCGATAAACTCGTTGTACTTGGTGCACCATTTCATAACAACAATCGTCATATCCCTAATGTGAGACGGCAAATAAGGATATCGTTTTGGACCCGAACCAACACAGCTCCAAAATATACTATCGTCTTGATTATATTTGTTAAGATCCTTGACGATATAATAATTTTTAACCCATTCGGTCTCTTCGTCGACTTGCTTGAATCTTTCCCGGATTTGGGATTGTTGTTTTCCCCGTTTATTTGCCTCGCGCAACTCTTCTTCTTCCTTCGTAGGATATGGTGTGATAGTGTATGGTTTTTTACGTGGGGGCATGCTTCTTTTGCGTAGTTCTTCCTCCATTGCCAAAATTGAGGAGGTTGGTCGCTTGAATCTTCTAAGTATGTTTTCAATTGAATTGTTTGAAATCTTAGTTTTATTTTCGGTTGTATTGGACAGTTCATGTTGAAAGATATATACCTAACATATCCCAACGACTATTTTTATTGGGAAGAGTGTATTCAGAAACAGCCGTTAAATATATTAGGTGTTAGAGTCGTTATTATATGCTCCTTAAAAATGTAACGACTGTAAGCGGTATTAGTGTCGTTATTATAAAAGTTTTTTTTAATAATGACCACAGGTTACAAAAACATCCAGGAGACGACAAATATTTGCACTAGAGGGTCGTCACAGACTAGGGTCATATATATAACGACTCTAATCTTAAAAAAATAAATATTCAAGGATCGTTACAACTTATGTTTAATAACTGAGCGAATTGTGTTTACCAAAATAAACATTCTTACTGACTTGTCCACTCCTGCGGAAAGATATAACGTCTATTCAATAAGCATTCTTCAAAATACAACCATCTACCAACAAAGGATGTTTCATAATAAAGCTCAAAATAAACAGTCATTCATTCTTTCAATTGTTCGCCCATGTCAACATGAGCCGGCATCGGGTCCAAAGCATTCCACAAGTTCAGGTCGTACTCGTACTGACTTGTCCACTCCTGAGTGAAGTCTCCCCACTCAGCATAGACTACCCGTGGCAAAGGACATTCATGTGCTATCTTCAACCCTATGTAATGGTTCATATTGACATGTGCCATTACAATTCTTCTTTTCTTTAACGTCGGCTCACACCTAGTTCTTGAGGGTACATACCTACAAGATCCTCCGGGGAACCCTTTGGTGAATACATGAACGACACAAGAGAATGTGTCCGCTAATAGTTGGGCCAAAAGACATTTGCATCCAAAACTTATAACCGTCCGTCTTCGACCCCTTTCGCCATTTGACGTTGGATACCAACTCCTTGAACTTCATTTCTTTCTCTTTTGAATCTCCTTCCATGATCATTGTTAGATAAAGTAGTTTGTCTTGAACGAGTTTAGAGGCCATTTGTCTCCTTGCATATTCGATTTGGGTGAGTTTTAGTTTGTCAGCTTCATTGAAATGGCCTAAATGTTCCGTTGCAACATGGTAACCACAATTTACATCCGCGTCCACGTCGTCGGTGGAGATAAGGTGATCCCAGATGACATAAGGAAGTTTATCGGTATACTCTTTATACAAAGTGTAAGCAACACGGAGCGGTCTTCCATGGGAATCTCTAGGGGTGCACGGATTACCCTTTATTCCTCTTATCGTCACCATTCCGCTTGTTTGGCTTTGTTGGGTGCCGACTGTATAATCAACATCATCCATATGACTTAGGATGACTAGTTTGTTTTTTGGCCGACCCCTTTTCTTGGTAATGAAAGAGTTTTCATACTCACTATATTCCGCCTGCACCTTCTCATGCCCACACTGGTCCCTTGTACAGCTTTTTTTTTCATTCACAGTTTCTCTAAATGACAATTTAGTCGTCGGACGCCCTGGTGGTTTTTGTTTTATAGGCTCTTCTTCTACCGCAAAGCTTTTTTTTGCCGCCGGCCACAAGTTGGAAACCAATATTTGTCTTCATGCACATTTCGATTTCCTTAATTTTTCGTTGATGTACTTTCCAATTTCCAAGTCTCCGAACTCTTGCTTAGCGTCCCCTGTGGGATTTGGTGTGAATGATAGTTGCTGCCAGAATGGATCAATATCTTTAAGAGGAATGATATCTTTGTACCCACCAAGTTTATGTCTACAAGGGAGGCCGAGCCATGTCTCTGTTGTACAATAACATTTCATCACCTTCCCAGCGGCCGTGTTGGCTCTAAACTTTATAAGTTCTTCCATCATATGGGTTATTGCCCACCATGATACTTGATGTGCTATCCCCCGTAACAAATCTTTGTCTCTAACGTATGCCATCTGAAAACGGTATTTACTTATCTCCATCTGGGCCACTATTTTTCTTAGATCATTCTCTGCGTGCTCGTGAATATCTTCCTGTACCGTAACTACCCCACCAGTATTCTCTTCCAATTTTTTTTCCAGACGACCATGAGACTGCTCTGCAATACTGGTAGACTTATTTTTGAAGTGCTTGTATCTATTGGTCCATGCGTAAACAAACCTCTCCTTCCAAGGATTCAACCATGTATTCTGGCAATACTCGACAACCTTCTTATGTTCCGTGGTCCAATCATCAATAAACTTTTGCAAGTTTGCATAATACTTAACCTCGGTCTTCGAATGAACCAAATGGCCCCAATCTTTGCAAAAAACCTTCCATAGATCCCCCTCTTCATCGTATTTTTCCTTTTCTTTCCTTTTCTCTTCCGCTCTCTCTTCTTTGGACAGTTCGCTAAGACGCTTGTCTTCCTCCTTAGAACGTTGATTACCCTTCTTAGTATGGATCTTTTGGATTTGGTTCTTGCAATTTGAGAGAATATTGGTTTGGATGTGCCACGTACAAAGAAAATGTTGAGCAAGAGGAAAAACCTGACGAACGGCACTCATAACTGAAAAATCCCTATCAGTAAATATAACCTGCGGCGTCTCGTTTCCACGGTAAATCAACCGCACTTGCTCAAAGGCCCAAACATAATCCTCTATTTCTTCTTTCTCCATAAAGCACCATGCAACTGTGAATGATTGTTTATCCGAAGTATGACCAACCACGTTCAACAAGGGCATGTTATACCTGTTTGTCTTGTAGGTGGCATCTATGAACAGAACCTGGTAAAAAAAACTGTGCCAAATCGACCATCATAGGGTGCGCAAGAAAAATATGAGTAACTTTTTCTCCGGGACCAACTTTTGTTTGCATGGCGTAGTTATGTTGTTCTGCTAACCACTCGGATTGTTGCATAATTATCCTACCATCCCATTCGGTTCTCTTCAACGTCGCTTTGGCCGCATAGATTGTCGAAATGGTAGACAAGTTATCCTTATTTTCCGCCCTTATTGCATTTATGATCTTAAGAGGCCTACACCCATTCATTTGTCGAACCCTCTCCATTTCATGCGGCTTCAAGCGGGCATATGCAGGGTGTCCATATAAACTTTTAGGTGGAGGATGGTTGTGACGACCGTCCGGAATAATATCCAATCTCCATCGATGGGTTTCATGATGCCTTTTGAAATAAATCCTGAACGGGCAACCGCACTTCTTCGACGCAGTTTTGTAGACCCTACTTGTTTTCTTCTCATATTTGTAATTCTTACCTTTGTGACTTTCCCCTTTTTTCCCCGCTCTCTCGCACACCATCTCCATCTTATAACTATCGACGTGTTTGCTTTGAACAACAACGCACATCTTCTATTTTGCCTTAGAGATAAGCCATTCCTTGGCCTCAACCTTATATTTCCATGTCTACATTCACCAAAGAAATTATACATCCATGTGATCAAATAATTTAAAATTAAATATAACTAAAAAGTTAAGTAAAACCTACCAAATCAGTCATATATTGTTGGGAGGTATCCGGACCGATCGTAGAGACTGGTTCTGTTTGAGAGCTTGGATGCACCACCATCTACAACATAACATAAATAGATAAGCTTAGAGTCGTCAATGAATAAAAATATAACATAACGATCCCAAAGTTTAGAGTCGTCAATGATGGTTTAGAGTCGTCAGTGATTGTTTAGTCGTTATTTTTTTTTTAATAAATGAACGACTCATTTGGTGGGAACGAGTCGTCACATTTTAAACAGAAAAGGTAACGACTCTTGTGGCAGTTAATGTCAAATTTGAATTCAACAAATATGCTTGAGTTGGGCAACGGTAAATAATTCAAAAAAATAACTGTTGGGCCTTTAATCTCTATAAAAAGTGAACCATATCTCACCACTTCTTCACACAAACCATAATTCTCAAACTTCACATTCATTCTCATTCATTTATCACCTAAGAGCAAAAACTAGAGGTAATACCATGGCTACTCCCTACACTTCCGAATAGAATTGCGCCGTTGTGAGAGCTTGGTTGACAGTCACAAACCACTTTGAAAGTCTAGACAAAGACATTGATGAAACATCTGGTACTTGGTGGAACCGTGTATTCATCGTTTTTGTTGCGTTGGACGGAAATCGCAACTCAAGGTCTTTGAAACAAGTCAAGGAACGTTTCCAGGAGATAAAATTAGAATGTGATGCTTTCAAAAGAGAAATTAATGCCGTAAGGGTAGCCATGCCCGATATGTTGGGTGCTACAAGAGTAAGTGTTTAAACAAGAGGTAAAACTTATCGAAAGCTTTGAACAATACTAACTAAGTTTTTTGTCTTGTGTTTTCAGTTGGGTAAGGCGTATAAGCGATACGAGGTGCTTCGTGGGAACAAGTTTGAGTTCGACGATTGCTACCTCATCTTGCAAGGCACTACCTATAATTACAACATCTATGGTTGAGTGTTTAAATGCACCGTTATTATCTATTGTATTTCATTTCCTTCAATGCAACGCTATGCAAGATGTATGCCTTTTAAGATTCAATGAAATGATTCTGTGAAATCAAAAATTATGAAAAATCGTTGAAAAAGTCGTTATTAATTTTACATATAAATATAACGACCCTAAAAACAATTTGCAATGCCTCTTTAGGATCGCCAACTAAGTTGACTACAAATATGACGACCCTAGGTGTCATACTGACCAGCGAATTTGGGTTTTAGAGTCATTACTCAGTTAACAATAAAATTAACGACTTTACGTGAACTTCCTAAAAAGGGTCGTCAATATATATAACGGTACCTTAACAATTTTTCATAACCTGGAATGAGTTGCAGGTTAGAGTCGTTAATAGTACTAGCAATAAGATGACGACCTAATAGGGTCGTTATAGTATAAATACCCCGACTATGACGACCCTATCATTGAGATGTTGCATATTGTGGATGAATCGACCACTTGGAGCAACAAACAGACAAATCGAAGGGTGTAATCTGTTTACCTCATTGTTTTCAGCTCGGGGTTCCTCATTTTGAGGGTTGGTTGCTTCATTTCCACCAATGGGATCTTCATTTCCATCATTATTCATGGCTTCATCTATTAACATTTCTTCATCAAACATCCAATCCATAGGATTAGTTGACACAATCTCACCATCAACACAATCATGGTTGTAATTAGAAGCTTCACCAACATCATTTCCTACACTAGAATCATTCATTTTAAATAACCTAAATTTTTCACCAAAAAACTCTACTTCTCCCTACCCAAAACACCAAAACACAATTTTTCCTTTAATCCAAAAAGTTACCAAAAAACTGATTTTAATCTAACCTTATTACTTAACACATTAATTAACTAATTAAATTTAATTAACACTAATCACTCAGGGGTATTTAAGGCATTTCGAAAAATATGGGATAAGGGATAACCCAAAATTAATATTTCATGACCCTTTTTGTCACGTAGTGCAGGGCCCTAATTAAAAATCAGGGCCCCCAATTAAACTAGGTTTATATACTGTCTAAATCAACGGTATGTGCAGAACCACCGTGAATCTTATAGAATACTAGATAATAACCCGTGCTTCGCATCGAGAATTGGCGAGATTAATGACCAAACATTAAGGACATCAAAACCTGTTACCAAAAAGAAATTCTCACCTGTTCCCAACAGTTGATTACAAGAAATTTGTCTTTTTTATTAGACCTAGAATCTAAAGAGACAATGAATCTTTATTTTTTTGAAGGAAAGATGAGTTTCAAACCTGAAACCCATAATTTATTAAATTACCTCATTAAAATTGAGGTTTGAAGGGATACATAGTGGTGGAGAATCACCGTTCTACCGATTGGAATCATGATAACATGATAATCCAAGTACATCATGATGATACAACATAAAAAATACAAATATAACGTATCCCAATTTCTGAAATACAATAATTGTACAATGAATCTTTATATAACACGTTTTATTTCATACCTTCAACAGCAAAAACAAATCCCGTCTCTTCTTTATCCTTTCTTCTTCCATGGATACATCTTCAAACTCAGTGATTAATTTAGAAGAGGATGATGGTGACCAAGCTGAAGAATTAACCACAACTCCTCTTTGGAAGTGCGTTCAAAATATTGATAAGAAAAATGGAGATAGAGGTGGTGGGGGGCAGAAGTTCATATGCAATTTCGGGTGCACAGTGGAACCCTATATGGGATCTTATACGAGGGTGCGTCAACACTTGGTGTTTTACCGGGCGGCAAGAATCAAGGTATATATCACTGTGTTCTAAAGTTTCAAAAGAGATGAGAGAGATTTAAAAGAAAAAAGAACTTGATGCAAGAATCCTGTTCGGTGATAGTGCTAACTAATATTTCTGCAAAATTGTAATTTACGCTCCCATCTCGCTCCTCGAATCTCATTTTTTGAAAATTTTACGATTCCCGCTTCTGTCCTCGCTCCCGCTCCCGCTCCCGACCGCTCCTGGCCGTTACTTGGGTGTTAAAACATGGTGATCATGAAGGAGAGAAAAGTTAATGTTTCAGGAAAGCCGAAACATTCATTGGATGTTTACCGCAGCGATGGGAAAAGTGGTACTCGAACTGCTGGTACTAAAGGGAGGTTGAAGATGTATAAGACCAAGCCTAAACGTAATTCTAAAGGAAAGATTTTGAAGCATGAGTATCAAGAGAAAGATATTCCTAATACACGGATACAACCTGATCGACGCTGGTTTGGTATGTTGAGTTTTTCTTTAGAATTTTATACTTATCGATGGATTTAGAGACATAAAATGTGATTTTGTGAATATAACCTTAGTATTATGGAAATCTGTTGTTGCATTTTTACCTCAATTGATTGGGTTGAATAGAAGTTTTTCTCTAGAGGGAAAGGTTAATACAATAATACTATTGTTATTGGAAATCGGAGATAACTGTACATTAATCAATCATTATAGATAATACCCGAGTTATTGATCCCAAAGAGCTTGAGGAGTTTCGTGATGAGCTTGGTAATAAGCTTTCAAGTAACTACAATGTGATCTTGAAGCAGAGGTTGCTTCCGATGTCCCTTTTACAGGATCACCAAAAGGTAAATGTTCTTTTTTTTTGTTTCTTTGATCAACTTACATTTGGTTGTTTACAATTTGCTTTCTTCTATGAAAAAGTAGACTTCATCTTCTGAATGTGTTAGTTGTTTACGTTTCCGATAGAAAGCTCCGTCTGTAGAAGGGAGACAAGCAGATGGTTCAAGTGACCTAGTCAGGCATAGCATGTTTGAGAATGGTGAAAGCAAACGTATTGGGGATGATCTCTGCAAGGTCATAGACTCTTTGGATGTTATTGTACAGGTGAGATTCTTCATTGTAAATTGCAACGTTGTAGAACACTTGATGTGCTTCCTATAAGATATGTGTTGCTTGTATTTGAATGCTTAACTGTGTTAACTAATTGATTTGAGGATATCGTTTAAGCTCTGAATTTTTGATTTGGGGTTTGTTGGCCAGGCTAATGATGTATGATCCCAAATTTTCTTCGTGTTCCAATTATTTGACAGGTATTAGATGCTAGGGATCCACAAGGCACGCGATGTTATCTCCTGGAGAGGCACTTGAATGAGCACTGCAAGCATAAACACATGGTGTTCCTGCTAAACAAGGTTGCTACATGTTTTGGTTATGGGAATCTGTGATAAGTATCTGTCTGTTTAGCTAGTTACAGTCCATTTGGCACTTCTTTGATATTTGTTACCATTTCCAGTGTGATCTGGTGCCAGAGTGGGCTACAAAGGGTTGGATTCGTGTTTTATTGGAGGATTATCCTACTCTTGCTTTTCAGGCTAGCATAAATAAATCTTTTGGCAAGGTAATTTATCCAAAGATAACAATTATTAGTTCTTTCTATGAAAGAAAAATAAAATAAGTGGCCAGCTACTTCTTTATTTCATTGTCTTAGTTGCACTTGGAAGCTATTTCATATTTCGTTCTTTCTTGTTTAACAGGAACTTCTTCTTTCAGTACTAGGGCAGCTTGCCAGCTTAAAATGTTGGAAGCAAGCTATATCTGTGGGATTTGTTGGATATCCAAATGTTGGCAAATCATCAGTCATCAATACCTTACGGGCCAAATCTGTATGTCGATAATTATACTCCATATTATTGATTTGCCAAATAGAACCTGTGCAAAAAAATGTGGACTTGGTGGTTCCCAAGAAAGTCGACGAGCATATAGGATGCCTGATTTAGAAGTCTTGCTATATTGCAATTTTATCATACTCTGAACTAAGAGGAGTGTTCCTTTATTATAACTTATAACATGATACTTGTTAGTTCCATATTTGCGTACCCAACGATGAACCTGAATTTATTTATCTATTTTCACAAGGTGTGCGAGGTTGCTCCTACCCCTGGAGAAACTAAAGTCCTCCAATATATAAAGCTTACGGAGCAGATCTTCTTGATCGACTGCCCTGGAGTTGCTTACCAAAATAGTGATACTGAAACCGCTATCATATTTAAGGGTGCTGTAAGTACAAGCAATTATTAATTAGCTTCTGGTTTTTTATGGAGCATTGCAATTTGATCATTTGGAGGAGGGAACCGTTTGTTCCCTGTAGATTTTGGGTCTAAAGTCTATCAGGATTCTGCTATGTTTAGTATTTTCTTATGAAATTGCGAAGGTTTCTTTTTTATGCTGCAAAAGCTGTGTAGATCCTTTTCTTTCCATTAAAACAGTTCATTGCTTGCGGTCATCCTTTGCACCATAATTAGGTACGTGTTACAAACTTGGAAGATGCAGCAAAGCATATTAGAGAAGTTCTGAGACGTGTGAAGAAAAAACATTTCCAAAGAGCTTATAAGATAAACGACTGGTATGGGTCTTTCTCAATGGTAGAGTATTGGAATATCCAGATTTTATACTGCCAAGTGCCAACTATCTGTGACTTATCTTTTAATTTTATCATGTTTCAGGGTAGATCAGGAGGATTTCCTTATTCAGCTTTGCAAAATGTCTGACTTACTTTTGAAGGTCAGTTTCAGAGTATATAATACTTAACTTACATTAGCAATTTTTATCTCGAGCGTTCTTGAAGCCTGCTAAATTCTGGTCAAGATTTACACTCATCTTTTCAAATAGAAAATAAACTATGCTTGTAATTGTATTACCCTAGGATATGGTCTCATAGAAAGCGATACAGTGCTTGAGACCATCAAGTTTGTATTATGGCATTTGATGCTGCACATGCTTGAGAATCCAAAACTTGGTACAATCTCAATGATCTGTCAGAAACTGACTTTCATTGGATGTTTTAACGGTTACATTTCATGAACTTTTGCACTTCTTAGTATCTCATATTACTTGGCCATTAGTGTCCAACAGTCATTCCAAGAATTTTGACTGTGGTTTTGACTTGGTTACCTCTAGGGCACTGAGCCTGACATGACTAGTGCGGCAGAGATGCTTCTCCATGATTGGCAAAGAGGGAGTACCGTATTTTGTAACCCCACCGAAGCTAGAGAATGCTAATGAGCAACCCTCGACAGCCAGTGCTAGTGAAGAAATTGTGGTTGGCAACTAAAACATTTTCAGACTTGAAGAGATCACGTTAACCGAAACAAGTTTGATGGTGAGGATCCTGAGGAGAGTCCAGATCAGGGGTCAGACAATGAATCTGGTCCACAACCGAAGCAAGAATTTGAGAACGAATCTTGTAAGGAACCCAAGAGTTTCTCGCATCATCCTGACAATTGGTGCCTATTACACTCCTTTTCCATGTCTTTGATTTAAAACCTAAAAAAAGTAGAGATTCCAGACAATTTTGGTGGTTGCATCCGGATTTTCTGAGTCCCTGTGATCGAGTCTTTCTTTTATCCTTCGTTTGTGCAACTTCAAATTATGAGCCCATTTATAGCATTATTGAAGCATGACTTTTCTAAGTTATTTTGCCAAGTTAATATACACAGTTATTACTTTGCTATGATTTTATAGTGGTAAACGTGGGGATAATATGAATTCTTAGACATTGTTTAAGAGAGCAATTTTCCAGCTGATGTCTTAGGTAAAAAGTAGGCATTCGTGGGGAGAGACTGAGAGGGGAAGTTTTTTTTTTTTTTGGGGAGAGGGGAAGGTGGCTATTTTCAAAGTAGGCCATATTATTTCTTAGCTACTAACCTACTATTGAAGTGCCTGATCTTAGATTTATACTTGATATTATTGGTGATTTTATAAAAGGATGTTATTCGACCACCTTATATTTGACCCTAGTTAGTTCATGGCAGATGGATACTACTACAAAATCATACAACGAACTGATAGGAGACATTAATTAAATATAAACTGCCTAAAGAACAAATAGATTAGCAAAATGATCAAGGGAGGAGAAGCCTTATTAGTTCTCTGTTTTCATTTCTCAAAAAGCAACTTCAAGTGAAGTTCTTCTTACGATCAACAATATGTGGCTATTTATAGCCTAAGGGACAATATAAATTTCGTACATTAGGAGACCACGTGTCTTTTGACGTGGCAAGGTTTAACTAATGTTTATCTCTAACGGAGATAATTTATCAGCACCATTTTGACTCGTCAAGGAGGTGAGTAAATTCTCGATTTCTCTCGAGTATAATGGTGGTCCACTAATAAGCGTCATGCTTACGTAACACTCCCTCTTGGACCACCATTCTAAAATCTTTGTCTCGTCAAAAACCTTGTCAAAAAAATCTAACTGGGATAAAAACTGGCTGAAGAAAAAGAGTACACTATTAATGGCTTTAAAGTGATGATGACCATCACGAACTTTCTTATGTTGTTGAAACCGTGCCAGGAAAACCTTTTAGGACAACCTGAACGCTGGAAGCTCACAACGATATTGTCGATGCAGTTTGTTTGGCTTCGTGTAGAACTTATCAGGAAAAACCGTGTGAGGTAAAAACCTGATTTAAGAGAAAAGTGTGATAATCCGATCACTGATTCCGCCAAAAACTCTATGGATATCCATCTCTTTACATGATGCTCACCGTTCTAAGTTGTTTTCTCATTAAAAACCCCGTCAGGAAAATCCAGTGGGCAAAACCTGAACGTAGGAAAACATGAATTCTCAGAACAATGATAAACCCG
The DNA here is from genome assembly GCA_023529315.1 of Papaver bracteatum. NCBI lineage: Eukaryota > Viridiplantae > Streptophyta > Magnoliopsida > Ranunculales > Papaveraceae > Papaver > Papaver bracteatum. The sequence goes on along the minus strand of JAJJWX010000043.1, from coordinate 1,669,940 downwards.
CAGATGTTGCCTCGTTAAAACCTTGCCCGGAAAAACCCAAAGGGACAAAAACCAGACGAAGGAAAAAGAGTACAATATTTCGAACTGCGGATAAAAGTGGACTCGCATTCCTCATTAAAACCTTGACAAGGAAAACCCAGTGGGATAAAACCCCGACCAAGAAAAAAGAGTACACGACGTAATGTCCAACATACCATATATCCATAGTCCTTTTTTGCCTTAACTCCCCCTGATGAGCAAGCATCTTAGTTGATCACTCTGTTTGATGGTATTGTGTAGAGATCACGAGCCATCTTCTAATGACTTCAGTAGCTTCAGCTCCTTTTAGTTGAGAAACTTGTCTGTTCTAGCTTTGTGCAATTTCTTAATGATCATCTTGTTGTGCCACCCTTTTGTCCTCCACTAGATTTTTCTGAACAATCATAATCGATCGGAATATACACAAGTATCCTCTACCACCAGACTATTAGCTAGAAAAATGTTTAGCTGCGTTAACAACCTGCCAAAACTCAAAACTTAAACAATCTGATTAGCTTATCTCCGTGGGAGACGTTCAGCGATCTTTTATGCAAAAGATCAAGCTCAATGGTACCATGAAGATAAATGAGTTTTCTTCGGACCAATGTCTCGATATTGGTGCTGGTTAGAACCAGGCTTACATGTTTACTACAAACCCAATATCCGATATCTGTAGCATGTTTCAGTCGATATACTATTTACACATCTTTTGTGTAATGCAAACCACAGAGTGATACATCTCCTTTGTTGAGATGTAAACCGATCAATCTTTAAAGTAAGAGATTTCATGGCTGCAATTATGCCATCTTATCCATTTAAACATGTCTAAACCTTTAAGGTTGACGAAATTAATGGACTGCTAGTTACAATGTTCATACTGTAATCTTGTTTTACAGAGATTCTCATCTCGAACTTCTGCTTTAAGTGTTTTTGTGCTTTGGAGAACTCTTCATAAGTTCCAATAGATGTTGTATATATCAAATCTAGTAAATGCGAATTTTATGAGCATATAAGATGGTTCACATATCCCTGGATAATATAAGCATTTACTTAGACGATTGACCACTTTCGTCCTTATTGAGTAAATGCATATGACATAGTAATTCTACTAATAGGTGAAAACTATCAAGAATTTATATGCAGTTATCTTTACTTCATACAGATTCACAATAACCACATCCTCTAGATGCACGTCGAGTCCTTAAAGACTGCCATACAAATACCAAAGAGGTACCTGCATCCATAACAGGGAATATGTTTCTTCGTAATCCATTTCATATTTCTGTGAAAATACTTTGTTCCATTAGTTGACTTTTCTTTTCTCATTGTGCATAAACATCCATCTGTAGCCACTAGGGTTACATTATCGTATGTCGGTACTACAAACACCCACTTGTGGCTAAGAGTAGCTCACATTATCGAGCGCCCTGGTTGCAATACCAAAACCATGCATTTTATGAGAAATTGTTACTCTGCCTGAATCTCTCCCTTTTAGTTTAACCAACCATAACTTTGATGACATCCCAATATAGAGAGTGGTTCAACTCCAGCATCATCTATAGAAGTATCATTGGGATACTTCGAGTATGTCACCAACTATCATTGTATTGCGATCGCAAATTTCTCTATTCCACACATGCCATAAGGAAATTCTCTTATTTTGAGGTTCCACGGCCTTTGCAGAGACATTCTCTTATTAGGAGAACTATACTCAGAGAAATTAGATCTTCCACTGATAGTCTCTTTGAGAGCACTATCTTTCAGTGATTGTGACTGTCTCTTCCTTTCAGAAGGTGCAGAATATTTCAAACCAACTAGTCATCCACATTGTGATGTGTTTTAAATGACACACTTTACTACTACATACACAGCTTCTCATGGAGAAACTTGATTTGCGATTTCTGAAGATATCAAATCTTTTATATGTCTTTCATTGCTGAAAACATCCAGATGAGATACATCCTGGTTCTTCTTTGTACAAACCAGGATACTTCACGCTGTTTTTCAGGTGACACCTTTTCTCCCCTAAACTGTGTGAAGACTTTCTCATCAAATTTGCAAATCTTGTAGTAAAGTAGTAACAACAGCGGAATGTATCACGTCTCAAACAGAAAACATGATAATGATTTCATGAGTAATAAGTTCAAAATGCACAAGAACATCAAACCATCAATGCCCAAAGCATCACTAGGATGATACAACATCAACGGATGATAAGCAAGAGTTTCATTTAAAATCTATATGAGTATATATACACATTTACCATCCAGGTGATATGCCGAATCATTTATGACTACCAGACCATACTTTCACCAACCCGGTTAATATCTGCGAAAACTCTTTGTCAAGGTGGTGCCGAATAACAAGCGACCTTAGTTTTCCTCACCGCGCTCTTTTATTAGCATCAAAGTTGTAACCGATGCTGAGACTAATATTGCCTCAAGAGCGTACACAAGGGAGAAAACACATTAATATGGACTGAGGTCCATACTTTCGAATCATATAAACTTTGTCGATAATTCCTTTGCAAAGGGGGATATTTATCCACAACAATTTCAGTATCTACTCTGAACATTATCGACAACCAAGTTATTAATCAGCTAGTTAACGATCTTACATCATTCTCAAGAGCATGAGGATAATTTAATCCATTGGTACCAGATTTCATTTTGCGGATACTCTTAACCACGGGATATCGATGTAACTTTATGGATGTGCTCCTCGTCAGGAGATATATCAACTCATAACTCAAAGAAAATATGGACGATATCTGATTCGATTGGCATACCTCGAACTAGAGGTTTTCGTCTTATGCCTTTTCCAGACAAAATAATCGATGCGATTCCATGGCATGCCTTGCAAGGATTTTAATTTATGCCTAATCAAGCAAGCGTACTCTTGCTAAATCTAGCAACGGAGTAATCTTCGAACACCTCAGGCATTTCTCGGTGTGAGAATGAGACACAATTGGAATTAACCAATATCGTCGACGATTCCCTCCCTGATCCTTAGGCGGGAATGTCTCATCAACAGAACCTTCAGTTCCGCATTACTCTACCTATCAAGGGAGCAACTGGGTGCAGAAAAATAACAATAACATGCAGCCCAGGAGAGGTGACTGATCAGGTTTCCTCTCTCGTTTACCGTCCAGCTAGAATAAATTAAATAATTTACATTTCCATGTAAAATTAACAGTAAACCGTAAAAGAATTCTGTGACCGTAGACACTATCTCAATATCGGTTCCAGTCCTGCCAAGAGGACCGATAGAGATTAACAACAATGAACGGCATTTCATATGCACGTACCATGTCTCTTATGTCACAACGATAGCAGAGATCTTCCAGGCTCAAATACGGATTATTCAAACCAATCACTATGCTACTGTCCCGTATTTCTCCACTTCTAGTGGTACGGTGCTCATCAGGTTCTTAAACCCGAGAACTATTGTGGTTCCCATATTCAAAAATATGCCTACCACAATTGTATTTTCCTTCTTTGCCAAAGATAAACTTATTTGCATAGGTACTGTTGTAAATTTAATTCACCAAATTCAAGATTTTTAGGTAATAGCTCATGCGACGAGAAGACATGATATCAACTCTAAATATCATTTAAAGAAATGCAACACTCATCATCGCTCGACTTTTGTATATCTACGAGAGGCAATTATATGTGTCTCTCGTTGTCGTTGTAACAACATATACAAAATGTAAATTAAGCACTAGCTCTTTAAAGCTCGTCGATGCATATGATAGGCGCATATTATGCACTCTGCAAATCTAGCAGGAACACATAAGGGCACAAAATGTGCGACTCTCCTTATTGTTCACCAAAACATTTTATACGGTGCATATATCTTTTCCAGAAATTAAGATGAACTATTTACCACAAAAATCAATGGTGAAACGGTTCTAACATAATACCGAAGAATCTCCAATTTCGCCAATTAGGGTCGACGAAATATTAATTTATTAAAGTAGAAATATGCACACGTTCTTTATATCACAAAAGAAACTGTCTCGATATCAATTATAGGCCATTTCAAGGACCGTTGATAGAGACTGGCTAACCGTGTTAACCCGGTGTCCATTTTTCATCGCATTCCACTCTTTAGGTGAATCTACTTTGAATTCTGGAGATTATTATAGCGAAGGAATATTAAAAAAGAAAAATTTGCTATCCCCCAGGATGCAACAATTCCTTGCTTTGCCGATATTAAAACCATTAACACCTCAAAAATCATTGGTGTACCAACAAAGGAAATTTTATTCTCTAGGCTATCCAAAAGGACGTGGAAAAACCTTCCGTTGGTTGGCTAAGGAGGAAAATAACAAAATGCTACAAAACTCAAATATTAGGCTAAATTCGGAAAATCGAATAGTGTCACAAATATGAGTCGTTGCTAATACGTACCTATTTTGGATATCTCTCCATATACCGTATAATTATCTGTGCTCCAAATAGCATATACAAGACACGGTAGGATGTGTCTAACTTTCTCTTTAACAAGTCCTAATCAAAATAGGAAACCAAGTTACCATAAAAACTTATGCATAAAACTGCTCAATCAATAGTTAAATTAAATATATGCAAGAGTTGAAGAGAATTATCCATTTCGTATCGTCTGCCCCCACGTCGATTCCACGAAGCAATTCGTGTTGATAACGTTTTATAAAAGGATGTTGTTCGACCACCTTATATTTGACCCTAGTTAGTTCATGGCAGACGGATACTACTACAAAATCATACAAAATACTGATAGGAGACATTAATTAAATATAAACTGCCTAAAGAACAAATAGATTAGCAAAATGAACAAAGGAGGAGAAGCCTTATCAGTTCTCTGTTTTCATTTCTCAAAAAGCAACTTCAAGTGAAGTTCTTCTTACGATCAACAATATGTGGCTATTTATAGCCCAGGGGGAAATATAGATTTCGTACATTAGGAGACCACGTGTCTTTTGACAATATGTGGCTATTTATAGCCCAAGGGGAAATATAGATTTCGTACATTAGGAGACCACGTGTCTTTTGACGTGGCAAGGCATAACTAATGTTTATCTCTAACGAACATAGTTTATCAGCACCATTTTGACTCGTCAAGGAGGTGAGTAGATTCTCAATTTCTCTCGAGTATAATGGTGGGCCACTAATAAGCGTCATGCTTACGTAACAGGTGAATAATAAACATTATTATTAAGCAAAGAAATCAAGTAGGTGACTCAATCCAGCTTCCAGCTTTTTGCTTTCTAGCACCACTTTGTTTCATCATGTTCCTCAGCTCTGTCACTTGATTCCACATTCCCTTCTCACCTTGAATTTTTGTAAGCAACGAATAAACTGCAGGATGATCTTGTTCCAGTTTCTGCATCTCTTCAGCAGCAAACAACCCGACCTCCAGACTTGAATGCAATCCACATGCTCCGAGCAAAGCTCCCCATATTACAACATCAGGTTCATATGGCATTGTTCTTATCAATTCCACAGCCTTCTCCAATTGCCCTATTCGCCCATACAGATCCACCATACATGCAAAATGCTGAATCCCTGGTTTTACCGCATATTCTCTTTCCATCTTCTCAAAGTGCATCTCACCTTCATCTGTTAATCCGCCGCGTGCACACGCAGACAGAACATGCACCAACGTAATTTCATCTGGTCTAACTCCCACATTTTTCATACTTTCGAACTTCTCCAATGCTTTCACTCCAAGCCCATGTCCTGCAAAACCTCCTATGATCGAATTCCACGACCCCAAATTCTTCTCTGGTATCGACTCAAAAGCACTATTTGCAGCACTGATATCCCCACATTTAGCATACATATCGACAAGGGTACTTGATAATATAATGTCAACTGGCTGACCAGATTTTATTAGGCTTGTGTGAATTTGCATTCCAAATACAAGAGTTGAAAAACCTGCACAAGCACTCAAGGTACTAGACAATGTAATTTGATTAGGACAGTATCCCAGTCTCCTCATTAAAACAAACAATTCTAATGCTTCTAAAAAATGGTCATTTCGCTCGTACCCACTGATCATAACAGTCCATGACACCACATTTTTTTCAGGCATTTCATCAAAATAAAACCTAGCTTCATCAAGTTTCTTATTGTTAACGAGTCCATTGACCATAGTAGTCCAAGAAACCACATTTCTCTCGGGCATCATTTCAAAAGCTCGTCGACCTTGATCAACACACCCTAAATTCATATATCCAAAAAGCAATGCATTCCAAGAAGTAACGTCTTTCACCAAAATTTCTTCAAAGACGCGATATATTGCAACCGGACATCCCATACTCATGTAACTTTTCATCAAAGCCGATCCAGCAAATACACTAGAATTCAACCCAAGATTAACAACACATGTATGAATCTGTTGTATCAAAATACGAAACTCCGCATTTGACACTGCAGTAACCACTATAGCTATAGTGAATTCTGTAGGTTTCAACCCATTCATACTCATTTGTTTGAAATAACTAACCAACTTTTCAATATCGTTTATCCTTTGGAAACCCTTGAGCATTGTGTTCCATGAAACAACATCTCTTTCAGGCATTTCATCGAACAGTTCTTGTGCAATATGAATTTGTTCATTTTTTACATACCCGGATATAATCGAGTTCCATGTAACTATATCTCGACCTATGGGATTTTCATCAAACAGTTTTCGAGCGTCCATTAATCTACCATTACGAACACTCTCATTGATCAAACGATTCAGATTGTTCACTGAACAAAACCATCTAACTTGCGCTCGGAGCATTAAAAATTGTTAAGCTGACACTTAACAACTGAAATTATAAGAAGAAATTAATTATTGGATCAGCAATCTCCCCCCTCTTTAATGCCAGCAAGGGTTCCCGGATTCGCTAACCATGTTTTCGTTCACTTCAACGCCCGCACATTTAATCTCAGTCGTTAAACCCAATCTCCCTACATTTAATCTAACCCGTTAAATACAACAAAAAACTGAAACGCGTGATGAAATTCAGCAACCGTGAGATCTGACGCTTTTAGAATTCAGCTGCACCTCACCACCACCACCGTAACCATCAAGACCAGAACCACCCGCCACCACCACCAGTACGAACACTACTACTAGTACCACCCGCCACCACCAACACCGCCTCTGTTGGAAAATGTGGGTATAAAACAGAGGATGGAAACACTAATAGAAATTGTTGTTGTACTCAAAAGCTTTCAAGGCTCGGGTGATTTCTTTTAGACGATTATTTCTACCCTCCCAACAAATTGGCGATTGCAACAGGTATGCGAAATAATGCCTTCAGGATACAATGAAAGCCCTACAACAGGAAATTGGATTCAAGGTTTGCACCCCTTGACCCAACCAAGAACACATGAGAGAGATTTCTGATGATGCTTTAGATGGAGAGAAAACAGGTTGAATTCATTTTCTAGAATGGGAGAATTCCTTCACTACTTATAGGGTTATTCATGCCTATTGGAGATGCCTCTTCACTTCCAAAAGACACATAAGGTGTCTGTTGGGAATGGTTGTGTCCTTTATGAACCATCACACCTATTAGAGGTGTCCCTTCATCTCCAACTAACATCCATTGTGTTTATCCAACACAGAACGCTTCCCCATCATAGTGACAAACCAAAAACGAAAACAGTTTTATTTTCTAAGTTATTGAAAATATCCAACAATCTCCCCCTATTTTCAAAAACCAAAAACATAAAATAAAACTTATAAAACCTAGAGTGGCCGCATCACTCAAGTGATCGCCTCGTGCCCGAATGGGATCAAGCCAACGTAGTTCAAGCACAATTGGAGACTAAGCATCATCGCTGAAATCAATACATAAATGATAGGTATCTTCTGGGTTTGAACCTTCACTTAGTGTAAGAGACTCAAAGCCTTATCGAGATTCTATGGTGAAACCAGTCTTGAACCAAGTATCCCTTATGATAAAACCGGAGTATCCACACATATTGATTCCATAAATCATGTGTTCTCAGAGCTGCCAAGCACTATAAAGGCCTTGTGCTTATATCCTTATTCATGAGTCTTCTTTAGAGAACGGTCTTCTTCTCTTAGGAAACGGCCCACATTTCCATACTCATATAGGTAAGTCTCGAAGGTGTTTCTGCGAGACACCTTTTACTAATCACAGACTCATTAAGGATTTACATCCATCCTATTTTCTTGCAGAAAAACCAGCACTAACTTGAAATGGGAAGTTTTATGTTAGTGCTCCATAATCTACAGCCATAACTTGTTGGTACCACATTGAACCTTGTTTATCTTTTTCAAAACATAGGTTGGGTTTCTGCTATGGGAGATCAACCTTCCTTCACAGACCTTAGTCCCATTTCTATATACTTCATTGAAATTAATTCCTTTGGAAGACTCTTCATAAGAAGGTCTACCAAGATTTTCTCCGTTTCAATGGTTAACTGCAATTACTCCTTTCTTGAGTAATTGACTTACCGTTCCTTGTCTAAGACTTGTATGTCTTAACTTTTCATTATAAGTCTTGTTAAAGACGTTATAGATCATATCCTGATTCACAATTAATCAAGACCTCCTGAGATGGCTTCTTCCAAAATGGGATCTTTACAAGTTAGGTTCTAAGCCATTCCTCCACATTAATTGCATCTACTCATGCAATCAATTCTGAAAACATTATTTAAAATGTTCCTATTTGATTTTACAAAATAATTGTAACTTCTCTAGTGATCCTAATTAACATTTACCGTTAATTCACAAGGAGTCATTATAGACTTGCATACACTAGAGGCATAGAAAATTTGTAGTAAACTTATGTATTTGTTATCTCAACAAGTATAATACTTATGATGAGCAACTCCTTTACTCATGCACAACCATCTACAAATTCCTACCCAAAATATAGACAATGTTTATATATTTACATTATGTATAGCAAACGTTCACAATTTATGCATCGGTAATATCGTAACACCTCATTGTTGGATATTTGGTCGCGCGCCCAATCTTCCAACTCATTACATATTCACCGGTATTCCACTTTCCTTTTCGATGTCATTTAATACATCCCATTTTCCAAATTTTGGAACCTATAATTCTTATCGCAAGAATTATGTTCATGCCATACCGTATTTTACCCATACCAAATAGCTTGTGCGGCACGCACGTACACTATTTTAACAGGGTACAAACATCCCATAGTACTGTCATGCCTCGTGTACACCAAAGGGGATCAAGAACTTCTTAATACTGTACACAAAGTTTGTCAACGTTCACAAATACCAAACGTACTTGATTGTTCTTCTTTTCGTAAGTGACTATACCGCACTTATCATTTCCATATACCACCAACTAGTGGTAGATTCATCAAACAGTCGATGAAATCATGCATGTTAAGGGTTTAGAAAATAACTTCCCCCTTGCTGGCCTACTTCCTACACATGGAAAATCTCCAGATGACATCATCTGCTCCATTCCCACATTTCATGGCTATTGTCGCTAACATCCATGAAAACCACAGAAATGGATTTGACTGAAAAGACTGCCTATACAGGATTTTAAATATTTGTATGGATTGTTGTAATAACCATCTATCACAATACAAAATCTCAGATAAGCCTGAGAAATTTCGTCAAAACCCGTATATGTTTCTCCCTATAGTATCTTCTCTTACACAGAGAGATTAAGGTTCCACTACCATCTTCTCGCATCCTATCATTGCCACCCAATACAAACAATTGAACTCCCTATCATAAGGATAATATTACCTCTAGCCTTCAACATTTAGTAGAGGCCAAACAAAAAATTGTGTTCATGTTCCCGGTTACATGAAAGGATTTCTCCAAAATCACCAACTTTCAAATCCACAATCAGTTTTAATTGGATTGGTTCAAAAATGGTGAGGTTTTGACCAGAGACAACTGTTCATATTTCACTTCAAAGGTCATGTCCATGTACCTAAGCATTTTAAAGTAATGCCATCTCCCCCACAATTTGGAGAGATTGTGATAGAAGGCTTTTACGCTTAAAAGAAATCAACAAGGAATCCATATTCATGTTTGAAATCTCAGCGCCACCAGAGCATATATAGACATCCTATGGACCACTCCCAATCAGGCCAAAATTGTATCCATACAAATACAATCATGTACGAATTTGTCTTTCCCTGAATGTCTAGGACAAAACATGGCTTGTGCGAATTTATAACACATAATATTTATTTTCCCTGAAAACAAATATTCCAATTAAACTTCCCTTGCAATGATCCTAATAATTTATGTTGAAGGAAAAGTTTAATTTCGATCTCTTATCCATGAACCAATTTTCTCTAAAGGAGGAGTGTTCTATTTTCTTAGACGCAATTCTGGAATTTTTAAGTCCAAAAATTCAGGGAAGGCAATGGGTCACAACATTTCTACTCACTAAGAAAAGGAAATCTATCGAAGTAGAGAGAGAATTCCTTTATTGCACAAACGCTAAGGGTATATATTAGTTGCAGTTTGTATCCTTAAGACTGTATCTTACAGTTCTGTACGTTCAGATGGAAGTTATCGTGATCATCCGTGGAAAAGGACACCACTTGAACAAAATCCATAAATGGTGTCGCGAAGTTCAATCTTGAATTTAAACTAACCTGTGAGACTGAAACGTTTCTGTGTGCGTCGTTCATCCTTTGACGAAGTCATTTTGGATTGACCAGAACTTCCAGAAATATTAGGCTCGGATTCCACAATCCCATACAACAGCCTCCCATGCTCCAACTCTTGTACCCTCAGACAGGCAAGGCCCTTCCCAAACCATCCAAACAGAGTATCATCCTCCGTTGTCGAGTGAAAATTAATCGTCTAAAACTGTTGGAAAATGTGGGTATAAAACAGAGGATGGAAACACTAATAGAAATTGTTGTTGTACTCAAAAGCTTTCAAGGCTCGGGTGATTTCTTTTAGACGATTATTTCTACCCTCCCAACGAATTGGCGATTGCAACAGGTATGCGAAATAATGCCTTCAGGATACAATGAAATCCCTACAACAGGAAATTGGATTCAAGGTTTGCACCCCTTGACCCAACCAAGAACACATGAGAGAGATTTCTGATGATGCTTTAGATGGAGAGAAAACAGGTTGAATTCATTCTCTAGAATGGGAGAATTCCTTCACTACTTATAGGGTTATTCATGCCTATTGGAGATGCCTCTTCACTTCCAAAAGACACATAAGGTATCTGTTGAGAATGGTTGTGTCCTTTATGAACCATCACACCTATTAGAGGTGTCCCTTCATCTCCAACTAACATCCATTGTGTTTATCCAACACAGAACACTTCCCCATCATAGTGACAAACCAAAAACGAAAACAGTTTTATTTTCTAAGTTATTGAAAATATCCAACAGCCTCCACCTCAAGCACCATTAACATCAGAATATTTCTATTCAATTTTATTTATCAATCGAATTCCAATAAATAAAAGTAATCAGCACAATTTCTTCTTCCATTTCTATTACATACAATCAAAAACAACAGTATATGGTATAGATTCCAACTGAAAAACAACACAATTTTCCCTAACCTCCTAAAAGACAATTAAATTATTCAAGTAAGGAAGATTCTAAATAACAATCAAATTATCAAATAAACTCAGCTACTTATTTTGACTAAGATCACATCTGAACTAGGAAGATTAAGAGAATGGACTGTAGCAAAAAGGAGAATAATACCAAATGAAAATTAGGAAACCCCCATCGCTGATTATATCACACACCGTAACCCATCGCTGATTTTATCAAAGTGCAACATTGAGCTTAATCTCCTCAAGCTTTTTACAGCTTCAGTAAGGAAGATGGAGAGAAAGAGAGTTGGAATTCAGAGATGGACCAGGTGGTGGAATCAGAATTTTTGAGATGGACAAAAGAACAAACTTGACCAGGTGGTGGAATCACAAGATTTAGGCATTGAGGTGCTGTGCCACGCGTATAACACTGGCCAAAACACTGGAATTTTAACGCACACGTGCATAGCACGTGCACCCTACTTGTTATAGTAGTACGAGTTGTAAGTACATAAGTGTAATTAGAGTTTGATACGGACATTAGAAGTGATAAGTTGACATTTAACAATCGATTACGACAATACGACCCGTAGTCATTGGTGAGGACTACATTCACACATGCGTGCACTTATTGTGACGTTTACTGTTTACAAGCCATGTGACAGATGTTAAGACCATTTTTAATTCTTTATTAATCTTAATTAAATACAAAATTAATTTAGAAAGAAAAAAAAAGATTAAAGAGAAGAAAAGTGTAAGTTGGGTACTTCCCTACTCGGATTGACAGCATAGTGGTGCGTATCATGTGTCACTATAGTAAAATTGTTGAATAACAATACCAGCGATCTGAGTTTGAAACTCATCTATATTGGGATGGGCAAATTTAGAAAATACTCCCTCCGTTCCAATTTACTTGATGTTTTAAGTTTTTTTTTGTGTTACAAAATAGATGAGGGTTTAAGTATTTTTCCTAAATTCTCACTGATTTACCCTTGCATTGGAATCACAACATACCATTAATTCTTATTGTAATTAATAGATAAATGATTATTCCAAGGATTTGGAAGGAATATTTGGTTTATCCCAAGTAAATTACAATGGGATACGTAATTTACATTAAATCTAGAAACTAAAAACTAGGTGGTTTAAAATTCTAGGAAGCTATTAATATGTGTAAATTTAGAAAAAAATTACTCTCTATGTTGTTTCTTAATTTGCGTGAAAAATTCTATAACATCAAGTAAATCGGAACGGAGGGAGTATTGTTTTTGCTTTTCAAATGCAGCTTTCCGGGACAATAAAACGGAAGTGGGAATGTTTAGACAAACCAGATTGAGGCTGAAATGAATGTTCAAAATGAGATCTACACACACAGAAACTATTGCCATGCAATATCAGTTCAATTGGACATCCAATGTGAGTTGTTTGATAATCAAGTGGATTAGCATCAGCTGGAAGAATCTATACATTATTTGGATTAATTAATGTGTCATAAATTTAAAATTGAAGTCTAACAATTATTAAGAATAATTGTTTAGTGAGAATGACAAAGAACAGAGAAGATACTTATGATGTAATTGAGAATGCACGTTCGTGGGGTCAGAAGTAAGATACGAATGATTTAGATATGGAATTGTTGATTTGATTTGGTTATCAGAGGGGCTAACACTAAGTTGATACATCTATTCCCATAATCAGGTACAGTCAGCGGCCGAGCTAAGAAATATTGATTGGGGGACAAATGTATGGGCAGAAGGCCGCCCAAATTTTTTGGACGTTTTTGTTATTAGATTTCCGATATTCATCATATATCATCACTAAATTTGATACCTATGAGCAAATTTTAATACCAATCACATCTATCACTACCTTCTTTGAGACATTTTGTAAGGCTTGTGTTTGTAAATTTACAATCTAAGCTTATATTATTTCATTTTGCTTAAACCTAAGCGTGGACAAATCTTAAAAACACCTAAAAACCAAAGGTTGATTATATGATTTTGGGATTCTAGGGAGGACAATTGTCCTCCCTAGTCCTAAGGTGGCTCAGCCCTTGGGTACAGTTATATTTGCTTACGACTTTATAAATATCCATTTTAAACTACAGTAAAACTTAATAGTCATGGGACTGTTAAATTCTATCAATTTAGCGAGGATTAATTTATCGATAAATTAATAAGTTATTATTATATCGAAACATACCAAGTTTAACTTTAAATTTCTAAAATAAGGGTGTAGTATCAAATATTTAGAGATTTTATTTTCAATTCAAATTATTTTCTAATTATTTTATTGCATATTATGTGTACAAATGTAAATACTTTAATGTTAAAATTAAAATAAGAAAACACAATAAAATCCTTTCGAAATTTCTCAAGGGAGTACAAAAAAATTAAAGATGAAGTCCAATGTATTTAAAATGTGAACAAAAATAAATAACCGTAGGGAGGGAGTAATTAATTTATGTATTAGTTGGGCCTTATTGGTAACTTAAATTTTTTATTATCTTATAAATTTAGCACATTAGCCCAAATCGGGACTGGCAAAAAATATTAGCTTAGCAAAATTATTAATTTATCGGGGATTAATTTAGAACGCGCAATTGGGGATATAAAAAGAACCTTTAATTGGGGGATATAGAAACTAATTGGGGGATATGAATTACTTCCCCCAACCAAAGGTGGCTGATAAGGGGTGTCTTTTGGGTGCGAAATACCAAAACACCCTTTCATTAATTAAAAATCATTATGAAAAGACTGTAATGCCCTTTCCCTAAAACAATAAAATCTAAATACCAAATTCATATATCCCCCAATTCAATTTGTACCGGCATAGCATAGGGTTAGGTTTTCAAAAAAAAAATTTCTTAATCTTCTTCGTCATCGTTCATTCTTCATCGACGATTAATCGTTAAATCAAAAATTTCTTCGTTGACTAACCTACCATAACCATGCCTCCGAGAACCAAATCAAAAGCAAAAGCGAGAACCAAATCGAGTGCTCAACAAACACATGAACAACGAATCGAGAACATTGCTCACCAACTAGAAGAGGAAGAATCATCGAACTCGGATGATCAACCAATCATGGATTCTCTGAGAAGGTAAGTGATTTTTGAACTCATTTATGATTGTTTGAATCGATTTGTAGCCATGGGTTTAGGTTAGAATTGCCATGACTATTTGAAACCGTCGAGTTACAATGATACCGGCATAGGATCTGTGTTTGAATACCATGCCGGTTTAGATACCGGCATAGAATTTGGGTCGAACACCATGCCGGTTTAACTTCCTGAAATTAATATTTTTTTTACCGGCACACAATTATGGTTGAATGCCATACCGGTTCTAATTCATGAAACTTAATTTCTTAAACCGGCATACAAATTTGGTTGAAGCTTATGCCGGTAGTCGACTAAAAACACACATGAACAATTTTATTTATACCGGCATGCATTAGTTCAGTTAGCCAATGCCGGTATTACACTTAAACCATTCAGGAACATCACTGAAATTGTGGTAGATACCGTCACACAATTTAGTTTGCGCAAGATGCCGGTACTGTTAAACCGGCATACCTTCGTTTAATAAGACAATGCCGGTATTGCACTTGAACCATTCAAGAACATCACTTAATTTGTGGTTGATACCGGCACACCATTTAGTTTGCGAAAGATGCCGGTACTGTTAAACCGACATTCGTTTGTTCAATTATCAAATGCCGGTATTACACTTAAAACATTCAGGAACATCAAAGAAATTGTGCTCGATACCGGCACAAAGTTTAGGTTACGCAGAATGCCGGTACAACGATACCGGCATGCTAGATATTTAAAAGTGTATGCTGGTACATGTTACCCGCATTTGTTTGTTTAGTAGTTTCTTATGTTTGTTATGTTTGCTTATGTTATAGGTCAAAATCCAAAGAAGCGAAGAAAAATAAAGGTCCTATTCTCACTAAGAAAAGGAGGAAGGACGGTCTTGATACTCCTCAGTCCCTCCCTCCACGGGGGAAAGACGCAGGTCGCAAGAAGCGTTTGGGGTTTCAAACAAGAGGGTCATTTTGGGAGAGTGGTGGTGAACGTAGTGCAGTTGTAATCAGTGAAGGTACTGAAATAGTTGAGGAAGATGAGCATGATGAGGGTGGAGAGGAAGATGATGAGGTTCACCCAAGTCAATTAGCAAGCCAACACGAAGTTGGTGGGCCAAGTGAACAACCGACACAAGACAAAGCCAAAGGCAATGGCAAAGTGAAAGTTAAAGGTTCCCACCTTCCCCATGTTGATGACATGATACCCGATAATGATGATGGTAAACTTTGGGGTCAAGCTCCCGACCCGAAAGTACTCTTTGGATACAAGCACACTTGGGCTCGTACTATCTTTCAAACATATGTAAGCATTTTTTATTTTGTGCATGTGCATTGTTTTATCTTTTACATCATATCTTAATCGCATTATCTCTTATTTGTAGGATCAATCTCTTTTCATACATGTCCTCGGTAAGATACCAATAAACTTTCTCCCAATCCTTTAGAAATTCCAACCACCTTTTATGATTTTCACCGTGTTCTTGGTCGACTCGCTCATTTATCTTTCCTCTTTCATTTTCTTCTTCTTCGGGTGATAGTTTCTCTTTGCGAACATCTTCCTCCAGTCTAGCAACCATTCTCTTCTTAATATCCGCCTTAGAGGGTTCGAACAAAGCATGACAATGTTTTTTCACATTTTCACCAATATGATATGTACATAGGAAATTTTGTGCATCCGGATATACGTCGGATATGGCATTCATTAGTGCGGCAAATTGATCAGTTATGATGACCTTCGGTGATCGGTTTTACGGGAACAATAATTTCAATTGTCGCAATGCCCAATGATAATTGTAATCCTTCTCGTTTTCCATTAAACACCAAGCTAATGTGAATGTTACCTTGTCCGATGTTTGCCCCACGATGTTGAACAACGACATGTTGTATTTGTTTGTCTTGTAGGTGCAGTCCATCATAAGATTATCACAACACGTATGAGCCAATTGTGAAAGCAAAGGATGCGAAATGAATATTTGAAGCGACTTCTCGTCCGGACCTCTTTTAATGATACGCGTGTAGTTGTGATCCCAAACTATCTTCTCAAATTCTTGCATAACACTCCTCCCTTCCCATTCCAACCTTTTAATGGTTGCTTGTGCGCTATAAATTGTACTTAGTGAAGAAACGTTCATCTTATCCTTTTCCTTGAAGGTTAGGAGAATCACTCTTGGTTTGATACATGCTTTTGTCATCATCTTGACATCCTCGAATTGATCAGGTTTTAGCTTCACAACTAGGGAGTGACCTACAAAATCTTTCGGATCGGGGTGGTTGTGACGGCCAAACCACACCTTACATTCCCATTTTTTTTCTTCTTTTATTTCTCCTCTTAGATAGAATACAAGATTAAAGGGGCACTCATCCTTCCTCGTAACTGTATTGTATACCCTCTTAGTCTTCTTTTCATATACATAATCCTTTCTCTTATGTCTATTCTCCTTGTATTTTCCGCTTCTCTCACAAACCATCTCAAAACGAACAGCTGAATGCTGGCTATTCCTCACTAAGACACGCATGTTCTTAAGAGCCGTCGTTTTTGCCCAAGCAATTGCTTCATTTTCATATTTTATTCCCTACATAAGGGAAAAAATGGGAGATTACAAGCAAATCCCAACATAAATTGTAACACCTAGGTGAAAGTATTGTTTGGAAACATACCCGAGGCATTTTATAGTATTCCGACGTATCCCGATGGAGCGGTTTGGAGACTGGTTGATCGATGTATGTCACAATCTAAGGAATGAATGAAAAGAAAATTTGATTAGTTCAAAACCGGCATTGTATATGAGTAAAGTAAACTGCCGGGATTAGTGACCGGCATACATGGTAATTGACTTTCCATGCCAGTAGTAAAACCGGCATCTTCGACGTCTAAGTTACCATGCCGGTTTACTAAACCGGCATAATTAGATCAAAGATATGCCTGCCGGTATTTAAGTTCAACCTATCAGAAACTTCTATATGTTTTTAACGCAAAACCGGCATCTTCGATGTCTAAGTTACCATGCCGGTTTACTAAACCGGCATAGTTAGTTCAAAGATATGCCTGCCGGTATTTAAGTTCAACACATCAGAAACTTCTGTATGTTTTTAACGCAAAAACGGAATCTTCGACGTCTAAGTTACCATGCCGGTTTACTAAACCGGCATTGTAATTCAGTTACTCACACTGCCGGTTTGAATATTCCTAAGAATATTTAGTGGTTGGTAAAAAGTTTAAATGTGTACCGGCATGCAATCTTGGCTTGAACACCATGCCGGTTTGTGGTAGATCAGTTGTATTATTGTACCGGCATATATATTTGTATGAATACAATGCCGGTTATGGAAGTTCCGGCATGGTATTCATACAACGAGCATGCCGGAACTATTGTTTTTGCAGACAGAAATGGCGGTTTCAAAAAAAAATAAAAAAAAATCGACCTCTTTGAAGCATTACCTGTGTGTTGGGGTTGCTTGTATGCTGAATATGTTTACTTTCTTGCGTTGGTTCTTCACAAAACCCTTCATGGTAACGAAAATCATGATTCAAAGGTGTTGGTTCATCATACAACAATTGTGAGTTGTTATCATTAACCGAAGATTATTGTTGTAATTGAGCTAAAGATTCAGCAGCTTCAAGTCTCTCATCACAATCATCTTCCATTTTCAAAAAAAAAATTCTACTCAAATTTTTTTCCACTCCTATTCTCAACTAACCCACACAAATACAAATAAACATAAATACACTAATTATATCCCCCAATTCATTAAGATTTTACTAATCAGGATTAGTAACTAATTATGATTAGTGAGGGTTAAATTAGGAATTAATAATTTAATTATATAAGGGGTAACCCAGCTAGGATATTTGGATCCCTATTTTGTCATTTTGTTATATCCCCCAATTAGTTTCTATATCCCCCAATTAATTGTTCTATAAAAACTAATTGGGGGATATGAATTACTTCCCCCAAACTTAGGTGCCTGATAAGGGGTATTTTTTGGGTATAAAAATACTAAAACACCCTTATATTAATAAAAAAACCTTATGAAAAGACTGTTATACCCTCCCAAAAAAAATAAAAAACTTACAATCAAAACCAAACACAAAATCATTTACCCCCCATTTCTATACCGGCATAGTCGTGTGAGGTTATGGTTCCGAAAAATTTTGCATCCTCTTCATCGACGATTAATCGTTAAATCAAAAATTTCTTCGTCGATTAACTTACCCGAATCATAACCATGCCTCCACGGAAGAAAAAAACTTCCCAATCGAACCCAAGTCAAGCGAATCCAAGTCAAGCGAACCCAAGAACGATTGCTCAACAGAAATTGAAAAAAAAACTTTGTTTGATTGCTCAAGAGGAAGAAGACAAAGAAGCAGAGTTATCGGACGATGAACTATTAGCAAAGATGGCTTCTGTGAGAAGGTTAGTCATTTTGAACTGTTTAATTAGTGTTTCACTCGATTTGTAGCTATGGGTTTAAGTCAAAATCGCGAAACCCTAACTGCAAATTATCAGTTTCAGAAGTTCTGGCATTCAATTTAGTATGAATACCGCACCGGTAGTTAAAACCGGCATGCAATCTATGATGAATTCCATGCCGGTAGATATCCCGGCGGAATATTTAGTATGAATACCACACCGTAAATTGGTACCGGCACTCAATCTAGGTTGAGTACCACACCAGTATTGAACTTCTAATATACAGAGACCCATTGTTTAGTGCGTTGTACCGGCATAAATTGAATTTTACAAGTCATACCGGAACTCTTTTTTTGGTATCCAGGATTTTTAGAATTTTTTCCGGCATTTTCGACATTTAATTTTGTATGCCGTTACTTTAATCCGGCATGAACGTTTATTATATAAATATGCCGGTATTGGTGTAAATTTATCCAGGAAAATTTCTGAAGTATACCGGCATTTTCGACGTTTAATTTTAAATGCCGGCATTTATACCCGGTATGAAAGTTTATTATTCATACATGCCGGAACTAGCTAACGGCATGGTTTGTATGCCGGTATTAATTTCGTGCTTCTTTTGAAATAGATCTAAAGCCAGGGAGGCCAAAGCAAAGGAGGCTAACAAAGGAAAATCTAAAGTTGTTGTGACTAAGAAAAAAAGGAAGGATGGTCTTGATACTCCTCAGTCTCTGCCTCCTCGAGGGAATAACAAAAAGTGTTTGGGTTTTGAGACAAGAGGGGATATTTGGGAGAGTGGTCGTGATCGTAGTATTCTTGTAATCTGTGAATCTACTGCAGCTGTTGAGGAGGAAGATGAGGAAGATGAGCAAGATGAAGAGGAAAGTGAGGAGGAAGACAATGATATTGATCCAACTCAATTAGAAAACCAAAGCCAAGGAGTAGTTGAACAAGGTGGTCCAAGTCAACAACCAACACAAGGCAAGGGGAAAGGAAAACGCAAAGCAAAAGTTAAAGGTGAACACCTTCCTCATGTTGATGACATGATACCCGACCTTGAACGTGGTGAAATTTGGGACGCGGCTTCACTTGTTCCAGGCCATCTATTTGGCTAAAAGCACTCATGGGCTCGTACTATATATCAGACTTATGTAAGAATTTCTCTTTCGTGCATATGTACTGTATTTATGCAAAATCTCTTAAAATCTCTTAATCATTATCTCCTAATTGTAGGATCATAAGAAGGTTGTGTGTGTTTTCCGAAACCAAGCCGCAGCTGATTGGGATTTGTCTCTAGAGCATGATGATGTCCAAGCAATAGTAAAGGAATCTGGTCTATATCCTTTAGTTTAAAATTATGTGAAGCCCGATATTGTAACCGTCAATTCCTTCGTCGAAAGGTATCATGGTGAAACTGATACAATGCACTTCCCGTTTGGAGATATGACCTTGATCCCTGATGATGCTCAAAACATTCTAGGCTTGAAATTTATCGGCAAATCAATTGCAGAACGAGGTGAATTTGAGCTAGAATGGACGAAGTTGCACGAGCTTACTAACAAGTTGTTTGGTTGGGACTACAAAGAGTCTGTGGAAAGCTTCTATGTATTAAAGGTTAGTAGGAAAAAGATATTCAAACTGACCCTGCTTAAGAAGAAGTTTGCAAACATAAAGAAAATAAGTGTGGAGGATGGATGGGACCCCGCACAGATTTGTTATACGGCCGCCGCGTACCTGTTATACATCTTGGGCACTCGGGTATTCCCTGACACTAGTAGAAACAGGGTTAGTGAAAATTTCCTTCAGTACTTGGATCCGTTGGATGGGGTCTTTACCTATTCATGGGGCACCGTTGCAATGTCACATTTGATGACGGAGATGAGAAGGGCCTCTAAGGCGGTTACAAACCAATTCGTCGGGAATTTCACTCTACTCCAGGTACTTTTGTTTTTAAACTTATGTTCTTATTTATATTTTTCACGTGTATCCTTGTTATGTATTTAGAAACAAAATTTACTGACTTTTATATGTATAATTTCAAATTTGTATAGGTGTGGGCTTATGAAAATTTCCCAACATTTTTCAAGGACCACCCCTTTTTGAAGTTTAATCCTGATGTTAACCCCCAGGATCCTAGAGCAAAGAAATACGAGTTCAACGCTCATCCGAAGCCAGGTAACAATGGTCGACTGATAAAAATGAGATTTGCTCTTGACGCGATGACTACCAAGGATGTTGTGTTCGACCCCTACAAGGAGGCTAGAGATAACCGTCAATACACTTGGCAACGTAATTCTGGTTCACTTCGTAAGACTCTCCTTTTGATGGTACGTAATTCTGGTTCACTTCCTATCTTTTGAATGTTTACCTATAAACCTATAAAAGACAACGTACTAATGGAAATATATAACAACAACGTTCACACCTAGAAAATTTTGGAAACTGGCTTAAATGCAAGATCAAGAAAGGAGAGGTGCTGACCCCGGAAGAAATAAATACAATTGATGAGAAGATTGACAAAATTGAAGATCCAGATGCAAAGGACTTGTGGACTCCAAAGAAAAAGAGGGTTCACAAGAATCCAAGGACCGAGTGATCTAAGATGTTTGTTAATGTTTCTTTTATAGTATTAGATATGTTTGAACAATCTACTATCGGTTTATGTTTATGTGTGTGTCTTGCTAAACTTTGAAATCTTTGGTTCATTTGTTTTCGGTTTGGAACATCTTAACTTTACATATGGTTTGTTAAACAATCTAGTCTTTGCTTATGTTATTATGTTTATGTGGATTTCATTCGTTTTTGAGATGTGGATTTCATCTCTTTTTCAAAACCGGCATGGTAGAAATTGTACAACCAATGCCGGTACTCTGTCTTTCCCTTACGACAAATTGATAACCCCATGCCGAAAATCTGTTTTCTTTCAAGAATTAATATATTTATAATTCTGGCATTGATACGATTTTGAATGTAGTGCAGGTACTCTATCTTTCCCTTACGAAAAAATGTTTTTGTTACCGTGTCGTCATTATCGTGAAGTTATTATTTATGCCGGAAGTTATTTTAATATCTCTGTGTACTAATGGTTAGTTACCGGCATAAAAGAGAAAAGTATTTCTAAACCGGTATAAGTTCCGGCATTGCAGAGTTTGAATTAAATCATGCCGACACGTACATAGCATATGGTTTAATGATTACAACTCAAACTTCAAAAAAAAAAAAAAAAAAGGTTGCGTATGTCGGAACCACATATATCCAAATTACTCATCATTGCTTCCACACGTATAATGCCAAGAGGTTGTGTACATAGCAAAGTTTGAATTAATCATTATTACTCTTCAAGAGGTTTCTTTGATAAGGCCAACGCATCCTAAAATTGGTGATTATCCTCATACAATGCCATTCATCCTTTCCAAATATTTGGATCTAGGTCCTTGTTTTTAACCATCGCACAAACAGGTGGCAATGGACAATTGTCCTTGAGTTTTGGAATAACGAAATGATTGTCGTTCACGAACGCCAAAACAACTCTTCTCTTCTTAAGGGATCCTTCGCATTTTTGCCACTTTGGTGTAAATGTTGTGACTACGGTGGGGGTAAAATAATGAACAACACATCTAAATGTATCTGCCACTAGATGCCCACAAAGAGGCATTCTCATCCAATATTCAGAAGGAAGAAACTTCATCTCTTGCTCGGGACCTAATACTCGTTGATACATATCATCAAACCTCTCGCCTTCACCAAGAAATTGCTCATAAAATCTCTTCTTGTTCACAAGTTGTTCGGCCATCCTCGTTCTAGCATATTTGCATGGTGTCATACCTCAACTAACCGCCGTGTCAAAGATTCCTAATTGTTCGGTCACAGCATGATAGCCACAATTTCCATTTCCATCGACATCATCTGTATACACAATAAACTCACGAATAGCCTCAGGAAGTTGGTCTATGTAAGAGTCTATATTCGAATGGTAGTGTCTATAAGTCCAACCCGTTTGCGAATCCTTATACATCATCATATTACCAACTTTTAGATTAATTATATCCAAACCATCCTCTGCAATCCCTACACTCCAAATGCCTTCAGTATTTGACGGGAGAATATTCTTCCTTGGCCTACCCCTACCCCTTTTCTTTGGAACCTCCAATACATTGACTAAGGGTGTGGCTTCGGAATGATCACCTTGTTGTCCTTCGTATCTCAATGTTGGTACATTTGGCAGCCTACCCCTTTTCTTTGGAACCTAAAATACATCGACTACGGGTGTGGCTTCGGAATGCTCAACTTGTTGTTCTTGGTAGCCCAATCTTGGTACCTTTGGCGGCCTACCCCTTTTATTTGGAGCCTCCAATACATTGACTAAGGATGTGGCTTCGGAATGCTCACCTTGTGGTTCTTGGTCGCTCAATGTTGGTACCTTTGGAGGCCTACCCCTTTTCTTTGGAACCTCCAATACATCGACTATGGGTGTGGCTTCGGAATGCTCAACTTGTTGTTCTTGCAAGCTTGACGTTGGTACCTTCGGTGGCCTACCCTTTTTCTTTGGAACCTCTGATCCATCGGTTTTTGGTGTGGATACGGAAACCGGCGCTTGTTGTTGACTTGTTAATGGTTCCTTCCTCGGTCTACCCCTTTTAATTGGAACCGGCGCTTCCGCCAATCAGATTTCTGAAATCTCACTTGCGGATAGATCTCGTATCTTGGTTGTCGCGAGTTCTTCTTCACGTCGAGTCATTCCTTTGAAATATTTCCTTTGTTTTCTCCTTGAAACTTTAGTTTGGGGTCTACCTATCAGATCTCCATTTCCTGGCTCTTCACTTGCTTTGATCCATGGGCGAGTAATTATCCTTAGTTGGCTCAACAATACTTGTCGGCTAGCCGAGTTTCCAAGAGAGTAAGCTTCATAGAATTCCTTTGCTTCATTTGTATCCCATGGTGATTGTCCGGGAGCTTCCGTAGGGGGAGGGTCAAAAGATAGTTTCCTCCAAAACGGATCAATAACCTCAATAGGTATAACTTCTTTATACTTCACAAGTAAATGACGACAAGGAAGCCCCAATGAAGACATGTCCGGACAAATACACACATCACCTGGTTTTCCATAATTTTTCTCATATGCCATTTCTCTCATCATATGTTTTATTGCCCAATGAGAGACGTTGAACTCTATTCCTTGGAGCAACTCAGTATATTGAAGAAATTGATTCATCCTTTCCATTGAGCTTTTCTCAAAAGCCTTCTTGATCCTATCGATATCAGCCTTAAAGTATTGCTCCATTGCCTCGGTGATCGTAACAACGTTGCCTTGCCCAGACTGGATGAGATCTTTAAATCTACCATGAGCGGATTCTGCTGCGCTAGTTGCTTCAGTTTTGAAATGCATATACCGGTTTGTCCATGCACGCACAAATTTTTCCTTGTACTTATCCAATAATTTATCCCGACAATATGAGACGGCGCTTGGATACACTTCCTTATATTTAGCACTAAACATATTCAATCTCTTTTCATATATATCCTCGGTAAGAGACCAATAAACTTTTTCCCAATCCTTTAGAAATTCCAACCACTTTTTATGATTTTCATCGTGTTCCTTGTCCACTCGCTCTTTAATCTTTCCTCTATCATCTTCTTCTATTTCGTGTGATAGTTTCTTCTTGCGAACATCTTCCTCTAGTTCAGCAATCATTATCTTCTTAATATCCGCCTTAGAGGGTTCAAACAAAGCATGACAATGTTTTGTCACATTATGACCTATATGATACGTACATAGGAAATGTTGTGCATCCAGAAATACATCAGATATGCATCCAGAAATGTTGTGCATAGGAAATGTTGTGCATCCAGAAATGCATCCAGAAATACATCAGATATAGTGCGTCATCTTGATTGGTTACTATGACCCTCGGAAATTGATTTTCCGGGAACAATAATTTCAATTGTCGTAATGCCCAATGATAATTGTAATCCATCTCGTTTTATATTAAACACCAAGCCAATGTGAATGTTACCTTGTTCGATGTTTGCCCCACGATGTTGAACAACGACATGTTGTATTTGTTTGTCTTGTAGGTGCAATCCATCAAAAGAACACCACAACATGTATGAGCCAATTGTGAAATCAAAGGATGCGCAATGAATATTTGAAGGGGATTTTCGCCCGGTCCTATTTTAATGATGCGCGTGTAGTTGTGATCCCAAACTATCTTCTCAAATTCTTGCATAACGCTCCTCTCTTCCCATTCCACCCTTCTAATGGTTGCTTGTGCGCTATAAATTGTACTTAGAGAAGAAACGTTCTGATCATCCTTTTCCTTGAAGGTTCTGAGAATCACTCTTGGTTTGATACATGATTTGGTCATTATCTTTACATCCTCGAATTCATGAGGTTTTAGCTTCGCAACTATGGAGTGACCATTAAAATATTTCGGATCCCGGTGGTTATGTAGTCCAAACCACACCGTACAATCCCATTCCTTTTCTTTGTCTCTTAAATTGAATACAAGCTTAAAGGGGAAATTATCCTTCCTCGACATAGTCTTGTATACCCTAGTAGTCTTCTTTTCATATACATAACCCTTTCTCTTATGGCTATTCTTCGCATATTTACCACTTCTCTCGCAAACCATCTCAAAACGAATTTTTGAACCTTGGGTATTCCTCACTAACACACACTTGTTTTTAAGACCCGTCTCTTTTGCCCAAGCAATTGCTTCCGCTGGAGATTTAATTCCCTACATTAGGACAACAATAGAAGATTATAAGGTTCATAACAAGCAATCACCACATAACGTTCTAAAAATTAGGTGAGCTGTATTGTTTGGTAACATACCGGAGGCATCTTATAGTATTCGGACGTATCCATTCCAAGCGGTTTGGAATTTTTTGGATCAATGTGTGTCACAATCTAAGGAATATACGAAAACAAAATTGAATTAGTTCAAAGAAAATAAAAAAAATACCATGTCGGGTACCATTTTCGGCGTGCTCGACATTAGTTCCGGCATTGAATGTTCTTGAACACAAAGGCCGGAAGAGTCCATACCGGCATTCTCGCTAAACAAGGTACAAGCCGGTAACTGGAGCCGGCATTCTCGACATGTGATTTTTCCAGCCGGAACCAAGCCCCGATATTAAGGTAATTTTAAAAGCAAGCCGGGAAAAACTACCGGCGTTCAAGATATTTTATGTACTACGCCGGTATTGGAGTTCAAAAATCTTAAACTCCTTGATGCGATTCTGTAAGTACCGGTATCGTCAGGTACGAGTAAACCATGCAGGTTGGAATATTCGGTGTTAGGTAAAAAGCATAACTGAATACCGGCATGCATAGTTGGTTTCAATACCACGCCGGGAAAGATTTTAAAATAGGGGATATGTTGTACCGGCATGAAAAAGAGAATAAATACCATGCCGGGAAAGTTTTTAAAATGGGGTATATATTGTACCGGCATTAAATGGACTTTAAATACCACGCCGGGAGACTGTTTAAAATGGGGGATATAGTGTACCGGCATGCGTGTTGTATGAATACCACGCGCAAGAAGACTGGTTCCTATGATAGTATTCATAAAACGACAATGCCGGTACTAAGCTTTTACAGGGGAAAAAATGGCGGTTTCTAAAAGAAAAATCAAATTTTCGACCTCCTTGAAGCATTACATGTGTGTTTGGGTTGCTTGTATGATGAACATATTTACTTTATTGGGTTGGTTCTTCACAAAACACTTCATGCTCACGAAAATCATGATTCAAGGGTGTTGGTTCATCATATAACTCCAATTGTGAGTTGTTATCATACACCGAAGATTGAAGATATGATTGTTGTTGTAGTTGAGCTAAAGATTCAGCTGCTGCAATTCTCTCATCACAATCATCTTTCATTTTCTAAAAAAAAAATCCACTCAAATTTTTTTCCTCTCCTTCTACTCCTCACTCACACAAATTAAAATAAAAACACACACTAATCTATCCCCCAAATACTTAAGAATTTACTAATTATTATTAACCACTAAACATGATTAGTGAGGGCTAGATTAGGAATTTAAAAAATAATTACATAGGGGATAACCCAGAATTGCTATTGGGACACCGTTTTTATCTTGTAGCTATATCCCCCAATTAATAAAAGTATCCCCAATTGCGCGTTCTTAATTTAACGAAGTTCTATTGTAAAGTAAATTACATGGTACCCGTAACACTCGCCCGGACAAATTATTTTCAATCAAATTCATTGTAATATGCTTTTGACTGTATTTTTTTTTCTTTTTGATGCGTTTTGACTGTATTTCATTACACACAATCTATTTGTTTGTATTTGATTACACACAATCTATTTGCTTAAAAAAAAAGATAGGCCGATTGCCGATCTAAGTTTGCAAGAACTCGTTCTACTTGTTTTAATTGGTTTAATAATATAGCTGGCCGAATTATAACTCTGATTCAGTAGGATAAAAACAATATGTAAGCTTTTATCCCCGGTAGAAATCCTCCTTCCTATTAAGAAAATAGATTGCCAACTTATTTCTTTTAAAGTAAATTTTTTCTTATATCTCTCTCCGTCCCATTCATTTTTGAAATTTGTCCCATATGACTTATATCATTAACCAAGGGGATATTTTTAACACTACCTTTTTAATTAATTATTGTTAGTATAAGAAATATGTATAATTTGATAGTCATGTTAATATTCGTTAGGTGTTTTAAAATATTTTTCGATGGTATAAAATTTTACGAATATTCGTGGTATAGTTTGAGAGATAACTCATTTCTACATTTTACTAATTATTATCTAATAGGGTATAATTGTAAAAAAAGAACAATTAATTGGGGGATATGTTCCGGCATGGGTTTTTATCGAAAAACCATGCCGGAACACCATTTACCATGCCGGTTTCATTAAAACCCCATGCCGGAACATATCCCCCAATTAGTTTTCATATCCCCCAATTAATTGTTCTAAAAAAATACTTCAAAATACTCCTATCTTCACCTTTCCTTAAGAATTGTGCAAACTTGAACTAGGTCATCTATTAATGACGGAGGGAGTACAACAAAAACAAGGGAAAACTCTTGCGAGGTGATCACACTATTTCTGTTGTTATTAGAAGTGCCAAAATGCATCGTCCAGCAAGTCAGAATACATCGTTTCCGGCCATTAAGTTACTGAACAAAAGACTTAAGTTTGGACCATTCCAATAAAACTCTTCCAATTACTCGATATATGAACTATTATGTTACGGGTTGAGGTTAGTTGTGCACCAAGTTTGTTTTGGGGTATATTATTTATATGTCTTTACTTTTGACAACCGATAAATATATCCTTATACAACAATAAATATGTTCTTACTTTTTAATAACCTTATCCATTTAAAATTATATTACATAAATATCCTCACCATCAACATTCAACTACCATTCCATCACCAACCTTCAACGACCACCACCTACCAAACGCCACCACCACTAATATTCCACCACCACCAATCTGCCACCACCACCACCTGTCTGACACCACCATTGACGCCACCATCACCGGTCCACCGCCGCCACCACCACTATTGCACCACCACCACCATTCTACCACCACCACTGACGCTACCACCGATGGTCCGCCGCCTCCGCCGCCACCACCACTACTATGCCGCGGCCACCACCAAATTAGGGGATCAACAGCAATAGTTGATCCAAAAAGAAAAAAAAGATCAACAGTAGAAGTTGATCCAAATTAGGGGATCAACAACAGTAGTTGATAAAAAAAAAAGGATCAACAGTAGAAGTTGGTCTAATTTAGGCGATCAGCAATGGTAGTTGATCCACTAAATTGTATCAACAATGAAAGTTGATCCATGTAAATGGAGTGAACTTGGCGTGACTCGAACATGCATCATCCGACATGGAGTCAGTCATGCTACCATTGCACCACAAGTTCAACATTGGAAGAAATTTGCATGATTTAAACTACAAGCATGATTTACTAATCCAAGAAAATGTTGTCAACAAATAGAAGTTGAAAAGGATCAACAACAATAGTTGATCCCATAAAAAATTGGGTCAACAACAACAATTGATCCCCATAAAAACATATAAACAACAACAATTGATCATCACATGTAACTTCATAAACAACAACAGCTTCAAGACCAAGCTCTCCATCTGAAGCCAAACACAAAACAACACCAACAACTTCATTTCTACTCCTATAATCTTATCAACTACACGCCCACCAACTTCAGCATCCCACCAATTTCACCTCTTCGATCTCCAGTTACAATAAAAAAAAACTACCATAGACAAGACACAAAACATCCACATCCACAACCACCGTCACCTCCACTACGACATCATTCACCACCACATCAACAGTACCATTTACCAGCAACAACCTCATATCCTATGATCTCAGAATTTTCATTACTGTCATCAGCTCATCCTTCTTTCACCCCATTCCATAATCGAACCTTTAATTCACAGGAAAACCCTAAATCATCAAAACCCATTCATCCATTAGCTTTAATTACAACAACAACTCATTAATTCGAACTCATATCCGCTTCTTTCAAGATCGCAACCCCTAATTCTGACATACATCAGCAGCAACACCTTCATCCTCTTGAATCTCCAGCTCTTCTTGATTTCAATTCAATCATCAATTATTCAACATCAACAGTAAACCCAAGATTCAAACTGTTAATTCCTTCTAAATCTTATTCGTCTTCAAACATAACCAGCAGAACCCTAATATCATCTTCCTTTTCTAGAGACCGACGATATCATCTAACGACAGAAGAACCAACACCCACGAGTTCACTTTCACAAAAACAAAACTATCGATCTTTGAATATGGAGAATCAATCTTTAACCTAAGAAGATGAAGAACAAAACTATCAATCTTTGAATCTGGAGAATCAATCTTTAACCTAAGAAGTTGAAGAACACAATCACGGTGATAGATATGCTGCTAATAATGGAGGATGTATTGGTGACGACAGTGAATGTTGTGGGATTTGCATAGGTACTGGTGGTGGTTGAGAGAGAAAGAAGAAAAATTAAAATTTTGATCGATCTAATTGAAAGCTAAAGGAGGAAGGGTAAATATGAAAAGAAAAAGGAATGTTAATGGATCCCCGTGGTCTTATAGATGAGGAGGGATAGATTTATTGTATGATAAGGATATTTGTGAAGTCCATCAAAATGAGGGACAATAATTCAATTTCCACTTTGTTATGCTTCCTTTGAACAGGATTTTGGTTTTCTAATACAAACGAGATTCCATTTATGCCTTCACTAGTTAGTAAACTGACTTATATTCCTGTGGAAGTTTAGAGAGGACATTTCTTGCACCTTCATTTCATAAACTTCCATGATGTTTTTGAGGATTGTAAAGTCCCCAACTTCCAAATCTACATCTGCTTTTTGTAATTCTTTGGCCCATTCAGATCTAGATCAGTTATTTTCTTTGCTTCATTAATATTGATTCTGCAAGATGGGTATTCTCTAGCCCTAATGTAGTTCACTAAGGAAGACAAAGAAATTAGACCAATATTAGTTTAATTGGAAAGGTTGGCAGTTTCCTGCATGATGTATATGCTTATTGAAAAAGCGGGGGTCTAACAACCACACCCAATATTTCGTTCGACAATATGTATGGACTAACTCCAATATAATTCCAAGAGAATCAAATAGACATTCAGACTCATTCAAGGAAAGATATCCAAGAGTTATATCTCTTTCTCAAATCAATCAGCAAATCAACATGATAGAATCCGTGAACTGATTGGTATGAGAATAACTTGAACGGTATCAAAGACCGATGTT
This sequence comes from Papaver bracteatum, assembly GCA_023529315.1. NCBI lineage: Eukaryota > Viridiplantae > Streptophyta > Magnoliopsida > Ranunculales > Papaveraceae > Papaver > Papaver bracteatum. The sequence continues at coordinate 1,639,069 of JAJJWX010000043.1, read as the reverse complement.
CAAGTGTCAGTCAATTTATATCAACAACCAAAGGTTGGATTTACCAATTGATTGAACTACGCACAACCTGTGATATTTTAATTATATAAACAAATATAATGCATAAAAGAAATAACACAGACACCGGAAGTTTTGTTAATGAGGAAACCGCAAACGTAGAAAAACCCCGGGACTTAGTCCAGATTTGAACACCACATTGTATTAAGCCGCTACAGATAGTAGCCTATTACAAGTTAACTTCAGACTGGAATGTAGTTGAGCCCTAACCAAGTCTCATATCGGTTAAGGTGCAGACGCATTCCTTACTCCTCTGAATCCCAGCATGACTCTACACACTTGATTCCCTTAGTTGATCTCACCCACAACTAATAGTTTCTACGACCCAAAGTCGAAGACTTATAAACAAATATGTCTCCCACATATAAATTTGTCTCCCATTGAAGTACCTATGAAGTTTTGTTTCGTCTTTTGATAAATAAAGGTGAACATGAACCAATTGATAATCCAGTTTTATATTCTAGAAGAACAACCTAGAAATATCAATTACCTCACAATAACTTAATTATATGGTAGTAGAAGAAGTTATTTTGGAATCACAAAGAATGAGACGAAGAGATTTGTGATTACTTTTTATATCTTACCTATCAGAGATAAATCTCGAGCAAATCTTAGAGAAGATAATAATCAATACGATGGAACAAGTAACATCAGAACACGCAACTACAAAGAAAATAGTTGGGTCTGGCTTCAGAATCCCAATGAAGTCTTTAAGTGGTTAACCTATAATGGTTTTAGGAAAAACCTAGGTTAAAGGAGAATCGAATCTAGCCGCAACTAGTATCACACAGAAGTGTAGGGATTAGGTTTTTACAGTTGTTAGAGTTCTCCGGTATATAGTCTTTCAATTCAGGGTTGCTTACAATCAAAGCTAGGTTAGGTTAGAAACAAAACATTCAATATTCACCGGTAGATGAAAAACTAATTTAAGATTTAAGCTAAGTTTGCTTAAAACCAAAGCAATATATCTCCACCGTTAGATTGTCTTAACTTGTTACACACAAATGAAATATACCTTCATTTAGATATGGGTAACCGTACCTAAACGTGTATATTGAGTTGGCTCAACAATAGTTAACCGAAGTTAGCCATATGAATATTTTTGTATTAACCACATTCATATAACACTTCTAGATCAAATATGATAATCAATCAACCATGAAAGATAATCAAATGAATCTAATTATGTTACTCATAGAGTTGTTCAATTGTATATATCTCATAGAAGTATGCAAGAAACAATTGAAGCAAAATAGGTTTGATTCATGAGAATCAATTCATGAACATTAAGCCACGGTTTGCAAATATTGCATTCCTTAATTTATAAATGTATTTGTTCATGAGTATGAAAACATACGTAATCGATTTTAGAACTTTAACCACTAAGTTTGCAAACGGGTACGCAAACTTAAGTTTCGGACTTTGGTCTTGTCCAACAATTTGCAAAGCGGTATGCATACTGTTGTCCCGGACCGTAACTCAGGTAGGACCGTTCGCATACTGGTATGCAAACTTGGTTCCCAGACTTTAATAGTTAAAACAGTTCGCACATTGGTATGAAAACTAGGTTTCCGGACCCGAATCATACCACAATAGTTTGCATACTGGTATGCATATTGTGTTGTATCCAGACAAAGGTTACATGTTCTAAACTCACATTTCAATCATTGAAACATCCTTAAAAGACGACAATAGCTATCTCACACAAACTATTAGCTTATAAGTAATTTTCAAGTGATTGAATGATCAATACGAAACATTCCGACTCTACATCAAATGATTGTCTCACACAAAGATGTTCTAAGGAAATTTCCACATGATCATCTTTTGACTTATTATTTAGTTTCCAATAAATAAATTGTTTCCAACTAAACTCGTCAAGAAAAATAATGAACGTAGCTAAAGCAAAAAGCTTCCAACACATATTTCGAGAAATATATAAGCGAGTTAAACTCAGCTAGAAATATCAAATGTGTATAATGTAAAAGTCTATATAGCCATACGACTTAGTCTCAATACGAGATAGAATAGAATAGACTTCTGAGTGATAGATAAGTTTTAGTCTCCACATACCTTTTGTTGATGAAGTTACTCCAAGCTCTCCTCAGTAGATCTTCATCTTCAATCGATGAACGCCTTGAAGTCTAAAGCTCAACTACACATTCTATCATAATCTGATACATAGCTATAAGTAGACTAGAAATCAAGACTTATAGTTTTGATCACCTAAACTTGACAAACAAGCTTAAGAAAACAACGCTTGCGAGTTCGACCGAGCAGTGATCTAACAATCTCCCCCTTTGTCAATTCTAGTGACAAAACTATCAATACATATGGATTACAAAATAAAAAAAACTTTGTAGCTTCTCATCCAACATGCTTGATTCCCTTGGTTCTTTAACATTGCTTGAATTCTTTTCCACTCCAAGTACTTCAATGATTATAAACTTATTAAACTCAGCATCATTGTTGTTGAAGATCTGTAGCCATAAAAATAAGAAAACAGTTGTTCTCAATTGTTGTTATACGGTGTCATAGTATTATTACATAGCATCAAAGTTCAATTGTATCACAACTTTGACAATAATACTACGGTGATATGTATTACTCCCCCTTAGTTAATACTTCATCACACAATAAAAACCACTCCCCCTTACACAATGATCCGGATACCATATGTATGTAGTGTGAACTACAAAATAATTCTCCCCTTTTTTTTCAATATAAATTGGAAAAGGTACGAAAACTAGCGGGATCATAATGAAATTCTCAAAGGGATAATTCATGACTAAAAGGGAACATATCAACATGGTTTCGATGATTTCACATAGTCGAAACTTAGTGTATTCATCAAGGGGTTTATAAAGATACAAGATAACTCATACAATATTCCACAGCCGCACTCCCACAAAGATTTGGCAATTAAGCACAAGTTCAATTAAGAACTCCCCCCATAAAATGTCATTCCCGAAAGAACAACAAGAGAGACCTTACTTTTACGAGAAAAGAAGGATTTCTTTGGACATTAACGAATCACATGGAACACGAATTTGTATCCAGAAAACTCGAATAAATTAATCACAAGAAGACCTTATAGATTGATTTAGTTGGAAATGATCAACATAAGAAAACTTACGGAGCCATACAATACTTTCACATAGAAGTAGATCAGGGAAAGATCAATAATGCAGAATATTCAGAAGTTCATTCTATCTTTTATCAATATTTGCATAATGACATAATAGACTTAACTTTTGACATGTATGAGATAATCATAGTTCATGGACGTAAACACACATCCCATAAAATATTTTTGCAATATACAAAACCAATAAAGACTTAACTTAGAATTTAAATAAATAAATCTATACATTGCAAGATCAGAACCATTGGCAATAACTATGTGTAATCACAATATTTGTTATTCCAAACCCTAGCTATCCTTCTTAAAACACAAGAATAAATTCTCATAAGAAGTTTCCTAGATAAAATAATAAATCCAGACTTCTTTGTTAACTTCATACCTCTCCATGACTCCATCATAAAAGGTGTTATCAATATCCTTGATCTTTTTGACTGTGGAAACTCCATGTTCATGAGTTAGAACATTCACCTTTCGATCAACAATACGGGAAAGTTACCTAGCCTTAATGCAATCCAAGATGAGCTTTTCTGGTTCTGTATCAGGACCTTTTGATTTTCAAGTATTTTAGTCTGACCATCAATATGATGATTTATTTGTAGTTGAAGGTTTGCAAACTCGACCTTTGAGTCATTCTGAAAATGAACTAAATCCTTGACTGATTCAGCAATCCAAGATTTATAATCTTTTCTTGCAATCATCTTCTTCAAAACCAACTCTTGAACTGAACTGCATCACTTGATGTTTTCTTCCATATCAAGATTGATCACTTCCTGAGATCTTGAAGAGTTCTCCATATAATTTTTTATTAAAAGGGGTGGAAAACAATATATAAAATATATGTTCGTGAACAAGAGAAGAAAACCCTTGATATGGAAAACCGTATAAACTCTTAAGAAGAAGAATAGATGTTTGCGGACTGGTTTCAGAAAGTTAATGGGTCAGAAAAGATCCAAAATAAGGAAATACACTCTGTTTTCAGATATCTCACATATTTTCATAGCTCGATAATTAGAATAATTCTCCTAAAAATAGAGCACAGAGAAACAATCAACAAGATACATCACTTATGAAGAAAACAGTTTTATATCAATGAAAACAAACAAAAAAATCAGATGGTATTATACAACGAACTTGAGTATCCCACAAAAATCATCCTTGCAACCCTCAAGCTAGTTTCAAGGATGAATATACCTAGAATTAGGTTACGGAGTAAGATGTAATCCCACTATGAAAATTGAGGGAAGATTTGTAAATACCTTCCGGGTGTTTGTGCCATGTATTACTTACCTTCCTTCGGTTATATCTTATTCCATATGAATTAGACATAAACCTTTTTGAACATCCATTAGAAGGATTTTTTTTAGGATTAAGTCTAAAACCTCTTGAAATTGATTCCAGAGGATAATAATTATGAGAATTCCATCTCCTAGACTTAGATCTACCAGACTTATTCTCATAAACACATGGAATGTGTTCATTTTTAGCGTAGTTTGCACCATTAAGAGGAACATGATCCTTGTAGAGATTTCCAGATGAGTGACCTTGGAAACCTCTTTTATGAGAATTCTGGTATTCTGCAGGAAAAAAATCCATTGTAGATTTTGTCAGATAATTTACTCTATCGACGGTAAAAAGAAGTAGATTTTGTAGATCAGAAAGTTGTTTCTTTCTAGAAAAACAATGTAGAACATTATGATTCCTTTTCCCGCAGAAAGAACAGGTTCATGGATGAGATACATCATAAGGAATCTGTTTTAGACTCATAGCCATTTCGGAAGACTGCAAGTTGTGTAAACATTTCTTAGCAGATGCTTCCTTTGAAGTAATTTTCTTCATGCTAAGCAATACCACATGATTATTAGAGATAAACATTGAAGATGTCTTACTCATTAAAACATAGTTTTATTTTTTCAAGGATTTGCATTGTTCCTGGGCTAGAAGAAGAGATGCAAGAAGTTTATCTTTTTTAACACGAAGGATGTTCAGATCTTATGAATGAGTCTCAATCAAATTTTTTTCTCTAATTGAATCTTCTTTAACAGTATCTTCAAGAACATTAATCTTTTCACGCTGTAGAGTAGTTTTTTGAACAAGGTTTTTGATATTGTTAGAGAAAGACTCAACGATACTATAGAGTTCTCGTTCTCTATCAAGAGACTTCTCAAGTTCATCAATGAGCTGAGCATATTTTTCTTCAAGAATACTAATTTTAGAACCTTGAACATCAATAATCTCAGTAGATTTATTTAAGGTTTTGGTGAACTCCATTACATATTATGAAATAATTTCAACTGTCACTTTAGAGGGAATGTTATCAGAATTTGATAGAAAAAGTTTTCCACCTCGGGATTCAGAAGAATCAGCTAAGGACTTATCCTTTGAGGTAAGCCCAAGACATTTGGCATAATCAAAAACTTTGGAGGATCTCAATGTGCGTCTAGCGAGATAAACTTATATCCACAAAAGTTAGATTGCTACAAACACATACTTATGAGGTCTTAGCGTGTTTGCCTGCTGTGGTACCAATTGAAAAAGTGAGGGTCTAATAACCACACCTAATATTTTGTTTGGAAATTTGTATATACTAACTCCGATATAATTTCAATGGAATCAACTAAAAACTCAGACTCAATCAAGGAAAGATATCCAATAGTTATATTTTTTTCTCAAATCAATCAGCAAATCAACATGATAGAATCCATGAACTGATCTTGGTATGAAAATACTTGAACGGTACCAAAGGCCAATGTTCAAGTGTCAATCAATTTATATCAACAACCAAAGGTTGGATTTACCAATTAATTGAACTACGCACAACCTGTGATATTTCAATTATATGAACAAATATAATGCGGAAAAGAAATAACATATACACCAGAAGTTTTGTTAACGAGGAAAACACAAATGCAGAAAACCCAGGGACTAGTCCAGATTGGAACACCACACTGTATTAAGCCGCTACAGACACTATAGCCTACTACAAGTTAACTTCAGACTGGAATGTAGTTGAGCCATAACCAAGTCTCACACCGATTAAGGTACAGTTACGTTCCTTACGCCTCTGAATCCAAGCAGGACTCTACGCACTTGATTACTTTAGCTGATCTCACCCATGATAAACGCATTTATGTGTCTATTTTGATATCGATTATCCATAATGTTAATACTCATTTTTGTACTTATTTTGGTTTTTTATCTTTTTGTATGTGTTTTTGGAGAAATAAACATGTGTGGAAAAATTGGCTCGAAAAGTTGTATTTGCGCTCGTGAGAGAAAATCACTAAAGGAACCTCTTATTTGGATAAGGGGCACCTAAATTACTAAGGGGTACTCCATTGATAAGTGGCACCTCACTTCTATATGCACCCCAATGGCTAAACGCACCCCAGTCTTGATAGGGGAGGTCATCTTCTCCGTTTGAAAATCCATTTTGGCGGGAATTTGTTCTGCATGCATGAAGATTATCTGATTTAGTGAAAGCCGAGTTTTATGAGATATGAAGGAGCATTTTGATATCCAAATGGTAGGAAAGATCAATACGTGTTTAAACACGTCAGAGGTAGAGCTTCAGGCCAACAGAAATGGAGGATATCTTCTCGGGAAAACAGTGTTTTGCGGGAAAAGAAGTCAGTTAGCAGTGATGATCTTCTGGGTAGTTTGGGCACCATTTTGCAGTATTTTTCTCGTCAGTATGAGTTACAACAAAATGGGACTGATACATCTGCCAGAATTGAGGAAAAAGTAGGAGTACTCGACAAATCATGGAGACAGGGCCGGCCCTGACATTTTGCTTCCCCAAAGCAAACCAAAAAATGTTGCTCCCTTCCAAAACTTAAGCATTCCATGTATTAGCATCATTTCAATGCCCTGACATTTTCAGGGACACCATCGTTCCCATTCATATCATTAGAAGAACTTCCATAATTTTAATCGTCGTTAACACCCACCATTATCAGCAGCACCAACATTCACATTACCCACATTAACACCATTATTATAAGCACCAACATTCACATTCCCCTCGTCTACAAATGGGGTTTAAAATTTTCTGCCCTAATAATACAATTGAGTAATACTTACTGAAATTCAAAAGAGACTCAAATCAATATATAGATGAAATCTATTCTCATGAATGAAGTGGGGGTTTAGTTTTTCTTATGGTGGAGATGGTGGATAAGTGGAAGTGGCGTGGGGAAGGGAAGGAACTTAGAATAAGAACCAGTAAGGAAGGAGTTGAAGTTAGATTCAGTGTAATATATACGAGACTTTGAATATAATTAGCAATAAGCTCTTAAAGTAACTAAATATTAGAATATGCCCCTCAATATATTAGAAACATGTCCTTTTATTTTTTTGTTATCACGATTTAAACCTCTATTTTGTTGTTTTAAGACAAACACCCCTAAACTAAAAACCAAATTTGTTGCCCCTGTTGGGTTGATGCCCCAAAGTCAACCTTCGTTGACCTTCCCTCAAGGCCGGCACTGCATGGAGAAGTTTTATCGGGATTGAGTTTGCTTTATTTATGGAAGTTTCGTGGAAAAATTTAGTAAATATCTTCTTTCCCGATTTGATTCTATCAACAGAAGGGAATATTTTCATTAAGAAAGAAGGAATCAGATGCGTAAGAGAGTTTGAGAAGAAAAGCCTGAAACTTTCGTGTGAAGAGAAGTGAGATTTTAATCGAGTTATAATCGTCTGTTGTGCATATATAAGGAGGGAAGAGGCCAGAGAAGAGATGTCGAGAGTTGGGGGTAGTTTCAGAGAAGTTTAGGAGGTTGCAAAGACGATTTCACAATTCACAGGCAAGCTGCAAACGAGGAAGAAGAAGAACAGAAAACATCACTTAAGGAAAGTCGCAGAAACCGTCACCTAATCATTCAAATACAATCACTTTGTAACAATTTTTCCAACAATTATACTGATTTCGCAACAGTTCTGTTAAAGTTTCTCCGTAACACTGGGTTCTGTAACAATTATAACTGTTACAAACACAGTGCTTTATACCTTTTCTTCAATAAAACACCTTTTTGGGCTATGGATTATTATTTTGAGCGTGTTTTCACCATGAAGAGCTAAACCCCAACACTAGGATGACGGAGGAAGCCTAATATCATACATGGGTAATTATATTTATTTCTTATATGACTTTTGCACTAATTAAAATTGAATTATGGTTTTGATTAATTAGTTGTCATCTCGTTAATTTGATGGGTCATGCTTGCTTAGATGTTTTGATGTCCCATGCTTAGGACTTACAACTTATATTTTTAGCATCTTCTTTGGAAAAAATAAGAGTCCATGTCTTTATTTATTGAGTTATAATTGTTAAAAAATAAATATTTGAACTTTATGTTATGAGTTTGGTGGAATCCTGAGTCCCAGTACCTCTCGATATTGTGACATCTTTTGTATATATTTTCTATTTTTAAGTCTAAAATCAATCTCAACAAGTCCGAGTGAACGACAACCTTCTTACCACTATCTAAAAATTACATCAATTTTTGGCGCCGCCGACGCAGACTTGTTTTTAGGTTAGGTTTTAGATTTTATTTTTTATTTTTTTTAGGTTTATTTATATTATTTTCATTCGTTTGTTAGATTTTATTTTGGGTATTTTTGTTTTTGGTGTGCAGGTTTTGCTTGAATCTAAAAGTGAAAAGTTGCACTTGCCTAAAAAGTACAGAAAATCCAAGATTATTATTTTTTATTATTTTTTTTATTTTTGTACTTGTATATATTGTTTTTTTCAACTTTGATTTGTATATATTTACTCTACCAGCTTAGAAACAAAGCATTCAATATTCACCGTTAGATGAAAAAATGGTTTAAGATTCAAGCTAAGTTTGCTTAAAACCAAAGCAATATCTCTCCACCGTTAGATGGTCTTAGCTTGTTACACATAAATGATATATACCTTCATTTAGATATGGGTAACCATACCTAAGCGTGTATATTGAGTTGGATCAACAATAGTTAACCGAAGTATCCATATGAACACTTTTGTCGTAACCACATTCATCTAACACTTCTAGATCAAAAATGATAATAAATTAACCATGAAAGATAATTAAATGAATCTAATTGTGTTACTGATAGACTTGTTCAATTGTATATATCTCATAGAAGTATACAAGAAACAATTGAAGCAAAATCGCTTTGATTCATGAAAATCAATTCATAAACATTAAGCCACAGTCTGCAAAGATTGCATTCCTTAATTATAAACGTATTTGTTCATGAGTATGAAAACATACTTTTCCGATTTTAGAACTTTAACCACTAAGTTTACAAATGGGTATGCAAACTTAAATTCCAGAGTTTGGTCTTGTCCAGCAGTTTGCAAACCGGTATGCATACTGTTGTCCCGGACCGTAACTCAGGTAGAACCGTTCGCATACTGGTATGCAAACTTGGTTCCCAGACTTTAACAGTTTAAACCGTTCACATACTGGTATGCAAGCTAGATTTCCGGACCTGAATCATACCACAACAGTTTGCATACTAATATGCATACTGTGTTGTATCCAAACAAAGGTTAATTGTTCTAAACTCCCATTTCAATCATTGAAACATCCTTAGAAGACGACAATAACTTCCACACACAAACTATTAAGCTTATAAGTAATTTTAAAGTTATCGAATGATCAATACAAAACATCCTGAGTCTACATCAAATGACTGTCTCACACAAGCATGTAAGATGTTTCAAGGCAATTTTCACATGATCATCTTTTCACTTAATATTTAATTTCCGACAAATAAATTGTTTCTAACTAAACTTGTCAAGAATAATGATGTACATAGCTAAAGGAAAAAATCTTCCAACACATATTTCGAGAAATAGATAAGCGAGTTAAACTCGGCTCGAAATATCAAATTTGTATAATGTAAAAGTCTATATAGATATACGACTTAGTCTCAATAGGAGATAAAATATAATAGACTTATGAGTGATAGATAAATTTTAGTCTCCGCATACCTTTTGTTGATGAAGTTCCTCCAAGCTCTCCTCAGTAGATTTTCTTCTTCAATCGGTGAACGTTGTGAAGTCTAAAGCTCAACTACACATTCTATCCTAATCTAAGATATAGTTATAAGTAGACTAGAAATCAAGACTTATAGTTTTTATCACCTAAACTTGACAAACAAGCTTGAGAAATCAACGTTTGCGAGTTCGACCGAGCAATGCTCTAACACTTATTATATGCCAAATTTATTCTTATGGGAAGCATTCAGTATGATCAGTTACCACTTTTTTATCCATAGTGAAATAGAAATTATTGAGAATGTGACCAAGGATATGAATGACCCTCTAATAGGAGCAAAGGTGTTGTTTTATATTGTTGACAGTCTTTGCAACATTTGAAACCACATCTATGAAGGTATTTTCACATCTAGCTTTCTAGATGAACCAACATATTGTCACATGTATTGAAGACTAATTATTGGAGATGTAATTATCTTGGAACCAAGAACTCAATCAAACACGAGAATTTTTAATAGTACCAAGGAGTTGGTTGTTAACTCCAAGAAGCATACGCCAAACAAACTTAGCAAGGGGAAAATATATGAGCAGGTGAGAGATAGTTTTTTCTTCATATTTACTTAATTTTCATAAAAGGTCGATTTAGTTTAGAAGACTATTCGTTAAGCATTAGTGGGAAGAACTTCATGAGCACACTTCCACAAGAACATATGAATTGATGGAGTATTTTTTTATTTTCTAGATTTTTTACCCTAGTCAGTATTGTGAACCTCAATCATATATATACGTGTTGTACATCTTGTTTGATGAAAAGATTTGACAGTGATGTAACTTGTAGGTTGGTGCCTGCTTTAGCCTCATAGACGAACAATTGTGAATCTGGAACTGACGTAAGCAATATGTTATCTGAAGTGCAACGGTTGTCCCCATCTTTACCACTACTACCTTTTATAGTAACCATTCATGGGGTGGTATTAGCGGTAATATATACAATCCTTATGACTCTCTAATTCTTTGGCGTTATCATATAACACAGTTCATTAATATTTTACAAATCCAATACTCTCATACTTCATTCTATTTTCTTCTGTGATGTCTTCTTCTCCTCCGTCATCAATGGCTACTTACTTAATCATCTATTTAATTCTCATCATCCTCGGCGCAACCCCTCATTTCTCACAAGAAATTATTACTCAAGATGATGAAAAAGTCTCTTCATAATCATCCCAACTTCACGTGATTGTTAAAGCGCTAATTGATTCTAATGGTGATGAAATACTTCTCATCTCTACTTAACCTTTGTATTTTCTATTTGCTGCAACATATCGCCACCTCTGGTAGAAGTTATCATTAAATATCTCTCTCTATGATATAGTTGTAATATTTAAGGGTAATAGTCCTCTGGAAGTTGTTGTGCACTTTAACAATTTCCTTTTGTATTTCAGGATTTTTTTTTCTTGTTTGGTATTTTCAAAATAATAAATTTATAACTGGAATTAGTTGTGCAATGATTATAAGTTAATACCCAGTCATTGAATGCTTCATGAATGCAAATATAAAATATTTGGAATGTAGATAATTTATTATAATAACACATTCGTGAATTAATAAATGTGATATATATGATGTTAACGATAGTGTTTCTTGTCCTCCATGTGATAGCAGTAATGAGTCGGTGCATCATCTGTTTATAAGTTTCCATGTAGCTACTAAAATCTGGTACACTTTTAATCAAGATCTTCACTTCGCTGTCAATAATTATAACTTCCATGATTGACTTTGTTCCATTTTTCCAGTTAATTCTACAGGGGTGCAGGTAGATCAAAAAGTTGTTGCATATATTGGTTTTATTATTTGGTATATTTGGAAGGCAATATGTTCCAAAATATGTGACAATGTTCAGGTTGATGAGACAATAACTACAACCAATATCACCAAGTATATGGAGGAATGGAATTTCTATTTGGCTGAATTTTCTAATAATATCAGAAATTTTCCATATGTCACATATACTTGGCATCCTCCATCTATTCATGTTGAGAAGATCAATCTTGATATTTATTTTATTAATGATAATACACTATCAAGAATTGGACTAATCCTCAGGAACCATGAAGATAAATACAATGGAGTGCGATGTATCCCAAAAGCTACAGTAGATCCAGAACAGGCAGAAGCATTGAGTGCATTAGAAGCAGTTCTATGGGCTAAGGAGTGTGGCATTAGGAAATTACATCTTTAAGGAGACTGCATGAATGTGGTGAAAGCTATCCAGGGACATACAATGGCTGTGAAGTGGACTAAAAGTAGTGTTAGCGTACTGTTCGGTCGAACTCGCAAGCATTGCTATCTCAAGCTTGTTTGTCAAGTTTAGTTGATCAAAACTATAAGTCTTGATTTCTTGTCTACTTATAGTTATGTCTCGGATTAAGATAGAATGTGTAGTTGAACTTTAGACTTCACGGCGTTCATCGATTGAAGACGGAAATCTACTGAGGAGAGCTTGGAGGAACTTCATCAACAAAAGGTATGTGGAGACTAAAACTTATCTATCACTCATAAGTCTATTATATTCTATCTCCTAATGAGACTAAGTCGTATAGCTATATAGACTTTTATATTATACACATTTGATATTTCGAGACGAGTTTATCTTTCTTATCTATTTCTCGAAATATGTGTTGGAATCTTTTTGCTTTAGCTACATTCATCATTATTCTTGACGAGTTTAGTTGGAAACAATTTATTTATTGGAAACTAAATAATAAGTCAAAATATGATCATGTGAAAATTACCTTAAAATATCTTACATGATTTGTGTGAGACAATGATTTGATGTCGACTCTGAAAGTTTTGTATTAATTATTGGATCACTTGAAAATTACTTATAAGCTAATAGTTTGTGTGAGACAGCTATTGTCATCTTCTAATGATGTTTCAATGATTGAAATGGGAGTTTAGAACAATTAACCTTTGTCTGGATATACTATCCTAAGAGCCAGGCAAACTTCATCTTTTTGTTGTTTCCTGTGGAGCCGTCTATCCGGAGAGGAAAGTACCCTAATTAGGCTAAATATCTTACGACTGCTCATTTAAAGACTTTTGTGGGATCAAGAGGCTCTACGAGTATCATTGGTGGGAAACTAGATAATTGCAGTTTATTAGTTTTCGATTGATTTGATTGACTAATGGTTGTTGAACTTTGATTGCACCTAGTTTCTTTATTCTTGAGAATCTTCTCTTTTGATATAAGATTCACTCAAACTAGATCGAAGTGTCGATGGGATCTTTAGAACTGTTTGTAGTCTAAAGACATCTTGTGATAATCCATTGTTAACATGCTCCGTTTTGTGCATGATTGATCACAAGAGATTCAAGTGGTATTGTGCAGGTTTAATTGAAGATTAAAGAATATTTAAAGACGAAGAAGATTTCTTATCGGTTTCTCATATATTTGTGTAGCACAAACCTTGATCGGCTGGGGTCCAACTAGAATCGGATTTATTCGATTGATTAGTTGCGTGAGATCGGTAATACCTAATGGTTCTCTTGAGTTTTATTTTGATTGTTACAAATCTGATTCTTATTACTTAGGTAATAGATATTGGATTGATCTAACCAGGCAAAGGAGTTTATTAGTTTAAAAGGAAAAGCCTTTGCATATGACTTGAGATATCTTTATCTGTAAAGAATCAATATAGTTGTTACCAAACAAATTTGTTGTTCCTTTACTGTTTGGAATACGATCCAAAGGAATTGTTCCTTTACTTATTGAATAACGGAAGCACAAGGATACTGAAGAAATTAAGTGAACTAGGTTTAGTTGCTTGGTCTCAACTATATGAAGTTTGGTTTAGATTTTTTATAGTGGCTTAATTATGAGAGTATTCAATTCTGGACTAGGTCCTGGGTTTTTTCTACATTTGCGGTTTCCTCGTTAACAAAATCTTGTTGTGTCATTTACTTTTCTTTTCCGCAATTATAATTGTTATTATTATAATTTAAAGTATATCACACAAACGTTAACTCTGTATTATTTGATAGTGATCCTATAGAATTTGGTTAAGTTCGAACTTATTATCAAGTAATCACACTTTGATTGTTGTATTGTCTCGATCTCGCATCCATAGACGATCACACAAAGTATAAATACCGATTTTTTGTATTGTCTCGACTTTGTCCATAGACAATCACTTTTGATAAGAGAACTTATAGGTGGATATTTTAAAGATTGTGGTGTATTTTGGTTCCCTTATCTTTTTCAATTGTTATCAGAGTAGGCAAACACGAAAAGATATAACAACTTGTGTTTGGTGCGATCCAACCTATAAGATTGGAATCTAAAAATGGTTTGTATAGAACCTGAGATTGACTCAGTTAAGGTAAAGAAAGATATCAAGAGTTTTGAATTAACACTTGATGATGGCATCTTCGAATCAATATCTGAAAACGTTCAAGAAATCATCACTAGAGAATTTACTAGACAAGTTGATATTGTTAATGGTGCAGAAATTGATGACAACTGGAAAATTTGTTTACAAGAAAGGTTAGATGAAATTTCCGATGATGACGACTCAGATTTTGAACGAGATGTAGAAGAGGATATCTCAGAATACTCTAAGCTATTGGATCCTTTAAAAAATAAAAAACTGAGAACTTCATATTTTCTTGGTTTTATAACTCCTCTTTGTCGTGAGAACAAGAAACTGAAGAGGGGTTTTCAAGGATATTATATTGGTTATCGCCTCAATGACTCTCTTCTTAAAGATCGTACAGAAGAGCTAAACTCAAAGAGTCTCGAATGCGAGAATCTTCGAAGAGATCTCTTTCTGTCGAAAAAGAATTCTGTTGAATCTGAAGCAAGGATTAACTCTCAACAAAAGAGTTTTGAAGAGAAAAAAAGGTGAATATCTCTCACGAGAGAAATGCCTTGAGGTTGAGCTAGCTGTTGCTATTGATAAAATCAAGATGTTGGTAGAAAAAAATTTGAACCTCAAAAAGTTCAATGATAGCTCAAACAATTTAACCTCAATGTTAGAAGCAAGTATAAATCATCGTGATACACGAGGATTGGGCTATAAGGGACTATATGCTTCAAATATTAGCAAAGAGGTAAAATTTGTCAAAGCTACAAATTCTTCTAAACCAGAGGTTTCCACTTATGCAAAAGATACTCATATTTCTTGTAAAGAAGTAAAACCAGTCAAGCCTAAGAATCATGTTCAAACAGACTCTTCAAGTGCAGCCATCAAAGAGAGCACTTCTGCCAATGTCAAGAAAGCAACGACGTTGAACAACAACACGAAGAAAACTCGTTGAGCTACAATGCAAGATGATCCACAAAAAGGTAATATTAAAACTCAGTCTCCGTGTGTTACTAAGCATAGTTATTATTGTGGTAATAAGGGACACTTGCATTGGGGATGCAAAGTTCGTAAGATACAAGATGCACTTTCTTTTGTATCAAACGAATTGGCTAAGATTGCTCCTTAAAGGAACTCGGATCATTATTATCCTAAGTTTAGGAAAAAGAATTATTATAATGATAGTTCGAATTTTCCCTATCGCTCGACAATGCCATCTCCTAAAAGACCCAATTATATAAAGAGAGATGACTTTGTAAATACAAAGACAAGATCTCATGTTCCAAATTGGAGAAAGGTTGTTTCGCAAAATATCCAAAAGGACAATGGTTCTGATGGTATGAAGGAGAAAGATGCTCCTAAGAAACCCAAATTTAAATGGGTCCCGAAGTCCTCCATAGCCAAGAAGGGACCAAAAGTTAGTCACAAGAATGACTCTCATCTGTTAATTGTTGGTGACAATAGTTACAAGAGTTTTCTTGAAAGACTAAAGAAAGACATCATGTTTGAAACTGAGCACATGACCTCTCGGTTATTATATGACTAATTAACATCTTTAAGGAGATTTATTTTCTTCTTTACTCATACCTTATCTATCTATATTTGAGCTTTTGATAGAAATGGTAATTTTGAGTTAATGATGTTGTTGATATCTACTGATCATATATGTGTATCTCTTGTTTTTACGGTTAAAACGAGCAAAAAATCACTAAATTTGGATATTGTATGCAAAAGTTATGTCAAAAACAACGTAGTCTTGTGATCCATCACAAGTAATTACTGTAACCATTCCTAGTGATTGGTGTGATTAGTCCATACGAAGGAGTGTAAAATTGTTTTTCCCATAACTTCTTCGTCCGAACTCGGAATGACCTTATTCTTTTTGCGTTGGTTTTGTAATTCAATTTCCTACAAGATTGAGGTAATATCAATACTTGATTTTCTGTTGAATATTTATGGTGTATTCCATTTGAGTTTATGAGATAAACCATTGTGTTTCAGTCTCATATATTGGCTTACTTCCTTATGGTTAGTGACTTTTGAGTATAGCCAATCTTTGGATCGTATCTTCGTGATTGCTATATAAAAATCATAAGAAAGTTGTGATGTTGTAGCTCATATGTAAGTCACATATACTATTATTTGTTTATATTCTATAAACTAAATATTTGGTATACATATGAGTACTCTGGATTTATGAGATGTTTGATTTCGGTTTTCATAACCTTAATATTCAATCTCATATGTTGTGAACCCTTATGGTTTGTGTGACTTTTTGATTTAGCGGTATTAAGTTCTAGCCCATGTTGGTAGGCTTTATCAAAGGATCATAAGGCGTTTTGATTGAAACTCATATGTAAAAATTCACAATGTGTTGAATCGATTTGTGTTTACATGAGTTGTATTTAGCATAAACATATGCGTTTCGGGTTTTTAAATTTTGCTATTGGCACGCATTAGTTAAAACCGATTCAACCTTTCTCTGGTAAAGGATGCTTTTTGTTGTTGTTATTTTGTTCTTGCGAGAGGATGACAACATACTGGGGGAGAGTTCTAACTTTAACTTGCGCTTAATGATATATCTTTCTGGGGAGAAGAGGATGCGGAATCTGAGGTAATGAATTTGTTAGTTAATCGTTTTCCAGTTTAAGAAAAGCCTTCTTATATTTCATATATTTTTCTTTTGCTTAACAAAATTTCGGTACAAGTGATTGTATTCCATTATGTGTGTATGGATGTGTGTGTGTGTGTGTGTGTGATTCAATTATTTTCGGTTAAGAAAAACCGTGTCAATTTATTTGGCTTATTGTTTGGTATCTTCTTTATTGTTTGTTATCAAGTGTTTTTGCTTAGCGAAATTTCGGTGCAATTGCGGTGCTATAATGTCTATGTTTATTTCAATTGCTTCCGGTAAAGAAAATAATTGTTCAAGTCAATTTATTTTGGTTTGTATGTATTGTTTATGGCTTAACAAAATACAGGATCATTTGTTTAGTCCAATTTGATTACGGATAAGAGAAACTAAGTTAATTCTGATCTTAGTTAGACTTATCAAATAAAAGGATTCGGTTATTCAAGTATGATCGAATGCCTTGAAAAGAAATACTAGTTAACTAACCTAGTACTTGTCTTGTCTAAAGTGAAAGGTCTAAGTTATTGTCTGAATAATTAGAACCTGATGAGTGAAATAAAGTTAATTCTGATCTTTATTTTGGTCTTATCGAAATAAGCGATTGTACGGTTTAACAAGGGAACTAAGTTTCTTAGTCAATTTGTTAAACTATTAGGAAAAATTTCTCCGGGCAATTGTTTCCTTGATAACATATTAAAACTAAATTACTTGTAGTTTTGGTTTTAATATTGGTTATCTAAAGTGGTATGTGAAACCTTCGTGCTTAACTCTTATATATGCAGGTTATTGTGATGTTAAAACTTGGAATCAAGCATATGAAGAATGAGATATTTTGTTATTCATTTAGCTCCATAAGTAATAATCATAAAATTGACAAAGGGGGAGATTGTTAGAGCATAGCTCGGTTGAACCCACCAAGCGTTGGTATGTCAAGTTTGGTTGTCATATTTTAGTGAATCAAAACTCATCTAAGATTTACTTGATTATGTACTAGAGACAACTTCTTATAGGCTAGACTAGAAAGTCTAGGAATATGAGACATACAAGTATTACTCAAAGACCTGAAGAATGTGAAGAAGTAATGAGCTACAACGACGACATCATCCTTCCTCTTGAGGTTAGTAATATTGACTTTAAAAGTTTCATTCCTAATGTATCTTTCAAGTCGTGTTATATTGAAAACATAACTGCGAAGCTGTGAATGAATATTTTACTCTAGTAGTGAGACATGATCATTTGATCATAATATTAAGGAATTAGACTACGAAGTATAACACTTATCTTTTGAACTTCGTAAATATGACATTGACATAATCTTATGAATGATATTGTGATTATGTGTATAGATAAAGGTGAAGATTTCATCCTAGGAAACAATGTTTACATATGTTTAAAGGAAGTACATTCATGAACTTGTTTTATGAATCGAAATGGAAATCGCTAGGCTTATTGGTATTGTTATTCATTACATATCTTTGGATTACCAATATGTGTGAGTTAGTAGAACCGATCATAACTTGTTATGTATCTTGATAAAAGTAATCACAATGCCTGACTTATGATTTAGTGCAACTATTTTTTATTAATTAGTGTAACAGATCATAAGTAATTGGTGTGGCCGATCACAAAAGAGTTGTGTAATTGATCCTTGTAATTGGTGTAACCGGTTCTAATAATTGGTGTAACCGATCCTGGTAATTGGTGTAACCGATCCTAGTGACTGGTGTGACCGATCACAAGCAATACCATGAGTATATGGTAACCAGTCTTGGTAATTGATGTAACCGGTCCTAGTAACTTGTGTGTCTGATCACAAGCAATCCATATTAAGGTATAACCGATCCTAGTGATTTGTAAAACCGATTCAACCCATGATTGTGATTTGATATTTGATTAATCACATAGTTTCCTTGGAATACAGATGAACCAATTCTAAACTTGTTTGGAAGTGTGGTATAATCGATTCCAAGATTGTAAGTATGAAAGATGATTTACAAAGAAAAGATGTAAACATACTTTGAATACGAACATTAGCTCTTATCTTTTATTGTTCAAAGTTATTCCTTAATTACTCAAGGAGATCCCGGTCCGAAATAAATTAAGAATCTTTTCATTAAGATTGTTAGTTTTATATGCTTTAATTACCAACAATTAAATGCATATCTCTATAGAATAAAAATTAGTAATGTGCATTTATTAATAGGAGATTTTCTATTGAGAGATTTCGGAAAATATTGGACAAAGCATTTCCAGGAATTATGTAAACCGATTTGGGCATTTATTGCATATCTTGAGAATAATTCGGTTTTGGAAATTCCTTCGTGTCCAAACATCCTTGCTCTATAAATACATAAGTTTGCATTTGTAGTAAACTATCCTAAGAGCCAGGAAAATTCATCTTTTTGTTGTTTCTAATGGAGCTGTCTATCCGGAGAGGAAAGTACCCTAATTAGGCAAAATCTCTTACGACCGTTCGTTTAAAGACTTATGTGGGATCAAGAAGCTCTATGAGTACCATTAGTGGGAAACTAGATAATTGCAGTTTATTAGTTTTCGATTGATTTGATTGATTAACGATTATTGAACTTTGATTGCACCTAGTTTGTTTATTCTTGAGAATCTTCTCTTCTGATATAAGATTCACTCAAACTAGATCGAAGTGTCGACGGGATCTTCAGAACTGTTTGTAGATCTAAAGACATCTTGTGATAATCCATTGTTAACAGACTCCATTATGTGCGTGATTGATCACAAGAGATTCAAGTGGTGTTGTGCAGGTTTACTTGAAGATTGAAGAAGATTTGAAGACGAAGAAGATTTCTTATTAGTTTCTCATATATTTATGTAACACAAACCTTGATCGGCTGGAATCCAACTAGAATCGGATTTATTCGATTGATTAGTTGTGTGAGATCAGTAACACCTAATAGTTCTCTTGAGTTTTATTTTAATTTTTACAAATCCGAATCTTATTACTTAGGTAATAGAGATTGGATTGATCTAACCAGGCAAAGGACTTTATTAGTTTAAAAGGAAGAGCCTTTGCATATGACTTGAGATATATTTATCTGGAAAGAATCAATAGAGTTGTTACCAAACATATTTGTTGTTCCTTTACTGTTTGGAATACGATCCAAAGGAATTGTTCCAGTGCGTGCACTTATTGAATGTCGGAAGCGCATGGATACTGAAGAAACTAAGTGAACTAGGTTTAGTTGCTTGGTCTCAACTATACGAAGTTTGGTTTAGATTTTGTATAACGGCTTAATTATGAGAGTATTGAATTCTGGATTAGGTCCCGGGGTTTTTCTGCATTTGCGGTTTCCTCGTTAACAAAATCTTGTTGTGTCATTTACTTTTCTTTTCCGTAATTATAATTGTTATTATTATAATTTAAAGTAAATCACACAAACGTTAACTTTGTATTACTTGATAGTGATCCTAATGAGTTTGGTTAAGACCAAACCTATTATTAAGTAATCATACTTTGATTGTTGTATTGTCTCGATCTCGTATCCATAGACGCACAAAGTATGAATCCCGATTTTTCGTATTATCTCGACTTTGTCCATAGACAATCACTTTCGTTAAGAGGACTTATAGGTGAATATTTTAAAGATTGTGGTGTATTTGGGTACCCTCGCCTTTTCAATTTCACATAGTCGAAACTTAGTGTATTCATCAAGGAGTTTATAAAGATACAAGATAACTCCTACAATATTCCATAAGCCGCACTCCCCACAAAGATATGGCAATTAAGCACAAGTTTATTTAAGAACTCTCCCCCATTTGATGTCATTCCCAAGAGAACAACATAAGCGAAAAGAAGGATTTCTTTGGACATTAAAAAATTACATGGATTTGTATCCAGTACACTCGAATAAATTAACCACAAGAAAACCTTAATGATTAATTTAATTGGAAATGCTGAACATAAGAAAACTTACGAAGCCATGCGTACTTCCACATAAAAGTGGATCAGGGAAAGACCAATATTGCGGAATTTTTCAAAATTTCATTCTATCTTTTATCAATATTTTCATAAAGACACGATAGACTTAACTTTTGAGTATTTATGAGATACTAGCACAGTTCATGAATGTAAAGGCATACATCTCATAAGCAATTGCAATATATGAAATCAAAAATATTAAATACTGCAAAATCATCTTCCAAATATCTTAGAACTAAATAAATAATTCTAAAAACATTGCAAGATGAAAATCGTTGAAATAACTATGTGTAATCACAATAATTATTATTCCAAACCCTAGTTCCCCTTCTTAAACATAAGAATAAATTCTCATAAGAAGTTTCCTAGAAAAAATAATGATAAGAGATAAAGAAGCTAATCACCATCTTCATCATCACCGGAATCCATCCAAGAAGCTTGAACTTTAAATATTTCTTCCTTGATTCCGGGAAATTTTGTAGCAATCAAACATAATTGTTCTTGCACACATTTTACCTTATAATTGACCTTACAAAAATCTGTGTAAAATTGTTTAAGAAGACCCAAGGTGGTACGATCACAAGAACCGTCAAGAGTATCACATCTTTGACTAACTAGTTTTGGAGTTCCAATAGAGTTTCCAATGGGAGCAATAGAATGTGCACAACATATTTGCCCAATTAAGCATGGAAATCCTAACTTCTTGCTGGATGACGTCATTGAGATCATTTTAAGAATGATAAATCCACATATATCAAGACCTTTAGCACCCAATTCAAGGAAATAGACCAACTCCACAAATTCACGACTCCACAGAGAGTTCTCAATCGTGGAGGGACAAAGATTAGAAATTCCAAGTTTTACCAAGATCTTGGGTAGGAAATTTCCCTTTTATCCAATCAAACTTCTTGCGACAAAGACCAAAACAAATGGCTTCATAAGATGGTTTTTATCCTTGTGATCTAGGATGACAAAAATTACCCAAGGGAATTTTGGTAATCTTTGAGATTAACTCTATATCAACTAAAATCTTTTTCTTATTTATCATAGTCTTGAATGCCAAATTATCAAGATTAACATCATGGATGTTAGCATAAAACATTCTTGTGAGAGTGTCAAATCCTTCACCAAGACCATTGAAAATGTAACCAAGATTATACTTCTCAAAACACAACAAATCTTCTTTATGACCACTTTCCTTTACCAATTTCTTCTCTAGGATGAATCCACTAGAATCATTGATTAATACAATTCTAATAGAGTCTTAATCACTTGGTATGCTCATACTCATAAGAGTAGATGAAGCAAGGTTTTTAAACATCCTTCTTGAATTTTTACCAACACTATTGAATCTCCCCATGAAAACTAAAAATTGAGAAAGGTAATAAGAAGAGAATCTTACTTGATGATCTCCTTTGTAGATGATGACTAACCTTGCACTTCTTATAGCTCTAATTTTGGTTTTTTGATGGAGATGGTACACAAACTCTAGAATAACCCCAGTTCACGTACGCGGATGAAGTGGGGAAGAAGAAGAAAGGTACGCGTACCGTAACCTTTATATACCCTTTAGAGGGATTGGACCCATGCAGGTACCGTGGCCCATGAAAAACCAGGATTCCTAGACGGTTCAGAACAAACCAAGACGAAATCCTGAACCATGAGGTTCGCACACTGAGAGAAATTTATAACAGTGTGATAAGATAATCACTTTTACTTTTAGCTCAATGAACAGTTCAAGAACATTCAGAGCACAAGAATAATTGATATTTTCATCACATCACAGTATGGTAAATAAGATAGTAGAAAACTACATAACATTATTTATACTCTGACATAGAAGGTGTGAAACAAATGGAGTTTTCTCAACACATTGAATACATTCAAATGTTAGAAACATTCTGCCAAAAAGCTTTCCTTATAAACTAAAAATAGTTTACACAAAAAAAAATCAAACCAAAATAATACAAAATCACAAAGCTAATCAAACCGTTACTTGCCCCATCTCAAGCTATATACAGATGGTGTGGAGCCAAATATTGTTACCAAGAGGCTAGATGGGTAGGAGACTGCTCACGCACCATTTCAGGTTGATATTTGTGATATGTAACAGTGGTATAATCATATTAATGATGATACACAAGGTTTATTATTTTTCTTGAATCCTCTTTCTTATGATTAAGGGGTGGAATTTTCATATATCTGGAACTCGCAACAACCTCGGCAGAAATATTTTTATCGATTTTAAATGAGTTGTTAACCTACCCAGACTGCGCATCATGAATACATGACTTGACATAATCATAACTAACACCAAGTCTATTTTTTTCCTTAATCAAATAAGGTCATTCTTAAGGTAGTCAATAATGGTTGTACGGGCCGATATTACAGGTTTTTATCGGATATCGGAAAATACTTGTACGGTATCGAAAATATCGGCGATACAAAGACGAAATGATATTATGGGTTGTACAGGACGGTACATACCGATATATCAGTTTTACTTGTACACCGTTTCGTAAATAAATTTTTCATCAACATGCATCTAGTCTTTACAGACAAGTACAATGTCAATTGGAGAAGGTAAAAAGCCCTAATATATTTATAATACTAGGTCTTAACCCGTGCCGTAATGGCACGGGCATAATTTTTATTTAGTTATGAATTTTCCGACATATGAATATCAAATATAATGTGTATTAATATCAAGTTTACCCTTCTTATCGTTGCAAAAGTAAAGGGAAACCCGATAGATATTTTTATTCTTCACTTCACATCCTTTTTAGCATTTTCCGCCTTGACATCCTCCCATACTATGTCTCTCCTTTCTAGAGTTGTATCCTCAAGCCAACAATGAAATTATATCGAAACTAATATTTACATATTTTGTCCCAAAAAAATATATATTATTCGATATGTTTTTTAGTTTAAAAAGATATTTTATCGATCTTTTGAAATGGTATTACCTTTTTCCATATTTCTTATATTTAGTGAATGGTGTTAGGATGTTCATGGAAAATAGTAACCTACTATGGGCCCGACAACATAGCACCGATCATGTCCCTACTTGGCCACCTTGGGATAAGAGGTGTGTGGTTTTAATCTAAAAGGCCACAACGCTACGTAAGGAGATGCCCAAGTTTATTAAGCTCAACATGTACTCCTCTTTCTTCCATGTGGGACTATCCCTAGCTATAATTAAGTGGTTTATCGTGCCACATACTCCAAAAATCTCCACCTTGACGATATTAAACCACTTCACCAGTCCAATCAGACTTCACCATATGATTACCATTTGTATATGCTACCCATCGATCAGGATTATTGTCATTATGCGCCCTACAATCCTACTTCACCTTGAGTTAATGAGAAGGTAAGCACCAACTCCATCTTGAACATTTTCTTGACCACATAGAACCCTACTACTTGAGAGTTAATGTGTGAGACACTAACTCCACCTTGAGCGCCAGTTCAACCTTGAGCATTGCCTTTCTGATCTAGAACCCTGGTCCACCTGAGTTAATGAGTGAGACACTAACTCCACCTTGAGCTCCAGTTGAACTTTGGGCCTTGCCTTCTTCACCTTGAGTCTGATTTCACTTGCGCCCTAAAACGGGTGACATCCACAACCACTTCAACGTTCGAATAGTAGCCCCAACCACGGGTTCTGATACCAATTATTAGGATCTTCATGGACCATCATACACTACTCAGGTCCCAACCACATAACACCAAACCCCACTTGACCACCTTGGGATAAGAGGTGTGGGGTTTTTAACTAAAAATCCTCGGTGC
The DNA here is from genome assembly GCA_023529315.1 of Papaver bracteatum. Lineage (NCBI taxonomy): Eukaryota > Viridiplantae > Streptophyta > Magnoliopsida > Ranunculales > Papaveraceae > Papaver > Papaver bracteatum. Next base: position 1,614,136 of record JAJJWX010000043.1, on the reverse strand, counting down.
TATGTATGGAGAAGTCCAAGCTTATTGTATGTTCTTAATTTTTCAATGATGATGACATACTTAAAATCTAATTCATTCACTTAATATATTATACTTTAAAATGTTAAGTCATTTCCGATGGTAATCATTTTACCCAGATACTATGTAGTTCTAGTTTTTCAAAATTCCCATAAATATGATGTACGCAATTCAATTTTGCAGGAAGAGTTCATCGAATGGAATATAGGTAATGGCTTGTCCTTTCGTAACATTGTGGCCTTTTCAACATAGTTGGATCCAGAGTTGGTAAAAATCACTGAATTTGTGGGTTCTCGGGCGAGAGTAATCTAGGTATGGGCTACCTCCCAGAAAACTGCTAATGGATGTCCACATCAGTTTTAGTTGAAAATCCCACGCTATCGGATAACCACAATGACTAAGTGGGAACAATATTGGCAAAGATCAGGTCCTTAAAAATGGTATTAGAGTCAACCAAGGGTTACATGTCGAGGGTGAAAGAGTATGCTTGACGGATTGGACATATTCCAGAGTCTCATGAGTGAGAATAAATGCCAGAGTCTAGAATTGAACATATTCCGTACCCGAGGACGGCTCCAAATTAAGTTGGAATCGAGGTAATGGTTTGTCATTTTCTAACACCGAGACCTTTTCAGCATAATTGGCTTCGTAGTTGGCGAAAAATATTTATAGTTAAGCATGCTCGGTATTGAGTAATCTTGGGATGGGTGACCTCTTAAGAAGCTGCTGCTAGATGAATGCAGCGGTTATCATTGAAAACTCAATACTATCAGATGAACGCAATGGCTTAGTAAGGACATTATCGGTAGAAGGAAGGCCATTACATTCTACGACATTATGCCTCCAAATGTGAGGTTATTTGTTGCATAAAAATAATAAAATCATGATTAGTTAGTAAGTCAAATCATTAAGTAATTAACCTAATAACAATAATCTCTACTAAAAATAAACTCTGCTATCCATCATCATTGAATAAAAATAACGTTAAACCATTTATCAAGAAATATGTGAGGCGATGCGAAATTACTCACTGGGCACCAATACTTGCCACCGTCATTATGGTCCACTTATATAATTGTTAGCCAATTTAACTAAGTTTGGTGCTGATTTTTTTCATTTAAAAAGAGTATTTTGAAAACATTTTGATAGCAATATTTTTTCATCTTAGTGTTTATTAAAGATTTCATAAAGTGTACACTTCCAAAATTTATCAATTTGTAAAGTGGGGAGAAGGAGCTTTTAAAAGCTCCAAAAGCAAAAGCTATAGTTCACCCTAGCTTCATATTTTATTTTCCAATTCTATCCCGTTTTGTTTATAACTGACAACAATTATCCTTGAATCTATATATAATCACCAATTTTTATTTTTTATTTTTTATATTTTATATTCTTTAAAGATAATTATTTTTTATTTTCAAACTACATTTTATGTTATATCGTATCACTAAAATATACTTTTATTTTCAATAATAAATATTAAGAGATTATGGATTTTTAAAAAGTGGTTTAGAAAAATAATATGTTTTAGTAATAATACTAATTAGTAAATTTAATATTACATGTGTACGTACTCTAATAGTAGAAAATTTACTTTACACATTATAAAATAGAATAGACAATTTTCAGAAATATGTCTGCTTTTGTCATTTTCTCACTAACTATAGTTGAACATGATATTTTCAGAGATATGTCTGTTTTTTAAAATAGTTTTAGCTTTAGTTTATAATCTGCAACCGTTCAATTGTTTTTTTTATAAAGCTCGACACAGTAACTTACATCGGCAACCAATCGTTTTTTTTTACATAGCTCCGCACAATAACGTACATCGGAAAAGCACTTTTGTAAAGCTCGCAGCAATACCAAACTAATTCTAAGTATTATCTAATAAAAATATACTTTTATTATCATCATTGGTAGAATAATTTATATATTATGTTTTTTAGTTTGATATTTAATTAATAGACTATTTATTATGAAGAATTATGGAACCTTAATGACATGATAACTTTTGTCCATTAGATGCATTTCTAATCTCAATCACAACCATCACCTATGACAAACGATTACCTACCTAGATTTATCTCTTGCGAGGAAAATTTTGAACCACCACTTTTTTTTTTTGAAAGAAAAACTAGAAGGAATTTCATTAAGAACCAAAGCCAGAGGCAGTACATCATATTTTTTCACTTTCTAGTTTAGACTCGACTACATGTGGTAGATCACTCTTCCACTTCCTAGAAATATTATTATTCCTGGCAAACTTAGCAAGTAGATCAGCTACTTGATTGCACTTCCTATTTCTAAAACACACTTGCACATTACCTAAACACTTAACTAGATGTTGACAATCCTTTATAATGTTGACATCTTCCCATCTTGTGGTGATTTGAGGACCCTTAACACTTTCCATTACTTCTTTGTTATCTCCTTCTACTATTACCTGCTGCAACTGCAATTGAACAATCCATTGAAGAGCTTTTAGCACTGCCACTGCTTCAGCTTGAGCAACATCTCTAGCTTTTTCTACCAGCGTCCAGGCTTCCACCATCCTCCCTGTAAAATCTCTTATAATTAGAGCAATACCAGCAAAATTATGATTAGGTAAAATAGAAGCATCAATGTTGATTTTTAGTTTTCCTCTAGGAGGGGGTTTCCATCTATTGTTATCTTCTATTACTTCATTTCTCCCTAATACTCTTCTGACATTCTGAACCGCCACTTACATAAGCAAAGTTATCCAAACTGTGCTTTATATTCTTGATGATAATAATAAGAAAGTGAAGTAACAAAGTATTAGTATTGATTTTGCTTAATGGGATTGCATAAACAAAACATAAAGTGTTCCATTATATGAGTTGCCGGAAGATCCAGGTCTCTTGTACTTGTTCCTTAGATTAATGGTTATTTATGTGTTTATAGGGCTTAACCCGTGCCGTAACTAACATCTACTGATATTATTAGATTAGTGATTCATTGGACCTTCGCCACCGCTTCCACAACCTACTATCGCAACTAATATCTATTGATATTTTTTCTTTTTTTATCAAAATTATTTATTAATAGAAGAAATTCAAATTTATTAATTTAACTAAGAGAAATTTTATAGTGGAATAAATTAATAAATTATTTATTATGAGCAATTAGTGAACAAACATTATTATTAGCAATTAATAAATCATTTAATATTAATTAGTGTGGAACACTAATTAGTTAGGTATTTATTATATTAATCATTTACTATATTTATTATATTAGGTTTCCATTAATGAGTCATTAAATGTTAGTTTTATGGGACAAATTACAACCATAGATTTATCAATTGGGATATGAAATCTTGGCCATCACTTACACGTGCGAGATGAGGGTGTGGTCTGCACAACCACGACCGTAGATTTATCTTTGCCCAGAATAAATCCTAGCCACCACTCAGATAGGCTAAGTTAGCCAAACTGTGCTTTATAAGGGAGATAAAATCAATGACTATATGGTAGGATATAAGATGGAAACCATATTTCGATTGCAAGGCAAAGAAATATAAAAGATAAATATAAAGGATAACAAAAAAGATTTACTGGCATAATGGGACAACAATCACAACGTTGGCTAAAAGCTTCTCCAATGGCATGTATGTGGAGATAAATGTCAAAATCCACCTTGTATGTACATCCATTTTTTCTAAAGTCATTCTCCAACCCTGATGTCTTAAACCAATGTATAGATGACTTCGGGTAGACATTGTCAAGGTGAATGTCTAGTTTTAGACATTCCCCTTGACATTGTCTACCATTCTAGTCAGCTTTTACTTAATTGAATTGACTTTAATATATTAACTAACTATTTTTAGCTCTAATTAAAATCTTAATTATGGAAAATAAAATTTATACTAATTAAAAGAAGATGTTACATGAAATACTGCTGGAGATGTATATTATTTCTCTCCCTAATTTTAAGGAAAAATAGATTGAGGATGTCTTATTTGTGTTGCCACATAGGAAACACACACAATGACCATTGGAAAAGCTCTAATAAACAACCTTGTATTTTGGAAATTTGAGATATGTGTATTATTCTTATTATTTTTTACTATGGTTTTATAATTATTTGAAATTCTATATTAAATCATGTATCGCCTGTAAAAGATATTATCATTTGTATAGGTGTATAAGACCCGACCAATACGATACTGATACCCGATATTAACTACCTTGGTCGTTCTAAGAATTTAAAAACATCTTCAAAAGCCTTAAATATATCTTTGTCAATTGATCCATCACGATAGAATTCCTCAAATAAATTAAGAAGTAGTCTAATGAGATTTCATATCTTTGAGCTTTTGTTCGCACGCTTCCTGCAACGACTTTTCTTAGAGGATTCTTTTTATTTTCATTTAGATTGTTTTCCATCAGCTAATATTTTTAATGTCTTAGTTGACTCGAGATTATCTTGAAAGACCAGAGGTATTGTAGAGAAAAAACTTTGAATAACCTTTAAGGATTTCTGGTGTGCGACACAGATGCATAGAACAAGTTTCCCAAAGTGGTTTCCCAACATGACAACTTTTAGGATCAAACAAACACAAACTTATTAGGTTTATCGTGTTTCCCCGCTCTGATACCAATTGAAAAAGTGGGGGTATAACAACCACACACAATAATTCGTTTGGAAATGTGTATGGACTAAACTCCAATATAATTCTAAGAGCACCAACTTAAAAGTGAGACTCAATTAAGAAATATATCAAAGAGATTTATCTATTTCTATATAAAGAGATTGATGAAGTCTTTAAAAATTGTGGGTCAGCAAATCGGGCGAGTTGAGATATGCAAATCGGGCGATCAACTCAGTGGAATTTTTTCGTTTTCTGCATCAATTTTTCGAGTTTTTCTTTCATTAATTCAAGTGTTTCAACGTTTAATCTCAATGATTGGTGGTGGTTTTAATTGTATGAACCAGGTTTTTTCTACTTCTTACTTTGTTTAATTGAAATTCAGTGTCTCAAACCATGGGATCTGGAATGAAGATGGGTGATAGAGATTTTAGTATTTTCTCATCTGCTCCAACAATGAATCGAGTTGAAGATCAAAGTTCTTATGTAGTACCTTCATTATACATACCGGATGAAGATATTGATGAGAGTTTAGACGAATGGAAGTTTAGTCTAATTGGGAGATTGGATTTTGTTAACTTGAAGTTTGCTTTTGTTGAAGAATCTTTGAGAAATCAATGGAAAACTTCAGGTAATTATAAATTGATTCCTCTTGGTAAAGGTTTTTTCATAATTAAGTTAGATAATGAAGTAGATATGAAGCATATTTGGAACAGTTTTTGGAAAGTTAATTCTCAAATTCTTAAGCTGAGATTGTGGGAAACTAATTTCAATCCAACTGCTCAAAAATCAACTACTGCTTCTGTATAGGTACACTTCCCTAGTTTGAGTACTGAGTATTGGAAAGAACAAATCCTATTGTCTATGGGTGATTCTCTTGGAAGAGCCATTAAGGTTGATGAAATGAGTCTTAAAAAAGAAGTGGGTTACTATGCAAGTATTCTTGTGGAGGTGGATTTAGCAAATCCAGTCCCTCATCAGGTTTTAGTAAAATCCAAGTATGGTTGTTATGAACAAGAGGTACAAATTCCTAAAATTCCAAGTTTCTGTAGCCATTGTAAGGTGGCGGGACATTTGGTTACTGAATGTAGAGCAAAAAATAAAGACTCAGCAAAGGAGGATGGTGAATGTCAATCTGTTTTCCAGAGGAAGATTTGGAAACATAAAAAAAAAAAAGGTATCTATTGGCTTTGATATATGTAATTCTCCTAAATCATAGAAGGTCCAGGAAGTTGAGAAGGAATGTTTGAGTGAAGATGAGGTTGCAGCTGCTATTACACCAACTTGTGAGCAAACTACTGAGAAATCTATTGATGTTGAAAGTGGAAGTACTGGTAAGTTTCATGTACTGCAAAATTTAGAAAATGAAGACTTTCTTCCTTGTGAATAAGCTGCTTGACGTTGATTCTAGTAGTGCTTATGTTATAAACAAGGTGTTAGTGGAGACTGAAAAGGAGCAGGGTATTCAAGAGGTTGTTAACAAGTTATCAAACCAAATAATATTAGTCTAATTACAACTAGAAAGCCCAATGGTGTTAATTTAGTGAAAGAGAAAAAAGGGGTGAGAAACCCTTCTGCTTCTCAATCTCAACCTTCTAAATGAGGATTTTCTTCTTGAATGTCAGAGGATTAAGAAGACCTGGATCCAAAGAAATAAAGAAGTTTAATAAAAAAAATTAGTCATACTTTAGTATGGGTGGTGGAGCCAAAAATAAAATAGAATTATAAGGATTGTAAGAGTCTAAAGTTATCATGCATGAATCATAAACTTATACATAATTCAGTAAATGGTAACAAAGGTAATATATGGCTATTTTGGAGTGCTTCAATAACTGAGCCAAAGGTGGTATCAAGAACAAGACAAGTAATCACTGTTAATGTGGGATATTAGAGCACTACTCGGTCAAACTCGCATGTGTTGCTATCTCAAGCATGTTTGTCAATCTTAGTGATCAAAACTATAAAGTCTTGATTTCTAGTCTACTATAGCTAAGGTCTCGGACTAGGATAGAAAGTGTAGTTGAGCTCCAGAACTCCATGGCGATCATCATATAAGACGAAGGACTACTCAAGGAACTAGTGGATCTGCATCGACTAAAAGGTATGTGGAGACTTGAACTTATCTATCACTCAAAAGTCTATCTACTCCATCTCCTATCTTGAGACAAAAGTCGTTTTACTATATAGACTAAGAATAAGCACATGTGACATTTCGAGCTGAGTATATCTCGCTTATTTATTTCTCGAAATGGATGTTGGTAAAGATTTCGCTTTAGCCTAGTTCATCTTTGCCTAGTGACGAAAGTCATGTTATGTTTTAATCACTTTGAAAATCGCTCTGACGAAAAATAGTTTGTGAATAACAACTATATAACGCCCTCTGAGAATGTTTCAATAATTGAAATAAGAGTTTAGACTATATAACCATTGTGGGATATAAACATTATTGTGGCAACACATATATGTATAAGTCCTTAACACTTAAACCGAATTTTGAGAACTTTGTTGATCAAGCGAAACCGGAATGTGAGCAGCAACTCAGTCCGCGAACTGGCGTAAGTTCTTGAACCCGAGAATATCTGCTGAAGTTGAAGCTCAGGTGCAGTCCGCGAACTAACGGAAGTTCTCATCCCGAGAAAAACTCTGTCAACTGTCTTGTGACTGAATCTACATTTTATTGGGAAAAATCTCTTGATGAGAAATTGGATGACCTTTCAGATGATAGTGATTCAGAAGAAGGATCGAGTATTGATGAGAAAGTCTCACAATATATTAAGTTGTTTGATCATGAGATAAAGATAAAAAGGTCAATAGCCTGCCTAAGTAAGTATATGGCTCCTCTCTGTCAAGAAAATAGAAAATTGAGAAAACTCTTTAAAGGATATGATGGTGGGTACAATCTCCTAAAATCTATCATTAAAGATCGTGAAGAAGATGTTCGTACGAAAAGATCTGAATGTGACAATCTTCTCCGAAATCTCTATATGTTGAAAGAAAGACTTGCAGAACTGAAGCAGAGTATAACTCTCAACAGAAATGTTTTCATGATAAAGAACTCAGATTTCTCACTAAAGAAAAGTCATTGGAGACTGATCTTGCAGCTGCCCTTGATAAAGTAAGATCTCTAGAAGAGAGTCTGAAAAGATTCAATACTAGCTCTACAAAATTGACTTCTATGATTGGAGCATGTAAAGGACATCGTGATACACGCGGTCTGGGCTATAAAGGAATAGACACTCCAAAAACAAGTAAGATCAATTTTGTCAAAGATGTTGATAACTCTTCATGTGAAACAACGTTTATAGCTTGCAATGTGCCTAAGGAGTAAGGACAAAGGGACTTCTCCCAAATTTACTCACAAAAGAATAGATAAAAACAATTCCTTTAACTGCTATTATTGTGGGAATAAAGGGCATCCTGAACGGAATTGTCGTTTTCGTTTGAGGAATAAAAAACTTCACGACATTCTTATATGGGTGTCTAGGGAAGTGATTAAACAAGTTCCTCATATTGCTGGAGTAAAAGGTACATTCAACAAGCAAGAAAACTACCTTGATAAATCACCTCTTATTCGTGATTTTCAAACACTAAATGTGAATCAAGGTAGAAAGAAGAACGACAAATGGGTGTTTAACAACCCTGAAAAAATGAAAAGGCACAGGAGAAGTAAAAAGAGATCAAGTTCCATGTCCCCTTCTGTGAAAGGCTGTGAATCCAAGAATACTGTTACAGATTTTCTTCACATAAATAATCGAGTCTCAGAACTTAAGACAAGTATAAACAGACTCAAACGGGACGTCTCCAAAACATGGAAACTTGCTAACTCAGGTACTCCTAGTTCCTATTCTAGTATAAGTTCTTCACTTTTGTTGAATAACTCATCTCTATGTTGCTCTAGAGGGGAAGTCAACCATGATGAGCAAAGTGCTCATCTTACCACACCATGACTGTTTTTTGAAGCATCCTTCTTTTGAGATAGGAAGGATACTCTGTGCTCTCAAGAAAAGTGTCTTGAGAAAGCTGTCAAAGGTGTATGTTTTGTTCCTTATCTTAAGGTTTTATTTTGAATACTTTCGAAGTATGTTCATTTGTGTTTGACAAAGATTTCCTTGTTGAATTTTTCCTCCTCTTCGTGTTTGATTCTCCACGTTTTTGTCATCTTTGACCACCTATGCACGGGCTCTAAAAATCGCACGGACGTTCTTGTGCCTAGGGTTTTATATGAAACCCCCTTATATATGTTGTCAATCGACACTTTATTCTATAAGGATAAAAAGACTCCACTGGATTCTTGGCATAATGGAGAGAAGCAACAAATAAGTGATCATGGAGGAGAAGGCTATTGAGTTTCATGAAGACCCTGTTTTCATAATCTGTCATCAGGCTATTGACCATGAAAATAACCTACCAGCTCAGATGTCCTCATAATTGGTAGGAAATCTTCTTCGTGATCTTGAAGTCATTTGTGAACAGATCAGGATAGCAACAAGGAATCTTGAGTGTCTGAAGAATGAACTAAAGGAAGCCTCTTATGAACTCTCTATTGTTCAAACCTTAGTTGGAAATCGGTTTTAGCAAGTCTAGTAAATCTTCTTTTGTTCTCTGTTTTATTTAGAAGAATAACTAGTGTTTTGGAATAGCCATGATTGTGATTACACATAGCTATATCCAATGATTTCATCTTCTTGTTTTTAGATTTTTTGGTTTAAAAAATTCTAAGTTTGTTTGGAAGATGATGGTTGCAGTATTAATCGTTTTGGTTTTACATATTGTAATATTTTGATGGGATATGTGTGTTTACGTCCGTGAACTTGATTGTCCCATATTTTGTCAAAAGTAAAGTCGTTCACGAATTGGTATGCAAATATTGATAAAGTAATGAATGGACTTTTGGCAAAACAAAAAATTTAAGCCTATATTGTCAATTGTTGATGTAAGATAGGTTAAAATCTTTTGTGATTCAAGGATAAAGTCTATTATGTCACTTTGTGATGGAAAAATAGAATAGTTCCTTGTTTTGTTATCCACGGTATAAAGCTTAATTGTTCCATATTATTATGTATTACCGTGAAGGTTCCATTGTGTATCTCATGTTGAGAACGATACAACTAAGTCGATTTATTATTGGCATGGTTGGTTGTTCCATGAGATGCTATATGTTGAGCATTAAGAACTAAATTAACAAACTTGTGTGGTTATTTAGTTTGTATTCCATGAGTTCTCTCATGTTGAGTACATATACGGTTAAGGTTGTCATTTCCTATGATAATCTTAGTCGGGGTTTCCATAATCTCTTATGTTGAGCCCAAATGAACTAAATCAATCATCTTGTGTGATAATTTAGTTAGCACTCCATAGATTTTTCTCATGTCGAGTGTGGACAATTGAATTGATCACTTTGTGATTAGTTTAATTGTGTAATCCGGTTAGAATATTTATGGGTTCTCTTGTGAATAATATAATCGATGAATTAAGTCTCCATAAGTTTACCTGTGTGGAGCATATTTAGTCAAATTAATCTTGGTTCGCTTTGGTTAATATGATTAAATATTTTGGATTCTAAATTCATACTTATATGCAATTTGTTGAGTTTAAAGAAATCCTTTTTTTCTCTTGAAAGTAAGGTCGCTCTTGTTGTTCCTTTGGGAATGACATCTTATGGGGGAGAGTTCTTTTGAACTTGCGCTTAATTTCCAAATATTTGTGGGGAGCGTGGCTGTGGAATTTTTAGGGGTCATCTTGTATCTTTATAAACTCCTTGATGAATGCATTTAGCCTCGGCTTTATGATTGCATATAAACAAGATGATAGAACATTTACCTTTGGTCATGAAATGTATCTTACGGAAATTTCATTAGGATCTCGTTCTTGTACCTTTGCCAATTTTATTGACAAAAAGGGGGAGAATTAATTGTAGTTCATACTAGAAATACATATGGTTTTCGGATCATTATGTAAGAGGGAGTGGTTTCCATGTGAGATGGAGTATTGACTAAGGGGGAGTGAAGTATCACCATAGTATTGTTGTTGAAATTGTGGTACAATTGGACTTTGACGATGTGTAAGAATACTATGACACTGTATAACAATGATTGAGAACCAATGCTTTTCTCATTGTTATATCTACGGATTGTCAACAACGATGATGCTAAACTTACAACCTTTGGGATCATTGGACTACTTGGAAGTGACGAAGATTTCGAGTATTGTTGAAGATTAGACATGTGGAATAGGAGCTACAAAGTTTATTTATATAATTTTTGTATTCCATATGTATTAATAGTTTTGCCACTAAAATTGACAAAGGGGGAGATTTTTAGAGCATTGTTCGGTCAAACTCGCATGTGTTGCTATCTCAAGCATGTTTATCAATCTTAGTGATCAAAACTATAAAGTCTTGATCTCTAGTCTACTATAGCTAAGGTCTCGGACTAGGATAGAAAGTGTAGTTGAGCTCAAGAACTCCATGGCGATCATCATAAAATACGAAGGACTACTCAAGGAACCAGTGGATCTTCATCAAATAAAAGGTATGTGGAGACTTGAACTTATCTATTGATGAGTGCCAAATATTGCATATTCATACACCTTTTCATTGGCACTTAAATCATCTTTCGCGCTTCAAAGTCATATATTATCCCAAATTCGGCATTTTTACCATTTTCAAGAATAAATATTTGTATTAATTAATTTTGTGTTTTTAAGTACTAAATAAAGCTTGGAAGAATTGAGAAGACAAAAGAGAAGAAAGTTGGAAGCGTTGCAACCCGCTCGCGCATCAGTGGCAACTTGTTTACAAATTCATGGGATTAAACAACCCATGATCCAAAACCCATGATCCAAAACCCAAGACCCAAATCCATTTCCACCTCACCCCATTGGATTCTTTCCAAAACATCCACCTCACCCCCATTGGATTCTTTCCAAAACATCCACCTCACCCCCATTCTCTCACTCAATCACTCCCAATTTGTTTCCCACAACCAAATATATTCCATCAATTAAGAAAACATGTTTTGTTGAGTGGATGAGTGCCAAAATTCGGATCCAAGTGCTTGAGGGAATTTTGTGTATAAATAGAGAGGGTTGTTGTGTTGAAAAACCATCCAAGAATAGCTTGTTCATGTTAGTTTATCAAATTTAAGTTTTGTTGTAATGTTCTTCATGTTCTAGTTTCATTTACTAGGGTTTAGATGAAGCCCTAATCTCATTGGTATGTATTCATATCTTGTATCTTGTTCTTGAAAGTTTAGAATTGTTTAAAGATATAATTTAATCCAAGTTTTTCAACATCTTGCTCTCACAATGTATGCCATGTATCCATTGTAGTTAGAATATCTCTATGTTGATTATGCTACAACTCATGCTTAACCAAATATTGATCTTTAGATTAGTTGTGCTTAATTAGACAATTAATGCTTTGGAGAAATACTTTAGTTGTGATTAAATTATCCATTGGAGAAACACCTTAGTTATACGGTAGACTTGAATCTACTATAAGGACAAGAATAATATTACAAGTTGAATGCATATCATAGGTTATTGGTGGATTTGAATACCCTAGTATCCATATTATCATTGTTTACATATATTGTTATTTGCATCTTTTACTTTTATTATTTCAATCACTTGAAAATCATATCGTCGTATCGACAAAATCAAACCCCTTTTGGTTACTCTCTGAATCAGGATTTAGAATCAACTTCTACACTCTCCAAGTCTCGTGGTTCGACTGTGCTTGCCTGTGTTGCTTGTCGACACTTTGTGCACTTGCATTATACACAATAGTAGGTATCTTTCCGAGCCTACCAAGTTTTTGGCGCCGTTGCGGGATTTGGTAGAAGTGTAGTTCAAGTTTTACGTCTCCTCACTTGTTCATAAATTGTCTCCATCAGAACGTAGCATTTCTTGTAGATAAAAAGCATTTGTACAAAAGCCGTTATTCTTGTAGCATATTCAGGAACACCAAAAAAAAAAAAAAAAACACTTGACGATCAGCATAAAACTGTCGCACTTAAACAACAGCTATTCACTGTGTCACTGTTAAACAACGACAGTTATTCTCTGTGTCGTTCTTCGTGTTCTTCAGAACGACAGTTCTGAAGCGGCTGTTCTTCGTGTTCTTCATCTGGTACTGTTACTATTCACAATCAATTTTACACCTTTTTTTTTTTTTTTTTTTTTGATTTGATTTGATTTTGCTTTTGCTTTAAAACTTCGAAACCCTAACTACCTCTTTTGAGCTCAACAGTGCACAGTAGTTTTGTAAAGGCGAAGGAAAGGAAGCGAAAGAAAGCGGAAGAAGTTTTTATTTTAATTAAAAAAAAAAAAAAAAAAAAAAAGTTTATTTTATTTATTTTTAGTTTGTATTAGGATTCCTTTACTCTTGTAATTTTCTTTTTCTTTTGCACTTTATTTTGGACTTGGACATTCTATTTTTATTTTTTATTTTTAAACCCTACGGAAGGGTATTATTAAATATCAACTGTTTGCAGAGAAGGACGGTGATTACAATATCACCTCGGCCCCTCGGGTTCGTTCATGACATAGGAGTCGTGGCCCGAGTCGACAACAACGGTTCATCCCCCGTCTGGAACGGGAGATAAGTTTGTCGAAACACTCGCGAATCCCTTGTTAGCGAGTTACTGTATTCCTTCGTTTGCATATATGTTGAGGAATTGAATACGGCTACTTTATTTTCCTAGTAAAGGGCAAGGACTGGCCATACAAGATAAGGGTTCGGATTTCATCACCGTTCTCTTCTTGCCCGCCTTAGGAAAACGATACATACGTGAACCTAAGCTTTAAAATTTTGAATAGAACAAGACCTATAAGGTAACGAGCTTAGTAGGAAAGTCTTTTGAAAAATATTGGTTACTCTTTAAGCATACTTCGAAGTTCATGACGGTTTTACGAAATTGAATGCGTGATCTGCCGCCGCCTTGTAATACGGTGAGGCCTTGGGTATCAAAGCTCTAGCAGCTTCCCTCGCCTCTATTCAATTTACTTAAACTCGGATTGATTCCGAGGAGTTTGCTCAGTTGTAACGAATTCCATTTCGAAGGATTAGAAGCTGGTCTAGAAAACAATCTAAGTGGAACCATCATGCTTTTTGTTTGCTAGAAATCAGTAGGTTTTTTGTGGTAGAGTCAGCCTTGTTTGCGATTGCATAAAACTTCCCTTCTGTTTATGATTTTTCTTCTTTTATTTTGTTTTTCTAATGTATGCCCGAGGTAATTAGAGAACGGGCTTGAAAAAAAAAAAAAAAAAAAAAAAAAAAAATAATGAAAAAAAAAAAAATATTGGTCTGTTTTCAGTGTGTACATCCCAATCTCTGCAACAAGCCTAGTGATAGTTAGAGATCATGTCGATTCTGCAGTGCGGGTGGGGATGGAAACAAATCCATCGAGAGCTTGCTTACGGGCATGCTTCACATTATGAAACTCCAACAGACCATGATGTCACTAGTTATAGGGATTATTATGGAAATTTTCACGATCCCGAGCATCAATACATGAACCCTAGTAACTACTCACACATGTATCATCCACCACAGGGTGAAAATGAACATCTTTACAGTGCCCAACTCTCACAATCATCACTTTTGGACCAGTTAGAAGCTAGAACTGCAGCTTTAGAAATGCAAATGCATGAATCTGTCGCATATAATTCTTCTAGGCAATCGAAATCTATGCTTGTACCTTATGTGGAGGCTTAGGCCATCCTGCTGAGAATTGCTATATTTTGCATGATTTTAGGCAGTCTAGAGAATATCATGAAAATCCAAAATATGAAATGCCAACAGATTACAAAGTGATAGTCATTGGGACCATAATCAACCTTTCGAAGGTTGCAATCAGTATTTTATAGACCCTAATGACCACACACACATGTATCATCCACCACAGTGGGAAGTTCAACAATTTTGTACTTCTCAATATTTGGAGGAAAATATCAGACTCATCGAACAAAATAATGCTAGGAGTGTATTGCATGATAAACCATATAGCATTAATTATGAATTTCCTACTTGTTGAAGACTCTCATTCCATTGAACAACTTAATGCATTATTAAAAATGAATTTGATTCATTTACAAAATGTAGGAAAGGAGGAATTTCAGGATGAAATATTTGTTTGTCCTAATGAAATAAAATGTGAAAATAGTATGCCTAGTCTTACTTGTGTAGCTGATATTGCATATGAACTGTTTTAAATGAAGGGACTAGAAATACTACGATTTTAAATAAGGAAATGCATTTACGTGATGATGATGATGTTATGTTAGAAGAATATGTTTTTACCTGAAAATATTGTCGAACCTTTGAGTTCGAGACATTAGGCTTCTCTTTTTCGACCTTAATGAATGATGTTTCTTCTAATGTTCCATATACATGTGATGTGGTTACTAATCTTGAGCCTGTGCAGTTATCCTGTGAAAGAGAGCATGCTACACAAATTGTTTGTGACTTAGAAAATGTTGAATCTTCTGTAGACACCAATGAAACTATGCATGGAAATAACTTTAATGTGTCAGATTCTCTGCCTAAGTCACAATGTGAAGTTTCTTGTGATATTCCTATGCATGAAACTGAAGTTCTAGGGGATGATTGTGAATTGGGGCTTATTGATTTGTTTTATGAGCATGAACATGATGTTGTACTTGTGTCTGACATAGGTAATTTTGAATCTCCTGTCGACACTAATGATCTTATGCATCAAAATATAATTGACGTGTCTGATTCTCTACCTAGGTCACAACATTGTGATGTCTCTTTGGATTTGTCTATGCATGAGAATAAAACTTTGGATGAGCATGATACTTATTTGGGTCTTGATGGATTGTTCTATGAATGTGAGCATGTTGCGACACTGGCAAATGATTTAGGAGTTATAGATGTGCCTAATAATGATGTGCCTACCTCCCTGCCCATGTCACAAACTGGTAATCTTGCACCCAACCTAGATTTGGTTTGTAAAGTTATTGTTAAACCTACTTTTCTAAGAGTACCTAATCTAGGATTGGAACTGTGTGCCTCTCAAGTCCTCTTGGACTATTTTGCAGTTAAATATAATACCTTTGATGAGCCACAATTAGAGTTCACTCATGTCTCTCCATCCATCCCTGACAAAATCCACTTTGAACTAGATCTTGTGCATGGTGCACCCCTGAAATTGTTAGATTTTGTACCCAAAAATATATCTATTGAAAAATCTAGGTTTGGGGGTAACTCATTCACATATGCAGTCTCACTTGCATTGCTGTCCTGTTATAATTGTGTAAGGCTGTTGATGTTTCCGCACTACGCCTTTTGGGTTGATCCTCAACTTTTTAGATTGTTGGTACATGGTGAGTCATCATTGTATAATCTAGTAGGTAAAATTTTAAATCTTGTTGATATATTTGTGTGCTAACCAAACTTTTTGTCTTGCGCTCATATTATTTGCTTTCAAAGCATTCATTCAATTATGGTTAGCACCACCCTTTCTGCATCGGGTAATCTCTTTCCTTTAAATCTTCTCTACCTTGTTCTCTTGATATGTGTTCTTATCATCTTTTGAAACATTGAGGACAATGTTAGATTTAGATTTGGGGGTGTGTTTTGCATATAGAGTTTTTAGTCTTTTATTAAAAAAAATCAAATTAGTCTTTTATTAAAAAAATCAAAAATCAAAAATCAAAAATTTTCTGATGACCAGCTGTGTAGCGGGTCTTTTGTAGGATTTTTTTTTAGTCTTTTGCATTTTATTTGTTGTTGTTTTTAGGATGACCAGCTGTGGAGCGGGTCTTTTGTATGTTTTTTTTTTTCCTTTGTAGTCTTTTGCATTTTTTTTATGACCAGCTTTGTAGCGGGTCTTTTGTAGGATCCTTTGTAGTCTTTTGCATTTTTTTTTCTTCTTTTCTATGACCAGCTGTGTAGCGGGTCTTTTGTAGGATTTTTTTTGTAGTGTTTTGCATATAGATTTTTTTAGTCTTTTATTAAAAAATAAATAAATCAAAAATCAAATTTTTTGTATGATGACCAGCTGTGTAGCGGGTCTTGTGTTTGGTATATGATGATCAGCTGTGTAGCGGGTCTTAAAAAAAAATGGTTACAAATTATCAAGGTTCTACGAAATTCCTAAGTTCATCATCTACAGTTGAAGACCGAAGACAAAAACATTTCTATGGATGCTCTGATATTGGAGAAGGGTTTGTGGGTACTTCTTTGGTAGGCCCTCACGAGACTACAACTCGTCCACTAGGGACACCTAGGGGTTTAAAGGCTTAGTGCATACGCTAAATGCATTCGAGAGACCAGCGACAGTGGTATAGTTAGGATTTCTGGATTTCTGTTTCACTTGAGGACAAGTAAAATTCAGGTTTGGGGGTATTTGATGAGTGCCAAATATTGCATATTCATACACCTTTTCATTGGCACTTAAATCATCTTTCGCGCTTCAAAGTCATATATTATCCCAAATTCGGCATTTTTACCATTTTCAAGAATAAATATTTGTATTAATTAATTTTGTGTTTTTAAGTACTAAATAAAGCTTGGAAGAATTGAGAAGACAAAAGAGAAGAAAGTTGGAAGCGTTGCAACCCGCTCGCGCATCAGTGGCAACTTGTTTACAAATTCATGGGATTAAACAACCCATGATCCAAAACCCATGATCCAAAACCCAAGACCCAAATCCATTTCCACCTCACCCCATTGGATTCTTTCCAAAACATCCACCTCACCCCCATTGGATTCTTTCCAAAACATCCACCTCACCCCCATTCTCTCACTCAATCACTCCCAATTTGTTTCCCACAACCAAATATATTCCATCAATTAAGAAAACATGTTTTGTTGAGTGGATGAGTGCCAAAATTCGGATCCAAGTGCTTGAGGGAATTTTGTGTATAAATAGAGAGGGTTGTTGTGTTGAAAAAACCATCCAAGAATAGCTTGTTCATGTTAGTTTATCAAATTTAAGTTTTGTTGTAATGTTCTTCATGTTCTAGTTTCATTTACTAGGGTTTAGATGAAGCCCTAATCTCATTGGTATGTATTCATATCTTGTATCTTGTTCTTGAAAGTTTAGAATTGTTTAAAGATATAATTTAATCCAAGTTTTTCAACATCTTGCTCTCACAATGTATGCCATGTATCCATTGTAGTTAGAATATCTCTATGTTGATTATGCTACAACTCATGCTTAACCAAATATTGATCTTTAGATTAGTTGTGCTTAATTAGACAATTAATGCTTTGGAGAAATACTTTAGTTGTGATTAAATTATCCATTGGAGAAACACCTTAGTTATACGGTAGACTTGAATCTACTATAAGGACAAGAATAATATTACAAGTTGAATGCATATCATAGGTTATTGGTGGATTTGAATACCCTAGTATCCATATTATCATTGTTTACATATATTGTTATTTGCATCTTTTACTTTTATTATTTCAATCACTTGAAAATCATATCGTCGTATCGACAAAATCAAACCCCTTTTGGTTACTCTCTGAATCAGGATTTAGAATCAACTTCTACACTCTCCAAGTCTCTGTGGTTCGACCTGTGCTTGCCCTGTGTTGCTTGTCGACACTGTGCACTTGCAGTATACACAATAGTAGGTATCTTTCCGAGCCTACCATCTATCGCTCAAAAGTCTATCTACTCTATCTCCTATCTTGAGATAAAAGTCATTTTACTATATAGACTAAGAATATGCACATGTGACATTTCGAACTGAGTATATTTCACTTATCTATTTCTCGAAATAGGTGTTAGTAAAGCTTTCGCTTTAGCCTATTTCATCTTTGCCTAGTGACAAAAGTCATGTTATGTTTCAATCACTTTAAAAATCGCTCTGACGAAAAATAGTTTGTAAATAACAACTATATAACGCCCTCTGAGAATGTTTCAATGATTGAAATGAGAGTTTAGACTATATAACCATTGTGGGATATAAATATTGTTGTGGAAACACATATATGTATAAGTCCTTAACACTTGAACCGAAGTTTGCGAACTTTGTTGATCAAGTGGAACCAAAACGTGAGCAGCAACTCAGTCCGCGAACTGGCATAAGTTCTCAAACCCGAGAATATCTGCTGAAGTTGAAGCTCAGGTGCAGTCCGTAAACCCAGTACGCAAACTGTCGAAAGTTCTCATCCCGAGAAATTTTGCTGGAGTTTATTAACTTCAACCGGTTAGATTGAGTCCGCGAACTCAAGAGGTTATGTCTGAAAACGGTGTTCATGAACTAATCTTAAATTACTAAGGAATGATTTTGCAAACCGTGGATTTACAGTTTATGAAATGATTCGAGTGAATCACATCGTTTTTGATTCAATTGTGTCTCTTGTAATACTTGGGATCTCATAGCAATTGAACAACTCTCTAATTAGTTTATTTGAGTCATTTGGACTAGTTATGGTGAAAAAGAATATGGTTGATATAAAATTTATCATTTGGCTAACCATTTGGTTGACTAATATTGAACCAACCATTGTACACGTTTGGGTACGGTTACACGAACTCAAAATATCAAGTACATGTGTGTATGACAAGCTAAGTTTTCGATCTAACGATTGAGAGATATTAGCTTGTATCTAATCAAGTTTTCATCTAACGGTGAATATTGAATGCTTTGTTAGCAAGCTAACATTAATTGCAAACCCTGATTTGAAAGACTATATAAGGGAGAACTCTAGCAACAGGGAAACCTAATCCCCACATATTCTGTGTGATACTAGTTTGCTAAAGCTTGAGTCGATTCTCCTTTAACCTTTGGTTTTCTTCTCTAAAACCAGGTTAACGACTTCATTGGGATTGTGAAGCCAAACCGATACTACTTTTCTTATAGTTGTGTGATCTGACCTTGCTGTTTCTATTGTATGAGTACAATTGTAATAATTGGCTTGAGATTTCTATCTACGATATGCAAGATAAAAGTAGTCACAAACATCTTCGTCTCTTTGTTTGTGATTCCTTAATAATCTTCTTCGTTGCGTCGATTAAGTTTATTGTGAGGTGATTGATGAAACTGAGCTGTTCTTCGGGAATATAAGTCTGGTTTTATCGATTGGTTCCTGTTCACCTCGATTTATCAAAAGACGAAACAAAACTTGTAGGTTTATTCGTAGGAGACAAATTTATCTATTACCTGTAGACTTTTCTGTGTGAGACAGATTTGTTTATTAAAGTCTTCGACTTTGGGTCGTAGCAACTCTTGGTTGTGGGTGAGATCAGCTAAGGGAATCAAGTGCGCAGTATCCTGCTGGGATCAGAGGCGTAGGAGCATAACTGTACCTTGGATTAGTGTGAGATTGGTTGGGGTTCAACTACAGTCCAGATTGAAGTTAATTTGGAGTAGGCTAGTGTCTGTAGCGGCTTAATATAGTGTATGTTTAATTTGGACTAGGTCCCGGGGTTTTTCTGCATTTGCGGTTTCCTAGTTAACAAAATTCTGGTGTCTGTGTTATTTCTATTCTGCATTATATTTTGTTATATAATTGAAATAATACAGGTTGTGCGTTGTTCAATCGATTAGAATATCCGACCTTATTGGTTGTTGATTTAAATCGATTGACACTTGGATATTGGTCTTTGGTACCATCCAAGTTATCTCTCTTTGATTAGACTCGCGAATCATATTTGCTTGAGTAAATCAAATCGAGAGATTGAGATAATATCTCCTTGAGTATTTTCTATTGATTGAGTCTAACTGTCTAGTTGATTCTCTAGAAAATAACTCGGAGTTGTCCATACAGATTACTAATCAAAATATTGGGTGAGGTTGTTAGACCCCCGCATTTTCATGGGAGGTGTTTTAATGTCTGGTATTCATGCAGCTTCTTTGACAGTGGATATAAGAGAACTTTGGGCTGAATTGGTGCAGATCAATGATATGGACTTACCATGGTTATTAATTGGTGACTTCAATACTGTTTTGAGTGTTGATGGAAGAACTCCTTTAAGAGTGGCAATGTAAGATTTGCATGAGGCAATGAATTTTTGTAATTTAATGCAAGATCCTAGTTCAGGTTTTCAATACACATGGTGCAATAATATAGCTGGAGTTAAAAGAATTGTGTGTACCTTGGACAAAGCTCTTTATAATTTAAAATGGATTGATAAATATCCTGAATGGAGTTATAAGGTGGGAGTAAGGAGTATATCAGATCACGGTCCTTTGGGGGCTCTTGTGTAGTGATACCTAAACCACATAATATTCCTTTTAGAGTTCTCAAAGTGTCGTTAGAACATGAAGATTTTAAGAGAATTATTCAAGAGGTTTGGAAAGAAAATGTGAAGGGGAATCCTATTTTTGTACTCATGCATAAGATGAAAAAAATGAAAGTAACAATTAAAGAATGAAATTGGAGTGTATTTAGTGATGTAAGAATCAAACTGGCAGAAGCTGAAAAAGAAGTCATGAATGCAACTCTAATTTTAAACAAATATCCAAGTAATATATCACTTATGAATAATTTGGTGGTGGCAAGAGGTAAGCAAGAGCTTTTAACACAACAACATCAATCAATTCTGCATCAAAAGTCAAGAATAAACTGGTTAAAGGATGGTGGAGCAAATACCAGGTTTTTTCATACTACAATAAATATTAGACAAGCAGCTAATGCTATAACTGAACTTGAAGATGATACTGGTGCTATAATTAATGATCATGCCATGATTGCTTGTTCTTTGGAGAATAACTTCAAGTAAAAATTTAAATTCAAGGGGGTTAACTTTGAGGAGGGAATTTTTGATGCTATACCACAAGTAATTACTTCAGAAGACAACATCATGTTAGAAAAAATACCTTCAGATCAAGAAATTAAAGAAGCAGGTTTTACTCTAAATGCTGATAGTGCCCCTGGTCCAGATGGATTCCCAGGTTTTTTCTACAGATATGCTTTGGTGATAATAGGAGATGGAGCTATAAAGGCAATACAATACTGTTGGAAGAAAGGTACCATCCCAAGATGTTTAAAATCCAATTTTTTATTTCTATTACCTAAAGTGAAGTGTGCTAGAAGACCAAATCAGCTTAGACCAATAGGCTTGAGTAATTTATTTTTTAAAATATTTACTAAGATATTGACAACAAGAATGTATGTTTTGATGGGGAAACTTGTGTCATAACAACAAGGTGCATTCATTAAGAATAGATGTATTCAAGAACAAATAGTTTTGGCCTCTGAATTGGTAAATAAATTAGATACCAAGAGAAAAGGAGGGAATATAGGTTTAAAACTTGATATTACCCAAGCCTATGACTCTTTGAGCTGGGAGTTTCTTTTTGAAGTCATGAAAAAGTTTGGCTTTTCTCAAAACTGCATAAATCAATTACATCAACTTTTTATTTCAGCAAGAATATCTGTTTTGGTAAATGGTGGACCAATGGTTTTTTTTTATGTAAGCAGGGGATTGAGACAGGGTGATCCATTATCACCAATACTCTTTGTAATTGCTGAGGATGTTTTAAGTAGAAAATTGAGTAAAATGGTAGATGAAGATGAGATTATGCCGATGGTAAACTACATAGGTGTTCACCCTACACACATTCTATTTGCAGATGATGTGTTCCTTTTCTTCAATGGGCACAAAAGAAATTTACAAAAGGTGAAGAAGCTAGTACAAGATTATCAATCATCTTCTGGGTAGCTAATCAATCAGATGAAGAGAAAGCTTTTTGTGGGTGTGTAGATGGGGCAAAACTATTTTCTGGTTTTTACGGAATTGAGGAGAGGACCGTACGAAGGAGACTCCTTGAACCGATCGAAATGTTCAACCTCATATAGATGTACTGCAAGAAGGGAGTGCTTTGAATTCGAAAGATCAATCTGTAGTACTCCGGCCTAAACCAAGCCAATGGTCGTTCCAGAGTAAATTCGGTCACAAGAGAGGATGGGTCGATCTGTAGGAGGGGAGATAAGAAATGTGTGGAATCAATGGTAATCAAAGATTGTAGGTGTGTTGAAAATTATGAATATGATAAGTTCTGAATGATTGAAATTGCTCAGTTGAGAGTAATTGCTAAATTGATAAGTTGTTGATCTCGTGTTGTCTGTGAGACGTGAAATCGTTGTCTTTTCAATCATGATTCAGAGACTTATTTATATTGCTGGAATTGTAGACTCCATGATCCCATGAAGTGTGACAGTTGATGGAGTCAAGGAGTGGGGAAATGGAAATCGTGTTTGAAACCAGTTGCTCATCGTGCAGATACTTGGTCAATTTTCCATCCACTACTTTGTTAATTCCTTCGACTGATTGCACGACTTGCTCACATTCCATCATGTGTTTGAACACACGTGCCATAGACCGCCAGACCAAAACCCTAGCTGATATCCCCCAAGTGACACGATTGACGTCTCGTGGTTAATTTAGTCAGTTGCTGACTTCATGACTTTATGGGATGATGAGTCCATGTCGTTGTTGAGTTGAACATGATTGATGAGATAGAGGTATAATTCTCATGTTGATGCGAGCAAGTATTGCTCATTCGATGAATTGTTGAATATTAAACCAATATTCCTTGGTTTGAGCAAGTATTGCTCGTCTGAGCAAGTGTTGCTCATCTGATGAATTATTGGTAGTGTGACCAAAATAAAACATTAATTAAAACGCTGGTATTTGAACCGAGCATAATTAATAAGAATACTGATCATGCGATCGTCGTAAAATTATTAGTGTTTGAATCTGGAATTATGATCCTTGGACTCAAAAACCCTAATTTGATCAATTGATGACCAATTCATGGTTAATTGAAAATTAACCATGGAATGAAGGAGGGACCGGCTACACTGGACCGTGGGTCAACCATGTAGCTCCTGTATGCTCGTGTGAGCAAATTCCAAGGCCTCTTGAAGAGTTGGTGATTTGTTGATGAAATAATGATCAAATGCTGGTTTAATCATTTATTCGAAAAATGCTCATCTGAGCCTTAGGTGATAAAACCAAATTAATTATGAAGGACCGACCAAGGGGTCGTGAAATCGTGAAATCGGCCCTAGGTGGTCACGGGATCGACTGACGATCATTCCATGAAAATCCAAAATTATTTGGAAGAGTTTTGGACCTAATACGTGCAATTGCGCAAATTAGGTCAAATCATGAAAATACATTGGACCAGCCCATTTCGATCCCAAGGAGCCAACCCTAGTTGGTCAAGGTAACATGCTCATGTCGCCAACACATCCGTGCCACAATCTGAGAATTTTGATATTTTCTGGCATGCAGTCGAGCATCCATTTAAGAAAATATGACAAAATTAGGGTTTTGCGGAAACTGAGGAAACTTCACGAGATGAAGAAAAATAATTATAAAATGAAGGAACATGAGGCGTGGGACCGCTGGATTCAAGGCATGGCCGTCCAGTGACCACGGTCCCATGTTGCCTTTTCCTAATTTTATAATATTTTTCATGATTTTATGAAAATATCATGAAATTAAGGAATTTTGTTGAAATTAAGGAGTTTCCTTAAAGTGAGAGAGTTTACATGGGATCAAGGAAGCAAATAATATTAAAATAATAAAAATAAGGGCGTGTGGGACCGTCTAGGGCATGGCAGGCCGGCTTGGTCCCGGTCCCACGAGTTTCCTTAATTTTATGTATTTTTCCATGATTTGAAGGAATTTTCATAATTTGAGAGAAATACCATGAAATCAAGGAATTTCATGGGACCAAGGAAAACTTAAAATTAATAATAATAAAATAAGGGGCGTGTGGGACCGGCTAGGGCATGGCCGGCCGGCTTGGTCATGGTCCCACGGGTTTCCCTGATTTTATATTATATTTTTCATGGGTTTGTGAAAATACCATGAAATTAAGGAAATAATAATGAAATAATGAGGAACCATGAGTTGTGGGCCCGGTCGGGATCAAGGCATGGCCGGTTGGCCAATAATTACGGCCCCACAATATTTTCCCTAATTTTATATTATTTCCTCAGTGTGAAGGAAACACCATGAAACTGAGGAGTTTCCCCAAAACGAAGGATATTTGTTCAAATGAAAGGATTTTCATGAGATCAAGGAAGATAACAAAAAATATGATAAAAATATAAAACTGGCGTGGATTGACCATGGCACATCCGTCCGGTCGGTGGTCCCATGCTCCCAGCGCCTTGGTCAATTTTTTAATTATTTATTATTTTCCTTCCTATTTTGCATAGGTTCATCGTTTCGTCGTATTTTGAAATACTCGTTCGTGCGGTGATTGTTAGTGCATCATCGTCGAGTACACTTGCACCATTTAAATCGGGGCTTACTCGGAGGTGGCTCAGACGCCCGTGTGTTGAATATTTATTACTAACCCATGTAATTCTGCTGGGAAGAACCATAGATTGAAGTAAAGAAGTATTGTGAAAATATTTGAATATTTTCAGAAATTTAGTGGA
Source organism: Papaver bracteatum (assembly GCA_023529315.1). Lineage (NCBI taxonomy): Eukaryota > Viridiplantae > Streptophyta > Magnoliopsida > Ranunculales > Papaveraceae > Papaver > Papaver bracteatum. Next base: position 1,589,123 of record JAJJWX010000043.1, on the reverse strand, counting down.
TGAATCCAAAAATTAAAGAATAATTAACTGATGGCTCTATACTAGCAGAGCAAGCTGTCTAGGAGCATCAATTATTGTGACATGAGCCTGCTAGAGCTTCATATCCTTTATACAGTCAGGGAAAAATGTTGTTTGTATCCTGAAGACATTATCGCTCTATACTAGCAGAGAAAGCTTTCTAGTAGACGTCAATCTCGTGATTCTATATAGAAATAATTACTGAAGTGTCCAGTATTCATGAGATATGCCGTTTTCCAGCCGAGAGACTACATATCTGCATGTACTCCGAGAGACAGTATTCTCAGTCAGAGATTTGATGAGAGAACCATGTCTCAATACTCACGTATGATTGCTGGATCAGAAGTTCGTATAATTATGGGTTTATGATTTTAGCCTTTGTCAATAATCCACTATCTACAGGGTGGTGTTACTGCTGCAAGACAACAACAAATTGCTTCTGAATTACAAATGAATATCTCTCAACCACCTAATAAGTATTTAGGAGTTATTTTGAAATCTGGAGATGTAAAATCAAGCACAGTTTGGGGTGTGGTTGAAATGACTCAAAATAGATTAGCTAGCTGGGTTGGTAAACTGTTAGCTTTTAAAGACAGAATCACACTAGTAAAATCAGTATTATGCAGCATACCTATTTACAATATGGAATTATATAAGTGGCATGCAGCTGTGATGAAAATATGTGAAAGGCTTATAAGAAATTTTTATAGATATGGGATCCATATAAGAGGAAGAGTGTTACTCTAAAATGGGAAGAAACTTGTGCACCAATGTAGGAAGGTGGTTTAGGCATAAGGAGATTGGAAATTATTAATAAAGCTTTGCTAATGAAGCTTGTATGGAAAATACAGAATTCTGAAGCTGAATGGGCCAAATTTATGAGAGCTAAATATACTAAAACTGCAGGTGAATGGATATCAAGTTATAAGAAATCATCAATATGGCCAGGTTTAAAGTGGGTGAAGGAGGAAGTAAAGCAGAACACTAGATGGATTGTAGGTACTGGGTCTTCAATTTCAGTATGGAAGGATGCATGGATTAAAGACAAACCTTTGGTTGAACTTTTTGATGAAGATAAATATATGCTACATACTAAAGACATGAGAGTGGTTGATTTGATTGTCAATGGGGAATGGCTTATACCTTCAAGGCTGTTACAATATTTTAAAGTAGATGAACTGCCAATTATTTCAAGGAAAAAAGATACCAAGGTATGGACTGGTACTATGACAGGTGAGTTTACAGTGTCATCAGTTGTTAAATTGATTAGAAAGAAGTACCAAAAAGTGAAATGGGCAAAGGATGTTTGGAATCCAATTCTCCACCCTACAACAACAAGTAATGTCTGGAAGATAGTGAGAGCCATATGTGCTACAGATGAAAAAAGACAAAGTAAGGGGTTCAGTTTAGCCTCAAAATGTTACTTCTGTGGTGAAAATACAGACAGCATTGAGCACATATTGTGGTACTGTAATTTCAGTCAGTTAATATGGGAGTGGCTTGGTGGAATTTTCTTGTTCTGCAATCCTAAAGACTATGAAGGTGTGGTTAATTTTGCTAAAAATAAAATTGGTGCAGTAAAGGATATCTGGATTCTAGTATTCTTCCATTATAATGATGGAACTATGTTTCTTAAGAAACATAATTTGTTTTGATGATGAAAAAGTGGACTTAATAAAGTTCAAGAGGAGAATAAAGCAATACACAAAGGATTGTGCTGTGAGAATAAAGAGTTTCATGTGGGATTGCAATTATGATTTTATAATTTTCAAGTATTTTGATATTAAAAATCAACCAATAAAGCTACAGAGGATTGTAGAGGTTAGATTCTATTTACCTGCAACAAATCAAACATTTATTTGTTGTGATGGGGCTTTAAGAGGTAACCCAAGAGTAGCTGGCTATGGGTTTGTTTGTAGAGGAGATCAGGGAGAGTGTGAATATGCTGAAGCAAGAGGAATATTGGCATTGCAACTAACTTCATTGCTGAAGTCATGGATGTAATTGGTGCAGCAGAATGGGCTTGGCAGAATAGCAAACTCAACATATGTATCAACTCTGATTCAAAAGCAACAGTGAGTGCATATATCCGGCAGATTACCTTGGTTTGTTCAGGTAAGATGGAGTAGAATAAAGGAATTATTACAGCATATACAAATTGCACATAGTTTGAGGGAAGTAAATTTTTCTGCTGATGCAATGGCTAAGTAGGGAGCATGTTTGGAGAGGGGAGAAAAACTTTGTTACAACACAAGACCAAGATTTTTATCTGCTCTGGAATCTCCAGATCAGGTTTATTACAGATTTACTAAAATTCTCCATAACTAGCTTAATGGGCTTTCTCCCTGTTGGGCTGGATTTGTTTTTTGGTATGGGTTTAAGTTTTTATTTGCTTGATTTATGCTTTTATCCTTTGATTGTAAATTTGAATTGTAATTTTTACCATAATGAGTAATAAAATGGCAATTGATTGAGCAAAAAAAAAAGAGCTTTATCTCTTTCTCAATATAATCAGCAAGTCGAATAGATAGAAATCCGTGAGCCTGATTGATATGAGAAATAACTTAGACGTTACCAAACACCAATGCCCAAGTGTCAATCAAGTCATATCCTACAAATAAGGCCGGATTTATCAATTGTGATTGAACTACACACAACCTGTGATATTTCAATTATATAAACAAATATAATGCAGAAAGGAAATAACACAGACACCTGAAATTTTGTTAACGAGGAAACCGCAAATGCAGAAAAACCCCGGGACTTGGTCCAGAGTTGAACACCATACTGTATTAAGCCGCTACATACACTAGCCTGCTACAAGTTAACTTCAGACTGGAATGTAGTCGAGCCCTGACCAAGTCCCACACCAACTAAGGTACAGTCGGGTTCCTCATGCCCCTAGAACCACGCTGGATTCTGCGCACTTGATTCCCTTAGATGATCTCCCACAACTAAGAGTTGCTACGACCCAAAGTCGAAGACTTATAAACAAATCGGTCTCCTACAGATATGTCTATCCTTTATTCTTTTTGTTCCGTCTTTTGCTCGAAAGATCAAGGTGAACATGAACCAACTAATAATCCGGTCTTATACTCCCGAAGAGCAGCCTAGAAATATTAGTCACCTCACAATAACCTAACTGATTAACAAAATAAGTTATTGCGGAATCACAGGAATCTGAGACAAAGAACTGTTGTGATTACTTTTTATATCTTACCTATCGGAGATAAATCTTGAGTAAATCTTAGAGAAGATAAAATTCAATACGATAGAACAAGTAAGATCAGAATACGCAACTACAAAGAAAATAGTTGGATTTGGCTTCACAAATCCCAAATGCAGTCTTCAAGTTGTTTACCTGATAATGGTTTTGAAAAACATAGGTTAATGGAGAATCGACTCTAGTTTGAAACTAGGACACATGAAAGTGTCGGGATTAGGTTTTATAGTTGCTAGAGTTCCCCCTTATATAGCCTTTCAAATTAGGGTTACTTACAATCAAAGATAAGATAGCTTAATAATAAAGCGTTCAATATTCACCGTTAGATGAACTCCTGATTTAAGATTCAAGCTAGGTCTGCTTAGAAATTAAGCAATTAATCTCCACCGTTAGATGGTCTTATATTGTTACACACAAATGGAATATACTTATATTTAGATAAAGGTAACCATACCTAAACATGTGTATTGGGTTGGCTCAATAACAGTTTACTGAAGTTAGCCATATGAACACTTTTGACTTAACCATATTTATCTAACACTTCTAGATCAAATATCATCATCAATCAATCATGATAGATAATCAAATGAATATAATTCTGTTTCAAATAGAGTTACTTAATTGTTTACTATCTCATAGAAATATTCATGAACATATTGAAACGAAATCGGTTTGATTCGTGATCGTACAAATTACTTATACAAGAATCAATTCATGAACATTAAGCCACGGTTTGCAAAGTTAATTTGCATTCCTTAAATCATAAATGTTTTAGTTCATAAGTATAAGAACCATACATTACCGATTTTAGAACTTAACCACTGTGTTCACAAATTGTGTACGCGAACAACAGCTCCGGACCATGGACTAGTCAAGCCGTTCGCAATCCCGGTTCGCGAACAAACGTTATGGACCCAACTCATGTAAACCCGTTAGCACACTACGTATGCAAAAAAGAGTTCCGGACCTTCTCAGGTAAATTTGTTCGCATACTAGGTACACAAACAAGAGTTCCGGTCCTGAATCATCACAATACAGTTCTCATACTGGGTATGCATACCATGTTGTATCCAGACATGGGTAATCATTCTAAACTCTTATTTCAATCATTGAAACATCCTTAGTCAAGTAATTTTCAAGTGATCGAATAATCAATACGAAACTTCCCGAACTAACATCAAATGAATGCCTCATGCAAATCATATAAGATGTTCAAGGTAATTTCCATATGATCATCTTTTGACTTAATATTTAGTTTCCAACAAATAAATTGTTTCCAACTAAACTCGTCAAGAATACGATGAACATAGATAAAGTAAAAAGCTTCCAACACATATTTCGAGAAATAGATAAGTGAGATAAACTTGGCTCTAAATATCAAATATGTATAATGTAAAAGTTTATATAGCTATACGCTTAGTCTCATTAGAAGATAGAATAGAATATACTTATGAGTGATAGCTAAGTTTTAGTCTCCACATACCTTTTCTTGATGAAGTTCCTTCAAGCTCCTCAGTAGATTTGTTTTTCTTCGATTGGTGAACATCGTGAAGTCTAAAGTTCAACTACACATTCTATCTTAATCCGAGACATAGCTATAAGTAGACTAGAAATCAAGTATATAGTTTTGATCAACTAAACTTGAAAAAAAAGCTTGAGATAGCAACGCTTGCGAGTTCGACCGATCAAGGCTCTAACAAAAAGATTATGGTGTATTTGGGTACCCTCGTCTTTTCACTAATAACAAGTTACAAAGATAATATCTATGTCGATATTACGAAGTTCAATAGATAAGCGTAATACTTCGTAATTTAATATACATAACTTTGTTATATTCTTCCTTGACACTTTGATCATAATAAAATGATCAAGTATCTAACACTAGAGTTTCATATATATATATATCTTCGCATTTTATGTTTTCAATCTAAACGACTTGAAAGTAACGTAGATGGAAATGGAAACAAGTAAAGCATTGTATTACTAACCTCGAGTAGAAGGATGATGTATTCGATGATGTCGATACATATTCAGATTTTCTAGGTTCTTTAATTAATACTTGTATGTCTCAACATCTAGACTACCTAGTCTAATCTAACGAAGTTGACTTTTGTAATCAAATCAAGAGACCTTGAGTTTTGTAAATAAAATATGACAACCGACCTTGACATACTAAACACTTGGCGGGTTCAACCGAACAATGCTTTAAAAATATGTCTTTGTAATATATATGCGTTGTTGTTACGTTTCAGTTAAAAGAACAAAATAACATTCATTTATACTCATTTAATATGATTGTAGAGTTTTCACAATACAAATATAAGTAAATTGGGAAAATAATATCTCCGCTGGTAATCACCAAACACATAGTGTTTTTCAACAAAATATATTCTAATTTCTATAAAGATATGAAGAGATTATCACTTACTAGAGATGAGAAAAAGTGGGAGTAGTTGAGAATTATTATAATATGAGTGAAAAAAAATAGTGCAGGATTCGCAAATTAAGAGGATTTTAAAAAAGTGCCATTCAGAATTTGCATCCATATGTATAAGGTTTCCTCATCAAATGATTGCTATTATTTTTTATTTACCACTTCAAGAGAATAATAATCAAATTATTTTTCTAAGTTAACATTTATTATGGATGAAATCACATTTTTATCATCTTGGTATGTTAAAACGAATGCTCGATTGAACCCCACGTGCGTTATTATGTCAAGTCTATTGTCAATTTTAGATGGCAAAATTATTTCTTAATTTATAGCTTAATAAAGTCTGCTTCAGTTTAGATTAATAGATTAGGTACCAGAGTCTTAGGATCATACAAGTTACTCTTCAAGATTGAAGATCACACGAAGACATCATTTTGAAGAACTTCATCAAAGGATAGTAATGAAGATTGATTTTCTTTTCATACTCTTTTTCTTTATATTTATCTATCTACCTATTTGTCATAGCTAATTCAAAGAATTGACTAAGCAAAGAAGGATCATATCACAGATATCCAATGGAAAATATTAAGTGATGTTCCGAATTCGAGCCTTGGGTTGAAAATTTTCGAAATAACGAATTAAATGAGAAAAGTTCTATGAAGATTGTGCACTTGAGTTCGCAAACCTAGCTAGTTGGAGAGTTTTTGAACCTACTTGTAGATGGTAGAATTGTAAAACTATACTCTGGATCCAGCAATCGGATGAGTATCGAGACTCATGCCATGAACCTATGATGGAGAAAGTCTTTTAAAGTATCGAGACTCATGTCTCTAAGCATGAAAGATCATGCCATAAACCTCTGATGGAGAAAGTCTCTCAGAGTATCGAGACTCATGTCTCTAAGCATGAAAGCTCATGCCATAAATCTCTGATGGAGAAGGTCTCTCAGAGAAGATGTAGATGTATAGTCTCCCAGCTGAGACCACGACACATCTCATACTGTATAGAATCGAAAAATTGGACGGCTCCTAGACAGCATGCCTGCTACTATAGAGCGACAACGTCTTCGGGATGCAACCAGGTTTTCCCTGACTATACAAGAGGAATATGACACTCCAGCAAGTTCATATTGCTCAACTCTCAGATGATTAATGCTCATAGACAGGAAACCCTTCTAGTATAGAGCCCTCAATTAATTATCTTAAATCATCTGAATATCCAGCAATATTGTACGAACCATCGTCTGAATATCCAAAAATATTCTACGATTCTCTGTTATATTTCGTCACTTCAATTCGTGGTTCTTCCTAGCAGAATTCCACGGGTTAGTGACAAATATTCAACGAAAGCAGGCATCTGAGCATCGAATAAGCCCTGACAAAAATGGTGTAAGTGTAATTAGCAAATAATGCACAGACCAGCATCTTGAATGCACGAGCATTTCAAAAAATAAGAATGAACGAGGAACCTATGCAAAATAGGAAGGAAAATAATAGTAATAAAATATTAGCAAAAGCGCCAGGGGACTGGGCTCACCAGCCGGACAGTCATACCATGACCATTCCCTCGCCCAATTTTATATTTTATCATATTTTTACTATTTTCCTGATCTCATGAAAATCCTCTCGTTCGAGAAAATCTCATATTTTTCAAAGAAATTATCTAAATCACATGATTTTAGCAAAAAATAATAAAATTAGGGAAAGGTGTCATGGGACCGCCGGCCGGCCGGTCATGCCTTGGCCATGGCCGGTCCCACACCTCACGTCCCCATTATTTTATTATTCCTCTCAAATTATGAAAATTCCTTGATTTTATGAATTTTCTCTAAAATCATGAAAATTACCTAGTTTCATGTATTTTTATCTAAGACACATGATTTTATCAACAAATAATAAAATTAGGGAAAGGTGTCATGGGACCGCCGGCCGGCGGTCATGCCTTGGCTGGTCCCACACCTCACGTCCCCATTATTTTATTATTCCTCTTAAATTATGAAAATTCCTTGATTTCATGAATTTTCCCTAAATATTACCTAATTTCATGTATTTTCTCTAAAATCATAGAAAATATTAAAAATTAGGAAAAACTTGTGGGACCGGGCTTTAACCAGCCGGTCATGCCCTAGCCGGTCCCACACGCCCATTGTTTTATTATTATTTGGTGTTTTGTTTCATGATTTCATGAAAACTCCCTGATTTCAACAAAATACCTTGATTTTAGCAAATCTCTTTGATTTTATGAAAATTCTCTAAAATCATGAACATTATATAAAAATAGGAAGAGTGTCTTGGGACCCGCACCCATGGACGGCCGGCCATGCCTTGGCCTTTTCCGGTCCATACTCCATTCCTTATTTTATTTTATTTTATCTCTCATCTTATGGAAGTTCCCTAATTTCATCAAAACTCTCCAGTTTCATGGAATTTCCCTCAAATCAGAGAAAGTACATAACATTAAATTGGGAAATATGTGGGACCGTGCTTGTCACTGGCCGGACATGCCCTAGTTGTGGCCGGTCCCACACCTTGCAATTCCCTGTTTTATTTATTTTCCCTCATCTCATGTATTTTTCCCAGTTTCAGCAAAACCATGGATTTTGCATATTTTCTCTAAATGTTGCTCAAACGTGCACCAGAAAATATCAAAATTCTCAGGACTGAAGCGTGGACATCATGGTGACATGGGAACATCCCCTTGACTGACCAAGGGTGACCCTGAGGCTTGCAAACATCTGGTCCCGCATGTTTTAATGATTTTAACCTAATTTTCTCAATTGCTCATATTAGGTTCAAACTCTTTCCAAATAATTAAAGTTTGCTCAAATGACCATCCACTGGTCCCACACCCACCAAGAGCCGGTATTATGACCTCTTGGTCGGTCCTTCATATTTCCATAATACCAGGTTTTATTATTTGTCGCTCACACGAGCATTATTTTAGTGATTAAACTAGCATTTAATCATTATTTCACCAACTGGTCTCAGGAGACTTTGGTATTTTCTGCTCATTCGAGCATTTGGGCGATATATGGTGAACCCATCATCCCATGTAACCGGTCCCTGTGTCACTCTGTATTGATTTGCAATAAATTATCATTTCGGTAAAATTAGGGTTTCGAATCCAGAGCTCTGCAGAAACGTGATTCTGAGCAGATTCAAACACTCTGATAATTTTATGTTGATTCCATGATTAACATTTTTATTTATTTTGCTCAACCCAGCAGTCAGTAAATCGAATTAATATTTTATTCGGTCCTGCTACCAATAAATTCATCAAACGAGCAATATTTGCTCGAACCGCAGTATTCACTCATATTAGCAATATTCGCTCAAACTTGCAATATTTGCTCAGATCAAAGAATATTGATTCAACTATCAATATTCAACAATTTAGCAACACAGTTTGCTCATCTCAAGTTATAATAATACCTCATCTCAGCAGACACGTTAAGTTTATGAGTTTCAGAACATTTGCTAATCATGTTCAACTCAACACTACATGGACTCATCGTCCCATAAAGTCAGCAACTGACTCCATAATCACGAGATTTCAATTGTGTGATATGGGGGATATTAGCTAGGGTTTTGGTCTGGCAGTCTACGACACGTGTGTTCACCCACGATGAGAATGTGAGCAAGTCGTGCAATCAGTTGGAAGAGTCAGCAAGGTAGTGGGTGGAAAATTAACCAAGTCTTCGCACGATGAGTAATTGGTTTAACACGATTTCCCACTTCCCCACTCTCTGATTCCAGAAAACTGTCACACTTCATGAGATCATGGTGTTTTCAACTCTGGCATTATAAGATATCTCTGAATCCTGATTGAAAGAACAAGAGTTTTCGAACATTCGAACAACAATCGCCTAAACGAGCAATTTATAATCAAAGTTCATACAAACAATATTTCGTCTACACGAACTCACAGAAATCACTCTCAATCAGGCAAAATTCAATCATTCAAAGCATTTTCACGTTGAATTCACAACACACCGTTGATCTCACGTATTTCTCAACTACAACCCATCCTCTCTTGTGACCGAATTGACTCTGGAACGGCCATTGTTCTTGGTTTAGGCCGGAGTCTAACAGATTGATCTCTCTAACTTAAAGCACTCCCTTCTTGCAGTGCATATATGTGAGGATCAACATTTTGCTCGGTTCAAGGAGTCTCCGCACGGTCGACTCTTCAATTCCGTAAAAACCAGTAAATTGTTTTTCCCCATCTACACTACTTAGTGGCGGAAATTCTTGAACTTTAAATTTCACTTGAATTCTTGAACCTATAGAAGTCCAAAGTTTATGAACTCCAATTTAATATTAATCTCGGAAACCTAATTGAAATTCAAAGTTCTTGAACCAAGAATAACTTTGAGTTCTCGAACCTAATGAAATTATGAATTTCTTTAACTTTAGAGCCCACTTTAGTTCGCAAACCTTAGTGAGTTCGCGAACCTAAAAGTGCAATCGACCCGTGTTAATCTTGGGTATATGTACTTTTCTTTTCTTTTTTCAAGGAAAACTTTTTACACGCTTATATATTCGCGTTTTTAGTTAATTTCTCTGCGAGGGAAGTTTTAGTCCAATAATCGATCTAACTTGTGAACCAAGTTGAAATGAGGAGGGTCCCGAGTACACCATAATATTTTCGATATCAACCTATTATAGACACACCATATATAATCTTACAAAAACAATAACTTTCAAAACATTATTTCCACAAGGTGTAGCTTGGTAAATAGTCTTAATTAGAAACCGATCACAACTACGGGATCAATCACCAAGGTGATTAATATACTAGTATATGATTACTATAATGCTAAAATAAAAGTAACCACACAACATACAAGATTTTGTTAACGATGAAAACTGTTTGGCAGAAAAATACCAGGACCTAGTCCAGTTTTAAGTACTCTCAAAATTAAGCCGCTATACAAATTGACTACTGTAATTTCATATAGTTGAGACCATGTAAACTACCCATAGTTACTCAGTTCCTTCAGTAACTCTACGCTACAATCAATCTAGTTTTTCCATGTAAATTCCAAGACAGAGTCCACTATCTTGAGTCTTTTCACCTATTGTGAAACCTTCCGATCTCAACTCATATGAATCGTAACCCAGAACAACAAATGACTAAATCTATTTCAATAACCGAATCACTTATCGATCTCCCAAATCCGACAATAATCAGATATAAGGTAGAGTGTAAATTATCTTTTGTTATCAATATATTGGTCAAAGATCAAACCAATACAAAGATTACAGAAATAATCTATTTTAGTAAATAAGTTCTATCCAAGCAACTCTACAAGGATAAACAACCAGATAGTTTGTTATATCTTAACATCAAATCTTAAGTATATCAAGATAAACTACTTGTTTGGATCTCAAATAATCAAGTGTGCAAGAAGAATCACAAAGAATAAAGTCTTAAGTATATCAGATAGTTTTTTCTATCTTAAAATCAAGTCTTAAGTATATCAAGATAAACTACTTGTTTGGATCCCAAAGAATCAAGTGTGCAAGAAGAATCACAAATTTCATAAACCAAAAAAAATAAAAAATCTTCAATCTTTAAAGTAACCGATGTACAAACAACTTGATTCTTAATAATAATCAACGCACACAGAACGGAGTCTGTTAACATTGGATGATCAAAAGTTTTATCTACAGATATTGAATCACGAAATATGTAATAGTCAATCCTCGAACGAGCTTGAGTGGCCTTATATCACAAGTGAAGGACCACAAAATAAACAAGTTTGATTTATCAAGGATAACTATACCTTTAGTCAATCAAATCAATTAATCGAAAACTAATATATCTACACGATTTAGTTTCCCACTAATGATATTACGTACTAAAAGTTTCTTGATCCCAAAGAAGGCTTTAAACGAGATACTCCTAATTAGATTTCTATCCTCTATCGATGAGTGGGCTTCCCACATAATCACTTAAGTTCGTATAACAACGTACAAGTTTGTATGAATACATGATCCCCTATTTATGGCTTTATAACCAAGGCTTGTTTGAACAACAAGGAATTACCAAGTCCTAAAATTCTTAAGATATGCATAAACGTATATTTTCGGTTTTGACAAATTCCAACTGTAATCCAACTATCATACAGAAATCACTCTTGGATGGCAACTAATATTACCTAGCATACATATATATACTTTACTAGTGATAACAAACATGCAATCCTTTGGGATATAAAAAGCATACAAATATGAATATCTAAAAGATATTTGAATATTTCGATTTCGAGATCTCGCCTTAACTATCAAGAAAAATAATTAAACATTAAGTAATAAGAGTTTAACACATGTTCAAATACTATGTCAACATTTTGTGAACTTTGTTTTATAATCAAATTACATTTTGGTATCTACAAAAACCCTAAAATAATAGACAAATCGAAAATGCACTTTTGGTTATATAAGGATCGGTCCTACTAGAGTTCCTTAAGATCGGTCCAGAAGTGATCCTTCTCTTAGGATCGTTACCGATAGATATCCTTTAGGTATCGGTCCTACTAGAGATCCTTAGGATCGGTCCTAGTGTAGATCATTTGAATTACCTATTCAGCTACGGAACAAGTTTCGCGAATCAACTCCTTTAAACTATGTAACTAAACACAATTCCATGGTATGGATTCAACAGAAAGTTCAACACACTAAATAATACTCCCTCCGTTCCAATTTATTTGATGTTTTAGGGTTGTTTTTGTGTTCCAAAATAGATGAGGGTTTAAGTATTTTTTCTAAATTCTCTCTGATTTGCCCTTGCATTGGAATCACAACATACCATTAATTGTTATTGTAATTAGTAGATAAATGATTATTCCAAGGATTTAGAAGGAATATTTGGTTTATCCTAAGTAAATTACAATGGGATACGTAATTTACATTAAATATAGAAACTAAAAACTAGGTGGTTTAAAATTCTAGGAAGCTATTAATATGGGTAAATTTGGAAAAAAATTACTCTCTATGTTGTTTCTTAATCTGCGTGAAAAACTCTATAACATCAAGTAAATCGGAACGGAGGGAGTAATGAATAACCAATTAGTGTTATGTCGATTCCACGAAGTCCATAGATAAACTATACTTCGTAACCCTTTAAATCCAAGCTATATAAAATGACTAATATACCTTTCTTTGATACCTTGATCATAGTATAATGACCAAGTCACCGGTACTAGAGATAAGTAAACAAACTATACTTCAAATGTTATGTTTTCAATAAATAATAACTTGAAAGAACTATGATCGAAATGGAACAAGTCAAGTTTGTGTTACTAACCTCAAACTGAAGGCTGATGTGTTCGTTGATGCCGGTACGTCTTCAAGTTTTTAATGAATAACAAGAACAAGTCTCAATATTATATGTTCCTAGTCTAACCTAATGAAGTTGACTCTAGTAATCAAATCAAGCCACTTCAAGTTTTGGAACTAAAATATGACAACCAAACTTGACATACCAACGCTTGGTAGGTTCAATAGAGCAATGCTCTAACAGTAATTACAATAGTTGTTTCTTTGATGAGTCAAAAATTCTGCTAGATAAAAAAGGAATGATATCAGGGAATATCAAGTTTATTGGATTATGATTTCGAGTTAAGATGTTTGTGTAGTTTGTTTGTAAACACAACAAATGGGTTAAAATTTCCGATTTCACTAAAACATGGTGCTAGATGATTTAAGCAGGGGTTGCAGAGAAGAAAGAAGAGGAAATCCATGAATACCCGGAGAGGAAAAGAGCAGAACTGCACAATTTTTTTTGGGTCATCCTGAGTGTTATATTGTGGTACCCCTTATGCCTCTCACATGGCTGGCTAAGTTCACTAGTACATTCCCGTTGAATGTGGCACCCTGTTAGCAGCCTTGAAGTACATGGCCCCAATTTGGTTGTCTGATTAAAACTTGGAACCGAGTCTAAATTTGGTGGTGATCATATTTATGCTTCCGTCTCTTCTCTCTTTAATGCACTTTTCTTTCGGCCCTCACTCGGGCCAAAAAAGAAAGCAATAGGATACCCGATATATCCTCTTTAAAGAGATGAATATTGTTGGGGCCTTTTTGGTGGGTGCGTGGGACAAAGCAATAGGATAATCACAATCTTGCTCTTGATGGATTCACCTACCTTATCCAATCCTCATTGCTGGGAGGAGAAGCCCTTTGCATCTGGTTAAGTAATGTCTTTCTAGTTGAAATGACTTTGTATTCCAAAATATGTATGTCTTTCGCAGTCGGCCAACCTCTAAACCATGTGCAAGGTGTGAGTTTTTTTCTTCCTCTTTTGTATCACATAGATTCCAGCATTTTCTAAAGCATCCAACTTTCGAAAGTACAACTGGTGTCTACGACGGATGAAAAAAAAGAAGAAATAAACTACTGACACATCGCACACGCTTCTTCATTTAACTCAGCTTTTCCTAAAACATTAACAAAAAAAAAAAGAATTTGAGGACAAGAATCCTTAAGCTAGGAGGCCGGTGATGATTCGGTTGACGGTAAATTGGCCCTGATTTCTCGGCTGATTGGTGCCCATTTGAACACGACAAAAGAAAGCCAAACGGTCAAACAAGAGGACGAGGGACTTGCTGACGAACCACATTTGACCAATCATCTATTGCTAGACAAAATTGCCCCTTTCCGTTATAGTCGGCATTTGTTAATGAAGTCCACCCTCCCGCTATGTAAGTCTGACATTGCCACGAAAATCAAAGGGTAGTTTTGCCAAATTAATATTTTATCAGTAGTACGTAGTCGAAGAAAAGTCAAAAAATCATAACATGGAGATCCACTCTGAAATTTTTGTGCATCAACTTTATAGCAGTTAGCAGACATGACATGAAAAGAAAAAGTACCAAACAAAAGAAAGAAAAGAAATTTGAAACGAAAGAAACCCACCGCGAAACTTCTTGAGCGTCCATTATTAATAATTAAGGTAATTTCTTGATTATTATTAATGCCTACTCACTCACTTGTTTCTCTCTCTATTAAACTGCAAAATGTCACATTTCAGCATTTATGGTTAATCACATTGCAACTACAATTCTATTCAATATTCAAATGCCATCGGTAGAGTTTAAAGTTTGAACTCATTTAGATACCAGAACTGTTTTGTTTATAGAAGATACTCAAAAGAAAGCACTGACAGAGATCTAGTTCCCGAACCTTCCTTTCATAAAACTTCATACAGAAAACAACAATTTGGGAGAAATGCGTTAGACAAGAAGAAGAATGAAGTTTGAGATAGTTTACTACAAAACGATGATCATCTCCAGCAACTAAGAAAGATTTTTATGGTATTGTTTGTTTGTGTTATCAGTAAGTGTTTGGAGTTTTCCAGAATGTGAAAGAAAGAAGAAGAAGAAGACAAAAAGTTCGTTTCAGATAAAACTTCTTACTCTTTAAGGTTTATCGATTTTATTGAGATTTTGTTGATTTATTAGGTTTCAAACTGGTTCCAGGGATTATTAGTGAAGCGTCTTTATATTGAGTTTGTTAAAAAAAAAATCCTTCCTGTTTGATTGAGAAGGTTTTGTTTTGATTTGGTAAAGATCGATTCTGAGAAGCAGTGAAATTAGGAAGTTAGGGCAAAAATACGAGACTTTTTGAACTAGTAGTACGTTATTCAGGGCAGTATGTAACAATGCAAATGTCAAAGTTATAATTTGGAAGTTTCCATGAACGCAATTTCAGGGATATGTTTTTGGGATTATAATAACAGACATTTCATTTATTCCTCATTTTCTTGTTTCAGTTTCCTTTCTACTATTGAGACTTCTGGAGTTTATTGAGAAGCAAATTCATAATTTCCTCATAAGGATAGTATTTTGGTCAGAAAGGAATTTGAAGATTTTGCAGTTGGATTTGGTATAAATTTTCATAGAGCTATCTTCAATTACTGGTGTTGTGGACTTCTAATTTGGTTCAGAATTGATTCGGGAGAGATTTGTTGTAAATAGGGGTCTGGTTTCGATATCACCTTGCATCTGTTTTCTTTTTGTGCACAAGGGGGTATCAAAATGGAAGAAGAGGCCGAGAACAAGGATATGAGGTCATTGGCCTTGACCCCAACATGGTCTGTTGCAGTTGTGTTGACGATATTTGTCGTCATTTCATTGCTAGTGGAGCGTGCCATTCATCGATTGAGTACTGTAAGTGACTTTTAATTTTGGTTTAGCTGTGCTTTTGGAAACGTAATCCTTTGGTAGTTAGCACTACTGCTTAAGAATATATCTGTTCCTTTTTGCTCTAAGTTGTAACATAATGCAACATCAGTTTCCTTAGTTTAATCTTGGAGGAAACTTGTAAAACTATTTGATTTGGTATATTGACCTTTTGTCATCTAACTATGAAACAACATTACAGTGGTTGCAGAAAACTAATAGAAAACCGTTGTATGAAGCAGTGGAAAAAATGAAGGAAGGTATGTAGCATAAGAAACTCTGAAATGTCTCTTCTTAAAACATTATCAAGTATCCCCTTTTGATGCACTGCTATGAGTTATTACCTTACGGAAGGAAAGTTGGTAAATCTTAAAATTGAATGTTTCAGTTCCATCTTTTTCCAGTCTTTATTCTATTCAATTGATTAACTGTCTTACATTTCACGTTTCAGAGCTAATGTTGCTAGGATTCATATCACTCCTTTTAACAGCCACCTCAAGTGCGATTTCAAATATTTGCATCGAGTCGAAGTACTACAATAGTCGATTCTCTCCATGCACTATTTCAGATATTGAAGAGACTGAAGCTGAACATGCTTCTGTCAAGTCCCGCAAGCTATTGATGGTTTCTATTTTTCATCCCACAATTAGGAGGATTCTTAATGGTGGAATGAACCGAAATACCTGCACTAAGGCATGTGATTGAATTAACTGTAAATGCTGATATGCTGTTATTGGTGGATTGACTGTTTACTTTATTATAAAGGTTATAGTTAAGAATGTGGATACCTCATGCTTTGCTTGTGCTTAATGATTGAATTCTTTCGGTCATGCGACAACTCCGTCGATATGCAGGGATATGAGCCATTTGTGTCATACGAAGGTTTGGAGCAGCTTCACCGGTTTATCTTTGTCATGGCAATTACTCATGTATCATACAGCTGTCTGACTATGTTGTTGGGAATTGTAAAGGTTTGGATTTCTTATACTCCCTTGTACTCCAAAAGAAAAACATTTTGTTCCCTAAACCTAGGAAAGAGATACAATCTTGCCGTGGCGTTCTGAGAATTTGTGATGATGAAGATGCCATTATTTACTCCTTACTTATTGTATTATGGTGGGCAGATACATTCATGGAGGAAATGGGAAGATGAAGCTCATATGGACCGGCATGATGTATTAAGTGGTAAGCATTTCTGTTGCAGATATATATAAGTTAGTTTCAGTAAAAACACAATTGTGTGCAAAATTAATGATTTGTATAACTCAATGCATTTTTCATTTATCACAGAAATCACGAAAGAGTTAACATTGAAAAGGCAATCATCATTTGCAACCATACATGAGTCAAATTCTGGAAGCAGAAATAAGTTGTTGGTCTGGGTGGTAAGTAGACACTTCCTTTATGTATTGCATTTTCGTATCAGATTTTGAGTTCATTCTACATAATGCAAGTTAATGTTACCTGTGATTCACTTTTGTGCTCATCATAGAATAAGTAAAGATTCTTACACAGATCAATCATACCATTGATTGAGAACAGATGCCTAACACTATTAAAACCTACTTCACTGTCCATGGATGGTTATCTTGAAAACAACCTTTTCTTTTGCAGATTTGTTTTTTCAGGCAATTTGGTCGTTCCGTGGTTCGTGAAGACTACCTTACTCTGCGTTTAGGCTTCATAACGGTAGGCCTGAAATTTGTAGACTTAAATTTCATTTGATAACTTCTATTTTCTAAAGATAGAAGACTACCTTACTACCATACCAATACAAAAAATCCACTTACATTGTCCTTTATCTTTTATGTGTATCTGAATGCTATTGCGTAGTAGAGACTCATATTGGCTGTTTGACTTATAAGTTACTCCCTCCGTCCCACTATTAAGTGACCTAGTTTAAATTTGCACAATTTTTAAGACAAGCAAGGAAAAGAGTACTTTTAAGCATTTTTTACAATTATACCCTTATGGATAATAACTAGTGAAATTTCGAAATGATTTATCTCTCAAACTACTCCACGGAATTTCGCAAACTTCATACCATTGAAAATCATTTTAAAACACCTACGTAACGAATATAAACATGCCTATCAAATTATGCATATTTCTTATATTTTTTATAATTAATTAAAAGGATAATTTTAGAAATATCTCCTTGTTTAGTGATATAGGTCACTTATTAGTGGGACAAAATCTAAAATCAAATAGGTCACTTAATAGTGGGACGGAGGGAGTATAACATAAGAGACTGAAAATTGAAGTAGGTAGAAGAGGATAATGGATGTCAGATTTCCTGGAAAGTTTCTTTTGCACTCAATATCTTGTAATTCAGATAGGAAATCTTACTTGCCAATTAAAATGCGGCTTAAATAAGTGGGCTTTTATTCTTTTTTTGATGGTCCAAAATAGAAGTTTGAAGTGAGTAACTTTAAAAGCCAATGCTGCAAAGAAAACCTTAGTCACTTAGTGTAGTTTAGAAGCTCATGGTTCAAATTGTAGAGTTGCTTCTTCCAAATTCTACTAGGCATCTTGATCTCGTAGAGTGAAGATATCCATATTTTACCCTTGATATCATTTCCCTTAAATCTTTTTCTTTCCTTTAATCATCTAGGCCTCTCTTGTCATGTTGTTATCTTCATTACATGTGGCTGTCTAATTACGCTGGTTGCCTTATTAATATTTGGTTGTTACTTTCTTTTTCATGGCAGAACCACCACCTGACGTTAAAATATGACTTTCACAGCTATATGGTTCGGTCTATGGAAGAGGAATTCCAAAAAATAGTTGGAGTGAGGTAAGCTACATACTTCCGTTCGTCCTACTACTACCTCCCTTTACTCTTGGTGTAAACTAAGGCTAACATAAATTCAACAATGTTCTGCTTAATGTGAGTTTACTATGGCCAGTAAATGCTCCCTGATTTAGTTGTTACCGGTTGGATGCTTATGTTCTTTCCTGCAGACCTTTTCCCTTCCGCTGCCAGTCTGCCTCATAACACACATTGTCTGTACATCTGTATGGATTAACCATCTGATACAACCACAAGATCTTTTGATGACACCCAAAAGTCAGAATGAAATTGGGCTTTACATGTACTCTATAGCTGGACATCTGCTGTTTCAGTCTTGCATACGCCGTTTGCTACCTAAAATCATATATCAAATTGTTCTTATTTCCAAAAATGAAATAAAAAATTGCTTATTGTTTGATGTCTTCGCTCAAGGTTATTTAACAAAGCTTTCATGTCTGTTTGGTTTATTTACCAGTGCACCACTTTGGGGATTTGTTGTTGCTTTTATGCTGTTCAATATTAGAGGTAAGGCATGAGAACCTATGTCGAAAATGCATTTAAGTTGCAATTCCCTGAGCAGAAAATATCAATTTCCTGCATGATCTTGGCTTTACAAAATGTTACGTATTAGCTTTTCTTTCCCCCCCTCCATCTCCTTCGCTCATGCGGTTCATTTCTTACTCACTTTTGAGGTGTAATTGAACTTCGCATGGTCTAATCT
This sequence comes from Papaver bracteatum, assembly GCA_023529315.1. Lineage (NCBI taxonomy): Eukaryota > Viridiplantae > Streptophyta > Magnoliopsida > Ranunculales > Papaveraceae > Papaver > Papaver bracteatum. Next base: position 1,569,747 of record JAJJWX010000043.1, on the reverse strand, counting down.
TCTTTCCTCCATCTCCTCCATACTCCTCATAACCATCGGTTTGAATGTTGATTTCTTTGCAGGATCTAATCTTTATTTCTGGATAGCCATCATTCCCGTTACCGTAAGTTGATCCTCTAATGTAACACAAACATTATATATTTGTTACCTCAATGGAACAAAGACAAAAGTTTAATATTCCTGATGGGGAGCACTCATACCGACAACATTGAAAAGCATATGTGGCATGAAATTACCTACATTGTCTTTTACTGATTCTCAAAGTATAATGCAGATGGTTCTTCTTGTCGGTACAAAGCTTCAGCATATTATCGCAACTTTGGCATTAGAGAATGCTGGTGTAAAAGCTAACAGTGGCGTTAAGTTAAGGCCCCGAGATGATCTATTCTGGTTTAAAAAACCAGTATTGTTGTTAAACTTGATTCATTTTGTTCTTTTCCAGGTAAACTAGCCTGATTTCTTATTGTGATTTATATCTTTCCTTCCAACAGCCAACTGGGGATTTTAATGCATGCATGTCTTTTATTGTGACTTCTTATTTCAGAATGCGTTTGAGCTGGCGTCCTTCTTTTGGTTTTGGGTACTTCCTCTATGAATCCGCATGTTCTCTTTTTCATGATATCGGGATTAAATATATGAATTTTCTGATAAGTTCAAAACTGAACTCACTGGTCTAGACATTTGCTAAGTAGTTATAAGTAATTGTGGTTTTTGGCTGAGCAATTTCTCTTGGTTGTTTACAGTGGCAATTCGGGTATAATTCCTGCTTCATTAGAAATCATCTTCTGGTGTACATACGACTCGTATTTGGGTATGCTCTAGTACCAACTATTTTAACTTTCAAGATCTCTTTTAAGAGTTTTTTCAGAGTTAAGAATGAAATTGATTATTACCATCTTTACCTCATACTCTTTGAATTGTGGTTTTAGGTTTGCTGGACAGTTCCTTTGCAGCTACAGTACCTTACCCTTATATGCATTGGTCACTCAGGTATTCCTTTTAAAACAGAGTTACTGTTCTGATAAAACGTCTATGAGAATATTTAAAATGACGCCTGGTTTTGTCTTTGACTCTTTTCAGATGGGAACAAATTACAAGGCGGCATTAATCCCACAAAGACTTAGGGAGACACTGCATGGGTGGAAGAAATCAGCAAAGCGGAAAAGGCGACTTGGTCTTGTCAACGACGATTCAACCATTCGCACTGAAACAAGTACTGTTCTGTCTCTCGAAGACGATGAGCGCCAACTTTATCAGGAGATCTGCACAGAAAATACAGGCCCGGAAATTGAGTTACAATCTACATACCCCGCAACCACGGCTACACTTGAAGTTCCTAATGAGCACTTAAGTCAAGTAGGTGTTCCCTTCCTCAGGGCTTCATCTTCTCTCACTTCAAATTCATATCGTCCTCACAGAAATGAGATATTTAGATCTTCTTCAATGCCAGGTAGAAGATAGGTAGAATTTAAAACCGAAAATTTCCACTATTAGGAATTTTATTAGCTTATAAATGGAATCTTTATTAATGGGGTGGTTAAGTTTTCATTTTAGTTAATAACCATAGCTGTACAAAGAAAATCAAAGTCAAGATGTATTGAGGTGTGAATTGAGGTGGTGGTTATCTAAGTTGTTTGTAAGTCTTATAACAGATGTAGTAGTGTTCGAGGATGGATGTATAGAAGAAGCAAGTCTTAGCTCATCAAAGCCTTATTGATTTTCTAGGGATTTAGTCATTTCTTCCACCAACAGACAACAGCTTACAAGACACAGTAGTATTTGAGTACTAATCAGAGGTTGAAGAAATTTCAGTTCCATGAATTTATTTCCGTTTTCCTTGTGTAAAATTAGATATGTATCTTGTTCTTGTTTGATCCAAGCATGTTAAACAAGGATTGATTGGGGCCACAAAAAGTAATTGGGGGCCTCACCAATTCGTCTCCCAATAGCATTTTGGTACTATCCCTTATCCTAATTTTTCAAAATGCCTAAACTACCCCCAAAATAATTAGTGTTAATTGAGTTGATTAGGTTAGATTAGTTGTTAATTTTTTAAGTTAGATTAAATCAGTTTTTGGGTAAAAATTAAGATTATAGATTTTTTTTTTTTTGTTGGATAGAGAGGAAGAAAGTGAGTTTTTGGGAAAAATTTAGGAACCAATTATCCATATGAAGAATCCGGAGCTCAAAACAATCAGGTAAATTTCCTATACTATTCAAATTGCAAGAATAGCACTCCAAGTGGTCGATTCTTGGACACCATGCAACTACTCAGAGTGAGGGTCGTTTGGTCGGGAGTATAATAACCTAACGACCCTTCAGAGTCGTTAGGTATTTCTGACACTCATAAACGACTCTCATATTCAGTATGAAAAATCGTCATTCATGTTCGAAAAAACTGACGACTCTAAGATGCCACTATGAAAAATCGTCAAACAACTTTGAAAATGTTAACGACTTTTTTTTTTTTTTTTACATGTTAACGATCCTACCAAGTCCCATTCTACCATGGTAACAATCCTACCAAGTCCCATTCTTTTTCTTTTTTTTTTACATGTTTACATGTTAACGACCCTTAGAAACAAAGAAATAATGTATTTGATTTTCTATTAGAGTGAGGACCCCTTAATCTCTTCGTTTCTTGAAATGCATTTTTGTCTTTCTATAATAACATTTTGCCCAAGAGAACAAAAGAAGTTTATGGATAAGTTGGTGTCGGGAACGCGGTCGGGCATTTTAGCAGGCCAGCTGAGTGTGAGGAGAATAAACATGCAAGTACTGGTGAAACAAAGGGATACTTTGGAGGATGTTTTACGTTATATGTTCGGCCATGGTTAGCTAAGAGAAGGAGATGCATAGCTGAACTAATATCTTCAACTGATTGGTCGCATACCTTGATCTTTATAACCTGATGTTAACATTGTTATGCTTCAAAGTTTTTCATTGGTTTATCACGGCTAAGAAATTTCTGGGTGAAGAGATTTTATGATATTTGGTATGGACATTGGAGATAAGAATAAGATGCATGTTAGCTCATTGTTTTAACAACAGTTCACTCTTCTTCTTGCTATTATTTATGCTAGAACCTGAATGGTTTTTGATTTTGAACTTCCACTATTGATTGGTTATTCATCATTTGAAAACTCACTCTTGGTAATCTGTATGATTACTCTTCTTTTGTTTTAGGTACCATTGGAGGTAGGGCTGAACTTGCACCCATCCCTCCCAAGGTGGAAATTTCCTAGGGTCAACGAACTGTAGAAAATCCCTGTGCATATCAGTACATCCCATACAATGACATTTCTGTTTCAGGAAATGCAAAACCAAATTTGAAGCGGAAGGCCGAGGTTTCCACAAATTCATGCGATCCTACACAAATGGAAAGCTTATTTGGCCAATTTTCAAGTGGCTCATCTAAAGATTCAGGTAGCAACTATCAAGGTAATCTATATGATTATTGGATAAATTATCTCTTACTACTAGTATTTCATATTTTTCTAAAAGGTCATAGGAAAAATAATTGACGACCCTTAAAAAGTCGTTAGGAACAAATAAATAATTGACGACCCTTGGAAAGTCGTTAGGAACAAAGAAGAAGCTAAAACGACCCTTAGAAATAATTGACGACTCTTATTATTCATTAACGATTCTCAAAGTAAAATTGACGATTCAATTGATTTCTATTGACGACCCTTACATTTTTGTTGACATGGGAGTTGTATATGAAGGGTACAAAGTCGTTAATTTCATAAATTGGTCGTCAACATAGGATCGTTAACACATTATCAAGGTTAACGATTTTTCATAAATTATTGGTAGGGTCGTTTTCACCTCCACCCTAATGGTTAACGATTTTTCATAAATTCCACATACAGATCAAAAATCGTTAAGCAACAAAACTTCGATGTTAACGACTTTCTTTTCTGAAACTGCAATTATAAATCGGATGATTTTTTTTTTCCACAGTCGTTAATGGAAAAAATGAGGACGATAGGGAGAGGAGATGAAGAAGAGTCGGTTAAAATGAAATGGAGATCGGTTTAGTGTTAATAGTATTTTAGGGAAATTTTTAGGGGAAGGGTATAATAGTATTTTCCACCTTCTTTTGGAAGCCCTCTAAAATTGTTGGTGTGGGTATAAATTTTTTGAGGCCCCCAATTATTTTTTCGGGCCCCAATCAACCCTTGATGTTAAAGAGAACAATTTTTTTTTTTTTTTTTTTTAATGCCAAGTTCTTGGTATTGTATTTCAAGTTTAAGCACCATTTTATACTCAGGTGTACACGTTTCCTGAACTTAAAACCATAGAAATCAAAATTTAAGATTTTCGCTCTCCTTTTGTAACCGTTTTTTTCTGGTTTTCCAAATCTTCCTCCTTGATTTCCCAAATTTGTTGAGTTTGGTCCGAAATTTTCACATATTCTCAACAGATTTGGTTGTAAATAGTATTAGTATAAATAAAATTAGCTATTCTGAGCGATCCAGGTTTTTTTATCAGTTTTTTTCTTTTTTCTTTTCCTCATATGCTTCCTTCTCTAATGACTTCATTATGCTTTTTAGATGTTTGTGAAGTAGTTTCAAATAGCCTTGAAGGTGTTTCATTCGATTGCTATAATCGTTTCAATTACATCAACAACGGCGATTCACATCGACATGAAGGAATACTACATTTCCATGAAGATCCATGGCTACCCGAAGTGATCGTGATTTTGATGTTGTATGCGTACTACTCCCTTTTGGGACAATTTTATCTTATTGAAGAAGACAATGAAGAGGATAAATTCTTCAAATCAAAATGGCAGAATTTTAATTCACTGGCCATTCCTCAAATATCATCAAATTTGTTGGTGAAATTCATGGTTTTTAGTTTATATGATGTATTACAATTTACTTTTAATTGTGATATAACATATTTGTATTTTATCATATTTTTCATCTTTGATGTATCAACACTTGATGTAAGCAATCTTACTTATCAATGAAATTTAGAGGTTCGCCTCTTCCTTCAAAATAAAAAATAAAAAAAATTTAATATTTTCTTGCAAGTCTTTGGGCATGGTACATAGAGTTGGTTTAGACCTGCAAGGTTGCAACAACACATTTTTTCAGGGATTCGAAGTTAGCTAACACAATGAGGACACACTATGTCCCCCTTCCACACTGTACACTATTACTAAAGCAACGTTTGCAAAAATAAAATAGGGGTTTTTTGATGTTACCCCCCTCACAAAATGATATTCTGGGGTTGCCCCCCTATACATAAATTCACTGGCTTTGCCCCCCTGTCACTGTTTCCGTCCATGACCAGTTAAGTTCGAATCAAGATAATTTTTGGATCATGCTAATCTTGGGAATGTTTTTCCGTCAAATGTAGAGAAAATGATTATTGCTAATGGGGGTATTGTTGAGAACACTAAGATGAAACCAAGACCATTGAAGAAGAAAAAAATCACATTTGTTCCACCTGTTGGAGTTACATTCGATGACACTCGTGATATCGAGGACTTGCCAGAAGAAGAACTTGATGAGTTTCCTTCTTTAGATGGTGTTTCAGGTGTTGTGATACAAGAAGAAATGAACGAAGTGATGAATAAGGTGAATAATGATGTTACGAAATAAAAAGAGAATGAAGGGAGGCCTGAAGTAATTCCTCGGCCCACTGTTATTACATGACAGTGTCAATATTGACCATATAGAAGCTGAAACTGGCTACCATAGTGTAGATTCAGATAGTGATTGTTCAATTGATCCGGACAGAGACGAAGATATTGAAGACACTGAAAGGGAAATGGACATGCCACCACCTACCAATGAATTTCAAGGCGAAGAAAATAATCATGATGATTTATACCAAGATGTTGAGTGTGGAGAAGAATAAAATAAAGCGGAAGGATAATAAATGGGCTTGAATCGCATGCTGGAAAGTACACTTGACATGGGGCATATGATCATTTTCATCAAGTTAGTCAAGAAAATACCGATAACAATTGGATTGTGAATTTAACTCAGAAGTCATGCTCATGTTGTACTTGGAAACTTATTGGTTTACCATGTGAACATGCGGTAGTTGTCATACTTCTTTTAATAGATCCATGGATTGAGTAAGTATATTTTGATTAAGTGCTTATTTCTTTCTGCAGTAGCCTAGATAGCTTCTAATATGATTCCATATGTAACCCGTAAGTGTGTAAGTCGCACGCGCCGAACTTAACTGGTCATGGACGGAAACAGTGACAGGGGGTCAAATCCAGTGATTTTATGTATAGGGGGAAACCCAAGAATATCATTTTATAGGGGGGTAACATAAAATAAACCAATAAAATAAAATAAACCATTTTTAGAATCAATGGCTAACATAGGAGTAACTAGTTTTCCAACCATTAGAGCAAGCAATGTGGGATCCAGGCAGCCCAGAGTCAGGAAAATGTTGCATTTCCCAGCCAGTTTCCGTAACTATTTGGACGAATTTTCAGTGACAAGTTTCAAGACATACAAAACTCTATAATATCTGTAATTCCTGTAATATCCCTTACCTATCAATGGGTTCCCCCAAAGGCCTGGTAGCTTCTTGGAAGGAGAAAGTGTAAATGATGTAATTTTAATTTGTTAATAATGGAGCTAGCTATTCTCTACTGGAGCTTGTTTTATGCGAACTTTCTCTGCTGGTATCTTAGCTTCTTAGTTTGTATCCTATCAACGGATAATCCTCCGGTGTGGTGATTAGTTTTATTCAATTAACCATCATCTAAAACTTAAAAAGAAAAAGAAATCTTATTAAAAAATGATCAAATTTGAGCAAAAATTTAATTGAATTTTAGGTTTTTGTTGATTTATAATTTATTTTTTTCTGGAAAAGATGGGAGAGGAGAAAGAAAGAAAATAAATTATAAATTTTAATAATCTGAGAAATAAAAAATCGACTACGAGTCATTGATTCATATGAGATTCGATACTTAAACTTTAAAAACAAATCATGCTAGGATTCGAGATTTAAAAATTAATGTTGATAGTAACCTTGCATATGTTATTTGTTTATAAATTATTTGGCCCGATTTTCTCAAAATTTTATTTTTATTTTATAAAAAAATAAATAATTTTTTATTCGTTAACAACACTAACTTGCTTGTTAGCACGTAACTACAGTTATTTGTTGTTTAGGATGCATGTTTTTCAAAAACTGGCATGGCCTAGCGTGTAACGGTCTGGGAAATCACGTTTACGGCGTCCAGCCGCGCAGGCCGAAACTCCCCGATTCGCCACTATGATGTATGTTACTGAGCCTTAAAATTTCACTTCTAGCTTCGGTAATGCACGTCCATTTGACGTTGCAAACATGCTTGGCAAGCATGAAGCCTTCAACGTAGCTTCCACACGGTGCCAACTTACCCTTGTTCAATGAAGGGTGCAAAACCATAAAGGTTAATGTCGATGCATTCTTGCATCCATCACTGGCTTCCGAGTCTTGTCCAGGCATATGGCATGCGTTGGACTCACAATAGGCCATTGCAAGCCTACTGACAAATCCTTACTTCGCTTGGGCATTGAGCCGAATGCAAGCACTTATCTTGCTTGTGTGAAGGGTGCATTCAGGCTCATGCCGTACTTGCCTTGCATCATCCTTGAGATGCCAATGGATTATGCAAGATCCTTTAACTTGCAATTTAGCTTAATTTCCAGGCTACGCCGAATGCGCAACTAGTGCATGCCTATGTCATATGATTTGATAGGAAGCATGATCATCCAAGGAAATGGACTGCATCTTTCCTCATCAAGTATGACAACAATCATCTTGTGTATCGCCTTGTCAAGTCAGATGATATGAGTTACCATGATGTCGCAATCACCTCAAAATTAGATGATGTGAGAAAAAAAGTGTTGGACCATCAATGCTGCAACTCATTGTGGATTCCTAGGCGTGCACTCCTCCGTACGTTGAAGGGATCAAACACTGACCGTAGTTCATCTACATTGGGACAAGCAACTAAAGCCAACTCGTGTTACAAAAGCAAATGCCTAGTCTGTATATGCCAAATTAAAGGATCCTTTGCAAATGTTGTGCAAGTATGCATCATTGGACATTCTTTCGTGTTGCAACATGATGGTGCAATATTATTTCGCAATGTCGTAATGATAATACATAAGGATAATAAAGTTCTCTTGACTAAGCCACACGCCAAAATGATGCTTCCATCCACTTAGATTGGTTAGTGTCGTCCTTAATAGGCATACATTTCTAGGCTCTAGAGTTTAATAATGCAACTAAAAAGTTTCTCCCATACCCCCAAACTTAAATCTAACATTGTCCTCAATGTTCTAAAGATAAAATTTAAAGCATGAACAAGGAGAAACTGTTACCATTTGAAGCAAAAGAGATAAGGAAAGATATCACCATGTCGCATGAATATTGGGTTACCTCCCAAGAAGTGCTAAGTTTAAAGTCTTCAGCCAGACTAAGAAAGGATTAGTCACCTCATAAAATCATAGAGTAATAGCCGAAATATCTGTGGGTCATCAAAACCAAATAGAGCTATCACAAGTAAAAGGAATCTGCAACATAAAATGGACAAATAAAGCAAACCCTTGACTAGTTTCCTGTTTAAGACAACTACATCTAGCTGTGGTTCAGGCTCTATGAAAGGGTCTAGATATAATATTTTCATGTGCTGGAATTCCTTAAAGCTAAGATCCGGTTCAGGTATTAGAGTCTGGAAAAACTCAAGTAAAAACTTAAAAGAACATAATAATAATCTGAATAATTGTGGATCCTTAAAGTCAATCAATTTTGACTCACACAATTGACCACGATGAAAGGGGCGGTCAATCTTAAGCAAATGTGTCGATACTAATTTTCTAAAGTACTTAGATTTAGTCTCAAAACTAAATAATTGACATATCTGAAACTTATATGTTCTCACAATTCGTTGAAAAATATTTGGTGGAAAAACAAAATCAATATGGGTATCATATCCTGGGATAACCACATCAACCAGAGGATGGTTTTCTAACAACTGAACTTCCTTATAGACATCACTAGGTTCAGGGAAACATGTATGAAGATAATCTTGTAAAATAGTTGAGGCACATATATCAAGTTGATACAGGTGTATCCGTACTCCTTTAGGGAACTTAGTTAACCTCAAGCTAAGTTGAGGGAAGAATCCTAATCTAGGCAGGAAGAGTTTGTTATAGATAATACTCTTAGTTTAGGAAATAGATTCCTAATAGAAGTCCTTAGTCGGCTGAGTACGATGAAGACTATAAATAGAGAGATTTGGCTAATAGCTAAACACACACATAGAAGACATAAGACTAGGCATAGAAAACCTAGAGAAAGCTTGGAACAATACTTGAGCAAGCTTGGAAAACAGTTTAAGGCTAATCCACTATTTTGAGAAGATTGTGAGCGTAACAAAGAGAGAATTGTAATCGTTTTCTTGTTCATAATCTAGAGAAGATATTTTCTTTGAATCACTACTTGTGTCTCTGTTTTCTAAGTTTCTCGTCTATTATTATTCTGAATTACGACTTTATAGTAATAACTACCAAGGTATAGAGATCATACGTATCAAGTTGGTACCAGGAGAAAGGTTCGTTTTTAGGGTAAATCCCAGTGGTTTATGGTCTTCACTAGATCTCTCTACATAAAGCTTGGTGAGGTGCTCGAGAAGTTAGAAGACGTTAGGAGAACAAGGGGATCAAAGATGACAAAGTCAGGTGATGAACCTAAGTATAGCGAACCACAAACTATAAAATAAAAGGTGGCTACGCTACAAACAGACACGAAGTCGATTAAAACCACCCTTGAAGAATTGATTGAATGTATTCGTTCTCATACACTAAAGCCGAAGATGAAGAAAAAGATTATACCTTCGCCTAAAGCTTCGGAAAAAGATGAATCAGAAGAAGACGATTCAGAAGAAGAAGAATAAGAAGAGGAAGAAGAAGAGGATGAAGAAAAGAAGAAAAGTGAGTTTCTTAAAAGTCCTACATCAACTAAACCTCATGGTAAGAATCTGAAAATTGATTTTCGTGTTGATATTCCACTTTATGATGGGAGTGTCGATATAGAAAAATTGGATGATTGGATTGAACGTCTAGAGACATATTTTTCTTTCTTTGAATATGGTTCAAAGGAAAAGATTGCTTTCGCGGCATTGAAGCTACAAAAGCATGCTCTAACCTGGTGGAAAGCTTATCAAAGACAAAACCTAGGTAAAGGAGTATAGTCGTGGAGAAGATTCAAGGAAGTTGTAAGGAAACAGTTTTATCCGGTTGTCTACCTTGAGGAAAGATGGTTCAAGTGGTATAACTTGAAGCATACTTACAACCAAACCGTGCAAGAATATACTTCGGAATTTCAGAATCAAGCTATGATTTTGGATTTAGACTTGGGAGATTATGTTATCGTTGTGAAATATATTTATGGGTTACATGAGTATATACGAAAGGAGTTGAAGATGCTTCGATGGATTCTATCTTCGAAGCAAGTATAAAAGCTAATGCCATTGAAGGCAGGCTTAAGAAATCTGATTCAAATGGGGAATACTAAGGCGAAATTTGGAGGTACCACTGTAAAAGGAGGTGAAAGGAGCAAGAAGAAGGGAAGTTTAGTGACAAGGAAGGTTTGATTTGCACCCATTGCAAACAAATAGGTCACGTTATTGACAAGTGTTGGGTTAAGAACCCTCATATAAAGCCTAAAGGGTTGCATAGGAAAGAATCCAAGAGGGCAGCACTAGTCGCTCAAACTCCAAAAGAAGTCCACGGACTAACGGAACCCAATTCAAAGGTCTCTCCTATGACAGGGGAAAAAGAAACACCTTCAAAAGATGATCTTAGGGAGCGACTCTTCATAGTGAAGATGCAAGTCAAAACATCACTAGTTGATGCTGTTATTGATCTGGGAAGTCAGAAGAATTTACTTTCACATTCTTTGGTGCAGAAGTTAGGATTGAAGACTATCAAACATCCTAAACCATACTTTTTAGGATGGCTTCAAAAGGAAGGGGGCTTACAAGTTTCACATCAGTGCACGTTCAAATTTGCTCTAGATGAGTCATATATTGACAAAGTTACATGTGACGTATTTCCCTTGGATATTTTTCAGGTAGTATTAGGTAGTCCTTACCTATGGGATAGAGATGCAACCCTACACAGGAGGGAACAAAAATATACCTTTACCAAAGATGGAGAAAGTTTTGTGATTCGGGCTATATATTCTCCTCTAGAGGGAGCAAGCTTGTTTACAACCACTCAGGCTAAGTGGTTGGTGAATGCTAGCATAAATTTCATTCTCCTTGTGATCCGTTCTCTTGAGGAGAAGCCTAGTAGAGTTTGTTTGGAAGCCTTGACTGCACAACAAGAAGGCGACTTAGAAAGGTTGAATTTGAGATACAAGGATTTATTTTCTGATGTCACGGGGTTACCTCCAAAGAGGAGTGTGGAGCATGAATTATGTTGACCGGGGAGAGTTCTCTTCCTAATGTAGGTCTTTATCGCACGTCCATAGAAGAATCTGATGAGATCAATAAATAAGTCCAAGAACTCCTAGAATTGGGAATGATAGTACCAAGTGCTTCACCTTGTGGATAAACGATATTGTTGGTACCAAAGAAATATGGAGGTTGGCGTATGTGTATTGATTATAGATCATTGAACAAGATCACTATCAAGAATCGTTACCCTCTACCTAGGATAGACGACATGATGGATTAGTTAGAAAACGCTCGAGTCTTTACAAAGTTAGATTTTAAATTTGGATACCATCAAGTGAGAGTTCGAGAAGATAATACATGTAAAAATGATTTCAAGACCAAACAAGGCTTGTTCGAATGGTTGGTGATGCATTTTGGTTTCTGTAATGCTCCAGCGACGTTTATGCGTTTGATGAATAATTTGTTACGACCGTTTATAGAAGATTTTGTGATTGTTTATTTGGATGATATCCTTATATACAGCCGAACTTGGGAAGAGCATATCATTCACGTTGAGAAGGTATTTAAAGTGTTACATGAAGTCTAGCTGAAGTTGAACGTAAAGAAGTATGAGTTTGGAAAAGAGGAGTTGGTGTACCTAGGATTCATTGTTGGTGGTGGACAACGGAAGATCGATCCAAGAAAGGTCGAAGTGATCACTAAGTGGCGTAGACCTAGTACTGTAACTGAAATCAGGAGTTTCTTAGGGGCTTGCACATACTTGCGTAAGTTTATCCGACATTTCTCAACTATTGCAGGACCATTACATGGTTTGACGGGAGCTAAGGAAAAGTTTGAATGGCAGAAAACCCATGAAGACACTTTTCAGTTACTAAAAAGGAAGATTTCAGAAGCACCGGTATTGGCATTGCCTAACTTACATCGTACTTTTGAAGTTGAGACCGACGCTTCTAACTATGCATTGGGAGGGATGTTGTTGCAAGATGGTAAACCAGTGGGATACCATTCAGAATTGTTCTCAGGTGCTATTAAAAACTACGCACCTTATGACAAAGAATTTTATGCTTTATACCAATGTATCAAGCATTGGCGAGTGTATCTCTTAGGTAAATAAGTAGTGGTACATTCAGATCACAAACTATTGGAGTATCTACACGCACAAACGAAACTACAACAAGCCCGACACATGAAGTGGATGTCTTACTTGATGAGTTTCAATATTCTCATTAAGTACAAGAAGGGAGTAACAAACAAATTGGCAGATATGTTGTCTCGTCCACCAGTCCGAGCATTAATGGTGGCCATGAGAATTCAGCCGATTGTTCCTCAAGAGTATGCAGATTCATACGCATCTAGCAAAGACTTCAAGAAGGTGTAAAGAGTGGATTGAAAGGAGAGTTTGAAATCCGAGATGGATTGTTATACAAGGGTTAGTTACTTTGCATTCCAGAAGATGGAGATTGTTTGCAATGGTTGAGAGAAGCACACACATCCCGAGTTGCTGGATACTTTGGGATGAATAAGACTCTTCTTAACCTTCGTTGTTATGTCTTTTGGACAAAGATGCAAGATGATGTGAATAAGTTAGTTAGAGGGTGTAAGTTGTGCAGTACATCTAAACCTTCCAATAGAAAACATGGGTTATATATACCATTGCCAGTACCATCAAGACCTTGGGAGAGTATTTCTATGGATTTTCTTGGTGGATTACGAAAGACCAAGTTTGGTCATGATTATTTGTTCGTTGTGGTCGAACAATTCAGCAAGATGATTGCATTAATTCCATGTACAAAGACGGTAACGGGAGCCGGTGCAGCAAACCTCTTCTTTGAGCATGTGTGGAAGCATTTTGGTTTACCTACTTCGATTATTTCTGATAGGGATAGTCGATTCCTTAGTTATTTTTGGGATTCTTTATGGAAGATGATGGACACTAGGTTGAAGAAGAGTACAACTTTTCATCCACAAACAGACGGACAAACAGAAGTATACAATAGTACTATGGTTCACATGTTAATGGGATATAATTCCAAGCATCCTAAAACTTGGGATGAGAGTTTACCATATCTACAATTTGCATTCAATAGATCAGTTCATAGTTCTTTGGGAAAATCTCCTTTTGAGACGTGTTATGGTTACTTACCACCCAGTCCTTTTGATCTAGTATTTTCTAGTGACACCTCAATGGAGGGAAAGGAAGGAAGTGAACGGCAAAAGGCACAAAAATTCTTGGAGAAGATATATCTGATTCATGCAACTGTTGAAGCACAATTAAAGAAGTCACAAGCCAAATACAAAGCAAAGCATGACAAGCATCTCGTGCCTTGTAATTTCGGTGTTGGTGATTTGGTATGGTTAAAATTAGGTAAGGAACGACTGAAAGTGGAAGGCAAGAAGTTGAAGCCATTGAGGTATGGACCATTTCGTATTCTCGATCATATTGGTGAAAATGCCTTTCGTTTGGATCTGCCACCTTATCTAGGAATGTATTCAGTTATAAATACTGAATACTTGAAGTTGTTTGAACCACCATTACTAGATGATGACGGTGATGACACTATGATCTTACCACGGGTAGAAAACTTATGGTTTGATAGAGAGGAACCACTCAAGGAAGACTGCGTATTGGAGCGAAAAGTGACTAAAACACGACAAGGAGAGAAAGAAGCTTTTCTAATTGGATGTAAAGGTCAGGTTCCTAGCAAGGCCAAGTGGTTTAACAAGGAAAAATGGGATCTCGATTTCCCTAACCTTCATTTTTAACTCTCACAGGAGTTCAAATTCTTAAAAGGGGGACCCATGATACATGTCTATCTGTACTCCTTTAGGGAACTTAGTTAACCCCGAGCTAAGTTGAGGGAAGAATTCTAATCTAGGCAGGAATCCTTGTTTAGGCTGAATTCCTAGTTAGGGGGAGTTTGTTTTAGGCAATACTCTTAGTTTAGGAAATAGATTCCTAATAGAATTCCTTGGTCGGCTGAGTACGATGAAGACTATAAATAGAGAGATTTGGATAATAGCTAAACACACATAGAGAAGACAGAAGAATAGGCATAGAAAACCTAGAGAAAGCTTGGAAAAATACTTGTGCAAGCTTGGAAAACAGTTTAAGTCTAATCCACTATTTAGAGAAGATTGTGAGCATAACAAAGAGAGAATTGTAATCGTTTTCTTGTTCATAATCTAGAATTTTTTTTCTTTGAATCACTACTTGTGTCTCCGTTTTCTAAGTTTCTCGTCTATTATTATTCTGAATTCCGCCTTTATAGTAATAGCTACCAAGGTATAGAGATCATACGTATCACAAGTCCCAAGTGAGGGACATTTCTAAGAGTTAAAGCACATGGAGAATGATAATCACCCCCAAACTTAGAGTTTTCACTGTCTCTAGGAAGACTAATCACAACTTCCCTAATTTCAAGGTCATCAGATTCCTGAAAATGGTCAATTGACTCTTCTAAGTCAGGTTCATCCTCACTCATCTCTACGAGTTCATCTTATTTGTCTAAGACTAATGTTTCTAAATCGCTAAACTCTAAAACAATATTCTCAGAATAAACTCGTTTCTCTAAACCATTATCAGCTT
This sequence comes from Papaver bracteatum, assembly GCA_023529315.1. Lineage (NCBI taxonomy): Eukaryota > Viridiplantae > Streptophyta > Magnoliopsida > Ranunculales > Papaveraceae > Papaver > Papaver bracteatum. The sequence continues at coordinate 1,554,727 of JAJJWX010000043.1, read as the reverse complement.
CGTAATCAAAAAGAAATATTACATCGTTTAAAACGGTGGTATCTCTAGTCAAATCCTCGTCATTTCGAATAGGTGAATAGTTATTAAAATTATTTAGATGTGAACTAGAAATAATATTATCATTATAAAGCCCAATTGGAGTAACAAATTCCTGACCACTATGCCTACATATTTCTGATTCTTCATCAACAGTATCCTCATCATAATCATCACTATAATAACATGAAAATGATCGAACCTCATCTAAAGTAGTGTTACCAATTCTAACCTCGTCATCTTGAGTATGCAAATAACTATCCTCATTTTCAAGGGTATTATTGGAAACACTATATTGGAAATTAAGATTATTTTGAGCAAGTCTTTCCTTCGTCTCAGCTATCAGCTTGAGGTATTCCTCTATAGAAGGTTTATTCATTGGTGCATTTTGTCCGTTAATTTACAACACAAACCTATTTGTCTGTTCAGTTAACTGCTTGAGAGACTCTTCTAGAGAAATGGAAGGATCATAAGTAGCACTAAGGTATAATTGTTTGTTTAAATCATTCAACGGGGAACTAATAGTATTATATTCCTTATTTTGTTGCTCGTATGACCGGTGCGCATGCGGATAGTAATTGGACTCACCACGGTATGATCCATAACCTTGAAAAGGTTGATGTTCCCAACCACTATTCACACTCTGGTCATAAAAAGAATAATGTCCATTATGATTAGTCGGATAATCATTGTATTGGCTATTGTAATACCAGTTCGACATAATTTTGTGTACGTGCAAATGCAGGGTCGACTAAAATGGGTAGGCTTAGGTTACCTTTAGAAAAATATACCTACAGTCAAAGACTGGTCAAAGGTTGTGGTGTTTCGGATGATAACGCCCAGAGGGTTCACCGTACTAAACCACGTGTTTTCCTAAAAATCGGTGCATGACGATGCAATTGGTGTGTGCACGTGCTTTGAACACAAAATAAACCCACTGACAAGGGATTCGTGGGTGGAAAGAGTCTTACTTCCCATACCAGACGGGCGATGAACCGTTGAAGTCGACTCAGGCCACCGACTCCTATGTCAGTGCACGAACCTGAGGGGCCGAGACAGAATCGTAACTGTCTTCTTTCCTGCAGCAGTTTTATTTAATTTTCAACCCTTAGTTAGGGTTTTAAAAATAATGTCCAAGTACAAAAAGTCCAAAAATAAATAAAAAATTACAAAAAAATAAAACCCTATTACAGTTTCCAAAAATAAAATAACTATATACAAAATATTCTTCTTCACTCCTTTTGGATTCCTCTTTTCCTTCCTTATTTGGCTTTGCTTTCCTTTTAAGCACTTTTCTCTATTTTTCTTTGGATCAAATCCAAATCTGAAAGCAAACAAGAAATACCAAAACGCGTAAAAATCAAAAATAAAAATAAAAATAAAAATAAACCTAAAACAAATCTAAATACAAGTCCGCGTCGACGGCGCCAAAAATTGATGTAGTTATTCAAGTGGTAAATAAAGTTCATTCAAAGACTTGTAAAGATTTGGCTTCATAATAGAAAATATATACAAAAGATGTCACAAATATCGAGAGGTACTGGGACTCAGGATTCCACCATAAAATTCATTCATGCGATTCATATATTTATTCTAGACAATTATAGCTCAAATAATAATAAAATATTGACTCTATGTTTTTCCAAGGTAGATTTTTGAAAACTAATGACTGTAAACCGAAAGCATGGGATATCAAAAGACTTAACCTAAGCACAACCCATCAATTGAAATCACAACCATTCGATAAAAATCATAAAACAATTATTAATCAATGCAAAAAGTCATACAAGAAATAAATAGAATTACCACACGCAAGAAATATGGCTTCCTCCGTCATCCCAGTGTTGGGGTTTAACTCCTCATATTATTCACGTGCTCAAAATAGTTGTTCATAGCTCAAATAGGTGAAAAACAAGAGAAAACTAGTAAAGCAGACAGTTTGCAACGTTGTAGCAACGTTACAAATAGCTGTTACAACGGGTATTGAACTGTTACAGAGAAAAGATGACATGCTTATGATATATGTGATCTGTTGAACATCAATACTTATATTGTTCTATTTGAATAAGACTTCCTCTACGACTGTCCTCGTCTGTTCAATGTTCTTCAGCTTATTTTCTTCACCAGCAGCAGGTGAATATTCCTGCAACTTCATCTGCGCTTCTCTTCTCCGATTCTATCGACCCCAAACTCTCGACTGCTCTTTCGGGGACTGGTACATCCCTTTTATACCATTCATAAACCTCAAAATTCCGATTGAATTTCTTCTTTTCTTTCCGTGGAAGTCACGACAATAATTTCTTCCCTTACTTGTTTCACGCGTTTCTGAACTTTCCAAATCCTCCCAAACTCTTATTTAGATAGATATGTATCTTTGGAAAGAATATCTCGCCTTTAGTCTCCCTGGAATTCCAAAAATAAATCATGCAGGGACCCATGTAAACTCACTCCCCAACTTGATTTTATAGCCTAACTCGATCGATCCAAACCCACCTACCAAGCATGTTTACTCAATTCAAGTCCATCCCAAACGATTCTGGCGATTGAATCTCTTCGGAAACTGATCGAAACTAACTCAACCAAACCCGAGTTCTACTCCTCTGTTTTCTTCAAACCCGTTGTTACATCCCAACTTGATTGAGTCTAGTTACCATAGCATCCCTGTTTAGCATAAACAGACACATTTCAACTGATTCCAGCGATTGAATCTGCCTAGAAATTACCCAAATATCGAACCCTAATTTCTGTTTGTGAAACTCATATTTCCTGCCAATTTCAAATTCAAACGGGGAAGATTGTGACCTCCCCCTATCTGTGACTGGTGTCCCTTTAGCAATTGGGGTGGAAACAATACTTTTTGGGTGCAAATAACGTTAAGATGCCCCTTATCAATTGTGTTCCCCTTATCCAAAATGGGGATCCGTATAGCATGGTGTCCTCTGGGTGCCTTCATCAACTTTTCGAGACAATTTCGCCGCAAAAGCTTATTTCTCCAAAAACACCTACAAAGACATAAATAACCATAATAAATACGAAATCGAGCACTAAGAATACATACAATTGAGATTAATATAGATACATAAATGCATCTATCAAATACCCCAAACTTATTGTTTGCTAGTCCTAGAGAAAATCTAAAATAGAAAATAAAATCCTAACTCACTGTCGCAGGCATCGTCGGTTGCATTTTGCATATGCAACAAGACTTTAAACCCATAGGTGGCCCTAGTGGCCGAGTTATAGTCTCGGTAGGGCTTACCAGAGATATACCCACAAAAGCTTTACTCCAGACCCTAGCTATCTACGCAGAACCTTGGAAGGCACTAAAGAATCTCCTTGATTGGCATACTTATTGACTATAGGAGGAGGTATCATGATGCGTAATTCCAATTGTTGTACACGATTTTGCACTCAAGCATACTAAAATTCATATATAAGTGACAGAGCTCTACTCAGATAGTCGCATTATGGACATCAATATCCGGAGTCAACAAATCACATGGATAGATTAAGAGATGGATAAAGAGAAAAACATAGATGGTTTTGATGCTGTCTAGGTGAACTGTGTTTCTCATATATGTCTGAAGGCCATTTCCAAAATCAACCTATCCTAATGGATTGAGATACTGGTCTGACTAATATCAACACAACTGACATATACAAGGGAACCAGTGGTCAAAAATATTAATTTTAGATCAACTCGTCTGGCATATACAAGGGAACCAGCGGTCGATTTATTCACCGACATTAACATTAATTAACTTTTTTATTTTTTTAACAACATGATTAGATCTTGCGGATCCAATAACATGTTTTTTGTCAGCAGATTACATGGTAATTCCCGTGGATCCTGCGTTCCACCCTTATTTAGGCGACGAAGAGATGGAGAACACACACATATTGCTATCCAAGTGTTAATTTTTATTTATTTATGAGAATTATTCCATTTGGTCTAATTGGTCTGTTTTTTTTTTTTTTTTTTTTTTGGTATCTCAATCACTTTATTTCACCCTAGCAATGGTAACAACTTGATTCGTGAGCCCCACCTAATCACTTAGAGAAACATATTTAAAAAGAAAAAAATTAAAACAGAAGTGAAAAGGACTCAACGAGATATGGCGAAACTACCATGTTATTTCTAACACCTGAGCTATGTGCTTTTATGAATAGACTATTTAGATGTTTCCATCTAATCAGATTGGTTCCTCAACTCCTACAACCAAGATGCTTCCATCCACTTAGATTGGTTAGTGTCGTCCTTAATAGGCATAAATTTCTAGGCTCCGGAGTTTAATAATGAAACTAAAAAGTTTCTCCCATACCCCCAAACTTAAATCTAACATTGTCCTCAATGTTCTAAAGATAAAATTTAAAGCATGAACAAGGATAAATTGTTACCATTTGAAGCAAAAGAGATAAGGAAAGATATTACCGTGTCGCATGAATATTGGGTTACCTCCCAAGAAGTGCTAAGTTTAAAGTCTTCAGCCATACTAATAAAGGATTAGACACCTCATAAAATCATAGAGTAATAGCCGAAATATTTGTGGGTCATCAAAACCAAATAGAGCTATCACAAGTAAAAGGAATCTGCAACATAAAATGGACAAATAAAGTAAACCATTGTCTAGTTTCCTATTTAAGACAACTACATCTAGTTGTGGTTCAGCTTCAGGCTCTATGAAAGGGTCTAGATAAATATTTTCATGTGATGGAATTCCTCAAAGCTAAGATCCGGTTCAGGTATTAGAGTCTGTAAAAACTCAAGTAAAAACTTAAGAGCACATAATAATAACCTGAATAATTGTGGATCCTTAAAGTCAATCAATTTTGACTCACACAATTGACCACGATGAAAGTGGAGGTCAATCTTAAGCAAATGTGTCGATACTAATTCTCTAAAGTACTTAGGTTTAGTCTCAAAACTAAATAATTGACACATCTGAAACTTATATGTTCCCACAATTGGCTGAAAAATATTTGGTGGGAAAACAAAATCAATATGGGTATCATAGCCTGGGCTAACCACATCAACTAGAGGATGGGTTTCTAACAGCTAAACTTCCTTATGGACATCACTAGGTTCAGGGAAACGTGTATGAAGATAATCTTGTAAAATGGTTGAGGCAGATATGTCAAGTCCCAAGTGAGGGACCTTTCTAAGAGTTAAAGCACATGGAGAATGATAATCACCCCCAAACTTAGAGTTTTCAGTGTCTCTAGGAAGACTAATCACAACTTCCCTAATTTCAAGGTCATCAGATTCCTGAAAATGGTCAATTGACACTTCTAAGTCAAGTTCATCCTCAATCATCTCTACGAGTTCATCTTCTTTGTCTAATACTAATGTTTCTAAATCGCTAAACTCTAAAACAGTATTCTCAGAATAAACCCATTTCTCTAAACCATTATCGGCTTCGTAATCAAAAAGAAATAATACATCGTCTAAAAACGGTGGTATCCTAGTCAAATCCTCGTCCTTTCGAATAGGTGAATAATTATTAAAATTATTTGGATGTGAACTATAAATAATATTATCAATATAAAGCCCAATTGGAGTAACAAATTCCTGATCACCATGCCTACATATTTCTGATTCTTCATCAACAGTATCCTCATCATAATCATCACTATAATAACATGAAAATGATCGAACCTCATCTAAAGTAGTGTTACCAATTCTAACCTCGTCATCTTGATTATGCAAATAACTATCCTCATTTTAAAGGGTATTATTGGAAACACTATTTGGAAATTAAGATTATTTCGAGAAAGTCATTTGTTCATCTCAGCCATCAGCTTGAGGGATTCCTCTATAGAAGGTTTATTCATTGGTGCAGTTTGTCCGTTAATTTCCAACACATACCAATTTGTCTGTTCAGTTAACTGCTTGAGAGACTCTTCTAGAGAAATAGAAGGATCATAAGCAGCACTAGGGTATAATTATTTGATTAAATCATTCAACGGGGAACTAGTACTATTATATTCCTTATTTTGTTGCTCGTATGACCAGTGCGTATGCGGATAGTAATTGGACTTACCATGGTGTGATCCATAACCTTTAAAAGGTTGATGTTCCCAACCACTATTCACACTATGGTCATAAATAGAATAATGTCCATTTTGATCAGTCGGATAATCATTGTATTGGCTATTGTAATACCAGTTCGACATACTTTTGTGTACGTGAAAATGCAGGGTCGAATAAAATGGGTAGGCTTAGGTTACCTTTAGCAAAATATACCTACAGTCAAAGACTAGTCAAAGGTACAAGGCTAAGACTTGTGGTGTTTCGGATGATAACGCCCACGGGGTTCACCATACTAAACCACGTGTTTTCCTAATAAACCCACTGACAGGGGATTCATGGGTGGAAAGAGTCTTACCTCCCGTACTAGACGGGAGATGAACCGTTCAAGTCGACTCAGGCCACCGACTCATATGTCAGTGCACGAACCTGAGGGGCCGAGACAGTGTCGTAACTGTCGTCCTTCCCTACAACATTTTTATTTAATTTTTAACCCTTAGGGTTTTAAAAATAATGTCCAAGTCCAAAAATAAAGTCCAAAAAGTCCAAAAATAAATAAATAAAATTACAAAAAAATAAAACCCTATTACAGTTTCCAAAAATAAAATAACTATATACAAAATCTTCTTCTTCACTCCTTTTGGATTCCTCTTTTCCTTCCTTATTTGGATTTGCTTTCCTTTTCAACACTTTTCTCTATTTTTCTTTGGCTCAGCTCCAAATCTGAAAGCAAACAAGAAATACCAAAACGCGTAAAAAAGGACAATAAAAATAAAAATGAAAATAAATAAAAATAAAAATAAACCTAAAACAAATCTAAATACAAGTCCACGTCGACGACGCCAAAAATTGATGTAGTTATTCAAGTGGTAAATAAAGTTCGTTCAAAGACTTGTAAAGATTTGGTTTCATAATAGAAAATATATACAAAAGATGTCACAAATATCGAGAGGTACTGGGACTCAGGATTCCACCATAAAATTCATTCATGCGATTTATATATTTTTTCTAGACAATTATAGCTCAAATAATAATAAAATATTGACTCTATGTTTTGCCAAGGTAGATTTTTGAAAACTAATGACTGTAAACCGAAAGCATGGGATATCAAAAGACTTAACCTAAGCACAACCCATCAATTGAAATCACAACCATTCGATAAAAATCATAAAACAATTATTAATCAATGCAAAAAGTCATACAAGAAATAAATAGAATTACCACACGCATGAAATATGGCTTCCTCCGTCATCCCAGTGTTGGGGTTTAGCTCCTCATATTATTCACGTGCTCAAAATAGTTGTTCATAGCTCAAATAGGTGAAAAACAAGAGAAAACTAGTAAAGCAGACAGTTTGCAACGTTGTAGCAACGTTACAAACAGCTGTTACAACGGGTGTTGAACTGTTACAGAGAAAAGATGACATGCTTATGATATATGTGATCTGTTGAACATCGATACTTCTATTATGTTGTTTGAATAAGACTACCTCTACGACTGTCCTCTTCTGTTCAATGTTCTTCGGCTTATTTTCTTCACCAGCAGCAGGTGAATATTCCCGCAACTTCATCTGCGCTTCTCTTCTCCGATTCTATCGACCCCAAACTCTCGACTGCTCTTTCGGGAACTGGTACATCCCTTTTATAACATTCATAAACCTCAAAATTACGATTGAATTTCTTTTTTTCTTTCCGTGGAAGTCACGACAATAATTTCTTCCCTTACTTGTTTCACGCGTTTCTGAACTTTCCAAATCCTCCCAAACTCTTATTTAGATAGATATGTATCTTTGGAAAGAATAACTCGCCTTTAGTCTCCCTGTAATTCCAAAAATAAATCATGCAGGGACCCGTGTAAACTCACTCCCCAACTTGATTTTCTATCCCAACTCGATCGATCCAAACCCACCTACCAAGCCTGTTTACTCAATTCAAGTCCATCCCAAACGATTCTGGCGATTGAATCTCTTCGGAAACTGATCGAAACTAACTCAACTAAACCCGAGTTCTACTCCTCTGTTTTCTTCAAACCCGTTGTTACATCCCAACTTGATTGAGTCTAGTTACCATAGCATCCCTGTTTAGCATAAACATACACATTTCAACTGATTCCAGCGATTGAATCTGCCTAGAAATTACCCAAATGTAGAACCCTAATTTCTGTTTGTGAAACTCATATTTCCCGCCAATTTCAAATTCAAACAGGGAAGATTGTGACCTCCCCCTATCTGTGATTGGTGTCCCTTTAGCAATTGAGGTGGAAACAATACTTTTTGGGTGCAAATAATGTTGAGATGCCCCTTATCAATTGTGCGCCCCTTATCCAAAATGGGGATCCGAATAGCATGGTGTCCTCCGGGTGCCTTCATCAACTTTTCGAGCCAATTTCGCCGCAAAAGCTTATTTCTCCAAAAATACCTACAAAGACATAAATAACCATAATAAATACGAAATCGAGCACTAAGAATACATACAATTGAGATTAATATAGACACATAAATGCGTCTATCAATATATATTTTTGACATTTCAACAACTAAAAGTTTGGGAGCACTTTGACATACTTGCTTCACTATTTATGGTTGTTGACATGTACGTCTCGAGTAATGCATCATGATGTTACATTATGAGGTTCTGGTCCGATGGACAACTTGAATATTACATCATCAAATATTGCACCATGATGGTGTAATATCACACTTTCTAGCCTCGTAGTGGTATGAAGAACCATGATGACGCTATACTGCGCTTAGCCAGCCTTCATCTGGATAATGCACTTGATGGTGCAACATTCTTCCCTGGGCCAATATGCCCTTAACGTAATACACAAGCTTGAGATGAAGCTTCATTTCATGCCAATGACACATCTCTGAGCATGCACCATGCGAAAAGTGCGGGTGTTGCATAACGTTTGTCCAGTTTTGATTTTTTTTATGATTAGTCAATTTAAAGCTAATTTCTCTTTCTCAAACAAAAATAGGTGGCATACCTAAAGACTACAAATGATAATGCTAAAAGCAATAGAAAATTATATGGGAAACTCAAACCCATTTTTGGAGCTAGCATGGACCCATTATGAAAAGAAGTTTAATGTTAGGGTCAAGTTATATCCAAATATGACCGATATAAACTGACCTTCAATATTTGAGCATGGAACTCTATTTCAGATAAGATTTCGCACATGGCTTAATCTTAAAGTGAGTCTCGCATCAAGTAAGTTTTAGGTCGCGCTCGATAATTACACTCTCTTTCAAATATGTTTGGTAGAGCATTGATTTCACATATAATCATGTCATTTGAACGATTAGTTATATTTGGCGTTTGGAAACGATGTGTCAAATAATAGGTTTAGTTGTGCTGGTAGATGGAAACTATTTATTAAAATTCAAACAATCAAATGGATGGAGGCAAAAAAAAACTCGTTATTTCCATTCCCATCCTTGGAAGTTGCGAAAATACTAACTATACAACTTTACAAAGAAACTGAAACAACTTCAGAGTGACTGATAAGGGGCTTTCGTATCTCATTTACAATTTGCAGATGACATAATCATATTCCTAAATGCAAAAAAAATATGTGGTATGATTATTTATGATGTTTGAAACCTTGACAAGTCTGAAATTGAACCTAGCAAAAAGCTCTTTGATCAACATTACTGGAAAAAAATTAGGCTGCAGTGTAGGAGCTGGAGCTGGCCATAAACGTTTCCTAGTAAATTACTCAATATGAGAGTTGGTCATTGAAAATATGGAGCACAAGCTATTACAATAGAAACAAAATATCTATCTAAACTAGGTAGAATTTCTTTGATAAAGAGTAGCTAGTGTTTTAGGTGCAAAACAAATAAAATGTGATGAGGATATTTAAGTGGAATTTGAGAGATCAAATTATATAAAGCTTGCATGAATCAAGAAATGGTTATTCGAGCGTTGTTTCAGTCATGAAAGGAGGAGATATGATTATAAGTGGTGTTGTCGAACTTCAAAGATCAAGTTTTTAGACTTAGCTAAGAAACCACTATATTGAGGATTCTATGTGTAGAATCAAGAAAAAACTCAAAATCTCTAAGATAACTTGGTATATTTAAGATAATTATTATATTTTCCCAAGGTGTTTTCAATATGTTTTGTGAATAACTCGAGTTACCTATTTATAGTAGTAAGACTATACCGGTTTCCCGTACAAAATGGAAAACATGTTAAAAATAGAAGAATCGGGAAGACTAGAGAATATGTGAAAAATGTGGTATAATCCTTTCATCATTGACGAGAAGACTGAATATTACGTGTTCACTTATCCCTTATTTATTTCAACGTTTATCATGACCTAGTTTGTTTGTGTTATGAGTGTGAGAAGGCATACCGCATATATTGTATATCGTCATATCAAAACCCTGTGTAATATCCCCCGATGTGACATGATTGATGTCTTATAGAACTCTACAAGTAAATTCAATATGTTGTTATTGTTGAATCGACAAATTCGTATGGTATTACTTGCTCAAGTAGTTGAACCAAGACTCAATATGATGACTTACTGTTTAGAATGAGAGTGTCAAGTATATTAAGTAATGAGTCGATCTTAGAGAGTATCAATGATATTTATCAAGTCAAGTAGAGTTGGATACTAGTGTTAGTAAGATAAGTGATGACAGTCGTAGGAATTAGTGGCACAGTGAAAAACCATTGGTAGTAATTGATGCCAAACATTGGCACTTGAGTAAGATGGTTACTCAGAGTTAGCATATCACTTAATTTCATCAATGCGAGTTGATGAATAACCATGAAGGAGTAAAGGGAGAATGACCTCAGTAAGAGCTTGACGTGACGCCTGAGAGTTGTAGAAGTTGACAATGATGGACGAAAATCACCATGCATACTACTTTTGTCGACAGTATTAGTGACCATGTTGGCCATTGGAATTAACTTGGCGATAATATGCATTATTTGTGCCACTGCATAGCTAACGCATAGTAGTGGCATCATCTTGTTGAATGGTACACATTCAGAGTATCAATATGTCAGTGATGTAAAATCATGGTATATTGACAATATAAGTTGAATGATCATGTATGTGAAGACTATAATCTACAAAAAATGGGCTATATAGCAAAATATATACTTTTTCTGGGCCAAATAGACAGTTAGGATCCGGCTTGGGTCAAATAACCAATGGAGAGGAGTTTACGTTACTACCCTTTAAATCACGGACTTATCTTCTTCTCGTCTTCTCCGTCACTCAAACATAAACCAGATCTCGTTTTCAACAAATAGACAGTTAGGATCCGGCTTGAGTGATTCAACACATGAATGAAGAATTTGGGGATAAATCAGATGAAACATTGAAGAACAAGGCGATATCTATGTTGCTTTGAGATTGATGGATTGATGGCAATTGGTAAGTTTCTTAACCTTAATTGTGTTTTGATTGCAATTGATTTCAAATTTATCCATCTTAATTAGATGAAACTGGTTTGATTATGTGCTAGATTGAGTTGAACATACATGGCGAAAATGGGTTTCATCCTATACTAAATTGGGATGAATTTGGTTTCACCCATTTTAAACTACCATGCAACTGGTTTCATCCTATACTAATTTGGTTTGAATTTGGTTTCACCCATTTTAAACTAGGATGAAAACCGGTTTCATCTATAGGTAGGATGAAATCTATGATTTTTGAATTAGGTTTCACTCATTGTAAACAAAAGGATGAAACTGGGTTTCATCCTATACTAAATTGGGTTGAATTTGTTTTCACCCATTTTAAACTAGGATGAAAACCGGTTTCATCTATAGGTAGGATGAATCTATGATTTTTGAATTAGGTATCACTCATTGTAAACAAGGATGAGTTTCATCTTATACTAAACTGGGTTTCATTCTACTGATTAGGATGAAACTGAATTTCGTTCCATCCACATTTACACTAGGATGAAACTGGTTTCATTGTGTGTTAGATCGGGTTGAGTTTAGTTTCACTCATTTTTAAACTCAGATGAAACTGGTTTCATCAAGTTTTATGTTTGCTGGAATTTGGTTTCGCCCACGCACTGTTTTGGTTTCATCCAGTTTTACTTTTTGGGGTCAGCAAGTCTGGTGTTAAGAAGAGTAACATGCACTGTTTTGGTACTTACGTTGTAGAAGGCAAAGAGACAAGGAATGAACAAATGTAACTAGTATATAAGTCACTTGTAGTTGCAGCCCTTGTCCTTTATTAACTCGTCAATAATATTGCTAGGGAAGGCTTCTTAGTAGGCCCTTTGTAGGTAAGAATGTAGGGGATGATTTTGGTACACTAATTTTCTCACCCTTCAGAATAGTACCCTGACAAGCAAATTGTGTTTCACTGCTGCCAATCTCTTCAAACCCATCCTTGAAAGATTAACATGCTTAGTGCTCGAGTTATACAAACTCTCGTGACCTCTGAAACCTTTGGGGTGACTGCTCGGTGATGTCGCACTATTCAACTAGAAAACATTACTCTGCTGGATGCTATTTGTTAGTTTTCACTTGTCATGCATTTGTACGTTTTTATTTTGTGTAGAACTTCTTCCTTTGTTTCCTAAAACTCTAACCAGAATCACCCCTTCCTCGTCATTATTAACTGAATTTATGTCATATGGATGATGCCATTTGCATTTATATCTTGCCACCTATGCCATTCATGGTCTTCCCATGTTTCTCAGTGTTTATTGTGTGGTGTGTTATGCGTCCTCATTTACTATTTGTTATCACTTGTGTATTTCTCGAATACTTCCCTTGGTAAATGTTAATGCATTATAGTACTGTTTTTGTTTCAATTTCAAAGTTTAATGCCTTGCGTCTATCATCTTCGCCAATTTTGCAGGTTGCGGAATTTGTATTTACTTGTTGGGGTCAGCAAGTCTGGTGTTAAGAAGAGTTGGAAGGTGTTAAGAAGGTTGCGGAACTACAGGTGGTTTTGTAACTGCTAACAGGGAAGCTGGAAGGATTTTGCAGTTACAATGGTTGAATGTTGTACAAGCTCTGTTTTAAGTACTATGTTTTTGGTTATACAAGCTCTATTTTTTACTCTGTTTTGCTTGCAATTAACTCGTAAAAACGGAGCAAAACAAAGCAAATTAATTCGGTTTTGCTTGCAATCAACTCGTAAAAAACAGAGCAAAATAGAGCAAATTAATTATGTTCTTTTTTGTTGTTGTTGTACTCTGTTTTTTTATAGGTTTCTCTGTTCATCTCCAACAAAGTAACATTTGTAGAAGATAGGGACATATTTGTCTCTTCAGGTTAATAAATAAAAAATATTCTGGGTCAAATATCCATTTTGGCCAAATGAACAATATTTTTTTATCTTTTTTGGCTATATAAACAGTATCTAAAGCTAAGAATCTATTTCACCCAGGAATTTTTTGTTTTGGTCTTTTTGACCAATTTTGTGTATAATCTAGTGGCATCTCTATGCGAGACCATGACATATCTTATTAGCGGAGACGCAAGCTTGTGCATGCATTATTGATGATGCACAATAGTGGTATCGATCATTCGTGCGTATAAATGGTCCCAAGTAGTGGCATATCTAATCAAAATACTTAGTTATTTAATTTTTTTCGATCGGGGCATCAAATTGAAGTACTTATAGCTTGCAACATCAAATAGAGTAGTTCAAGCACCTAGAGACACGCATGACGCATCGAGCAAATGAGGCATCAAATAGGAATGCTAGCGATGGGATCCAGTATGGGAAGGTAAGCCAGAGTTGGGATGGATGTGTTGGTGTAATATACACCAGCTATACTGGAAATAAATGCGTGTGGATATATGTATATGCGCCAACGGTGGGATGATCCCATCGCTGGGAGAGAAATAACTATAATCACTATCCAAGGTCGATTTTCAAGTGAGTACCTGCTACTCGCTAGTTTGTCAAGGCGATCGACAATTTCTCACCAATTTCGAATTTTGGCAAGTTCCAAGTCCGATTTTCATGAGTTATGATGCTCCACGTCCAATTTTCCCGAGTTTTGATTAACATAACCGATTTTTCCTAATTTAATCTTAACAGTAATATATATGAACATCGCGACTCTAAGTATCTAATAAGTATTTCCGAGTACTAGGCCTAATATTAACGAGTTCCAAGTTCTCACTCCTTGCTTTGGCAAGTATGACCGGTGAGCGATTTAAACTACTTTGGCGAGCGATGGGTTGGCTCCAACATTGGCTTGCTAATGCTGGGATAGTAATGATGACGGCACATAATAGGAGTGGCACATCTCTTCTTTCCAGCTCAAGTTGAGAAGACTATGACTAATAATATGAGAAGATTCTTGTTTGGCACAAAAGAAATTAGTTGGGTTAATTCCATGGGATAAAATCAACAAATGCAAGAAGAAAAAAGGATTAGGAATAAGGAATCCTAACCAAACTCTTTGACCCGTCATAAGAGCCTCCTAACCAAACTCTTGGACCCCTATAACAGCCTTCAGAGAAAAAGCCCACGAGGTAGCACGTCGTCTTTTGTCGCTCGCCTGTCCTTAGCTAGTTTAGCTCACTGGTACCCACATTAATATTGAGGTGATGGTCCTAATGGGAAACTGGATACCGTGCGAGACTTTTGTTTAAGCGGGAAGCGAAGGGTTGGAAAAAAATTAATTCATCTGTAATGTCGATCTATGGCTTCTGAATCTGGAAACATGATTACCCATAAGTAAAAAAAGAAAGAAACCCTAGAATATAGGAACTATGGATCGGATCCTTAAAGCTGCAAGAACTTCTGGTTCTTTAAATCTATCTAATAGATCTCTCACGTAAGTTCAATACAAATACTTTATTGTTTATTGCTCGAAATCCTACTAAATTTAATCTGTTAAATGATGATTACATGAGCTAGAATTATGAATTTCAATTTGTTGTGTAATGTCAAATGGCTGGTTAGGCTGAGTGACTTGATCAAATTAGGGTTTTATGTGAATGATTAAACAACACTGCAATATTGCGTTTGTAATTTGAACAGCTTTTAACTCTGTTTCAGGGAAGTACCAGATGAAGTTTACAAAAATTTGGAGGGATTAGTAGATGGTGGAAACTGGTGGGAGGTATTTTTATCACTTCATATTGTCTTTAAATGTTTATGAGATTTTAAGAGAAAAAATTGTAAATAATCGTTTTATTTAACAACCATGTTGAATGTGTTCATCTTTGTTTTCGCAGACTGTAGAACTACAAAAGGTGATTTTGGCTCATAATGAAATTGAAGTTTTGAAAGAAGATGTTAGAAATTTATCCATGTTAGCGGTCTTAAATATCAGTCATAACAAGCTAACTCACCTTCCAGCTGCTGTAGGAGAGTAAGTGAGCTGAGCCTCATTAAAAAAGACTCTATATCGAAGTTTTTTTTTTTTTTCCTTCCTTGCTGACAATTTTACACATATTTGTCAGGCTTCAAATGCTAAAATCACTGGATGTGTCATTTAACCTGATAGATAGTATACCTGAAGATATTGGATCAGCGGCTTCTCTTGTCAAGTAAGCTTCCTGAACCACCCTTCTTCTCATCATCTGTTACTGGCTCTGAAGGAGATATTGTTTTGATTTTCTTTCCATTTATAAACTCTAGTTTTTTATTATTTCATTGATTTGGACAAGGATATAATAAATTCTAAATTTTCTATAAATTTTAGATAGAAGTTATAAAGTATATTATGAAAGCAACAATGCAAACATGTATCCCACTAATTTGTGGTTCTTGATTCTGCCTACCAGGGTATTCTGCCTTGAACTGTGCTTTCATAAGCATATACGCTGTGCACACGCGACTTTCTAAAATGCTTATTATCTAAGTCATTGCAGTAGAAATAATGATCAATCTAGACCCAAAGATAAACAAACAGCAGTGAAACAAGAAAAATAATAGAACTGCTCAATAAGGATGTTGTGTTTGTTTAATTAGAGAAAGATACAAAACTGTACCTTCAATGTTACTTTACCCTAGATGTTACATCTCTCTATTTCATCGATGAGATGACGTTTAGAACACCACATTTTAAGGTTACTTTACATTAGGCGTTGCATGATTGCATCCCCCTTCATTCTATTCCTTATTTAGTTATTTGATTCTTTTCTAGTAAAAACCTGTCCACCTCTATGTACCAGCTAGCACACTATCTGATGGACTTGAGTTCTTTATAAACTAGCAATTCTAAGAAAATAAAAATTCTTTCCAAGTTTGTAACTTTCAGGAAATTGCAACTCTAGTTTCTCCTTTAGGAATAGAATTTTTAATCCAGAATTACTTGGAGAGAAATTTTCTTGTGTGTAAGCCTCATTTGGTTTGATTGTGAATTGAAAGAATTGAGGTTAATCTTCTTTGATCTCTTAGAAGGTCATTGTTCTGGTATTGGGTCTTTTGATAGGACCATACCTAATAGCAGATTTTCACTAGAAATCCTATACAAGTACTTGTTGTCATATGTGTGCGAGAAAGCATGCCTAAGTAATGTGATATGTTATATTCGTTCACTTGTTTAACTCCGTATGTGGTGTTTCAGTACGTATTCTGAACTAAATGAGAAGAATCTTGTATCATTGCCATGTATTCCTCGCTAACCATTTGATAACGCGCATCAAATAATCATTTTTACTCTACTTATGTCTGACGATGCTTATATTTTCTGACATTATTTCAGGCTCGATTGCTCAAATAACAAACTTAAAGAACTCCCAAGCTCCCTAGGAAGATGCGTAAATTTGTCAGACCTTAAGGTAACTCATCAGTGAATGTGCGCATCCCTTTTTAAAGCTTTGCCCTTCGTTAGTGAGTTTATTGTTACGGATCTATGCACCATATGCTTGTTTTCACAAGTTTAGATGTTGAAGTCTATTACTGTCTCCTTCTCAGGCCTCCAACAATAGCTTAACAAGTTTGCCGGGAGATCTGAGCAACTGCTTCAAATTGGTGAAGCTGGATATTGAGGTACTTGTATTTAGAGCAAATTTTATGGTGATTGTGCATTATTCATTGTGCCTTTACGTGCCAATTGCCAAAATCGTGAATCATTTTATCAGTGATTCAAGTACTGATTATCTAAAGCTTTTGTCAGGGGAACAAATTAACAATTTTGTGTGAGAACAATCAAATGTCATGGACAACGCTTACTGAACTGAATGCTTGTAAGTGTTTCAATGCATGTTATTCCTGATATCTGTAACCTGCAAATCTTTTTCTGGAGATAATAAAACCATATTGGTGGGTTTTTATGCAGCCAAGAATTTGCTGAGCAGCATCCCAGAAAATATAGGAATTCTTTCACGACTTATTCGTTTAGACCTCCATCAGAACAGTGAGTTGAAATTGCATTCATTATCTTTAGATATGTAAGGAATTTTTGTACATAACTTGAAGCACGGGGCGAAAATGCTCCCTGAATCTCAATTTTTCCAGTCATATATATTCTGGCACACCTGCTTATGTATTTTGGGTGCAGGGATTACTTCTATCCCATCATCAATCGCTGGTTGCACTTCGCTCACCGAATTCTCAATGGGGTCTGAATTTATATATATTCTTCATTGTCCTATTGTACTACCACAATTATGTATAGTTATTGATGATGCAGGTGTTTTCTAAGTTTCAATGTTTGACTATGAATTACAGGAACAACATGCTCTCTTCCATACCGGCAGAAATAGGGGCTCTCACACAATTAGGAACACTGGATCTTCATTCAAATCAGGTGGTTACAAGTGTAGTTTGTGTTGCTTCCTAGTTGTTTTTATCTGGATCGGAACTATTTGATCATGATTTCTATTTCTTGTACTGGTTGCAGCTGAAGGAATTCCCTGTTGAGGCATGCAAGTTGCAGGTTTCAGTCCTAGATTTGTCAAATAATTCACTCTCAGGACTACCTCCAGAAATCGGTAAGGTTAGCAGTTGGCTGCAGCTTCTTTGATCACTTCTCAGTGGAGTGACATGACAATCAGTATCATTCTTTTCACAATTTTTGGTGACACCATTTTGTAAACCACCCAAGTTGCCTAGATATCTAATTCCTTACTCTCCAGGGTCCCGAAATTTGTTGCAAGCTGTCCAAAATGGCAATAGAATTAAAATGTATAGTTATAAATCTAATATCAATTCAACTTAATATAATGCTACATCCAATCTCCAAGAATTTGTTCTGTTGGACTCCATTAGTAGGTAGTCTGGTTCTCTTCCCGTCCTCCTTTTACTACTAAGTCCCCTATTTGGTTGAGATCCAAAGATTTCTATAGAGCGTCATGCTGGAATTATAGGTTTGGGAAAAACTGTCTTTAGTAATTGGTAATTGTGTACGAGCCTCCTTTGATGTCACAATCTTTTCACCTTTCCACCAAAGACTTACTTACTGCCCCGTGCACAACCAGCAAATTTCTATTGTTTGTTTGGCTGTTCAAAATTGTTGGCATACTTTGTAAACATGATAATGCTATCACTATTGATTCTAGTTATCCTACAGGCATGATGACGAGTCTCAGAAAGCTTCTGCTCGTTGGTAATCCAATGCGAAGTCTTCGAAGGTTTGAATTGGGACTGGGTCATTTACTTGATTTAAAGTGTTGACCAGTTTAGTAGTTTACCTAACTGAGTTTTGATTATAGCTCGCTGGTGAATGGTCCTACACCGGCTTTATTGAAGTATCTCCGAAGTAGAGTCTCTGCTGATGAAGGCAAGTTGAATCTGACTTTCTTGGATAGTACTGATGTTGTATAACAGTTTAAACCTTATATGTGTTCTTTCTAAAATATTTTATGCGGTTTTGTTCATTTTAACACAAATAAAGCTGTGATACAGGGTCTGCTTCCACTTCCTTGAAAGAAGATGTAATTGTCAAGGCAGCTCGACTCTCTCTCTCTTCCAAGGTTCGCCTTCTCTGCATATCTCAATTTTGTGACCACATTTGTACATAACTGATAGTTCACTGGTAAAGCATAGTATGCGCTACATGTATGGTGTTAAATATAAGATATGCAATCCTGCTTTTGGATGACGAATCTCTATAATTTTATTGTTGGAAATGAAGATTCTTTAGGAGGTCACTGAAGATGGATCTAACCTTTCATGGACATCATGTTTCCAATTATGATGGTTTTGGACCTTTCTTTTTGGTCCTAAAATCTCAGATTTTGCATTTCTTTTCATGCATATAGAAAATTTGAACTTTTTGCCTTTGTTCTTTCAGGAACTTTCTCTAACTGGGTTGGGCTTGGTCTCAGTTCCACCTTCAGTTTGGGAATCAAGTGATATTGTAAAAGTTGATCTTTCTAGAAATTCCATTCAAGGGCTACCGGACGAGCTTTCATCATGTAGCTCCCTTCAGGTAATTTATGGATAATGTGCCTTTGGTTGGGGACAGTGTTTTAAAATATGTTAATGTGAAGCGATACACTAACCTAGTAAAGCGTAGCTTCAATACGTTATTGAAGCGCAGCTTCACAAAATTAAAAAAAAAATACTAATAGATATCTATGTGAAACTGACCAACACAAAACCTAGTGAAACGTTGGGACTTATAAACAGGGAATTAAATCCCTGTATATTCTCTAGAAAACCTAAGAAGGAAATCTTGAGACTTGTTTTTGGAATTAAATCCCTGTGTATTCTCTAGAAAACCTAAGAAGGAAATATTGGGACTTGTTTTTGGCATTAAATCCCTGTTTTTTCTCTAGAAAATCTAAGAAGGAAATATTGGGACTTGTTTCTGGCATTTTAATTCCTGCTTTTTCTCTAGAATATACCTTTTTCTTCTCTAGAAAATATACCCTAGTCTTAATGCGGAAGTATTGAAGCGTTTTTTAGTGAAGCGCTAAAAAGTGCGCTTCAATACGCGCTTCAAAACGTTTTTTAAAACACTGGTTGGGGATAGAGAATCACAAGTTGTTATAATCAACTTATGTACACACATACGAGAAAACAAAAATCATGAAGTTCTTAACTCATTGAAGCAAAAATCATAAACCGTGAATTGGATCCACCGTGATTGCCGAAGTTTCCTACTTGTTATATGACAAGCCTGAAACTTGGGTGCTTTCTTATTCTTTTCAATGTGTTTCAGACTCTGATATTGTCGGGGAATAAATTTAAGGAATGGCCTGGTTCAGTCCTAAGGTCTCTCCCTAATCTGTTATGTTTAAAGCTGGACAACAATCCCCTTACAAAGGTAATTCACTTCTGATTCAATTATGTTTTACTTCTTTAAGATGCCAGAAATGACAAGATTCAATGCTAGTATATAGAAGCACCTTGTATATAATTCATAAGCCACTGCCATGTTATGTGTTTGCTTTCCTACCTTTGCCTCCTTTTATCTTATATGGAGTATATATATATCAAGCTTCCTTGTTCGCTGGAATTTGCAGATCCCTTCAGATGCATTTGGAGCTCTCTTGAAACTCCAAATACTGGATTTGAGTGGTAACGCTACTTCATTACCACAACCTCCTGCATTCTCTAGCTTACCCCAGTTGCAAGAGCTCTACCTGAGGTATTTCTTGGGCCGAACTAGTTACTTCTTTAATTTATTCATTAAATGCATCATCTTATTATCTTTAACTATACCTTTTTGGCACAGGCGTATGCAACTACATGATATCCCTTCAGATTTATTATGCTTACAACAGCTGCGGATTCTTGATTTGAGCCAAAATTCACTTGTATCAATACCAAAGGTAACACTAGTTTTTCTTTTTTGGTTTTAAAACATGTTTTTCTAATGCGAACTAGTTATTCAATTGTTATATGCATATTTTCTTGGTAGGGTTAAGACGCTTACTTTAAATTGATATGCAGGAATTTGGGAGATTTACATCTCTTATTGAGCTTAACCTGTCTGACAACAACATCTCAATGATTCCACCGCAGCTGGTTAGGAAACAAAATCTTAACTCCTTTCACTTTCTTATTTCCGTTGCATATTCATTTTGAGGTTGTTGTGGCATGTATCATGCATTAGTGTCAATAAAAAGCACTGAGTAGACGTGCCAGCAGAACTAATTGGCTTGATATAACATTTTTTGTTGCACCTCTTATACCTATTCTTATAACAAAGTTACTGGAGCAGGGTTTACTGGAAGATAGCTTACAGGCTTTGAGACTCGATGGAAATCCATTGAGAAGGTAAAATGCGAACTTTCACCCTTTATTTTGCTTGTCATTTTTATTTATCTGAGAAACAATTGGCAGCAAAATTTGAACTTGACATGGGACGTCAGTCTAGTATTAGCCCAGCTGATGAAGATTGCTAATTTCCCCAGCTCTTTTGAAGCGAGGTTTAAAATGATAAAAAATCAATGGTCTTTAGTGGTTTTTTGTTTGTTTACTTGGCCACTCAACTTGTCCTTGGTGATTTTTTTTTTTTTTTTTTGAATTTGAAATGGACAACCACTCAATTCTCATGGGGTGATTGTATTTCAAACCTCGAAACTCAAATCTTAACAATTTATGCAGCATACGACGTGCCATTTTGGATCGTGGAACCAAAGGAGTTTTGAGTTACTTGAAGGAACGGATTCCAGAGTAGTAATTTCACAATAGCTCATGTTCCTGTTATCTTCTTATTCCTACTTGTATCTCTGCTGAATTTATTGATTGATTTGTTTTTCATTTGAACCTCAGTTGAAAGTTTATTTATTTTGCTCTGTTTGAAAAGACCAGAAAATTGTATGTGGCTACACGGAAACCTTATAAGCGTGAATAAACTTTGTATGGTACTTTTAATTTTTAAAGTGATATGGCACAGGACGAAAAATCCAGATGTTTCTCTCCCAGATGGACTTGGCAACAAAAGCCGATTTGGTGACAGTTGAAAAAGAAGGTTCCAACATGTTAATCTCTGACCATGGTTATTATATATATGAAAAAGATAAAGATGTATTTTACCTACCCCTGTGGTTAGCTATTGTGGACATTCATTGAATAAGTAAAATGATTGTTCTCTAAACATGCGTTTGATAGAGGTGTTACACCGACTATGTACTGTTTCCCCAATTGATTGCAATGTAATAAAGAATTGTAAATTAAGCTCGACTAGTAGGATAAGCTTTAGGCCCTAAAAGAAACTGGAGTGGAGAAAAAAGATTGCAACCTATATGTGCTCTGATTGGGAACGACAGCCGCCAAAACAAGGAACCGCACGACTATTTTTAGGATATTCTTTTGAATTTTATTTATTTTTAGGTATAGTCCCATATTGTTTTTCTCTACGTTAAAATGCAAACTGGGTGCAAGTATGCAACTTGTTTTAGCTAACCAAAGTAGAATTGTTTAATGATAAAAACCAAAAAGAGCTGCACTATACTGTAAGAAGCAACCTTAGAATATTAAAAGTAACGGGAAGGATTGTCCAACACCTAATTTGATTTTGCTGAATCGGGATCTCAATCTAACTTGATCATTTATTTTGACTCAATTCATATAATCCTACTATTCAACAATTTTGAATCAGATTCAAATGCGATATATCAGATCCAGACGAGCCAGAAAGAAAACAAACACCTTGCATCACCCTGTGCTGATCCTGTAGTTAATGGAAAACATGATACTACTGCACTAAAAGGGCTCAACATTCTTCCAAGGGTTAATGTGGTTAGAGTTGTGGAGTTGATAAGAGGATGGGACACGTGAATCCAAGGATGGGCTACACCGCTGCCCCAGAGGAAGCTTTGCTTTGGTCAAATAGAATTTGTATTCGTTGGAGACGAGTCATCACGTCTCATTAAAAGCAACAAGTAATGGGCACGTGCGATGCACGTTGGCGACATTTTTTTTTATTTTTCTTTCCATTTCTTAAAAATCGGTACTTTTATTTTATTTTCCAATTTGATTTATTATTAGGTAAAAATAAAAAAGTGAAAATATCACTTTTAATGAAACGGAAGTAATCTTTTGAAATTAAAATTTATAGATTCTTCTAAGTAATTTTATAGCGTATCTAGTGAAGTATTTGAGTATCATATAAGCAACATATAAAAGTTACATATGCTCTTTCAATTTACTTTTAAATTATATGTTTTTTTCAATTTATATTAAAAAATAAAAATTTGATATTGTTGTTTATACTCGTTGCATAGGTAATTCAAAGAGCTTTCCAAACATATAAAATTCACAAAAATCCGACGTACCATTTGGAAGATACGAAGTTTTTAAATATTTATCTTCTTATTTATAAAAATGGTATTTCTGTAAATAAACAGTTTCACATATTATTACTTTTAGGTCCCTAATCAGTTAATTATTTATGTCCTTGTTTTTTATAACCAAAAAGTCCCTATTCTGTTCTCTTAAGCATTTTGGTCCTCTTCCGTTTGGTGAACCAAAATCCGTTTGGTTAACCAAAAAATGGGTAAGGATTACCATCGTGGCTTGCTTTCGTTAAAGAGGGGGGAGATATGAAAAACACTAAGAAGATTAATTACAGGGTTCAAAGTTCAAACTCCAAACTCTTTTTTTTTTTCAAGTAATTGCAGGCATTTCGATAAAAAGAACGATGAAAACTCAACCTCTATGCTAAAACGTGGCAGATGGCTTAAAAGTTAAAACTAACATTTGGACCACTCGTGCGTCCTTCCCATTTCCATGTATGGCATGCAGTTTCGAGTCTCAACATCATACAGCAATCAATAATGATAATAAAAGAATCTTTTCCCAATAAATCCTTTTCATCTTTGAATATAACCAAACAAATTTAGGTAGGATCATGAGATGGCTTTACATTACTAATTGAGTTTGTGCAAAATTATAAACTGTACTATTTTAAGCACAATATAGCCTTACTAATTGAGTTTACGCTACCTAAGATATTAGGCTACTATTAGTATTTCAGAGTTATTGCCATTTAGAGCAACAAAAACTAACCACCCAAGCTTTTAATAGCACCAGCAGTATTACTCGATTGTTCCTCAGACACGTCCTCTTTGCGCATTTGAAAACCACCTAGAAACTGGAAGAACCAAAATATTCCTTGGTTAGCATTGTCTTCTCCTTTTGTACTTTGATCTTCATGGGGGTCCATATTTAACGGCAGCTTAGAATCATCAGGCTGTGTTTCTGTTTTTGCTGGAGGAAGCAAATCGTTCTCTGTAGTATGACTCGATTGTTCCTCAGACACGTCCTCTTTGCGCATTTGAGAACCACCTAGAAACTGGAAGAATCTAAATATTCCTTGGTTAGCATCATCTTCTCCTTAGATGCTTTGATCTTCATTGGGGTTCATATTTAACTTCAGCTTAGAATCACCAGACTGTGTTTCTGTTTTTGCTGGAGGAAGCTGATCATTCTCTGTAGTATGACTCGATTGTTCCTCAGACACGACCCCTTTGCGCATTTGAAAACCACCTAGAAACTGGAACAATCGAAATATTCCCTTGTTAGCATTGTCTTCTCCTTTTGCACTTTGATCTTCATGGGGGTCCATATTTAACGTCAGCTTAGAATCATCAGACTGTGTTTCTTTTTTTGCTGGAGGAAGCAGACAGTTCTCTGTAGTGAGTGCCTGAATCATTCCACCAAAAACATGTTAGACTATACTAAGCAATCGGTAACTTTGATATCAAAAAAAGGTTAAAGAAACCACATCTAAGCTTTACCGGACTAGACTTTATTATCTTCAAAGCTGAAAGGACCTCTACTTTAATGTAAAGAGTGTCATCAGTGACATATCCTTTTCCGGGATCGACTAGTTCTTTTAGAGGCATTGCTTCATTAAAACCCATTGAATCATTTACCCAGCGGAATTCACATTCTCCATCTGATATAAACAATGACAAATGAACAATAAAAACACATATACAGATCCTACTAGTCGACTTCCTGGACTTGTAAAGGCAGATACAAGGAAATATAAAGTTTATTGAAGAGATTTAATGTACCAATTTTTCGTGTCTGTGCCATATATTTTTGATTGATTATGGCAAGACTGAACCGAGTGTACCACGCTCTGGTGTCCCGAGAGTTAAGAAATATCGCTAACTGAGTTCCCTTCATCAGTTGAGGGCCATCAAACGTATGCCAGGTTCCAATCAGTCCTTTCGGGTAAATACTCAAACACCTTGAAGACAATGACACAAATTACTTGGAAAGAACGTAATGAAAGACAAAGTTGCAACTTTGCAAGAGTGAAAGAACGACATACCAGTTAATACCAGTTATTAGAGAGAACGACATACCAGTTAATACCATGTGCTGAGAAATCTTCAGAGTTATATGTTTCGTTGCTCAAACTAGAAAAGTTTTCAACCTTCCATACGTATTCATTGGAATCAGGCGTTACACTGGGTTGATGCTCGCTTATTGACGGTCGAAGAGATACTAAAAACTCAGACACTTCTTTGTTTGTGTAGATCGAGAGGAAAGTTATTAGAGAGAAGAAGAAGAAGAAGAACAACTTGCTGGTTAGATTCATGATGAACGATGATAAGTTTCGTGATCGAAAAGTACAGGAAAGGAAAAGAAAAGGGTTTGTTGAGGAGTATAGGAATATGATTTATATAGAAATTTCTCACGCAGGTAAGTTGGTTAGGGTTAGGGAAAATCTTATGAGTTGCCCTACGAAAATCAGTTTCTATAAGCTAAGTAATAAGGCTCAAAATCCTAACGTGCGACTGCCTAAAAAACAAAACGAAAAAAGGCCAAGTGCCAGGTGCCGCAGCTCGCAAGTTTTTGTTTGGAGCATTTAAAAGGAAACTGCTCGGTCGGAATGGGCATGGTCATCAATCTGCCTGTGTAACTGGCCGAGCTTGAGCCTCTACCTCTACCTCTCCGGTCATTTTAGCCCTCGACGGAATCGTCATGGCTAACTGCTTACATGGCTGCTGGAGAGTAAGGCTTAGTCTTATGCTAGATTGGAAGGCCATGTCAGCTAGAATAACACCCTAAGTCTTATGGCAATTCTAATCTAGCATTTAGATGCGCTGAACCATTCCCCGAGGCCGCGATGAATGGAACAACACAGCCATCTCAGCCGTTGGAACTAAAAATAATTCAATCTCGCTGAACCGTTTCGCAAAAACTAGAATTTTGGTTGCGCTAAATGAAACAGTGCAACTATCTCGCTACTAGTTCACATGCGAGATATATCTAGAAAGAGAAGTAGTGTTGAAGACTAGACAACGCTTTGAGAAGAAATTGCAACGTTTTTTGTCTAATATAGAAGCCAAATCTTGCCCATAAGACTTATACCTAAGCCTATTTAGTCACTTGATCCCTTAGCAGCATCGTTTGGTTAACCGCCTCAGTAGTGCCCCAGCCTAGGACACTACTTAAGCTATTAGTGATATTATCTTGGTGTTGGTTACTTTCTAATCATACGCATTTTGTCGCCGCTACGGCAGGGAGTCCAGGGTGACGACATGCCCCCTAGAAATATGTGAGACATCGTTTCGTAGTAATATTTCTGGTTTTAGTCTGAAAACATAATACAAATTTCATTTCGTTGAACTGATCAATGAGTACAATCCTTGAATTCAATTACGATGTTAGGGATTCATTGAATCCTGAAAAACATAATTCGCTTACCTGTTGTAATTGCCAATGATTTGGGAAAGGTCGAATTATTGAAAGACCTTTGAAGTCAGGGGAAAACCATTTCTCTATGTGTTTTTCATCCTTTAGTTTTAACCCAATTTTCTAACAGTTTTAGACAATAAGTTTCGACAGTGGAGGGTGATACTTCAACCGTTACTGATCAATCTCTCCAAGTCATGAACCACACACTGAACCGCTTGGAACGTTTTGATGGCGAGAATTTTACTCATTGGTAAGACACTGTGAAATTATTCCTAATCATCATCAAGTTGTGGTACATTATTGAAGATAGATTGGAGAAAATCCTACTGCATCAAAAAAAGACACTGATGAATTGAAGGCCAAACTTAGGGGTGTCAACGGATAAAAACCCTTCCGATTTTGACCAATCCGTCGAGGTTAAGGTTAAGTCTTATAGGAAATGCGATATCCGATAACATCCGACGGAATCCAAGAATCCTAATTCGATTCCGTTAGGCTAACTTATCAGATATCATATTTTTCCCGATAAAATCTGGTTTCTAGGAAAGAAAAAGAAAACTGAATCATAGCATGATAGGAAGAGTTACCAGGCTAGATGCCCATTTAGTGTTGCACTACTAATTATCTCACGACGAAAATTTTTATTGGAGTAACACAAAGAATTGTCAATGTGCATTCAAGAAGGTGAGTCACTATGAGCTAAAGAGAAGTGGGGGACGTTTCCAGCTCTCATATCAAATCTCATTTCTTAATCTTAACAGAATTAAAGAAAACAAATGGCTTTGAGCATCATTCTTACTGGTACATTTGGTACCATTTCATGTAGCAGCCGTTACAATCATTTTCAATAGTGATGGATTAAGATTTAAAGAGATAAGAATGAAGACTATCTGGAATGGATATGTGTTGGATGATCAATTGGCTGGGAGAAGAAGGGAATAATTGATGGACATACCAGCAACACTAAATCTCTAAAGAAGACGAAATAAAGCAACGACAGTAGCGTCTACAACTGTTGAAACAATCGAGCGAGCTAGAGTTGATGCTATTGTTTTATGGCTGCAAACAAGAAAGCATAAGAACATTTGGTGTTGGTCGAAACTGCAATGACAGTGGTGAATTATTGGTTATCCCCGGGGTTGAAATTACTAGTACACCCTTATTATCGGATTTCAGAAATTAACCAATCGGAATAGTCCTAATCCGGTTCCAATAGGGTTAAGTAATAAAATCCGATAATATATACGGTTCCGAAATCCGATAAAACGGATTAAATCCTATAGGATGTCGAATATTCGGAATCGGATTTCGGAAGTATATTGACAGCCCTAGCTAAACGAAAGAAGTGTCATGAAGATGATATCATGTGCCATGGTCATATTTTGAATGCCCTGGAGACCAATGTATATAATTCCCATCGAAGTATTATGCATGGAAAGAAATTACTCTTGATAACAAATACAAGATCTCTTAAGCAAGCAACAAGAAATTCCTGATTTTAAACTTCATGGACTTTAAACTGGTTGACAGTAAGTCAATTATTGCCCAGGTCAGGGATTTTTTGCTCATTGTTAATCATCTTAAAGCTGTTGGTGTTAGAGCATTGCTAGGTCGAACTCACAAGTGTTTCTATCTCAAGATTGTTGTCAAATTTAGTTATCAAAACTATATCTTTATTTCTAGTCTACAATTAGTTAAGTCTCGGATTTGGATAGAAGTATAGTTGAGAAACAAACATCGCGGCAGTCATCATTGCGTTATACCGTTTGAAGGCGAATATCAACCGAAGATTTTGGAGAACTTCTTCAACAAAAGGTAAGTGAAGACTGAACCACCTATTTCTCAAGTTATATTCATTTTTCTATCAATGAGACGATGTCGCATAACTAATTATACTATCATATTGTTTGGACCACATAAATATGGAATGGGCTTAAAAAGATCTCCAGCCCCTTAGCCTTAAACAAAAATATTTAATTGGGTCATGGATTGAAGCCTAAATCCATTAACGGTTAAAAAACGAATCTGTTGGCATTTATTAAAGGTGACTAAATTCATTGTATCTTAAAAAGTAGATGAATTTGTTGATGGTAAGACCATGCATAAATTCAAACCATGAAGGTAGAATTAATTTAGATATGTATTTAGTACAAATATATTAATTAATATGGTCATCCTGAAAGGAGTGGATGAATATAGATTATTTATTAGACTAAGTACATTTTTAATGTCTGGATACATAATTATGATTTAATAAAGATGAACCTAGAGAGTATTTGGTCTAAGTACATTATCAAAATGAATGCAGAAAGGTAATTGACTGGATGCATACCCTCTACAACCTATAAATAAAGGAGGAATTTCAACTAGAAAGGTACAAATTTTCTAATCCTTTTTCTCTCCACTAAAACCTGTTTAGAGCTTCTTTCTCATTGAGGCATCAGAGTGTCCTTGCAGGTACCCCCCTTATTTTTTTCATTCATCAAGAGTATTTAGAAAGCCAAGAGCATTGGAGAGCTGAGTTGGAAAAATTTCATCATCAAGAACGTATCACGAGGAAAATTATGGATCATCTAAACAGTCTATAATCATCCATCAGGTATAAATCTTGACTCATCCAACGGTTAAGATTATATCATTTAGTACAAATCTCGAGGAGTGTTGTAGGAACATTTTTGCTACAACACATACATATACAAGAATTTCGACTCAAGTTTATCTTGGTATAATTAGTTTTCGAAATATAATGACTAAGCTTAATGAACATTTGTTCATACTTATTGAATATCGGTTAAGGACAATTTATTGTTCGCAATCAAAATCATGATTCAAGTTTTATCATTCGAAAATAGTTTGGAACAGTGATATGTATTATTAATGTTATTCGGGAATGTTTCGAATTGATTTAGAGAGAAATAAAAAACTACTGTAGATTCATATATAAGACAATGTTATCAGTCTTACAAACTGGGGAAACTGTTATAAGTTTGAATCTGTATTACATGTAATCATACACGTAAGCATATTTTTGGGTACGCATATCCTTATACACATCCTGTGGAAATCTTTAACTCGTGAACCGGATCGGTATGCATACCCGTATGCAAACCGAAAATGAACTGTGGTCACAGAACCAGTTTTGTATACATACCGGTACACATACCAGAAAAGTTCTTTGTTCGGAAACTCGGTTTGTGTATCCATACCGGTACGCATACCAAAATTTTGTGGACTCCAGAACCAGTTATAGTCTTAAGGTACACATACCAGTATGCATACCTAAATTGTTTTGTGAGCTCCGGAACTTTGTTGTGCTAATAGTATACAAACCGATACACATACTGTGACTGACCTGACTCACAAACGGCTATGATATTTTTACTTTTTACATCTACTAACCATATCGATTCTGACTCAAGGTTAAAGTCTTAAGTGTTTATGAAAATGAATATTGAGCTTATAAGTTCAAATTGGCTAGTTTCGACTAACCACCTTGAACATAGTCTTCATACACGGTTCGGTTACGGTTTCACCTAGCCAGAGTGTATGTCTTGTTTATGTAAATCAGATTCAAAGATTCATCTAACGGTGGATATTGATTGCTTGGTTCCAAAGCTATCTTAGCTTAAACCTAAAGCAACCTATACTTTGAATGTCCATAAAAGGGGAACTTCAAACAACTAGGATCTTTGAATCCCGACACTACTTTCCTTGGTGTATCCTAGTTGAAACTAGAGTCGTCATTAGGGGTGTCAACGGATAAAAATTCGTCGGATTTTGACCAATCCATTGAGGTTAAGGTTAAGTCTTATCGAAAATCCGATAACATCCGACGAAATCCGAAAATCCTAATCCGATTCAGTCATGCTAACTTATCGGATATCATATTTTTTCCCGATAAAATCCGGTTTCTAGGAAAGAAAAAAAAACTGAATCATAACATGAGAGGAAGAGTTACTAGGCTGCCCATTTAGTGCTGCACCACTAATTATCTCACGACGAAAATGTTAAATGGAGTAACATAAAGAATTGTCATTGTGCATTCAAGCAGGTGAGTCACTAGGAGATAAAGAAAAATGGGGATGTGTCTAGCTCTCATACCAAATCTCATTTCTTAATCTTAACAGAATTAAATAAAACAAATGGCTTTGAGCATCATTATTACAGGTACATTTGGTACTATTTCATGTAGTAGCAGTTACCATCATTTTAAAAGGTGGTTGATTAAGATTTAAAGAGATAAGAATGAAGACTAACTGGAATGAGTATGTGTTGGTTGATCAATTGGATGTGACAAGAAGGGAATAATTGATGGACGTACTAGCAACACCGAAGCTCTAAAGAAGACAAAATAAAACAACGACAGTGGTGTTATTCTAGAGTCTACAACTGTTGAAACAGTCGAGCGAGCTAGAGTTGTTTCTATTGTTTTATGGCTGAAAACAAGAAGGCATGAGAATATATGGTGTTGGTCGAAACTGCAATGGCAGTGATGAATTATTGGTTATCCCAGGAGTTGGGATTACTAGTACACCCTTGGATTTCGGAAACTAACTAATCAAAATATGCCTAATCCGGTTCTGATAGGGTTAAGTAGTAAAATCGGATAACATATCTGGTTCAGAAATCCGATAAAACGGATTAAATCCTATAGGATGTCTAATATTCGGAAATGAATATCGGATTTCGGAAGTATATTGACATCCCTTGTCGTCATCTTCCCAAAATCCTCTTAGGGTTAAAGCGACTACAAAGACTTCATTGGGATTCGTGTATCCAGGTCCAACTATTGCTTATCTTGATAGCTCGAGTATCCTGATCTTGTTCGATTGTTGAGATACTCACTTGAACAAGATAGATAGAAATCATCAAAGTTCTCTTCTTCTCAAACTTTGTTGATTCCACAAGGTTTATACTTATGAAGTGAATAATAATCTAGGCCGCTCTTCAGGTTGTATAAGTCCGGATTTTGAGGTTAGCTAGACTTTGTCTATTGCCATCGATTTCCATCACCTTGATCAAACTTTTTGATCTTAAAGGAAATCACATATATGCTTAATCTATGGGAGGCAGATTGGTTTAAAGTCTTCAATTGAGTTGAAGCAACTCTTAGTTGGTATGACATCAACTTAGGGAATCAATTGCGCGAAGTCCTGCTGGGATTCAACAGGCATAAGGAACGCGATTGTAACTGAATTGCTGGGAGGGTTTATTTCAGTATCAACTACATTTCATTCCAAAGTTAATTGGTAGTAGGCTAGTGTCTGTAGCGGATTAATACAGTTTGGTGTTCAATCTAGACTAGGTCCTGTTTTTTTTTTTTTTGCATTTGCGGTTTCCTCGTCAACAATTTTTTTTGGTGTATGTGTTGTTTCTTTTTCCGCATTATATTGTTTAATTATCTTTATAATTGAAATACCATAGGTTGTGCGCTAATCATCCATAATACATATATCCAACCTTGTTTATTGGATATGACTTGATTGATTACTTGGAAAATTGATCTTTGGAATCACCCAAGTACTCTCACCCGAAAATCAGGTTCACGAACTATTATATATGTGTATGTAAATGTTCTGATTTGAGAGATAAAGATATAACTCTAAATATTCTTTCTTGATTGAGTTTCATTAAGTTGAACTCTCAAAATTATATTTGAGTTAGTCCATAAAGATTTCCAGAGAAAAATTTGGTGGTGTATTTTGGTACCCCCGCGTTTTCAATTGGTATCAGAGCATGCAGACACATCAAGACATCATAAGTCTGTGTTTGAAGCTATCTGTCTATATGGACATGAGTAAAATCTCTCATGAACGTCACACCAGTTTAAAAGAAACTGTTCTTATAGATTCTGTAAATGAGTCTGATCCCTCAAACTCTTATATAGACGAACATTCATTTCCCATAAAACAGTTGAATGTTGATATGTGTTATTCCTATTTTCTTTCTGATGAGTCTGACTCAGAAGTGGAATGGGAAGCAGCCAAAGAAAGTATTGAGTTTTTCAAACTTATTGAATTCCAGTTTTCCGAGGTCAATTTGTTGAAACACAAAGTCATCAATCTAATTGGTATTATTTCTGAACATGATTAAAAAAAAGGATGCTTCTTGAGGAACATGCCGAAGTGAAATTGAAATTCATTTTGCTTGAGGCTAAACTTAAAGAGAAAACCTTAGAAATCGAATGATTGTCGAGTAAAAACTCTACCCCACGTTGCGATAATGAATCCAAATAAATTACCATGGAAACAATTTTTGTACAAGGAAATGAGTTGGTAAAAGTAAAACAAGTGTTGTTTATGATATGCCAACAATATTACAGTCAGAAACTGATGAACAAAGTATTATTACTTTAACAGGAGAAATTCAGTTAAAATTTTCTAACCAAGAAAAAAAAAATCCAAGGAGGAAAAGTTCTTTACAAGACGAGTATGATAAAACTACCTAGCTATTTTGATTTTATTGAAACTCTGAAAGTGTGCTTTTACTGCAACACTGTAAGACATGTTCAAAGATAGTGTAAGCTGAGGTTGGAAAATTATCGGTTTGACCGTCTTCAAAACACGTTGGATTTAATTATGAAGGGTGTAACTGATATTCGGATGTCTAAACCTCTTGAGGTGAAATCACATTCAATTAAATATGCTTCTAGTAATATCAGTACTTCATGGTCCATGAATATTCGAACAAGTCTAAAAGGTAGTATGCAAAATCGGTTTAAGAAGAACTTAGAGAAACCATCACAAATATGGGTTCAGAAGGATACCCATACGCCTCCTAAGAAATTTGATAGTTTCGTAAATGAAACGGTTCAACAAGCTAACATGAATTTGATCATTACAGGATATAAGGATCTTATTGATAAACTGTCATTTTCTTCGAGGAAAGCAATCTCAGGTAAGGGTTATAATCGTGTCTCTTATTATGATGACAACAATTTCTATGAACATTTTTCACTTTCCAAAAAGATTATCTTGATAAAAGAAAGAGGTAAACTCGAAAATAAACAACAATATAATTCATATGGTAAGTGTACATCTCACCCTTGCGCAAACTAGGCACAAGTGTTGGAACCTTATCCATGAAAAATCTTGCTGGATAAGGATTATTGTATGACAGGTATACTATTGAGATGTGATGAGCTATAATCTTTTCATATTACAACCTTTACGTATTCTCTATGACAATTTTAATCAGATTCGAATATTAAAAGTTTTTTGTTGAGCCAAGCTCCAAAGGTAAAACATTCTCTAATAAAAGTCTTTACATGAATAACAATTCTCTTGTGCTCGAAACTCACGTGTTTATTGAGCTAAGAATGCATTGATATTCAAGGAAGAATATTTGTCATAGAAAAGCTAAAAAATTGCGTTATTGAAAATTATTATGTGCTCTCGAATTGTTTTCAATCCTCGAAAGTTTGTATCTGAAATTATTTAGGAACGTAGGGTCCTGAACCTTGTAAAGGTACACGTACTCTTCCTTTGTGAGCGTTAGAAAACCCTAAAGTCTAGTTAGGTCACTAACCGACCGCCATCCCAGAGAAGTCTTTATTACCAAATCCTTTATATACCTTAACTTGTGATAGAGAATTCTCATCCAAGGAGTTGCGCAACCAAGCATGTCTTTTATGTCACAAATCTTTGAAAGAATGGAGAAAGCTCTTAATTGCTATGGTATTGAAACAAGAGGAAATAAGCGAATTCTGGTTGATGATGAAGTTGTTGAATCATCTGAAAATCTTTCTGGGGTGAACTATTATTTTTCCTATGATCATCAAGATGTTGAACGTGAAGAGATGATTTCTGCTAATGTTGTTTATGATTTTTTAAACAATTTGAGGAAGCAAAACTAGAACTTGTTGAAACACTCAAAGGTCTAGACATGTTAAGGACAGAGTTGAAAAAGGGTTTTGCTGAAGTTTTTCTCATGAAAACTCATGTTTGTGATCTTCTCTGAAGAACTCGCGGATACAGTTGATGACAAATTCAAGGGTCTCAATACCGATGAAGAGTCTAGAAAAATCTTGTTTAATTAGTGTACTTTTTATCTATTTCTAGGAAACTTCTTGTGAGAATTTATTCTTACTTTTGAGAAGGATAACCAGGGTTTGGTATAACATAAATTGTGATTACACAAGCTATTTCCAACGTTTTTCATCTTACATGTTTTTAGATTTATTTATTTACATTCTAGAGTTTTTTGGAAGATGAACTTGCAGTATGTAATCATTATTGGTTTAATTATTGCAAAATTTTTATGAAATATATGTGTCTTTGCGTTTTTCGTGAAATCGAGCCGATATTTCATATATGCTCATAAGTTAAATCTATTATGTTTTTTGTGTCTAAAATTGCAGTATTGAAAATTATTATTTGTACTTTGTACATCAACTAACCATGTCGATTATTTTCAAATGCAATAAAATTATTTCTATGAAATAATTAACATTTGATCAAATCCCTAAAAACACACTAGACTTGTTTGATCATATGATTGTGACTCAATGTTAAAGT
Source organism: Papaver bracteatum (assembly GCA_023529315.1). Lineage (NCBI taxonomy): Eukaryota > Viridiplantae > Streptophyta > Magnoliopsida > Ranunculales > Papaveraceae > Papaver > Papaver bracteatum. The sequence continues at coordinate 1,519,630 of JAJJWX010000043.1, read as the reverse complement.
CTTAAGTATTTATGAAAATGAATATTGAGCTTATAAATTCAAATCGTCTAGTTTCGTCTAACCACCTTGAACATGGTATTTATACACGGTTCGGTTACGGTTTTACCAAACCAGAGTGTATATCTTGTTTATGTAAATTAGATTCAAAGATTCATCTAACGATGGATATTGATTGTTTGGTTCCAAAGCTATCTAAGTTTAAACCTAAAGCAACCCATGATTTGGATGTCTATAAAAGGGAAACTTCAAGTGACTAGGATCTTTGAATCCCGACACTACTTTCCTTGGTGTGTCATAGTTGTAACTAGAGTCATCCTATAACACCCCGTGTTTTTAGCATGACGCATGCTAAAATGTGCGCCATGGCCTGATACGAAGCTTCATCCAAAGCTTCCGTTGTGTAGGAAAAGGAACATTGGCCCTTGGCCAATGCGTTGACAATGTTCAGCCAACATGGCTGGACATCGTGTTGGCCGCGGACATGGATGGACATCGGGTTGGCAGCGGACATCCAACATGGATGGACAATGGAATGGAAGAAGACCGCCAACATGTCTGGACATCGGGTTAGCAGCGGACAACCAACATGGCTGGACATCGCTGTTGGCCAGGGTGGTAAGGTGCGGCCATCACAGCCTGGGAAGTTGATGAATGATTTTTGGTTCCCCAATTTCTAAGTTGTAAAAATGTCATTTTTACATATATAGGAAGGGGTAGTTGGTTGATGGTGCATATGCGGTCTATGCACCAAGTAAGCTTCATAGCTTAGCCGGAAGAGTATAAATGATGCCTAAGGCTCATTTATAGTTGTGTAGCCTCGCAAAGAGGGAATTTGATGCTTAGGAATCGTTATGCCATATTTCGGACCAAACATGCATCACTTGGATGCATTTCGACGGAACGGCCTATACGGACTAGGCCATTTCCATTATTGCTTGGCCAAGGCCATGCAAACGAGTTGTCTTAAGTTTCTGTCCCTTTGTGGATGAACTACGATATGTGCTTGATCCCTTTAGAGTAGGGAAGGGTACGTAGGTAGCCGCAATGAGTTGCAACATTGTCAGTACAGCATGTTATCGCTCATATCATTTAATTTAGAGATGATTGTGACACTTTGGCCTCTCATATCATCTTGATTGTGACACTTTGGCCTCTCATATCATCTGGATCGGTAGCTCGACGCAAGAGATGATTGTGGCCATACTTGATGAGGCTAGTTGCATTCCATTCCTTGGATGCTCATACTTCCTATCAAGGCGTTCGACATAGGCTAAAAACCCGAGTGTCGTAATTTAGCTCAAGAGGAGTCCATTTTGATGGGAAACGTCCCAAATATCAAGACATGTGATCTATATATCCACATGGTCACCAGAATTTAGCCAAATTCCATCGTTTAGAGCCTCAAAAGGCCGTTTTTTGCAGTTTTAAGAAAGTTTTTAGTTTTCTTAATAAACCCTTTGAAGCACAAAGGTAAGTTGGAACTGTGTGCAAGATTAAATATCTACATCATGTTCCAAGAGCATGCTTGCAAGAGAAAATAAACGTGCATTTTCCTAGCTTTAAGGCTCGGATCGTAGCTTCATCATGGCGCATCGGAGAAGTTACGGTCTGCGAGGCAACGTGCCAAAGGAGTAATTTTTCTCTCTGTCACACATCCTCTTCCTAAAACCATTTTAGTGTTTAAGCGACTACAAAGACTTCATTGGGATTCGTGAATCCAGGTCCAGCGATTGTTTATCTTGATAGCTCGAGTATCCTGATCTTGTTCGATTGTTAAGATGCTCACTTGAACAAGATAGATAAATATCATCAATGTTCTCTTCGTCTCAGACTTTGTTGATTCCACAATTTTTATACTTGTAAGGTGAATAATAATCTAGGTTGCACTTCGGGTGCATAAGTCCAGATTTTGAGGTTAGCTAGACTTTGTCTATTGTTATCGATTTCCATCACCTTGATCAAACTTTTTGATCATAAAGTAAATCACATATATTCTTAAACTGTGGGAGGAAGATTGGTTTAATGACTTCAATTTTGTTGAAGCAACTCTTAGTTGGTGTGACATCAACTAAGGGAATCAATTTCGCAGAGTCCTTGATAGGTGTTGTAAAACACCTAATTTTATATCTAGTATTTATGCTTTCTTTGCTATTATCATTGGGAATTGCATCTCTTATGTTTAGTTTTGAGTTTATTAGGTGCAATGGAGTCATTGGAGCAAAAAAAAAATGGAACTCGCTAAAATCCAGGATTTCTTCTCATCATCTTGAAGAGAACGAAAAGATGAAGCCAGTGGCGGAAGAATGAGGCGTTTCCGGCATCGTATGGGAAAGTTATGAGCAAAATCTATGAATAAGCTTGTCGGATCCCTGGAACCGACAATATAAGAATTATGGAGACAATGGGGTGGCTCGTATCCATTTTGGGCGCCTAAGCCAGTGGTCATTCTTACACTACCCTAAAATTGAGAGAATTCATTTCTCAATTATTAGTTTCTTTCTCAATTTCAGTGAGCTAGCCATGTCGGCTGTTGTAAGAGAGGAATCAAGAGAGGGAGAAATTAAGAGCATGCCTGGGTTGTGTTGGTCAAGAACACAAGATGGAGGAGTTCACTGTTGTTGTTTGAGTATCAGATCATGTGAAAAATTAGGGTTTGATAGAGATGATTTTCGATGGAGAAATTGAGTCTGCAGAGCAATTGTGCTTGATGGGTTTGCTGTAATTTCGAGATGGAAAGACTACTGATAGAGGAAACTTTGGGTTTGAGCCGAATCTAAAGTTGGACAAGAAGGAAGTTATGGGTTGAAGTTATTTTGAATCATGGTAATGGAGATATGTTTGATCTAAAATTTCAAAAATTAGGGTTGTTAGTTGAATTACAGGCAGGTGTTGATGTTGTTGATAAATCTGAAGTCAAGGTGGGTGTTGTTCTAGTGATAGCTGCACTGGAAGATGATGAAGAAATGCTTTTGGTTCTGTTGGGAAAAGTGGAGATTCAGATGCAGGTATGGGTGAACAATTGAAGAAATAAGCTGGTTGTGCTTGTGTGATGATAAATTAGAGAAGTATTGGAAGAAGAAATTGAAGTGATGTTGCTAATACAGAAAACATGAAGGTTGGGTTTTGTCAGAATTATATTTTATGAGGTCTTGACAGAGATTCAAGCCAAGAATTAGGGGCAATAATGGCTGAGCAAAGAAGTGACTGAGTGTTTCACAACACAGGGAGATGAAGATTCAGAAGCTACAGATTGAATGGGTTTCCATGAATTATTTCTGTTTCTTTGAAAAGATGGTTGTTCAGAGAACTGAAGCTAGATGAGCTGGTGTTGGTACACATAGAAGGAGCAGGTGCTAGTGGTTGAATGGAGTTGTTATGCTCAGGTTTAGATGGGTTTATTGGAATTGAAGCTCAAGTCTGAGCTGAGAAGAACTGAGATGTTGTGGCTTGTGTTGGGATCTCAGCAGTGGAAGTGGCAGCTATAATGATATTGAGAGAATTGGAGTTTGAGGCAATGGCGGTACTGAGAGTTGGAAGGCATTGTAGTTCTCTGGCAACAATTGGTGATTGCATATGGAAGAGTTAGCATGAAATGGTGGTGGTTTGCAGTCAGGTGGAGGAAATGAGTATATGAACAGTTGGAATGAATATTGCAGCTCAGATGAAGAAAATGGAAGAGTTTTTCTTGTCAAGGATTGGACTGAGGTTGTAGATTAGATTAAGAAGGTGATGATCGGGGGTTTAAAGTTCAACAGAATGCAGAATTGCAGTTGGCTATTTTTACAACCAACATTGAAATGGTTATGCTGGTGAGTCGAGGCCTGAATTCGCAGTGCAAGAGTTGAAGTTGACATTGTTCAAGACTGGAGTTGGTGGTGACTGAAATTAGATGTATGTCTAGGTCTTGCAACAATGATTGAAGCAGCTGAAATGCTTAGATGAATGGTAGGTGGTCTGATGCTACACTGTAATGAGAGTGCAGATAGGAGAAGCTGGGATGCATTGAGGGATTGAGATGTGCAATGATGGAATCATAGGGAATGATATTGCAGTAATGGATTGTGCTGATGCAGAATAATTGTAACTGCAGTTTCAGGTGTTTGAGGTGGAATATGGAATTTGAAATGGGTTGAGGCGCATCTCAGGTTATGGGGCCGGAATCGAATGGGTTTATGATAAGATGCAACTCAAATGGTAGTTGTTGTTATTGGTTTTGGTTGTGTGCAAGCAAGAAATTGAGAAGTGTATGTGCAGCTGAACTGTAATGCAAAGGACTGGTATTGAAGATGCTGCCAGTGAGAATGATGATGAATTGTGCTTTAAATGAATAAATCAAGGGAGTGATGCTGCTGCATTGCATATGGCAGAGTTCAATGAGAAGCTGTGAATGATGTTGATGTGTTGCAGGGAAGCTTCAGAAAGTGTAGAAGAGGGTGTTTGTAGATGCAAGTGCAATGTGCTCATGGTGGTGTTTATAGCCAAGGAAATGGTGGTTTGCAAAGATGATTTGATGGATTCATGTTGCGGTGGGAGTTTGGAAATCCAAGGTTACAGAACTGATGTGTGGGAAGGCACATCCATCATGGCTAGAGTTAACTAGTGAAGCACAATGATAGTGCAACATTAGTAATGGCCAGTACAAATGGCTTATGCCATGGCAACTCAACCAAATCAGCCCAGTTAGCTCACCTAAATAGCTAACTCGGTTCTGACTCATGATCTAATTGAGCTAGTCAGTTGACTGGTTTGACCGGTGATCGGGTGGACTTTGCCGGTCACCTGAGATACTTTTCTGGCCGGATTCCGACGTAGCACGGGTTTTCCGGCGAGTAATTTTTGGGACATAATTTTAAATGGGTATTTTTCTTGTGTGGGCTTGGTGGACATCTTACTATTGGATCATTTGGACTTTGGGCTTTGAAGACCTAATTTTGGAAAGATGAAAAGCTATAAAAGGAGAAAGTTTCTATTTTTCTTGGAGATCACATATTTTTTTACTGGAGTTTTGGAGGAGAGCATCGACTAGGGTTTGCTTTCATTTATTTTTCGTCTTCTTCATTTTATTAATGATTATGAATATGATGAACCCAAAAACTATGAGTAGCTAAACACTTTTTATTGGTTATGGGATAAAGTGGATTTCACAAATAAGATTCGATTCAATGCATTAGTTTTGTCTCAGTAATTTATTATTTATGATTCATGGTTTATATTGTATATGATTTGATTGTTTGTTTGGTTGAGTCCGGAATCAATCCGATTTGCATTCATTTCTAAATCTATATTAGGGTTTTCATTACGAAAAAGTTGTTTATCCCTGATTCTAAGTAGCATAATTGTGGGTAGTTCTTGTAGTGGTATATCCTACTAGTCACAAATGAGTCATAACCTTGGTTAAATTGAATTAGTGCTTTTACACATTTTGATTGCCTTGATTAGTCTTATTCCATAGAACTTATTGCTTTTAGGGAGTTAAATCTAATTGTGTTTTTACACTTTAGGTTGCTTTTTAGGAAGAATTCACATATGCATCTTTTAATGTGGTTGTGATGAAATCAGGGAATTAGCGGGATACACTTGCGATCGAGGTATCCTAGGACTTTTAGTAAATGAGAGATTAAAATACCAATTCTAGTCATTGTTGAGAATTCAAGTTTGTGAATGATACTATCCCGTGACCAATATCCTCTCCTTATTGATTACATTTATTATTACTTTGCTTTCAATTTATTTTTATTACTTTGATAAATCAAAACCCCCCCATTGGTTACTAAGAAACTGAAATTTGCATAACAACAATTGTCTCTTTGTGGATACGAACTCTTTCTTATCACATACTTCATTTATTTTAGTTAAGTAAGAAAGTGAAATTATTTTTGCTCGGCTGACAACCGACCAAATTTTGGCGCCGTTGTCGGGGAGGCATACTGCTTGTTATTAAGTTTTTAATTTCTTTTTATAATGTCTGCTTTTATCTTTGCTTTTTGTTTTCTTGTCTTGTTTCTCACTTGTTAGCGAGAATTGTTTTCATGTACCTAATCCCTGGCTTCTAAAGATTGGAACTATCCAAGGTGTGGGATAACTACTCGAAGAGGTACAATACTCCAACCAAGTCAAGACACAACAGAAGAAAAAGAATTAGAAGTGGAAGAAGAGTTACAAATAGAAGAAGAACAAGAGGTTCCATTCGTAGAAGAACCACTAGTTCAAGAAGAATAAGCAATGGGTGATAAAAATCGTACACTCAAGGACTTGGCTTCTCATAGGCTTGATGCACAACAATGGTGTATCCAAATAAACTCAACTTTCGAGATGAAGCCTGGGTTGCTTAGAGAGTTACCAAAGTTCCATGGCATGGTGAATGAAGACCCAAACAAGCATCTTATGGAGTTCCATACCATTTTCAAGGCCATGCTTCCAGCGAAGACTGATGCCGATGGTGCAATGTTGAAAGTTTTTCCATTTTCTATGGTGGACAAGCGCTAAGGATTGGTTGTATTGTTTGCCATCTGGAAGTGTCACTACATGGAACGGGTTGAAGAAACTCTTTCTAGAGAGGTATTTTCCTGCGTCAAAGGCTACTCAAATTAGCAAAGAGATATGTGGGATAAAGCAAAATATGGGAGAATCATTGTATGAATGTTGGGAGTGATACAAGAGATTGGTGGAAAGATGTCCACACCACCAATTCAGTGACACTATGATAATCCAATATTCTACGAAGGTCTTCAATCAAGTGACATATATCTTCTTGATACAGCGGGTGGTGGTACACTAGTGAACAAGACGGTGGCCCAAGCTACCGATTTGATTGAAAGCATGGATGCAAACTCGCAAAAATTATACACAAGAGGTGAACCAATGGTTAGGCGAATGCATGAAGTTACGTATTCTTCATCACACCGTGATCAAAGGATGGATAATATGGAGCAAATGATGGAAAATATGTATGCAGTTATTTTACCTTCACATGGTGAAGAGTTGGAGCAAGCTAGTGCGGTCTTTCTAAATCAGCAAAGACGGTATGATCCATACTCCAATACTTACAATCCAGGATGGAGAGATCATCCCAACTTCAGCTATGCCAACAAGCAAGGTGCAATTCAACAACTCGACTTCAACCGTCCCAATGGATTTCAACCACAACAATAACAACAACAACCTCAAAATACGGGGTCCAATATGGAAGAGTTGCTGAAATCTTTTATGCAAAGAACGGAGAGTACGGTTAAGGATTTGGAAACTCAAGTTGGTTCTATGGCTATTGAGTTGAATCAATTGAAGGCACAAAATAGTGGGAAACTCCCTTCTCAACCTATCAACCCAAAAGGGGACGTCAATGCTATTATGTTGAGAAGTGGTACACAACTTGTGCAACCCGAAGTTACTGATTCGGGCAAGGTGGAAACACCAAAGGAACCTATTTTGGAGGAGAAAAAGGATGATTCTCCCCAAACATCTGAGGTACCTATTCCTAACTCTAAAACTCTGGTTTCTACTTATGTTCCTCCTATACCTTTTCCTCGCAGATTTGCAAGTTCCAAGAAGGCGGAACTAGAAAAGGAGATTTTAGACGTTCTCAAGAAGATTCATGTGAACATACCACTCATTGATGCTATCAATCAAGTTCCCAAGTATGCAAAGGTGTTGAAGTACTTGTGTACCAATAAGCAAAGGCTCAAAGGAAATGAAGTGCTAAGTGTGGGGGAGAATTCTTAGGAAATCTTACAACACAAACTCCCACTGAAATGCAAGGATCCCGGTAGCTTTGACATTCCCGTTATAATTGGTAACACTACTTTTAACAAAGAAATGTTGGATTCAGGTGCATCTGTTAATGTTATGCCGGCATCCATGTATAATTCACTTGATCTAGGTCCTCTTAAGAAGGCTGGAATTGTATTGCAATTATCCGATCGCTCTAATGTTTACCCAATGGGTATTGTTGAGGATGTTCTTGTGCAGGTTAATCAACTTGTATTTCCAGCTGACTTTTGTATGTTAGATATGGATGAAGGTTTACCAGACTCATCTTTTCCATTGCTACTTGGGCGTCCCTTCATGAAAACGGCTAAAACCATTATTGATGTGGACAAGGGAACGTTGACTATGGAGTTTGATGGAGAAATAATACGTTTAAACATTTTCGAGATGATGAGATATCCTAGTGATGTCCACTCTTGTTTCTCCATTAATGTTATGGATACATTGGCACAACAAGTGTTTGAATTGAATAATGATGATGCTTTGGAAATCGTTTTAACTACATCCTTGGATAATAGTGTAGAGTGTGGTAATAAAGTCAAGGAATCCCTTGGTGATCTTAACTCACTACAAGGATGTCCGGAAACTCATAATATCTCTTTTATTTCTTTACCATGCAGTGATGAAAAGCTTGTACTTTCTATTGTTAAATCTCCAAAGTTATAATTGAAACCTCTTCCCGATCACTTAAAGTACTTGTACTTTGGTGATAATGAAGAGTTACCTGTGATTGTTTCTAACGAGCTTAGTGAATTACAGGAGAAAAAACTTCTAAGGGTTCTAAGGAAGTACAAGATGGCCATAGGATGGACAATTGCCGATATCAAGGGTATAAGCCCTGCCGTTTGTATGCACAAGATCCGTTTGGAGGACGATGCAAAGCCTACAAGGGAAGCGCAACGTCGTTTGAACCCTACCATGATGGAAGTTGTGAAAAAAGAGATACTCAATCTTTTGGAAGTGGGTGTTATCTACCCCATATCCGATATCAAGTGGGTGAGCCCGGTACAAGTTGTACCAAAGAAATCAAGTGGAACGGTGGTAGAGAATGACAAGAACGAACTTGTCCCTACTCGTGTGCAAACCGGTTGGAGGGTTTGTATTGATTATAGAAAGTTGAATGCCACTACTAGGAATGATCACTTTCCTTTACCCTTTATTGATCAAATGCTCGAACGTTTAGCTGGATATTCGTATTATTGTTTTCTTGATGGTTATTCAGGTTACAATCAGATTGTGATAGCACCGGAGGATCAAGAGAAAACCACTTTCACTTGTCCTTTCGGCACTTTTGCTTATAAAAGGATGCCTTTTGGCTTATGCAATGCTCCAGCTACCTTTCAAAGGTGTATGGTAAGTATCTTTTCCGAGTATGTTGAAACACCATTGAAGTGTTTATGGATGACTTTAGTGTCTTTGGTGATTCATTTGATTTTTGCTTGAAAAACTTGTCATTAATCCTTGAACGATGTGTTGAAACAAACCTTGTGCTTAATTGGGAGAAGTGCCATTTTATGGTAACTCATGGCATATTTTTAGGCCATATAATATCTTTTAAAGGCTTGGAAGTTGATAAATCTAAGATAGACCTTATTTTTGCTCTAACCCCTCCCACTACGGTGAGGGAGATATGCTCTTTTCTTGGTCATGAAGGTTTTTACCGTAGATTCATCAAGGATTTTTCCAAGATAGCATCACCACTTTGAAACTTATTGCAAAAAAGATGTGGTTTTTTAACTTTGATGAAAAGTGCATGGCGGCATTCAATCGTTTGAAAGAACTTTTGATTTCAGCCCCTATCATTACACCACCGGATTGGAGCAAGCCTTTTAAGCTCATGTGTGATGCAAGTCACTATGCGGTTGGTGCGGTGCTTCGGAAACTTGTGTGGAAGATACCCCATGCTATTTATTATGCTTCTAGAACGTTAAATGAGGCCCAAAAAAACTACACAACCACTAAAAAAGAGTTGTTAGCTATTGTTTTTGCTTTGGAAAATTTTCGCTCTTATCTAATTGGTACAAAAGTTGTTGTCTTTTCTGACCATGCATCACTTATGTACTTGCTAATGAAGAAAGAAGCGAAACCGAGGCTCATACGATGGATTTTACTCTTGCAAGAGTTTGACATAGAAATCAAAGACAAGAAAGGAATTGAGAACACCGTTGCGGATCACTTGAGCCATCTTGCTGTGGACAAGGAATCTATCCCATTGCGTGAAAGTTTCCCGGATGAGCAACTATTCTCAATTGCCTTTGGAGAACCATGTTATGTTGATATTGTGAATTACTTGGTAACTAAACAAATCCCAAAGAACTTGTCTCGTGCTGAGAGAGACAAACTTAAGAGGTTAGGTAACCGATACATATGGGATGATCCATACTTATGGAAACATGGCAGTGACCAAGTAATAAGAAGGTGCGTTCCCGAATCTGAATTTAATTCTATCTTGTCATTTTGTCACTCCTATGCTTGCGGAGGACATTTTGGAAGTAAGAGAACCGCTCACAAGGTACTTGAAAGCGGTTTCTATTGGCCAACCTTGTTTAAGGATGCATATACATTTTGTATAACTTGTGATAAGTGCCAAAGAACATGCAATCTAGGTGCCCGAAATCAAATGCCACAAATTTTTATTCAATTTATTGAAGTTTTTGATGTATGGGGTATTGATTTTATGGGTCCTTTTGTCAACTCTCTTGGGAATTTTTATATATTACTTGTTGTTGATTATGTCTCTAAATGGGTGGAAGCTAAGGCCACCCCAACTAATGATTCCAAAGTTGTTTCAGATTTTGTGCAAGCTAATATTTTTGCAAGGTTTGGAATTCCAAGAGCCATAATTAGCGATGGGGGTTGTCACTTCAAAAACAAGATATTACAAAGCTTGTTGAAGAAGTACAATGTGTCGCACAAGATTGTAACACCTTATCATCCCCAAACAAATGGACTAGCCGAGGTTTCTAACCGGGAGGTGAAATCCATTCTAGAGAAGACGGTGAATCCAACAAGGAAGGATTGGAGCATGCGACTAAATGATGCTTTGTGGGCTTATAGAACCGCATACAAGACACCTATTAGGATGTCTCCCTTTAGGCTTGTGTATGGTAAACCTTGTCACTTACCCGTGGAGATTGAGCATAAGGCGTTTTGGGCGATTAAGCAATGCAATATGGAGATGGATGATACTGGAAAGCAAAGGAAGTTACAACTCCAAGAGCTAGAAGAGCTTCATAATGATGCATTTCAAAGCTCACGCATTTACAAGGAGAAAACGAATGCCTTTCATGATACTATGATTTCTAGAAAAAAATTTTGTGTTGGGCAGAAAGTGCTTTTGTTTAATTCTCGCTTGCATTTATTTCCAGGTAAATTAAGGTCACGTTGGATCAGACCTTTTATTGTTACTAATGTGTTTTCTCATGGTGCAGTAGAAATTCGTAGCATAGCTACAGGCAAGGAACTTAAAGTTAATGGGCACCGGTTGAAACCATATTATGAGAATTTCACTTCTGAAGTGGTGGAAGGAGCTAATTTTATGGATGCACTCCCTCTGGAGGAGTCATATAAAGCAAGGAGATAGTCGGGCTGACGACTTTAAACCAAGCGCTAAATGGGAGGCAACCCATAGAATGAGTATTTCTTGTCTTATTTGTATTTTATTGTCTTGTTTTTAGTTTTTCTTGTCTTGTCTTGAATTTACTTTTTCTGATTTCTTGTCACATTATCATGTAAGATTTCCCACCTTGACTTACTTTGGATGACTCAATTTACATTGAGGACAATGTAAAGTTTAAGTGTGGGGGAGTGGTTAAGCATTTGCATTGCAATTTTTTTCAAAATTTTCAACTTTTGTGTAAATTAGTGAATTAAAAAAAAAAAAAACTCCAACTTGTAGTTAGTTTAGATTCACATAGTATACATGTCGCTAAGATTACATCAAGATTCTCATAAGACTGACTGAACTTAGAGAGGATAGAGAACATGATCGGGTTTCTTACTTGTATGAGAGTTAAAGTTGGATTTAACCATGTCAGTGGCAAATAAGGTGCAGACTGAATTCGGTATTAGAGTAGTGGTCCCCTATAGTGGAGACCATGTTACATCATGAGAGGCACCGACCTTCAATTCTTTGTACCTGTCTAAATATGTGCTTTTAGAGTGCGTGTCACCGTACGTAAACTCTGGGTAGAATGGTGAGCTACCCAACCTCCCACCAATAGAAACACTATTTTGATCTCTTGAGAGCTATTTTATCAATCATGATGGTGATATCGAATTGCTAACTTACATACCACTTGTAATCTTGTTCGCAGTTAGCACCATTCACTTTATCTCTCTCTACACCAACAGGTCCATAGAAACACCATCATCATTAACAAGAGGATCATCACAAATTCGAAGGAAAGTTGAAGACGTTCAAGATTTACAAGCAACGGTACAGAAATGAGCAGATTTCAGATTCAAGTATAGCAACAAGACAAGGAGCAGAATTTTTACAAGTTGAAAACTTATGTACAAGAGCGAAGATTATCAAGATGAGAATTCAAGAAGTTTATGATATCAAGGCATACAAGTTTTGAAGAATCAAGCGGTAAAGTACTTACACCATGGCCTTTGTACTTGCATTTTTATTTTTTATTTATTTGTATTTGTTTTAGTTTCTCGTATAAAAAAAAAAACAAATTGAAAAAAAAAGGGGGAAAAAAGAATTGAAGAAAAAAAGAAAAAAGAAATCATTGCATCATATTTTGGTTTGTTTAGTTCGTTTTTGGTTTTGTATTCATTCAATAAAGCCAATGGAAGAAGAAATATCTATAATGAAGTTTCAAGTAACAAGGAATTCGAGGAAAGAGTCACATTGTCAAGATTATACGAAGTTCAAGAGTTATCATCAACAGTTGAAGACTGAAGAAGAAGACAGGGATTGAATACCGAAGACGTTTCTATGGATGTTGTGAGAGTGATGCTAACTGTACGCCGAACGGATAACGAGGTAAGTAAGCTTATTCCCACATTCGTTAAGTGGTTGACCTTTCTTAGAGATCGTCAGAAAAAAAAGGGTTTTCAAAATGAATAAAAGATGTGGGTTTTTTCAAAACATTTCGGAGGGTTTTTACCTTCCTACCATTCAACGTGTCGCAGGATTTCTCTCTTCATTCTTACCTGGACACATGTGTGACCCATAAAAAAACTGTTAATTATTGAGAGCAATTTCATAAAACCCTTTTCTAGGGAGGCAGAGTCAAGACTTTCGATCACTCTGAACCCGAATTTCTTTCGATAAGGGATGGTTATTTCTCTCTCAACTTTTAAGGATAAGATTGTGTTCATATATGTGTCTAACTTCTTATATCTAGTGTGAAGAATCTCTATATCTTCTTAGCGCGTTGGGTACTATCATTTCGGAGAACTTGAAAGTTGGAAATGTAGGTTTTGTGGGTATTTCTATAGTAAATGCTCACGAGAGTTGTTTGTATATTTTAGAATAAGTTTTGTTTCATTTGCTCGAGGACTAACAAAGTCTAAGTGTGGGGGAATTTCATAGGTGTTGTAAAACACCTAATTTTATATCTAGTATTTATGCTTTCTTTGCTATTATCATTGGGAATTGCATCTCTTATGTTTAGTTTTGAGTTTATTAGGTGCAATGGAGTCATTTGAGCAAAAAGAAATGGAACTCGCTAAAATCCATGATTTCTTCTCATCATCTTGAAGAGAACGAAAAGATGAAGCCACTGGCGGAAGAATGAGGCGTTTCCGGCATAGTATGAGAAAGTTATGAGCCAAATCTATGAATAAGCTTGTCGGATCCCTGAAATCGACAATATAAGAATTATGGAGACAATGGGGTGGCCCGTATCCATTTTGGCCACCTAAGCCAGTGGTCATTCTTACACTACCCTAAAATTGAGAGAATTCATTTCTCAATTATTAGTTTCTTTCTCAATTTCAGTGAGCTAGCCATGTCGGCTGTTGTAAGAGAGGAATCAAGAGAGGGAGATATTAAGAGCAGGTCTGGGTTGTGTTGGTCAAGAACACAAGATGGAGGAGTTCACTGTTGTTGTTGTTTGAGTATCAGATCATGTGAAAAATTAGGGTTTGATAGAGATGATGTTCGATGGAGAAATTGAGTCTGCAAAGCAATTGTGCTTGATGGGTTTGCTGTAATTTCGAGATGGTAAGACTACTGATAGAGGAAACTTTGGGTTTGAGCCGAATCTAAAGTTGGACAAGAAGGAAGTTATGGGTTGAAGTTATTTTGAATCATGGTGATGGAGATGTGTTTGATCTAAGATTTCAGAAATTAGGGTTGTTAGTTAAATTACAGGGAGGTGTTGATGTTGTTGGTAAATCTGAAGTCAAGGTGGGTGTTGTTCTGGTGATGGATGCACTGGAAGATGATGAAGAAATTTTTTTGGGTCTGTTGGGAAAGGTGGAGATTCAGATGCATGTATGGGTGAACAATTGAAGAAATAAGCTGGTTATGCTTGTGTGATGAGAAATTAGAGAAGTATTGGAAGAAGAAATTGAAGTGATGTTGTTAATATAGAAAACATGAAGGTTGGGTTTTATCAGAATCATATTTTATGAGGTCTTGACAGAGATTCAATCCACGAATTAGGGGCAACAATGGCTGAGCAATGAAGTGACTGAGTGTTTCACAACACATGGAGATGAAGATTCAGAAGCTACAGATTGAATGGGTTTCCATGAATTATTTTTGTTGCTTTGAGAAGATGGTTGTTCAGAGAACTGAATCTAGATGAGATGGTGTTGGTACATAGAGAAGGAGCAGGTGCTGGTGGTTGAATGGAGTTGTTATGCTCAGGTTTAGATGGGTTTATTGGAATTAAAGGTCAAGTATGAGCTTAAAAGAACTGAGATGTTGTGGATTGTGTTGGGATCTCAGCAGGTGCAGTAGCAGCTATAATGATGTTGTGAGAATTGGAGTTTGAGGAAATGGCGGTACTGAGAGTTGGAAGGCATTGTAGTTGTCTGGAAACAATTGGTGATTGCAAGTGGAAGAGTTAGCATAAAATGGTGGTGGTTTGCAGTCAGGTGGAGGAAATGAGTATATGAACAATTGGAATGAATGTTGCAGCTCAGATGAAGAAAATGGAAGAGTTGTTCTTGTCAAGGATTGGACTGAGGTTGTAGCTCAGATTAAGCAGGTGATGATCGGGGGTTTGAAGTTCAATAGAATGCAGAATTGCAGTTGGCTATTTTTACAACCAACATTGAAATGGTTATGCTGATGAGTCGAGGCCTGAATTCGCAGGGCAAGAGTTGAAGTTGACGCTGTTCAAGACTGGAGTTGGTGGTGACTGAAATTAGATGTATGCCTAGGTCTTGCAACAATTATTGAAGCAGCTGAAATGCTTAGATGAATGTTAGGTGGTCTGATGCTACACTGTAATGAGAGTGCAGAGAGGAGTAGTTGGGATGCATTGAGGGATTAAGATGTGCAATGGTGGAATCACAGGGAATGATATTGCAGCAATGAATTGTGCTGATGTAGAATAATTGTAACTGCAGTTTCAGGTGTTTGAGGTGGAATATGGAATTTGAAATGGGTTGAGGCGCATCGCAGGTTATGGGGCCAGAATTGAATGGGTTTATGATGAGCTGCAATTCAAATGACAGTTGTTGTTGTTGGTTTTGGTTGTGTGCAAGCAAGAAATGGAGAAGTGTAGGTGCAACTGAACTGTAATGCAAAGGACTGGTATTGAAGATGCTGCCAGTGAGAATGATGATGAATTGTGGTTGAAATGAAGAAATTAAGGGAGTGATGATGCTGCATTGCATATGGAAGAGTTCAACGAGAAGCTGTGAATGATGTTGTTGTGTTGCAGGGAAGCTTCAGAAAGTCTAGAAAAGGGTGTTTGCAGCTGGAAGTGCAATGTGCTCATGGTGGTGTTTATAGCAAGGTTTGAAAAACGTGTCACGGCTCAGGTCACGGAAACTAGGCGTGACCGTTATAATGTGTTTTCACAGGTGTGAGCACGGAAACTAGGAAGAATTCACATATGCATCTTTTAATGTGGTTGTGATGAAATCAGGAAATTAGCAGGATACACTTGCGATCGAGGTATCCTAGGACTTTTAGTAAATGAGAGATATACCAATTCTAGTCATGGTTGAGAATTCAAGTTTGTGAATGATAATATCCTGTGACCAATATTCTCTCCTTATTGATTACTTTTATTATTACTTTGCTTTCAATTTATTTTTATTGCTTTGATAAATCAAAAACCCCCATTGGTTACTAAGAAACTGAAA
Organism: Papaver bracteatum; assembly: GCA_023529315.1. NCBI lineage: Eukaryota > Viridiplantae > Streptophyta > Magnoliopsida > Ranunculales > Papaveraceae > Papaver > Papaver bracteatum. The sequence goes on along the minus strand of JAJJWX010000043.1, from coordinate 1,503,583 downwards.
TTTGCATAACAACAATTGCCTCTCTGTGGATACGAACTCTTTCTTATCACATACTTCATTTATTTTAGTTAAGTAAGAAAGTGAAATTATTTATGCTCGGCTGACAACCGACCAGTCCTGCTGGGATTCAATAGGCGTAAGGAACGCGACTGTAACTAAATTCCTGGGTGGGCTTAATTCGGTCTCAACTACATTCCAGTCTAAAGTTAATTGGTCGTAGGCTAGTGTATGTAGTGGCTTAATACAGTTTGGTGTTCAATCTGTACTAGGTCCCGGGGTTTTTCTGCATTTGTGGTCTCCTCATTAACAAAATTTTTGGTGTCTATGTTATTTCTTTTTCCGCATTATATTGTTTATCTTTATAATTGAAATATCACAGGTTGTGCGTTAATCAATCATATTATATATATCCGACCTTGTTTGTTGGATACGACTTGATTGATTACTTGGAAAATTGATCTTTGGAATCACCCAAGTACTCTCACCCGAAAATGAGGTTCACGGACTATTGTATTTGTATCTGTAAACGTTCCGATTTGAGAGATAAAGATATAACTCTAAATATTCTTTCTTGATTAAGTTTTATTAAGTTGAACTCTCGAAATTATATTTGAGTTTTTCCATAAATCTTTCCTAAGAAAAAGTTGGTGGTGTATTTTGGTACCCCCGCATTTTCAGTTGGTATTGATCTTGTATCTTCATTCGTTGTTGGGGTTATTATTTCTCGTCTTCCTCCTTCTTGGAATGGTTATAAGAGGAAACTTAAGCATGATGAAAATTACAATGACTTAGAAGGTTTACAACATCATCTTCGTATTGAAGAAGATTCTCGTAAACAAGAAATTAAGGATAGTTAGCAAACTGAAAACCGTTTCAAGGTTAATAGTGTGGAAGAATCTAAGAAGCAAAATTCTTTGAAGCCTAAGAATTATACTTTTAAGAATTAAAATTCCAACTAGAGGAATAAGAAGCATATTGGATGTTACTTCTGTAAGAAACCATGTCCGTTATTCCCTTGATTATCATTAATGAAGAAACAAAGAAAAATGAGGCGAATATGGTCGATGACAAACTTGTGACTGTAGTGCAAGCCGCCAATATTGTTGTTGAAAATAATAGTGGCTGGTGGTATGATAGTGATTCAACCATTCATAAGGATAAAAAACTTTACAAGACATACGAGCTGGTTACTGAAGAAGGAAACAAAGTTACTTCCACAAACAACCTACACAGAAAAGTAATTGGTAAAGGCAATTTTGAACTCTCGTTTACTCCGGGAAAGGTTGTTACTCTTACTAATATTTTACATGTGCCTAATATTGTGAAAAACCTTGTTTCAGGATACCTTGTTAACAAGGTTGGATTCAAGGCGACTTAATTATGAGTCTAATAAGTTTTTATTGTCCAAAAATTGTATGTTTGTTGGATAAGTATGCTCTTGTAACAGGATGGTTAAGCTTATATTATTGACTATGTTAATTTGTGGCATGGTAGATTAGGACATGTGAATTATGGTTCTCTTATAAACATGAAAAGAAAAAGGATTGATTTATGATTGCAATTTTGATAATGTTTCTAAATGTGAAACATGTGTGCAAGCGGAAATACATAAAATATCTTTTAAATATATAGTAATTTTTTTTATCTTGCTTGAATTAGTATATAGTGATGGATCTGAAAAATCATATGATCCATGGTGGAAATAAATACCATGTCACTTTTATTGATGATTGTACTGGGTATGATTTTACTTACTTGATGATCTAAGGATGGTGTCTTTGATATTTTTAAAATATACAAAGAAGAAACAAAAACACGATTAGAGCAGAAGCTTAATATTTTACATCCTGATCGTGGTGGTGAAGGTTATCCTAAAGAGTTTAATTTTTTTTTTCTTCAATGGTTTAACTCATCAATTTAGTGCACCATATACACCTCAAGAAAATCGTATTACTGAAAGTAAAATTAGAACTTTAGTTGAGATGGTTAATACTACGCTTATTAGTTCTAATTTTCCTAATTCTTTATGGGGTGAAGCTTTGTTATCTTCATGCTATAATTTGAATAGAGTTCCATTGAAAAACAAAATTGGTTTTCCTTATGAATTGTGGCAGAAAACCAAATTTGAAAAAATAAGTCTGGGGTTATGTAGCATATGTTAGGAAGATAAGTTAGGAAATATGGCTTGCAAATGTGCCTTTGTAGGTTATTCACTTAACAATATCACTTATAAATTTTTAATCCTTGACATATTTGAGATTATAGAATCTATAGATGTAAAAAAAATTATATCTTGAATAGGAATAGTTTCTGAATTCAACCCATAATAAATTCATTGTTTCCTAGTCTAGATTCCGTGGCGAATAATAACAACGATGAAAATTCTGCTCTTACTCAAGGCATATAAGATATTTAAGAACTTATTGAAGATGTTGAACCTATAAGGAGTAAAACAAAAGATAGAGAAAAACTATGGTCCGAAATTTATAACATATATCTTGTAGAAGTTAGTAAGAATGAAATTCTTAATATGACTAATTAAGCACGTTATGTATGTTGATGATAATCCTAGAACTTATTCTGGGTCTATGGGTTCCAGAGATGCTATTTTATGGAAAGAGTATATCAATGATGAGAAAAATTCACTTCTATCTAACGATACTTGGATAATTTGTGATTTACTTCTTAGCGCCAAGCCTATAGGTTGTTAATGGATATTCATGATAAAATTGAATGCCGATGGATCCATCAATATGTTCAAAGCCAGATTAGTTGTTAAGTGTTATAAACAAAGACATAAAATTAATTACTTCGATACATATGCTTCAGTTGCTCGCATCTCATATACTCATTTTTTAATCGCACTTGCATCTATTCACAAGTTAATTATACATCAAATAAATGTCAAAATTGCTTTTCTAAATGGTGATTTAAGAGAAAAGATATATATGAAACAACCTGAAGGTTTCATATTACCAAGCCAAGAAAAGAAGGCTTGAAAGTTGGTGAAATATCTTTATGGATTGAAGCAAGCTCTCGTGCAATGGCATAATAGGTTTGACAAAGTAGATTTGTCATATGGTTTTGTTGTTAATGATGTTGATAAATGTATCCATAGTAAGCATGATAGTTATGGATGTGTAATTCTCTGTTTGTATTGATGCTATGATTATTTTTGGATCTGACATATCTCATGTGGAAGAAACAAATAAGTTTTTTTTTATTCTAACTTTGATATAAAGGACTTAGGAGAGGCTGATGTGATATTGGGAATTAAAATCCTAAGAAAGGGAGATGAATTGGATTTAACCCAATTTCATTACATTGATCAATTTCTCAAGTATGGTCATTTTGATGAAAAACCAGTCCTCACTCCTTTACAAACTAGTGTCAAGTTAATGAAGAATACTGGACACACTCATGCACCACTTGAGTATTCTAGTATTATTGGAAGTCTTATGAAATCTATGCATTGCACAAGACGGAGCATGGCCCAGTGTTATGTTGTTTTTGAAGTAACCCAATTATTTAACACTAGAGAGCAGTTTCAAGAGTGATCGCTTACTTGAAAGGAACCACTGACTATGGTTTGCATTACCAGGGGTATCCCTCTATATTAGAAGAATACAATGACGTTATCAAGAACACTGTAGAATCCAAGTACAAATCTACTAGAATAAATATTTGTATTAGGAGATGATGCTGAGTCTTGGAGTCCAAGAAGCAAACTTGTATTTCTGATTCAACAATGTTTCCAGAATTGATTGTGTTAGTCAATGCATGTAGGGAGGTGGAATGGCTTAAAAACTTATTTGCATAAATCCCACTTTCGAAGCCACCTCCAGCAGTCTTAATTAACTGTGATAATCAAGCTACGATCTATAGCGTCTCTAGCAAGACTTATAATGTAAATTCTAGACATGAAAGTCTTAAACATAAAATGTTAAGTACTCAAGATATGAGTAGTTGTCGTTAAATATATTCAAATAAGTAAGAACTTGGCATACCCATTTACGAAAAATATACCATGGGGAATGGTTTCAATAAAGTGAAAGGAACTGGGACTAAGGTTTGTGAATGAAGTTTGATCTCTATAGTATAAACCCAACCTATGTTTCAGAAAGGATAAACAAGGTACAATGCGTACCAACAAGTTATGGAAGTGATTATGGTGCACTAATTAAAAACTTCTCATTTTCTTATTAGTGTCGTGATTCTGTAAGAAAAAGGATAGATGTAAACCCTTAATAAGTCTATACTTGCTTAACAAATTTAGTGAAGAAACATCTGAAGAGACTTACCTATATGAGCATGGAAGTCAGGTCGTTTCCTAAGAGAAGAAGACCGTTTTCTAAAGAATACTTATGAGTCCATGATTTGAGCCCATGTTCAGTAACGTTTTAGATACAAAAAAAACTATTCTCTAAAATCAACCGATTATATCACAATGGACACTTTGTTCAAAACTAATTTCACAATAGAACCTCGAAAAGGCTGTGAATTTCTTACTGTAAGTGAAGGTTCGAATCCAAAAGATACCTATTATTTATGTATTGGTTTCTACCATGATGTTTATTCTAAACTTTGCTTCAACTACGTTGGCTTGATCTCACTCGTGTATGTAGGCAGTCGCTTGAATGATGCAACCACTCCAATTTAATAGGTTTTTACTTTATTTACTGCATTTTTAATATTTTAAAATAGGGGGAGAATGTTGGATAATTTCAAAACATATGCAGTTTATTGCTACTACAACGGTGTGTGTGGGTGGGGTGGGGATAGGGGCAGTGTCCCCTAGCAAATCTAACTCAAATATCATTGAAGTTGGAATAGATGCGTCTCTTCCCAATTATCCACCATTGCTGCCTGTTGAGGGTGTCCGTTGGAGATGAAAAAAAATCTCCAATGGACGTAAAACCCCAAAAAATACTAGTATTTGTTTATATGGAAAACACATCAAAGCTCATTGCTTTCTTCTTCTCAAATAGTATCATCAGAAACTTAAACAGTGTGTTCTTCGTCGGGTCAAAAATCAATCCTTGAATTCGATTACTTTGAATCCTGTAAGCATAATTCATTGACCTGATGTATTCTCCAACATTTAAGAAAGGTCGAGCTATTATGTAGAAAATCAAAAAATACTTGTTGTCAATCTTGTGTATAAACTGCAATAAAAAAAACAGAGAAGAAAAGAAATGCAAACCCAATTAAACAAAACCAAAGTCGAGGAAAGGATTATATGCTCTAGCCTTAAGACATATTCACCTCGCACTGGTGCTTACGGATTATCGATGTCTGTCTCCCAGGATACAACGACTATCTTCTCGATGTAGTAGCACTCCAAACTTCGAGAAACGGCGAACCAAACTTAAAGTGATGAACTCTCTCACAAAACTTGAAAGATGAATTTAGAATGCAGCAGGATGATAATTAGGTTTCTAATTCATTTTTTTCCAAGTGTGTGCAGGGTATTTATAGGGATTACTAGTACCTCTTTAATGAAGAATCATGATGCTTCAAGTACCTCTTCAACGAAGAATCATGATGCTTCAAGGATTTTTTCAAGGGTTGTATCTGTAGAATTTCAATTTGAATTCCCAAAGGGTTGTGTCCCTTCAGGTATTTAGGTTTCTCTTTGTTTCAAACCTGAAACACTTAACCTAACTAACAGGCCAAATTAAGATTAATTAAGCCCACTGGTACAACCCAATCCAATATGTACTAGTTAGATGATTTTCCATTCATAAAGGAAAATTGGATTCGATTTTCCAACAATACTTAAAGTCAGGGACACACCATTTCTCTATATATTTTTTTATACTTTAGTTTTAACCCAATTTTTTTAACACTTTGCAGGTTCAAAAATATCAACCCATTGTGTCGCCAAGGACCATGTAGATATCCCGTTTGCTTGCGTTTTCGATTCATAAATAAAATATTGTTCGAGCCCAAGAACTACAAACTGAATGTAGCTTATTTCTAACACACAAATATGAGCTTCTATCAAGGCAAAAACATGACTGAAAGGTCGAGCTATTATGTAGAAAATCAAAAAATACTTGTCGGCAATCTTGTGTATAAATTGCAATAAAACAAACAGAGAAGAAAAGAAATGCAAACCCAATTAAACTTTCTTGATAGTGATTTCTTATTATTTTGCTATATATATGTTGATGACATGCTGATTGCTGGCAAAGATTAAAAAAAAAAATTGACAGGTTGAAGTCAGATATGAGCAAGTCTTTTCCTACGAAAGACTTGGGAGCATCAAAGCATATTATTGGCATGAAAATCTCTCGTGATAGGAAAGCAAGGAAGTTGTGGCTTTCACAATAAATCTACATTGAGAAGGTGTTGCAAAGATTCAACATGGACAAGACTGAGCCGGTAAGTTGTCCACTTGCAAACCATTTTAAGTTAACTCGCGATCAATGTCATTTGAATGATGTTGAGAAACAGAAGATAGAGGAAATTCCTTATGCATACGCAATTGGTAGTTTGATGTATGCAATCGAGTGTACAAGGCCGGATATAACTTATGCAGTTGGAGTGGTAAGAAGATTTCTAGCCAATCCTAGAATGGAGCATTGGGAAGAAGTGAAATGAATGTTGCGATATCTAAGGGGTACTTCTAATATGTATTTATATTGTGATGGTGACAAACCAGAGTTAGTAGATTACACATATTCAGATTTGGCAGGTGCTAAAGACAGTCTCAAGTCGACATCTGGTTATTTATTTTCCTATGCAGGGGGAGTTGTGTCTTGGAAATCTAAGTAACAAAGATGTATGGCATTGTTTAATACAGAGGCAGAGTGCATTGCAACTATAGAGAGTTGTAAGGAGATGATATGGATGAAGAGGCTTGTTAGAGAACTCGGTGTGAAGAAACAAAGGTTCATCGTTTACAGTGAAAACCATGGTGGCATTTATCTCAGCAAGAATTCGAGTTTTCACTCGAGATCCAAGCATATTAATATTAGATACCAGTGGATACAAGAAGTTCTCGATAAGAAAGTCTTGCAAATTGAGAAGATCTATACTGAAAATGCGGGGGTACAACAACCACACCCAATATTAAGTTTGGCAATCTGAATAGACCAACTCCAATATACTCTTAAGAGAATCAACTAGATAGTTAGACCCAATCTAGAGAAAAGTATATCAAAGAGTTTTATATCTCTATCTCTCAATACAATCAACAATCAACAAATAGGAATTTGCGAGCCCAATTGAATATAAGAGAAATAACTTGAACGGTACCAAAGACCAATGTTCAAGGATCAATCAATTTCAATCAACAACCAAAGGTTGGATTTTCCAATTGATCGATTCAACGCACAACTTGTGATATTTCAATTATATAACAAATATAATGCGGAATAGAAATAACACAGACACCAGAATTTTGTTAATGAGGAAACCGCAAATGCAGAAAAACCCGGGACCTAGTCCAGATTTGAACACCACACTGTATTAAGCCGCTACAGACACTAGCCCACTACCAATGCACTTCAGACTGGACTGTAGTTGAACCCTAATCAATCTCACACTGATTCAAGGTACAGTTGCGCTCCTTACGTCTCTAATCCCAACAAGATATTACGCACTTGATTCCCTTATCTGATCTCACCCACAACCAAGAGTTTCTACAACCCAAAGTCGAAGACTTGATAAACAAATCTGTCTCACACAGAAAAGTATATTGGAATAGATAAATCTGTCTCCCACAGAAATACCTACAAGTTTTGTTCTATCTTTTGATAAATCAAGGTTCACAGGAACCAATTGATAAACCAGACTTATATTCCCGAAGAACAGCCTAGTATTATCAATCACCTCACAATAATCTTAATCGTATGGTAGCGAAACAAGATATTGTGGAATCACAAACGTTGAGACAAAGATGTTTATGACTACTTTTTATCTTGCCTATCGTAGAATAAATCTCGAGCCAATCTTAAAGAAGATAGTACTCAAATACATTAGAAACAACAAGATAAGATCACGCAACTACAGAAAAAATAGTTGGGTCTGGCTTTAGAATCCCAATGTAGTCTTTAAGTCATTAACCTATAGGGTTTCGTTAAAAATCTAAGGTTAAAGGAGAATCGACTCTAGCTTATACAACTAGTATCACGCAGGAGGTGTGGGAATTGGGTTTCCCAGTTGCTAGAGTTCTCCTTTATATAGTTTTCAAATCAGGGTTTGCAATCTAAGTTACCTTGGTAACAAAGCATTCCATATTCACCGTTAGATGAAAATCCGATTAGATACAAGCTAATATCTTTCAACCGTTAGATTGAACTTAGCTTGTTATACACAAATGAAATGTACCCTCATTTAGGTTTATGCAACCGTACCTAAATGTGTACACCATGTTGGCTCAACCGTAGTTAACCGAGGTTAGCTATATGAACACTCTCATATCAACCATATTCATCTTAACCATAACTAGTTCAAATGACTCAAATGAAATTAATTAAAGAGTTGTTCAATTTCTATATTCTCATAGAAGTATACAAGAACACAATCGAAGGAAAATTGGTTTGATTCTCTCGAATCAATTTATGAACATTATAGATACGGTTTTCAAAGAATGAAATCCTTATATAAATGTATTAGTTCGTGAACAAACCAATTCTAGAACTTTAACCACTCAAGTATGCAAACGGGTACGCATACTTAAGTAGCCGGTCTCAGTTTGGGTTCGCCAGTATGCGAACTGGTACGCATACCTAAGTACACTTCCAAAACCCAGCAGAAATTCCCGGACCTATACCTTACGCAAGTATGCGTACCGGTATGTGTACTTGGTACACGGAATTTCACAACTACAAGTACGCATGCATATTTTAGTTCCGGTCATGGATCACATACATGCAAGAATGCACACTATGTTTATAATCCAATGATGGATAAGTATTCTAAACTCTATTTCAATCACATTGAAACTTTCTTAGAGGATGACAATAGCCATTTTCACATACTATTAGCATCAAATCAATTTTCAAGATATTGAAATAATCATAACGAAATATTCCAAGTCTACACCAAATGATTGTATCACACAAACCATGTAAGATGTTACTCGGCGATTTTCACATAATAATCTTTTGACTTTCGTCAAGAATATAAGATGAACTTGTTTGAAGCGAAAGCTTAGCAACACATATTCTGAGAAATATGTAAGCGAGTTAATCTCAGCTCGAAATCTCAAATGTGTATAATCGAAAACTATCGTAATACGACTTTTGTCTCAATATAAGAGATATAGTAGAAATAGACTTTCCAAGTGATAGATGAGTTTTAGTCTCCACATACCTTTTGTTGATGAAGTTCCACAAGTTCTCCTTAGTAGTTCCTCTTCTTCAATTGATGAACGCCGTGAAGTCTAATGCTCAACTACACAATATTTCCTAGTCTGAGACATCATTATAAGTAGACTAGAAATCAAGACTTGTAGTTTTGATCACAAGCAAGCTTGAGATAGCAATACTTGCGAGTTCAACCGAGCAGTGCTTTAACACATATAAATGACAATAATTCTGATATGATGACAAAGTCACTATCAAAGTACAAACATGTTCATTTCTGCAGCATGGCAGGCTTGGTGGTGATGGGTACCTCGCCGTAATTCGTGAAGGGGAGATTGTTGGGTTTCACTGTATTATGGACCAACATTCGGGATACCCCTTAGCTATTAAGGGGGGCAACTAACAAGTATCTTTGTATGGTTTTGTTTTTATTTACAAAAACGTCCAGGAGAGTTTTAGTTTTTCAGTTCGTGAAATAAAAAACAAAGAGAGGCAGTGAGCGAGTGAGAAAGGTTAAGCCACCATTGACTTTTCTTGGTGAGATTTGGGTTAATATTTAAGAGGAAGAAGAAGGGTTCTTTGCTAAGGGTCTGTTTGGTTATTGTGGTGAATATTTTTTGATCAATTTCCACATCTCTTCAAAGGAGGAAATCTAGGGTTTGTGCAAGCCCTAATAGTAAGTATCTAATCACTTGATATTCTTGTTATCTTTGTGAATCTTATCTATTAGCTAAAAAAATTATTGATCCCCCCTAGTGGTGAGTGTAATTAGGCAACACACCAACGCCTCCGTGGCTTTAGTGGCATGGTTTGTGCCATATAACCATAAAGTCACGGGTTCGAGGCTCGGTGCCAGATGAAAAAAAGAGTGTAATTAGGCAAATTTGATATCCAAGTGTTATATGCACCTTAAAGAAGAGTGTATCCCCAAATTGGGAGAATTGTGTGTAACCCATTATTCATTATAGTGGAATATTTTCCCATGATTTTTTTACCCTTCACCTTGGAGGGGTTTTTTCCACGTAATCCTTGGTGTTGTGTGATTGTTTTCCATATCGTCGTAGTTGTGTATTTTCCGAGTTTTTGTTTCATTACTTGTGTAGATTTTGTCTTGTGCATCGAGGCTCGAATTTGGAAGTCTCCCCCAAAACGATTTTGGAAAGACGCCCAATCGCTATGCCTTATGCAACTTGATGCAAGGATTCCACACCTGTGTTAGGAGGTTAAATAACTTCTATTACTATTATAAAGTGTTTTATAACTGTCAAAACTGGTCCCATCTTTCAGCCATACGCGTAAAGCCTTCAAATGTGCATAACCACATCATAACCGAATAACAGATACTTTGGACCCATTACTGCACCAACTTATGTTGTTCAAATATTGGCCATGCCCTTTACTTAGTTTAATGCTTAATATTGGGTAAAGTCATGTCAATACTCGTTTACATGTGTCATTTGCTTTACTTGGCTAAATAAAGAACTATAATGGCGCATATAACAGGAACACCATTATTTAGTTTGCACTGTCCAGGCTTTGGTCATGCCTTGAACCAATACATTAGCCAATTCAATGTCCTAATATTATCCTTAAGCTGGGCATACTTAAGTTCACGGACATACACCACTGCATCAACTCTTAATGCGCTTGTCATCGATGTCATTCTTACTTTATTGTGAAGCTTCATTTGCCGCGTAATATGCTTCATTGCTATGCCACTTACTTGGACTATAACATTCTGTTACTATGTAGCAAAACGAAGAGTTTTTTCATTGCCGGAAAAGTAAAAATCTTTCACATACCGAAAACCGTCGAGCTACAAGGAAGGTGTGCATTCCTTTTTGTTGGAATAAAATCATCGTTTTACACCTTGTTTGTTTTCTCCTGACTCGTCTGGATCTGACTGAAATCACCTGACTCATCTCGATCTGACCCAATATGTTTGTTTTTTGAGTAAGAGCTGACTCATTTGACTCAAAATATGAATTAGTGGTTTATTCCCATAAGTCATGGGTACTTTATTACCTGACTCAAATGGGTCCGATTCACGAGTTAGATATGACTCAGATCGTGAGTCAAATTTGATTTTAAAATAAAACAACCGGCTTGACAGCTAGCTCGGCCCGATCCAAACGCCGAGTCGGTAAAAAACAAACATGCTCTCACGTCGTCACTCATTACGTCCACATGAGAACCCAGCACTTTAAAGTACAAAACGTTTCCGATTAAAAACGAGAAAATAAATTAAGGCTTTTCTTAAATATAGCCTACACTTTTATTAACCATAGCCCATTTGACTTTGGTCAATACTTTTTTACTAAAATTTCAAGTTTGACCTTTTTTATTATTATTCATAGCCCACAAACTAGGTTAGCAAATCAGTGAATAAGTGAGAGAGTGAGTTACTGAGTCAGTTAATCATTAAGAAACGTCTATAAAAAAACGTTTTAGGTTTTTTTTTTTTTTTTTTTTCTTTTCGGTTTTTTTTTCTTTCCCATAACCAGACCCACCGTGAAAAAAAAAATCCCTGACTTGAGAACTCACGGACACTATGGTGGACGAGGATTCAATGAATTCCCTTATACCAGACCCACCGTGAAGAAAAAAAATCCCTGACTTGAGAACTCACGGACACTATGGTGGACGAGGATTCAATGAATTCCCATATACCAGAACCACCGTGAAAAAAAAAATTCCTTGACTTGAGAACTCACGGACACTATGGTGGACGAGGATTCAATGAATTCCCATATACCAGACCCACCGTGAAAAAAAAATTCCCTGACTTGAGAACTCACGGACACTATGGTGGACGAGAATTCAATGAATTCACAACCACTGGAGCCTCTGTGAAGATAAATAGATCTTCAATACAACTACCAAACCAAAACATCCACCACATATAACGTTATATCTTACGACTTCAAATCCAAATTTGGTTAACATTAAAAGTGAAAAATTAAGATTCTTATGTACTCTAAATGAGAATTTGTGTAGGATTCCAAACAATGAAAATTTTTAATGAAAAAACATAAAAATAACTAAATGAGTTACTTTTTGCGTTTCTTCTTGTTTTTGTCTTGATTCTTCAACAAATTATGACTATGCTTATTCTCGTCGTATTCATCCCTGCCACTCTCTTTCGCCGTATCTTCTTCTATCTCATTCGCAATTTCTTTACTAGGTGGTCGATCACCCCTTCGAACCGAAGATGAGGCCATTTTTGTCGTTCTTTTTGTAAGCCTAAAACAGTAAGATGGAAAATTAAATTTTATTTAATGTCTCATATCTACTTAATATCAACAAATTCCTATATCAAAAAATTCCTAACAAACACTTAAAAGTATGGGCAAACAAATACCGAGCTAATAACTAGCCAATGAAACGTAAATAATATTTACAATTATGTCTCAGCACTATTACGTGGATCAATACCCTTCTTGTTACATAAATTTTGTGGTTACTGTCAGGCTATTAATGGCTATAATATATCCTAAAAATACTTAAGAGAGGAGCTGCAAAACTAATGTGGATATATCTATGCTTTAAGATATACAAAAAGGTATACAAAGTTAAAAAATGATCTGCAACTATGCAAGTCATCACTTGACTTAAATATGCTTGAACAACAACAAACTAACTAGACAGTGACTTGGGTTTTCTTGTATAATTATAAACATTAATTTCTCGGGTTAGTGACTGAATGAGTGACGATTTACTTTTTTCTACACTGCTTAGTCATAATCAAAGATTCTAAGTAAGTCTTTAATGACTAATTTTATGTGTGATTATTATAAACAAATTCAAAGCAACACTATAGCATTCATCAGACTAATTGAGCTAATATCGCTGGTGAACTCATTTTTAATTGAATGTCGAGTGAAAGCAAAACTAAGAGTATCATTACAAATTGACAGAAAAAGATGGGACACCAATAGGCTCTTTTCAACGGAGAACAGCAAAGCGTGGAATATCAATATGTACTCTTCAAGCAGCCAAAAGACTAACTATCAATTTTAAAAACTATTTCCAAATTATAGTCTTGGACAGGTCTTTTTTCTGGGAGATTAAAAGAAGAGAAAGGATGATTTGATTCGCAACTAGCTCTTTGACAACATCTATAAAAAAAGTTAATCTTGCACTTATTGATTTCAGCATCACAAACAAAATCAAAAAAATAAACATGCAGCCTCTTTTTTTGGGCTAAAAACTAAATTATACATATGCTACGTATATGTATTTGATTCGGACAATTTGTTAAACACATGGAATGCAGAATCCAAACACTAACACTTCAAACTAAAAAACTCTAATAAAACTTTTAAATTTATAATTTCGTTGTATACCTATTGGTCTATAACTAATAAATATAATCTCAACAACAAAAATCTTACCTAAACAGCAAAATCCCATAAAAACAAATTCTTCTCATTTGGGTTTCAATTTAAAATATAAAATATTTACTAACCTTGAAATAGCTTGTGAAGTTGATTTGATTCTTTCTTCTTTAGTTCGTCCCATGATGATTTGATTGATTGATTTTTCAACCAATTTTGAGAAGAAATTTTAGGGTTTATAGGGTGTGGTTGGCCGGTTTTAGAAAAACAGTGTCTGTGAATCTAGTTTTAATAACTGAAACTGAGTTGGATCGTTTGAACTTAACTCGCCTCAACTAGATACTGATTTATGCTAACTCGGTTTGGGCTATGATATGGGCTATGGTTAATGAGGGAGGATTCATGGACACTCTTAGATGGACACTATCATACATGATTTGCGTCATTTTCACTGCAAAATCCAAACAACAATGAATTTAAATCTAATACTTGGACGACACGTTCCTCTTATAAGACTATACATTCCTACCAAAAATGAGCAGAATTTGAAATACCAAACCTCATCATCTACCGATCTTAATTTCAACCGTCAATTTTTAATGGTTGATATTCAAAGGGGTAGATGGTGGAGTTATACGTCTCTAAATGTGCTCATTTTTTGTAGGAATGTAGAGTTTTATAAGAGGAATATATCATCTAAATATTAGATTCAGATTCATTGTCGTTTAGGTTTTGCGAAAAAAATGGCACAAATCATGTATGATAATGTCCATTTAAGAGTGTCCACGGATCCTCCTCATGGTTAATAACTTAAAAAATATTGTGGACTATCGTTAAAAAAGTCCTTGGTTAATAAAAACGTGCGCTATATTTAAGAGAAACCGAAATTAAAATGAAAATCTTCCTCTTTCACACTTCAAATGGATCCAGTTAAGAACTCTCACGCAAAACTCTTGGCGTTCGACATTCTCTCACTAAGCCAGCGTAATATATCTTCTCCATCATCATCCTCAAATACTGCTATCTTCTATCGAAAATCTCGACAAATTTGCAGAATTGAAACCCTGGGCGTGGTTGTGACTAGAGAATTCAAGGCGGGAAAATCCCTAAAGTTCTTAATCGACGATGGTACTGGTTGTGTCTCATGCATCCTCTGGTTGAACCAACTTACTTCTTCTCACTTCTCTAGAAAAAGCTCTGATGATGTTCGGATCTTGGCAGAAATTGCTAGCAATCACTCCTCTAAGGTGCAAATTGGTCGGCTTGCTAGAATTCGCGGTCGTGTTACAGTTTATAGAGGAAAGATAGAGATTACTGTAACAGATGTTGTAATCGAGAGAGATCCAAATGCGGAGATTCTACACTGGTTAGACTGTGTTAAGTTAGCTCGGAATTGTTATGATGTTGTTGTTCCTAATGTCTAATGAAGGTTACATGGAACACAATTTAGGGTTTGAATGAGTAAATGTGACTAATTCTATGTTGTAACACTCTTTAACAGAATCTAATACAGATTTCCATTTTGTCACATATGTCTGCCAAATTGTCAGGAGTATTTTCACTTTTGAGTTGTTCTAAAACGTTTTTAAAATGTGTGAATGAGTAATGAGTTCCTTCGAAAATCTCTACACCTCGTGTATTAAGTTGATCATTATTTTGTGAATGCCGATCAGGGGTTGTTAACTTCAGGATCCAAATTCGACCTCACATAATCGAATTTCTTGATATATTTTTCTTTAACTTTGCTCAGCATCTCCTCTCTGCTATGGCATGTTGGTGTTCTTCTTCCTCACACTCATAAGGGTATCTTCCAGGCTTCCAGGATAATTTCTGCCCCCACTTACATGTATGTTGAATTCATTGTTTTCAAACCCCCTATTCAGTCTTTTGTCCTTCAAAGTTGGATCGATCTTTGTTGTCTTCCAAGTTCTTACAATATTTACCTTTGTTAATAATTCCATCACACGAGAGTCTGAAAACTAGTTCAGTGTTCATTTGTTACTGAAGAAGCCTCCAGTAAGCAAACTGGTTTTAGCTCCTTCTCAACTAACATAGCTTGCAGTACTGTGGGATCTCACTGTATTCAAGGGCAACCTACTCAAGTGATAAATCCCCAAGGGAGACACAGGAAAGGAAATATACTACCAGCTTATATATTTTTTTCATAAAGATTACTTATTGGTAGAATATCAGCTGATCTATAAAACAATTAGAACTGTTAAAATGGGGATTGAAACCAAATAAATCCATTAAAAAAAATCACTGGGAAAAACTAGTTGAAGAAGTTTAGGACAGTTTTCTTTTCTGTCTCGAATATATATATATATACACAAAAACCAAGGTAGCATGGGGTAATATGCCCGTTGCTATCAGCAAATCAGGTTGGCAAGGATTACCAATGATGGTAAGCCTACTGTATTATACTCTTCAACCAGAACCTGGATCGAGAACAGGAAGCCGACAGTGTAAACTAATAGATTTGTCGTTATGTCGTGTCCCTGGAATGAAGAACTGGAATATAACAGTCAAACAAGCACCCAGTTGGGCTATTCCTGTAAAACAAAAGAAGAAGAGGAAAACAAAGGTTGATTATGAAAAAGAATAAATGGTTGTAGCAGGTTAAGTTAGAACCCTGAATCTCCCTTAATCAGATGTTCTGATATTGCAAATCACTACATATTTGTTTGCACATCTGATCAACTACAGTCTGAGACGATTAATGAACAAAATTGAAAACGAAAATGATTTGTACTTCAATAAAGTTCCTGCTGCCATCCACCATCACAAGAGACAACTTAATGATATGGGACCTCTGTTACAAGACTATAAAATCATTTAAGAGGAACTTTCAGAAGTACTTACCATAATATGAGCAATCTGGTTTTGCTAGGTGACACTGCAGACTCTTGGCAAAGTGCTTCATACTTACTTGCTGTTCATATTCATACATATAAATTACATTAAAGCATATCAAAAGAAAAGAAACAAAAAGATGTTTACGTACATCAGTATTTTATAGTTGGTTCAATCATAACAAAAACCAGGTTTAAAACTGATGGATATTGGAGTTTGCACTCTCATAAGGTTCTCAGGGGTAGCCATAGAGTATGGAAATTCTAATTATTTTTGCTAAACCAAGGTTTAAACCAATGATAATACTCATGGTAACATTACTTAATTCCAGTCTTCTAAAGCTTATAGATTGTTATATTTGGTTGTGTAATAAACCTTTTTTTTTTCTTTTTTTTCTTTTTTCAAATTTCAGTAGTGTATATTTTATTGTAGTAACGATGAGATTGCATTTCGAGAAGAAAAACACATACTAACCACAGACATAGCTTCTCCCCTTTGTACTGCCATTTCTGTTCGAGATTGAGCGCTCATATTTCGGTAGCTAGGAGGTTCCTCAGCTGAAAGGTGAAACACTCAACACAATTATGAAGCAACAGAGTAGATGGCTTTCTAGTAGATTGGTAAAGTCGACCTGAGTTTAAAACTCATCGGTACCCTTATTCCAACTTACCAATCTAAAGTTAAGTAAATGTAGTAACAGAAATAGATTAAATGGTTCATGTTTCTCATAGCTCGAAAATACACTAAATATGAAAGAAAAAGAAGCCATCAAATAAGTCCAGTTTAAGATTACCTTGCACTCCAAGGACTCGCAATTTGCGAAATTCCTGTCCTAGACTAATGAGTGTAGTAGAAACTTGTAAATGGAGATCACCATACTGTGCAACGGAGATATTAAGTAAGTCACCAACATGCTTAAGGCGATCCACGAAGCTCTGCAGCTGCCCTAAATCTGGTACTTGAACCAGAGTTTGAGGGAGATCCTGAGCCATATCAAGTGCAGTTTGAAGTTCCAATAGATCAGCTCTAGAGAGTGGTTTTGAAATGGGTACATCTTGTACCACTGCAGACTTGTAACCCTAAAACAAATTAAACATAAATATTAATATCACTTTTTGGTTTAGGTTTTCGTCAAACACATAATATGCAATCTTAAATTCTAACCTTGGATTCAAAGGAGAGGAAAGGCATAGGTTGCTGTGAATTAGGGGGTAATTTCTTCACAAGCTTAATTTGAAGACGATCAGTAACAGTAGTGGTTGTGGTAGTCGATGAAATGCTAACGCTGCTTCGAAGAGCTCTTTGTAAAAGAGCCAGATCAACAGTGAAAGCAATACGATCTTCGTTTTGGCTTGAGATACGGTAATCATCAAAAAGGGTTTCTTTACGAAACTGCGCAATTGATTGAACACCATCACCATTGAGTAGATTGTGAAGAAAAATTGCATAGTCTTTGGTTAAGTAAAGATGACAAATTCTTCCCATTTTGTCCAGCGCTGGCAAAAACCCTAATTTCATAGGGGAAAAAAACAAGTATTGGTTTGGTCAGAGATGGAAAGAAAGAAAAATAATAAGAAGAAAGGGAAGGAGAAAGAGAATTGAAATTACTGAACTCTTTTCGAGCAGAGTAACTCCATTATCCGTAAGGAATGCTTTGAATTTCATTCTTTTTATTTTTCTCAAGAATTCGTTGAATCTGAAATCTCAATTAGTGCTTCGCTTGAAACCCCAAACTTAATGGCTTTCCGGTGTAGTTATGGAAAATGAGAGATTTAAAATGGAAGTTTCCCGCCCAATACTGTTTCTTCCCCTAACCCCTATTCAACAATTGTAAAGCCCGAGTTGGATCCACATGAATTGGGTTCGGTTAGGGTTACCTGGGTATTGTCATTTATCATTCCAGACTGTGTTCGAAACTAGGGAACAAAAACAATTTTATGGAAAATATATTCAGTGAAAATAGTTTCCAAGGGAGGAGGCAAGATGGATCTACATGAATTGGGTTCGGTTAGGGTTACCTGGTGTTTGTAGGTGAAAATAGTTTCTACTGATTTCGGTAATTGCGGGTGTGCAGGTGAGAAACAATTTAAACCCTAAACAATGTACTGCAAGGGAGTATTTTAGATTCGAGAGATCAATCTGTACAAGTCCGGCCTAAACCAAGAAATGGTCGTTCCAGACTTGCTTCGGTCACAAAGTAGAGGAGAATGGGTTGGTTTTGTGGAGGGAAGCAAGGAAAGTGGTGAGACCAGAATAGTTGATTCTGGAAGAGTAGTTGGGTTACTACGACTTGTTATCATAAAAGTGAGAGAGCTAACAAGGTGAGCTAGCAAGTAAGTATTTCTGAGTGTTGTATCTCCCGTATGAACTTGTTGTTCAATGGAAATAGGTAAGACCTATTTATACAAGTCGGAGTAAAAACGTACCCTGGTCTCATTAAGGAGTGGGGAAATAAATGGGAGGAGGTGGTAACCGTATGCATGGAATTGATGTTCCATAAAGTGGTTAACACATGAAAGTGGTTTTCATGAAACTGCTAACGTTATGGAATTGATGTCCCGTAAAATTGTTAACGCATGTGCTTTATGTCCCATGAACGTTTCACACATAACTTCCCGTATTTACTAACCGCCTCACCCTTATGACGGGGGTAGTGTACGACGCATGCTGTAAACCGACAAACCAATACCCAAAGAGGATCCCCCAGTTTGTGTTGATGTCTCGAATGTTTTTGGAAAACATGTAGCATGTTGTTGTGGCTTGGAAAGTCAATCTCGGGAAACTTGCTAGCCTGGTGACCTTCGACGGTCGAGATTTTGCATCTTGAGAGGAGGGGAAACCGTTGATCGTTGCACGCCTTCGTTTTGGTAGCCGCGTAGTGAGGGACAACGTGGTGGCACGACTAGGTTGGCATGCCATTGGCATGACATGGTTTGGCGTGGCCAAACTTAGGTTTTCGGGCCAAAGGTTACCATGTGTCGTCTGGTAACCTTGGATGGCTAGGATTTGCTTCTGGGATTGAAGGGCAACCGTTGATTGTTGCACTCCTTCATTTTGGTGGCCGCGTAGGGATGGCCAACAGGTGGCGCAGCTAGGTTGGCATGCCGTTGGCATGGCATGGTTTGGCGTGGCCAAACATAGGTTTTCGGGCCAAAGTTTACCATGTGTCGTCTGGTAACCTTGGATGACTAGTATTTGCTCCTGGGATTGAAGGGCAACCGTTGATTACTGAACGCCTTCGTTTTGGTGGCCGCGTAGGGAAGGCCAACAGGGTGGCGCGGCTAGGGTGTGGTTAGGCTTGGCGTGTGGGGCCAAGGGTTCGCCTTGGGCGTGGCTAGCTTTGGATAGGTGCGATTTTGGCTTGGCATGTGGGGCCAAGGGTTTGCTATGAGCGTATGGCGTGGCTAGGGCCAAGGAAAGGGCGTTTGGCTTGGCATGATGTGACTAGCATGACTAGGGCCAAGGCAAAGTGTGTTTGGCATGGTGCGGCTAGCTTGGCTAGGTTTGGCTTGGCTTGGCATGTGGGGCCAAGGGTTTGCCATGGGCGCATGGCGTGGCTAGGGCCAAGGCAAGGGAATTTGGCTTGGCGTGGTGTGACTAACATGGATAGGGCCAAGGTAAAGTGCGTTTGGCATGGTGCGGCTAGCTTGGGCTAGTGGTCGGTTGTCAGCCGGTCAAATATAATTTCACTTTCTTACTTAACTAAAATAAATGTAGTATGCGATAAGAAAGAGTTCGTATCCACAAAGAGGCTATTGTTGTTATGCAAATTTTTAGATTCATAGTAACCAAAGAGGGGGGGGGGTGGTTTGATTTATTAAAGCAATAAAAATGAATTGAAAGAAAAGTAATAATAAAAGAAATCAATAAGGAGAAAATATTGGTCACGGGATAGTTTTATTCACAAACTTGAATTCTCAACAATGACTAGAATTGGAATTTTGATCTCTCATTTACTAAAAGTCCTAGGATACCTTGATCGCAAGAGTATCCCGCTAATTCCCTGATTTCATCACAACCACATTAAAAGATGCATATGTGACTTCTTCCTAGAAAGCAATCTAAAGTGTAAAAGCACAATTAGATTTAACTCCCTAAAAGCAATAAGTTCTATGGAATAAGACTAATCAAGGCAATCAAAATGTGTAAAAGCACTAAATCGATTTAACCCAAGTTATGATTCATATGTGACTAGTAGGATATATCACTACAAGCACTACCCACATTTATGCTACTTAGAATCAGGGACAAACAACGTTTTCGTATTGAAAACCCTAATATAGCTCTAGATATGAAAGCAAATCGGATTGATTCCGGACTCAACCAAATAAACAATCAAATCATAAACAATATGAGCCATGAATCATAAACAGTAATTTATTGAGACAAAACTAATTCATTGATTCAAATCTTATTTGTGAAATCCACTTTATATCCCATAACCAATAATTGTATTTAGCTACACATATTCATGGAGTTCATCATAATAATATTCAAAGAAAGAAGATGAAACATAAAAGAAAGCAAACCCTAGAAGTAGTTCTCTGCAAAAGCTCCAAGAATAGAATCAAAACGTTCTCCCCAATTGTGTAGAAAAACTTCCTTTTTATAGTTTTTTCACCTTCCAAAAATAGGTTTTGTCTTCAAAGTCCATTAGTTGGAAATCCACCAAGCCCACGAGTAATATAAACCCATGTAGAAAATCTGTCCCAAAAAGCGCTCGTCGGAAAACTGGGTTTTTGGCCGGAATTTGGCCGGAATCCGGTACCGGAAAGTCGTCACTGGCCCCCTGAAAAGTCAAATGGTCAACGGTCTAGCTGGTCAACCGGGTCAACTCGGTCAAGCTCAGCGAGTCAAAATGAGTCAAAACCGAGTCATATCGAACTGGCTTGTCTTACTGGGCTGAGTGGTCTGACATAACTGGGCTACTTGTCTGAGCTAACTGGGCTACTTTCATTGCGCTTCACAAATGCAACCCAGCCATGATGGCTGTTCACCACAGTTCCAGCTTTCCAACTGCACCAGTTCATACCCATACCCCAGCCATCTCAATTGTAGCTGTTCAGTTCAACATCACCAATATTGCTCACTGGTTATCATCACTACCTACTCAGCTGCAAAATAAAGGCAACCCTGTAATCTCCAAGCCTGGAATCACCATTCTGTCACAGTCACCACTCAGTTCAAACTCTGCTCAAACCACATCAACACAGACCACATCACCAGCATAGACTCAGCTGCAATCCAGTACCACCAGGCCATGCTGCTTCTTAGGCCATAGCAATCCAAGCTACTCATCTCAGTTGCACAATTTCAACCAAAGTGGTAGCACAAACACCCCTTACTTTACCTACAGAGCCATTCTCCATGTTGGTTTCTCTGTCCAACTCCTCCATGTGAACACTCATCTCCACCTGAGTCCATTTCCAACCGCAACAAAGACCACCTGCAACTTAGCTTCCCAAACCTGCCAGCACAGCATCTCTGCAATGCTACCTGCAATCTTGCATCAGGCCTGTGCAATTCTTAACCTGCAGTTTCACCAGCTGACAGTTCTAACACCCTTCAAGCTGCAGCTGCAACTTCCAAGAGAACAACCACTATGGTCTAACCATTGCAACTTCCTTAGGCCACCTACAACTGCTCCACCATTGCCTAGCTATTCATCACACACACCAACTCTATGTCTGTAAAACTCAGAGCCACCTCCAACTCTTAACAGATTCCTCTTCACTTGCACACACCCCTGTCCAATGCAATTCAGACCTAACCAGCCCATTGCTTCCCTGAAATCTTCACCATCTCACCATCTGTTTCAAACCAAATCACATGCTCATCTCATTTAGCTCTTGACTGCAATCTGACATACATCTATTTCATAGGAACCAATTCATTCACTCCATTACCACCAAAACCCTTTCATCCAACTTCATCCAAGTAATCCAACCCTGGTTAGCAGCACAATCATTTCAAGCTATAGGTCTTCCCATTCCATTGTAGCATCACTTATAACCTGAGCCTTACCATAACTGTTGCCAAACTCATCTCAAAACCATCCACCTGCAATGTCTATTCCTTGAGCATCAACAACAACCACAGTACACCAACTGCAATTTCATGACCAACCCATCTCTCAATTTCTGTAAATCTCAGCAGCTTCATCACCATCATCTCCTCTTTCTATTCTTCAGATTCAAAACCTAGATCCAAGCTCCTGAGATCCCAAATTACTCATTAATTCCTTCTTCCCTCGGCTGTTTCAATACATCACCATATGAGCTTCATTAACCCTTGATTATCACCAATAACAATGAACTCCATACATCAATTGGCCACAACCCATTTCTCCAATCTCATTTTCTCCTCAGTTCTCAAATCACTAGCCAAAAACCCATAAGAACATTAGCCACAGATCAACAGCAAACTCAGAGTCTTCATCTGTATCAACAACTTCAATCACATAATCAATGCCCTTTTCAAAAACCCTAATTTCTTCAACTGTGCCAAAACCAAACCAGCTCCAACAATCTTGATTGAATCAATTCTACATACTTCCATCACACCATGGACAGAATCGACCCAACACACCCATCAACGCATTGTTTCTCTCCCTGAATTTCTCTCTTCTCTTTTCTTTAGATTTTCTCTAACTCTCAGACACGCAGCCGCACACAAATGATTGGAATGAATGAGAAGAAATTTAGGGTTATAAATTGGGGATGGATAACAGTACCCCACTACTGGCTAAGGGGACACCACAATGGATACCCTATAGTAGGTAGCCATCCCTTATCAATCAGTTAGTCTTTGGTGTTCCTGTAGAACTGGACCTTGATTCGAATTTCCGGATAGTGTTCTCCTAGGAAATGACAACTTTGCCCCGTTATGCTCCAATTGAACGCTTTCTCCGAGTTCCTCAGCTAACAGCAACCTCCCCTTATTTCTCATATTCACTTATACTCTTCAATGAGAGTCATCACTAAAGTTGTCGTGCTTTTCAGACAAAAATTGCATCACTAAAGCCGACATACTTTTCAGACAGAGATGAAGAAATAAAAGCAAATATTGAGAAATAGTTCGCCTCTAACGCTTTTGCCATGTTTCTTATTCTTTTGATCCAAATGACTCAAAAGTACCTAAATACTCAAAAACGAAACATAAGATACATAATTTACAAGAAAACTAGCAGAGAAAGCATAAACAATAGATATAAAATTAGGTGTTTTACAACACCTATCAGCTAGGTGGGGTTTTGGCTTTGCATGTGGGGCCAAGGGGTTTCCATAGGCGCATGGCGTGACTAGCTTGGGCTAGGTGCGGTTTTGGCTTGGCATGTGAAGCCAAGGGTTTGCCATAGGCACATGGTGTGACTAAATTGAACTAGGTTCGATTTTGGCTTGGCATGTGGGGCCAAGGGTTTGCCATAGGCGCATGGCGTGACTAGCTTGGGCTAAGTGTGTGACCAAGCTAGGGTTTGGGGCAAAGGTTGTTTGGTAACCTTAGAAGGCCATGATTTTCTCCTGGGATTGAAGGGAAACCGTTGATTGTTGCACGCCTTCATTTTGATAGCCGCGTAGTGAAGGCCAGTATGGTGGCGCGGCATGGGGCCATGGCGAGGTGGGTTTGGCATGGCGCGGTAGGTGTGGCTGGCATGATTTTCCATTGGCACAGAGGTGCGGCTAGCATGGTTGTCATGCTTGGCGCGGTCGGTGTGGCTGGCATGATTTTCCATTGGCACAGAGGTGCGGCTAGCATGGTTGGCATGCTTTGGCATGGTTGGTGTGGATGGCATGATTTTCCATTGGCACAGAGGTGCGGATAGCATGGTTGGCATGCTTTGGCGCGGTCGGTGTGGCTGGCATGATTTACCATTGGCACAGAGGTGCGGCTAGCATGGTTGGCATGCTTTGGCGCGGGCGGTGTTGTTGGCATGATTTTCCATTGGAACAGAGGTGCGGCTAGCATGGTTGGCATGCTTTGGCGCGGTTGGTGTGGCTGGCATGATTTTCCATTGGCACAGAGGTTCGGCTAGCATGATTTTTCATTGGCACAAAGGTGCGGATATCATGGTTGGCATGCTTTGGCGTGATCGGCATGGTTGGCATGATTTGTCATTAGCACAGAGGTGCGGATAGCATGGTTGGCATGCTTTGGCGCGGTCGGTTTGGCTGGCATGATTTTCCATTGGCACAGAGGTGCGGCTAGCATGGTTAGCATGCTTTGGCGTGGTCGGTGTGGATGGCATGATTTTCCATTGGCATAGAGGTGCGACTAGCATGGTTGGCATGCTTTGGCGCGGTCGGTGTGGCTGGCATGATTTGCCATTGGCACACGTGGGAATTAGGGTTTGGCTTGTCGTAACCATAATTTGAAAAAGATACCCCGGTAATCATTTAGAGACACATTAAAGGTTTCAGTAAATGTTCCTAGTAAATGCTTGTTACTTTAAATGTTGTGACATCACTGTCTGCTAGGGTTTAGTATTTTACGATTTTAACCCTAAGCTAAAAACCACCATCAACACCTGGGTATTGTCATTTATCATCCCAGACTGTGTTCGAAACTAGGGAATGAAAACAATTTTATGGAAAATATATTCAGTGAAAACAGTTTCCAAGGGAGGAGGCAAGAAAAAGAAGAAAAAAATCCTTGAAAGTTTGTGGAATTAAGTTTAAAACAAATTTTAGACCTCGGTTTTATTAAATGAGCCCACAATTTTATGGGAATTTGGTAACAAACTACATAAAATATGATATTTTCATGACAAATGGTTAATTCCATGGAATTATATGTGACCAAACACACTCTAAGTATAATATGATGTCGGTTATTTTAGATCCATGCACATCAACCAATTTATCACCAGTTAAACCTTGCACATGAAAACTGTCTCTGATGATCACGTTTCAATGACTTCTGCAAAGAAAAATCAAGTGGATTCTTATCTTCTCAAGGGTACCCCTATAAATGGAGGAAGAAGAAGGGAAGAAAAAAATAGAGCTTAGAAATGGAAAATTTGCGATTTATTTCCTTTTGCTATATGGTGGTCTATTTGGGTTGAGCACAATAGGAGGCTCTTTCATGAAAAGTATAAGTCAGATGATAGGCTAAAAGATGATGCAAAATATTTTACCTATAATTGGTCTATCGGTTCTAGGACTTTTGAGAATTTATTTTTGGATTTGGTCACTCGGAATTGGCATGCTGCAATTTTGTAAGTAGCTTTTATTTCTTATTTTTGGATTTTTTTAGTAGTTGTCTCACTATCTTTGTGATTCATGCTACCTTTTTAACTGATATTTTCCTCTTTGCATAATAGTAAACATTCTACTAACATCCTCAACGGCAATTAATAGATGCTTCAAAGCAGCTTAATGTTGGAAATGTCCAGATAAGTCAGTGATTAATGTTGAAGCCACTTCTCTCTTTCATGTAGTTAAACGGGCGTTGTCTAAAAACATCATTAAAGCTCACTTTTTTTCTTGATAATTGAGCCTTAGTTCGAGAAATCAATAGTGCAGATGAAGGAATTGAATTGCAAAGAATGAATATCCTCTAGAATTGCCAAATTTTTCTTTCTCATTTTGTATTTACGGAATATAAGTTTGTAAATAAAAAAAAACAACTCTATGGCATACATAGTGTGCTAAATTTGCTAGTAAAATATGTTGTAAATAATAGTCGGGAAACTACCTGTTAGAGTATATGATTGGTTATACTATTTTATACGGACATTTTTAGTACTAGGGAAATAAGTGTTGGGTTATATTTAGTACGACTTGATTTACAAGAAATTGTCTCTTGAATACCAAGTTACAGTATCACTATATATACCCTATGGGGTCTATATGTAAATCATCTCATTCAATAATAAATTTATTTTATTTTTATCTTTTCAAGTTCTAAGTTGGTATCAGCAAGTTTGATCCTGGCCTCTACCAATTTATTCTTTCTCAACCGGCGGCGATAGCCTTCAATGCTATCATCTACCAGATCTACCATCTGCTGTAGTATTAGGTTTTTTATTTTAGGTTTAGTTTTTTTTATTTTTGGGTTTCATCCATATTTGTTCAATCCTAAACCTAACCCTTAGTGTTTCAAGTTAGCAAATTTTGTTGACGATGGTGGCGACATATTCCTCTATTTTTTTCCCTTTTTTCTCATAATTTTTTATTTATTTATCGATGCTTCCCATATGCCATGTCGATTACTTTTGGTGATTATGTGGATCCAGTTTGTGGCATGGGGTTATTCTAATCAAGTACCTCCTCCATCTTCCGGTACTCATGGTCCATAAGCAGTACCTTCCGTCCCTTCTCCTACTCCACAAGTAGCTTCTATTGTCCTGGATAAGTTATCGATGTGGGATCTGTTATAGCACTGCTCGGTCAAACTCGCATGCATTGCTATCTCAAGCATGTTTGTCAATCTTAGTGATTAAAACTATATAGTTTTGATTTCTAGTCTACTATATCTAAGGTCTCGGACAAGGATAGAAAGTGTAGTTGAGCTCAAGAACTCCATGTCGATCATCATACAAGACGAAGGACTACTCAAGGAACAAGTGGATCTTCATCGACTAAAAAGTATGTGGAGACTTGAACTTATCTATCACTTAAAAGTATATCTACTATATCTCCTATCTTGAGACAAAAGTCATTTTACTATATAGACTAAGAATATGCACATGTGACATTTCGAGCTGAGTATATCTCGTTTATCTATTTCTCGAAATGGGTGTTGGTAAATCTTTCGCTTTAGCCAAGTTCATCTTTGCCTAGTGACGAAAGTCATGTTATGTTTCAATCACTTTGGAAATTGCTCTGACGAAAACTAGTTCGTGAATAACAACTATATGACGTCCCCTGAGAATGTTTCAATGATTGAAAATGAGAGTTTAGACTATATAACCATTGTGGATATAAACATTGTTGTGGAAACACATATATGTATAAGTCCTTAACACTTGAACCGAAGTTTGCGAACTTTTTTGATCAAGTGGAACCGGAACATGAGCAGTAACTCAGTCCGCGAACTGGCGTAAGTTCTTGAACCCAGTCCGCGGACTGGCGTAAGTTCTCGAACCCGAGAATATCTGCTGAAGTTGAAGCTCAGGTGCAGTCCGCGAACTGAAGGAAGTTCTTATCCCGAGAAATTCTGCTGGAGTTTATTAACTTCAATCGGTTAGCTTGAGTCCGCGAACTCAAGAGGTTATGTTTGAAAACGTTGTTCGTGAACTTATCTTAAATTACTAAGGAATGCTTTTGCAAACCGTGGCTTTATAGTTCATGAAATGATTCAAGTGAATCACATCGTTTTTTGATTCAATTATGTCTCTTATAGTACTTGAGATCTCATAGCAATTGAACAACTCTCTAACTAGTTCATTTGAGTCATTTGGACTAGTTATGGTGAAGAAGAATATGGTTGATATGAAAGTTATCATTTGGCTAACCATTTGGTTGACTAATATTGAACCAACCATTGTACACGTTTGGGTACGGTTACACAAAATCAAAACTTCAAGTACATGTGTGTATGACAAGCTAAGTTTTTGATCTAACGGTTGAGAGATATTAGCTTGTATCTAATCAGGTTTTCATCTAACGGTGAATACTGAATGCTTTGTTACTAAGCTAACATTGATTGCAAACCCTGATTTGAAAGACTATATAAGGGAGAACTCTAACAACTGGGAAACCGAATCCCCACACATTATGTGTGATACTAGTTTGCTAAAGCTAGAGTCGATTCTCCTTTAACCTTTGGTTTTCTTATTCTAAAACCAGGTTAACCACTTAAAGACTTTATTGGGATTGTGAAGCCAGACCGATACTACTTTTCTTGTAGTTGTGTGATCTGATCTTGCTATTTCTATCGTACGAGTACAATTGTAATAATTGGCTTGAGATTTCTATCTCCGATAGGCAAGATAAAAGTAGTCACAAACATCTTTGTCTCATTGTTTGTGATTCCTCAATAATCTTCTTCGCTACGTCCATTAAGTTTATTGCGAGGTGATTGATGATACTGAGGTGTTCTTCGGGAATATAAGTCTGGTTTTATCGATTGGTTCCTGTTCACCTTGATTTATCAAAAGACGGAACAAAACTCATAGGTTTATTCGTGGGAGATGAATTTATCTATTACCTGTAGACTTTTCTATGTGAGACATATTTTTTTGCTAAAGTCCTCGACTTTGGGTTGTAGCAACTCTTGGTTGTGGGTGAGATCAGCTAAGGGAATCAAGTGCGCAGTATCCTGCTGGGATCAGAGGCGTAGGAGCATAACTGTACCTTGGATCAGTGTGAGATTGGTTGGGGTTCAACTACAGTCTAGACCGAAGTTAATTTGGAGTAGGCTAATGTCTGTAGCGGCTTAATACAGTGTATTTTTAATCTGGACTAGGTCCCGGGGTTTTTCTGCATTTGATGTTTCTTCGTTAACAAAATTCTGGTGTTTGTGTTATTTCTTTTCCACATTATATTTTTATATAATTGAAATAATACAGGTTGTGCGTTGTTCAATCGATTAGAATATCCGACCTTATTGGTTGTTGATTTAAATCGATTGACACTTGGATATTGGTCTTTGGTACCATCCAAGTTATCTTTCTTTGATTAGGATCGCGAATCTTATTTGCTTGAGTAAATCAAATCGAGAGATTGAGATAATAACTCCTTGAGATATTTTCTATTGATTGAGTCTTGATTGATTCTCTAGAAAATAACTCGAAGTTGTCCATACAGATTTCTAATCGAAATATTGGGTGAGGATGTTAGACCCCCGCATTTTCAGGATCTTCAAACATACCCTGCAATGAAAAAGCCAATATCAAGTTATCATCCTTACGACCAAGATGAAGTATGAAGAGCTTACATGAAGATGGGTCCTTTCCAACCTAAGAATTTTCCGTTTCCACAAAATCTAATGGTAAGAACAAAAGATTCAACAAAGCTTGTATTTTAAAAACATAGAAGTTGGTTAGAGTATATCATATCTAAAGATGTTGTATTTTTCTTGTCGTGTTATCTTTTTCGAAATTATGTTATGGGTAAAGGTACCTCTGATGCTTTTGTGAATGCAAGTTTTTCAAATTGGAAGCAACCTGAAAAGTTAGAAAAGCATGTAGAAAATGAGAATAGTATACATAATGATGCATATGTGAAAAGTCACGAGTTACTGCAGGAAACACATCATATTCATGATTTTTATCATCGTAAAAAAAACAAGAAAGTTTAGGTTACAAGATTCGTTTGACCGCATCAATTGATTATATTCGACTTCTTTTATGTCAAGGATAAGCTTTTCATGGCCATGAAGAATCCGATGCTTCACATAATCAAGGTAAATTTCTTGTATTTCTTCGATACACAGCTGAACATAATGATAGTATCAAGAGTGAGGTTTTAAAAAATGCTCCTGGTAACAATAAATTAACTTCACCGGACATCTAAAAGGACATAGCGAGTGCAACTGCAATGGAAACTATGGATACAATTCGTGATGATATTGGAGATGTTTTCTTTGTTGTTATGGTTGACGAGTCTCGTGATGTATAGTGAGAGAAAAAATGGGAGTTGTTAACATTATGTCAACAAGAAAGGATGTGTTATTGAAAGGTTTATTGGTATAATTCATGTTCTTGAAGCGACATCAATTTCATTGAAAACTTATTTTCCAAGTACGGTTTAAATATAATGAGATTTAAGGGAAGTGTTATTATGGTGCTAGTAATATTCAAGGTGTGACTAATGGATTGAAAGCACTTATTAAGAGAAAACCTATCAATGGATGTTATTCATTGTTTCTCGCATCAACTTCAGCTGGCAGTTATGCATGTTGCTCAAAAGTATACAGAAGTTGCAATCTTCTTTACTATAGTTAGTAGAGTTGTTATTATTGTTTCTACCTCATACAAATTTAGAGATGTTCTTCGAAAAAAAGAACTTGCTAGAGTGATTGGACTTTTTGAAAAGGGTGAACATTTAAGTGTCTCAAGATTGAATCAAGAAGCTGGCCTCAAACGACCTCCTGACACGCGTCGGGGTACACATTACAATACACTATTGAGTTTCATTTTGATGTTACCATCCATTATAGACATGTTACAGATTGTAATTCGAGAAGGTGCTAGTTGATAGACGCATTTATGTGTCTATTTTTATTTTCTATATTGTTATTAGTACCCATTTTCGTACTTATTTTGGTGTTTTATGTCTTTGTAGGTATTTTTGGAGAAATAAGCTTTTGCGAATAAATTGACTCGAAAAGTGGTATCTGAACTCCCGGGAAAGATTTACTATTGGCACCCCCAATTTGGATAAGGGGTTCTCCGGTGGATAAGGGGAACCTCACTACTAAACACACCCCATCATAGGATTTGGGGGGGGGGGGGGTCTTCTTCATTTTCAAAACCCGGTTTTGGCGGGAAATTTTCTTTCGCCTGAAATTTTTTTGGGACTGGATTTGTGGAAGGTTAAATTGGATCGACGTGTTGGACTGGGCTGAATTCAGCCAATTATATTTAGACATGCTAGTTAATGGACGTGGATACAAAAAAAGAAGATGATAATCATTGATTCTCGGAAAACAGGTCAGTGAGAATATTTCGAGACATTGGTTCAGTTTAGTGGAGATTTACTCGGATTTTCGGCAAACTAGAATTCGTAAGAGATTTGTATTCGTAAAAAGGGAAGGTTTAAGTTGTTTTACGATGAAACAGAAAACGAAAGTATCTCGGAGTTGTGGTATTTACTTGGAGGATACGTGAAGAATTAACAGAGAATATATTCTTTGAGATTTCATTTTATATTGGAAGAGTTGGTTTGAGTCAAAGGACGCGGAGAAATGAATAAAGTCGAGTTCTTATCGTAACTTGCTGAGAAGATACAAAGTTATCGAGTAGTTGGGAGTTTACTGGGAGACCACAGAACTAGAGCAGGGAAGTGCAAGTGGAGTTGCAGGCTCAGGGCCGGTCCCGAGGGGTAAGCAGGACAAGCTCCACTTTGGGGAAATAAGGGATGAGGGGCAACAATAAACATGTTTTACATTTGTAGATTTACGCCCAATAAACAACTACCAGGGACCTATATATAATTTTCATAAAAATAAAGATAGAAGTTTAATGGTATTAATTAGGATTTGAAAAGCCTTTTTCCTTATAACTATATTACTTTTTATTTGAACCCTTGAAGTTTTTTTTTCTTATTGGTTGATTGATTTTAAGGAGTTAAAGTTTTAATATACTGATAACTGAACTAGGTCTATTTAGAAATTTACATACAGTCCTTTCGTGTCTAGAAAAATAATATACTAATTTAGTGTATATTTGGTTAGTACACATGATGTTGCGATGATTTTTTTGTTTTTTGCTATTAGTTAAATTTTGTGCTTTCGAAAGTAATATTACCAAACAATATAATACTCGTCGTTAACAAAAATGGATAAAAAAAATAAAATTTGGGTGGCCTTCGACCGCCAAGTCAGATTTAGTTATCAACCTTGTATACAAAAAATTATTTTATATATATTGAGTTTTTGGCTTCATCTACTTTAGAAAAAACTCATTCAAAAAAATTGTAAAAAAGATAGTTAACCTACATTACAAATTATGTGAATATAATTAAGTATATGCGTACGGGGGCAACAAAAAAAAATATTCGCTTCTGGGCAAAAAAATCTTAGGATTGGCCCTGGTTGCAGGAATATTCACCTGTTGCTGTGAAGAAGAAGCTGAAGAACATAAGCTAACAGAGCCAGTCGCGGACCAAACAATTGTCCCAAAAACTATTTCCCCCTGCTATAGTTGCAATAGGATTTTAGCGACTAAAGTTCATCTTCCAGCAACTGTTTCTTTGTAACACTAGATCTGTAACATCTATAACAGTTGCAAATCCACTGTAATATTATTTTTCTTCAATAAAAGACCTTTTGGAGCCATGAATCAAACTTTCAAGTGTGTTTTGAGCATGAGGAGCTAAACCCCAATACTAGGATGACGGATGGAGCCATATTTCATGTGTGTGGTAATTCTATTAATTCTTTTATGACATTTTGAATTAATTATTAATTGTTTTATGATTTTTCTTAATCGATTGTGATTTCGTTTGATGATGTATGCTTGGTGAAGTATTTTTGATGCGTCATACTTGTGATATACAATCAATCTTTTAAAAATCTACTTTTGGCAAAGAATCAGAATCCATATTTTTAATATTTGAGCTATAATTGTCTAATAATATTTGAACCACATGATTATGAAGTTTGGTGGAATCCCGAGTCTCAGTCTCTCGTAAAATTATTATCATCTTTTACATATTTGCTAAGGGAAATCAAAATTAAGTCTGAAATCGAATCTCTACAAGTCTTTGAACGAACCTTTTCTTACCACTGAAAATATTATATCAATTTTTGGCGCCTCCGACGCCGACTTGTTTTAGGGTTTTAAAATTACTTTTTTTTTTTAGGTTTTTTTTTTTTTTGGATAAAGAGTATTACATTAACTAGTTGGAATCCTAACAAGCTAAGCTCCAACAACATACTACTACATTAAATTTACATGTTGTTGTGCTCGCTTACCAGCGAGCCTCATGGGTAACCTAGCCAAGGGAGCCGAAGCGGAAAGAAAATTGAGCCAAGGAGTTTGGTGATTTCTTTAAGACTTGGATCTAAAGATTAAAGCGAAAAGAACGGAAAAGAAGACAGTTTTATTTTAGTTATTTTTTTAAGGGTTTTGTTTATTTTCTTTTTTAGAAAAAAAACTGTACGAGGGTTTATTTATTTGTTTTTGTAATTTTTCTTTTCTTTTTGGATACTTTGGATTTTGGGACATTATTTTTATTTTTAAACCCTACGGAAGTGTACCAATAAATATAAACTGTTTGCAGAGAAGGAGGACAATTACGATATACACTACACCAAAACAGCTGATTTGGGATGAATATACGCGTTGCAACCAATTTAAACAACGCTTATATACATTGGGAATATCGCGTAGCAAATTTTTGTGCAACGCCAAAAATTCGTTGGGCAAATTAAATTGTGCAACCTATATAAATGTTGCTCAACCTGTTTACCAACGTTTTATTTTACAATTTCACCAACGGATTCTTAAATTTGTGCAACGGTTACATTAATTTAGGCAAGCACTAATTTGAGCAACATTTATATACGTTGCAATACAATTTACAGGTAAAAAAATAATAATTAAATTCCGGTAGATTTCTCACCTGAATACATATTCTGCACCTTCATATACCATTTTCATTGAGATCTTGTTGCTTCAAACTTCCAATGCCTTACTTTAACCAATTTTTCATATCTATGAGATAAACTAACTAGAAGGAAAAAAATTCCAGCAAGCGAACAACAAGCAACAATACACAACTTCATGACAAATTACCTCGTTGTCACTCATCTTTAAAAATATTAGCTAGTGGTGCAGCTCCAACTCCATCACTAATAGTTAGTGTAGCTTTGCCACGACCGAGTTGTGATAGTAGAAGTAGCAGCTGATCCAGTTGAACCTCTGCACAGATCACCTTTAGTTCCTTCATCCAATGCCTTCCCTTACTCTAGTGGATGCAAAAGTCCTACCAACTGCGCTTGCAACTTGAAAATATCTTCTTTCCTTCAGTTGTTTCCCACCCTGACAAGTAGTCTTGTTATGTACATGTATGCCGCAGGTGCCACACCTTTTCTGTCTCCTGGGTTGTGCTTCATATAAACCCAAGCTTTCATCTAATAACAGTTGGGTTTATAACAGGTAATGACTAAAATTAGATAAAAGACAATGTGATTAGTTTTAGTTCGGAAGACGAAGTAATCAAGTTTCTATTGTTGAATTAAAATTAACACAAAATAAGTAATAGTATCAATGTCCTAAATGGCGAATCTTCTTGGAGGTTTTGAATCAATGCACAAGGCTAAAAAGTGTGTATAGATCAGTTTCCTACGTCATGAAATTAAAATAAAATAAAAGGCTATCAACTAGGTTGTTTATAGTTGAATGGGCTTCCCTTGAAAGGCTAAAATATGACAAATAAAAGAGAGTGCAAGTTAAGAAAATTAATACAGCCAACAAACTCACACCAGTAGCAGATGTTGATGCCGTCGCTTTCCTTTTCATCCTTTGCTCTATCACAACAAGCAGCATCGTTCTGTCAACTCAAACTACATAAATTAACAGAATTACAGATGATATGTCATCCATGTATAAGAAGAATATGCTTTCATTATGCCCAACTCCAAAATAAAAAATTAACAACAAAGACTAGAATTCAAATTCACCTTTTCCTAACAAAATTAAGTTGCACTCTGCCACTCTGTAATCAGACACATAAATAGATGACATTTGGACACAAAGATCAAATATACTGATCTGAGCTTTAAGCCTTCGTTGCACTTAAAGAATTTAAGATTCATTTTGTTGTTGACCAAGTACTGTGAATACATAATCAATTAGCCAATTTTCCTCGGATTCCTCGCAAGTAATTGTACATACATAACCATTTATCCTTGGGATTTGCACAATTTGATGCTAATTAAGAGCTAATTAAGAGAAAGACATTGTTTAGCGGAGGAAACATGATAAAGAGAAAGACATATTGTTAATGCAAATACGTAAGACCCATCATGTTGGCAGGACCGTTTGTGTCATATACAGGGCATAAATATCTCTGAGTGTTGCCTATGTAAATCGACCAAAAGTAAGAATTTGAAAAAGCAGAAAAATGTCTTGACCTATGATACTTAACAGGGCTGTCTACATTACCTCTCGCCACCTACCCATCACTTTCTAGGTCTCTCTATAACTACCAATACTACTACTTTGTAAATCGACCAAAAGTAAGAATTTGAAAAAGCAAAAAAATATCTTGACGTCTGATACTTAACATGGCCATCTCCACCACCTCTCGCCACCCACCACCACCATCACTTTCTTTTTTTGATACACACCACCATCACTTTCTGTCTCTCTATCACTACCAATACTACTACTTCCACGAGATGAAATATTTACTGGTAGAGTTACCAATACTACTGCTTCCACAAGCTGAAATTGAACATTCCTGTAAATGACACCAACAAAACCAAGTACTGGAATGGTTTGCATGCAATGTACATCTCTATCTATCTCAAACTAATATAAGTTGACTACACATTATGAGAGTGGTAAATACCATACCTTGAATATCCCTTCTATGAGCACAGATCCATAACTAGCAGTACTACTTCAGATTGGTCCAACACTGGTTAGCACACTATGTGAAGAAGAATGAGACACTGGAGAAGGATTACCTGAGAGCACTATTCATCATAAAAATTAGTCCCCTGGTAACAAATTGTACCAATAATAATTATTAAGAAAAAACTTCCTACATTAATATAAAAAAACAGACAATAGTAATAACATGGTTTATTTTGTAGTTACTTTACATCACCTAGATTATGGATATTGCTAGTGGGATGATTGTTTTCCATGGCGTAATAATCATCATGAGGATGATGTAAATCAGTGTGTTTCCAACCACCACCACCACCACCTCTAGTACCACCAAAATTTAAACCAATACCAATAGTTCTCACAATGACGCAAAACAAAAAATAAATAAAATAAAACACTCTAAAACTGCAAATCTCCAGGTGATGTACTCAAGTAAATGCTCCTTGAAACTATAAGGTACAACAACAAAATTTTGTATAATTAGCAGAATTTCTTAAATTTAATGAAACAGAAGATAAAGTCTACATAAATTTTGAAGCTTGTTTAAGATTCTTTTTCAAATCAAGACGAACACACTTAATCTGTGTGACTACCCTTTTCGTCCACAACTTTCTGAAATACAATAAAGTTTATTGAATAAGTAAATGAACACAAAACCAAGAATTTACTACCAAAATTTTAATGTCCTCACATCAACAATTCTAGAATCAAAAACATATTTCAGTTCCAAAAACTACTAAGAGAATCTAAATACATTTAGAAACTAACCTAAATTAGGTTTAACTCCCCAAATTCCAATGTTGTTTCTTTTGGGACTTTTTTTCGAACAGCTAGGAGACGTGAAGATAGTGAAGGATCACTCAGCTTGCTGCTTGTTTGTAATTTTACATAGATTCTCCCCTGCAAACCTTTAGCAATCAAATTTGAGTTCTAATTAAACCCAATCATCGTAATTACTGACAAACTGTAAACACTTCTTAATCAACCAAGAACAAGACAAGCTAGAACCACCATTGTATACAGATTTTGCAGCAGTAATTGTGGAGATTAGAAACATATTTTCTTCTAATTTGAGATGTAGCTTTGAAGAAAACAAACGAACTAAACTGAAATAAAAATAAACCCGTACTTTGAAACTAAAACAAAATTCAAATAACACATACAAAATTCAAATAACACGTACAAATTCAAGAATTTACTATCAAAATAAAAACCCTAGTTCTGTGAGATAATATTCACAGATTTAGGTCTAAATTAATCAAACGTCATAAAATATAAACAAAAGTTGAAGCATTTATACCTCACGAATCAACCAACTCTTAGTTGATAATCGATTGCAACTATCAGATTGTGTGTTGGTTTTCAAAATCAGGAACAAAATCAATTTTCAGTGTTTGGAAAATTTCAAGTTAAGAAGTTATAGATTTGGATTTCTGGTATACGGGTGTTGATTAGGGTATCAAGATGAAGAAATAATAGACTTAGATTCGTGGTGGTTCTCCTGAAATCAGAGGGAGTCTAGGGTTTTCTCGGTTAGGAAAAATGGAGTTGAAGTGTTGAACGAGAGAGAGAGAAAGTGAGAGAGGGGTATTTTTCGGGTTTCATTTATTTTGTCTAGAAATAAATCTGAAAAAGAAAATATGAAGAAAAAAATTAATAAATAAACTAACTACTAAAAACACATGAAACTATCGTATATTACATAAAAACCTTAATGTTCAACGTATTTATAAATTTCAAACACGTTGCTCCACTAATTTTATTTAATAAACCAAAACTACCTATTTTGCCCAACGTATTTAAACACATGAAACTATCGTATATTTCATAAAAACCTTAATGTTCAACGTATTTATAAATTTCAAACACGTTGCTCCACTAATTTTATTTAATAAACCAAAACTACCTATTTTGCCCAACGTATTTACTGGTGTCCAACGGATATAGACGTTTCAAAGGGTGAAACGTCTATATCCGTTGCACAACCCCGAAATTGAGGCGTAGCAAAATAAATGATATGGTGTAGTGATAGTCTCTGCACCCTGGGTTCCTACACTGGCATAGGAGTCAGTAACCCGGGTCGACTACAAGTCTACAACTGATTCATCCCCCATCTGGAACGGGAGGTAAGATTCTAAACACCCGTGAATCCCCTGTCAGCGTGTTACTGTCTTCCTTCATATGCTTATATGTTGAGGACTGAATATGGATATTTATTTTTCTAGTAAAGGGCAAGGCCAGTCCATACAAGATAAGGGACCGGATTTCATCACCGTTCTCTTCTTGCCAGCCTTAGGAACATGTAACCTACGTGAACCTAAGCCTTAAAATTTTAACTAGAACGAGACCAACAAGGTAACGAGCTTATAGGAAAGTCGTTCAAAAGGATCATATTGGGTACTTGTTAGCCTAGTTCAAAGTTCAGGAAGATTATTGGAAGTCGATTAGAGTCGCCTTGTAACCCAGGGAAGCGTTTCCAAAGAGGTGGGGGTATCAAAGCTCCTCTGAGCTTCTCCTGCTTCTCTTCGACTTACTTATTCTGATCGTCTTACGAGGTTTGCTAAAATTGTACCTAGTTGCCTCTTGGAAGAGTAGAGGATAGTCTAGAAACAATCAAAGTAGAGCCATCATGCTTTTTGTTTGCTAAAAATCAGTAGGTTTGATTTGGTTGAGTCATATTTGTTTTGTGATTGCTTAGAAATACCCTTCCAATTTTGGAAATTTCTTTTATATGTCTGAACGTAAAAGAGACGCTCTAGGTCGACTTATTAAAAAGAAACCTAGTATTTCTAAGAATCTCGATTACCTTAATTTAGAAAGTCTGATTTTTGGAGAATCCAATTTTGAACGTCCGTCTGTTACTAAGGAGAGAACCCTTAAAAATACGATAGTGCCAGAAATGACAACTTTGAAATCTTTGTTGAATCCGACTAGGACTACTCGTCCCTCGTATATCAGGTTAGCTGACACAGAAGCAAATTATGAACTTAAACCTGGGACCATACAGATGCTCCCAATATTTTTAGGGAAAGAAAATGAAAACTCTTATTTCCATGTTAGGGATTTTGAGGAAATTTGTAGTACCCTAAAAATTAGAGGCCTTGATGTGATGCTTTGAAACTTAGGTTATTCCCATTTTCCCTGAAAGATAAGGCCAAGTCGTGGCTATATAATTTGACTTCCGAGTCAATCAAAACATATGAACAACTTACATCTACCTTTTTCAACAAGTTTTTCCCTAGGCACAAAACATCTTCTATTAGGACGCAAATCTGCACGTTTTCTCAACAAGAGGGTGAATCTTTGTATAAGTATTTGGAAAGGTTCAATAATTTGTTAACATAATGTCCTCATCATGGTTTAGAAAAGGTTAGGTTAGTTCAGATCCTTTATGAAAGTTTAGATTATTCCACAACAACCATGGTAGAATCTCTGTGTACAGGTGGGTTTGAAAACAAAATAGTTGATGCGTCGATGACATTTTTTAATGACATCGCCGAAAAGACCCGACAATGGGAAAATAGTTAGGAACCCCATAAAACAATTCTTCTAGGAAGAGGAAATATTAATAGGGTAGAAGGAGGCTTTGAATCAGATACCAAAATTGATGTTATTGCAAAAAGGATGGAAGCTTTAGAATTGGGTCATACTAGTGGTAGAGTGGAGCCTTTTTGGGAAGGCCAGAATATTGAAGAGTAAGTCAATGCTCTTTATAATAACACTAGATTCGATAACCGTCAAAAGTTATACCCATATTGAGAAACCTATAATCCTGGTTGGAGAAACCATCTGAACCTTTCATGGTCTAAGGGCTAGAGTCAAGGTCAATTTAGTAATTTTAATGCTCCCCCATATTCTGGTTATACTAAGAATTCTTCAGGTTCAGAGAATAAAATAACTATCTTATAGGAATCTATTTAGATGTTAGCAATAACTCAGGAAATGAGCCATGTTAGTTTTCAACAGGAAACCAATCATAACTTTCAAATTAATGCTCAAACCCTTGCTAAGTGAAAACTTCGAGTAGGTCAAATAGCTAAGACTTCAAGTGAGAGAGATAATGGTAGGTTTCATAGTCAAACACAACCTAACTCTAGAGGAGTTCATAAAGTAGGTGCGAAACCATCACATCAACTGAATGCTATTAGAACCCTTAGGAGTGGTAGAGTTTTATACAATAAGGTAACCTCGCCCGATATTGAGCATACTGTAGTTCACCCCTCAGGAGCATCCATAGCTGAGGAGACTGATAAAAATCTCTGATGATGCCAATTCGGTTCCTGAGAGGCCCTATTTTATGCCTAGAGCCCCATTTCCACAGCTATTAGTACCAACAAAGAATGATTCCAACTTTAATGACATGATGGAGTTTTTTTAATAAAGTTACCATAAACCTTCCGTTATTAGAAGCAATTAGGCAACTGCCGGCTTATGTCAAGTTCCTCAAGGATATGTGTACGTGAAAGCGCAAGCTCAGTGTCCATAAGAAATCCTTTTTAGCTAGTCATGTAAGTTCAATCATTCAGAGCACCACAACTCCTGAGTATAAAGACCCAGGTGCCCCTACCATTGCTTGCACGATAGGAAAACACAGGGTCGAGAAAGCTTTACTTGACTTAGGAGCTAGTGTGAACGTACTTTCGTACCATGTATACTTACAGCTGAGACTTGGTGAATCGAAATCTATCAAGGTAACACTGCAGTTAAGTGATAGGTCTATTAAAATTCCTCGTGGTGTGATAGAGGATGTTTGTAACGTCGCTAAAAAAAATTTCTTCGACTTTGAGCCGAGTCTAACTTCTTTAGTTAGAATTTTGTAGTGCGCGCGTGATCCAAATACCGTGTGCGTATTGTAGTAGAGAGTGCCCTGAGCTAAGTTTGGGTGTTCTTGGATAAATGGTTGTCCCCTTAGTGAAATTAATGTGCCTTATTAGTAGGTGTTGTAGAAAGCTTTAGAAAATAATTGGGCATGCTTGACACGTGAGGGGCATGAGCAGCTAGAGGGGCAGTCTTGTCTTTTCATTTGTCATTAACTGAAATTATAAAGAAAATCGTCTCCATTTTTCATTTTTAGTTCAACTGGCAGTTTTGTTCCTTCTTCTACTGTTATGAATATTCACTCAAAACAATTTCAATCAAGAAAGAAATTGGAGCTTTTAAATCAAAATTCAATGCTAAACCCACTCTCCATTCCGGCTGGATTTATCTTCTAAGCAAAGGTAGGGACTTCTTACTCTCTCAAATCTTCTGTTTATGCCTATTGATTTTGATGTCCTGTATCTATACAAGGGGGGGGGGGGTGTTTCTTACTTTCATTTCTCTTAAGTTCTGTTTCAGTTGATTTTCTTTTACTGTTCAAGATTCTGAAACTTGCATACTTTTTCATGTTACCAAGGATTTATATGAATCAACAAAAGAGCTAATGAAAGGTTTATTAACAATTTTGATCCAAATCAGTAAACGAGCTTTTAAGACGTTTGTCAGCCAAATGAAAATTTCAAATTTCATCCATAAAACTTCATGCAATTACTCATGACCACCAATTTTTGCTTAATAAGATATTGGGTTTGAAATTGTATATTTTCCTTCCGTTTTAGTGTAGTGTTGAATGTTTTCAAACAATTGTGTGGAGATCAAAAATGATTTGCATTCATCCAGATTCTATTTTCCATCTTTATCTAAGTTTCTGTATTGAATTTCGAAACTCACCTATTACTTATTTGCGAAAATGTCGGTGAGGTATGTGTTTGAAAACATCACTTATAACCAGAAAGAAATGATTTGAACTCTTGCGCATCTTTTCTTTACTTTATTCCCATCTTTTCCATTTTTCTTTACTCATGCTATCAAATATTTTAGCCTTTTAGTTGTGTTACCTTTGCGACACCCGTTTGAATTCCTTCCACTTATATTAGTAACCCCTTTTGAAATGTCTACAGCCACAAATTTGAAATCATTTAATTTACTTTTCTTCAATATTTCAAGTGATCACTTAATTCTTATCAAATGACATTTTATTGATACTCATGACAGTTTTCACTTGTCTACAGCCACTTGAATGATTGGGTTCCACTGTGAAATGTATACTTTAAGTTTGGAAAAGATTGTGGATGTTCCCTTAAATTCATTTCTCGTTCATTTGATATATGTGGATGTTTTCCTTCTGACGAATGATATGATAGGGAACTAGAATACTCTACTCTAGGATATGTCAGGCCTTAATTGGTCCCCCACTTACGAGTGGCAACCCGGAAGACCGTTAGATGTAACGGTGGCTGGTATCCAGAACTACCCTGACATCGGCGCTGGCCAAGGGAATAGTAGAGTAACTCGATTTATGGAACTTTGTTTCATTATGAAATTTCAATTGCATAATGCTTTTCGTTTTATACATTATTTTAGCTGCTACTCTTGTCCACTTCTTTATATTTCGTGCAAGCACTACATTTTTGTCGTTATAACCCCTACTGAGTTGTGGCTCACCCCTTTTAGTTTTGTTTTCCACAGAGTACGAGAGGAGATTGAGGCAGTAAGCTGGGCAGAGCTTACGGCAGGCTTTTAGTGCGCCAAAGTTAGTATTTTTGGTGTATATAATGTGTATATCACGGGGATATCTGGGGTAGTTTTATGTTGCTTATAACCCATGCTTTTGATATATTTTGTTGTACATAAAAATGTGGGGATCGTCTTGCGTGATAGTTTTATATCGGTGTTAACTAAATATGCATTTAGTCGTGTTTCGTATGTATGTACAACTGTACTAGATGGTCTATGTTGTATCTACTACTTTCTACAAATTTGTATACTGTGTGTTTCTAAGTTTATGTTCATTACCCTTATATAGGTATCTGTGTACTCAATCTTGTTTTAGTGTAGGGACTTGGAAAATGTTTAACTCCATGGTCTTGGGTGCAACAGTGAGTTGAATAGATTATTTGACATTTCAAAAACACGTTATGTTTGTTAAAATCACTGGCATCCGTATGAAGTTTTATTAAGGCTTTGTTTCAGTTCTGTTAAGTTCGGTTTGTTTCTTAAGTTTCATTTCTTACTTTCATTTCTCTTAAGTTCTGTTTCAGTTGATTTTCTTTTACTGTTCAAGATTCTGAAACTTGCATACTTTTTCATGTTACCAAGGATTTATATGAATCAACAAAAGAGCTAATGAAAGGTTTATTAACAATTTTGATCCAAATCAGTAAACGAGCTTTTAAGACGTTTGTCAGCCAAATGAAAATTTCAAATTTCATCCATAAAACTTCATGCAATTACTCATGATGACCACCAATTTTTGCTTAATAAGATATTGGGTTTGAAATTGTATATTTTCCTTCCGTTTTAGTGCAGTGTTGAATGTTTTCAAACAATTGTGTGGAGATCAAAAATGATTTGCATTCATCCAGATTCTATTTTCCATCTTTATCTAAGTTTCTGTATTGAATTTCGAAACTCACCTATTACCTATTTGCGAAAATGTCGGTGAGGTATGTGTTTGAAAACACCACTTATAACCAGAAAAAAATGATTTGAACTCTTGCGCATCTTTTCTTTACTTTATTCCCATCTTTTCCATTTTTCTTTACTCATGCTATCAAATATTTTAGCCTTTTAGTTGTGTTACCTTTGCGACACCCGTTTGAATTCCTTCCACTTATATTAGTAACCCCTTTTGAAATGTCTACAGCCACAAATTTGAAATCATTTAATTTACTTTTCTTCAATATTTCAAGTGATCACTTAATTCTTATCAAATGACATTTTATTGATACTCATGACAGTTTTCACTTGTCTACAGCCACTTGAATGATTGGTTTCCACTGTGAAATGTATACTTTAAGTTTGGAAAAGATTGTGGATGTTCCCTTAAATTCATTTCTCGTTCATTTGATATATGTGAATGTTTTCTTTCTGACAAATGATATGATAGGGAACTAGAATACTCTACTCTAGGATATGTCAGGCCTTAATTGGCCCCCCACTTACGAGTGGCAACCCGGAAGACCATTAGCTGTAACGGTGGCTGGTATCCATAACTACCCTGACATCGGCGCTGGCCAAGGGAATAGTAGAGTAACTCGATTTATGGAACTTTGTTTCATTATGAAATTTCAATTGCATAATGCTTTTCGTTTTATACATTATTTTAGCTGCTACTCTTGTCCACTTCTTTATATTTCGTGCAAGCACTACATTTTTGTCGTTATAACCCCTACTGAGTTGTGGCTCACCCATTTTAGTTTTGTTTTCCACAGAGTACGAGAGGAGCTTGAGGCAGTAAGCTGGGCAGAGCTTACGGCAGGCTTTTAGTGCGCCAAAGTTAGTATTTTTGGTGTATATAATGTGTATATCACGGGGATATCTGGGGTAGTTTTATGTTGCTTATAACCCATGCTTTTGATATATTTTGTTGTACATAAAAATGTGGGGATCGTCTTGCGTGATAGTTTTATATCGGTGTTAACTAAATATGCATTTAGTCGTGTTTCGTATGTATGTACAACTGTACTAGATGGTCTCTGTTGTATCTACTACTTTCTACAAATTTGTATACTGTGTGTTTCTAAGTTTATGTTCATTACCCTTATATAGGTATTCTGTGTACTCAATCTTGTTTTAGTGTAGGGACTTGGAAAATGTTTAACGCCATGGTCTTGGGTGCAACAGTGAGTTGAATAGATTATTTGACATTTCAAAAACACGTTATGTTTGTTAAAATCACCGGCATCCGTATGAAGTTTTATTAAGGCTTTGTTTTGACTTCTTTAAATTCCTTTGGTGGTCTTTGCACATATATATATATATATTGTTGGAATGAGTCATGAATGAGTCATGCATATGTCATCCACTATTCCTATTCCACTAGGTTAGTGCTCCACTAGATTAAGTGCTACACTCAATTAGTGTATATAATTTAATTGTTTGATGAGTATTAATACCTCCCATTTTGGAGAAGAATAACATCAATTTCATCCATCTCTTTCTCTATTTCTTCATGGTATCAGAGCAAAGGAGATAGAGAAGAGAAAACCTTCCTAG
Organism: Papaver bracteatum; assembly: GCA_023529315.1. Lineage (NCBI taxonomy): Eukaryota > Viridiplantae > Streptophyta > Magnoliopsida > Ranunculales > Papaveraceae > Papaver > Papaver bracteatum. The sequence goes on along the minus strand of JAJJWX010000043.1, from coordinate 1,458,812 downwards.
TTCCTTCTTAAGCTTGATCTACTGTTGCTTCGATCTGTGATTAAAGATCTTGAAGTTAGATCCTAAAGTTGTTTCAAAGAAGCTGAAGTTGTTCCAAATAAGGGCTGCAAACTGCTGTTCTTGAAGAACCTGTGGCTATTTGTAAGTTGTTTTTCCTGAAATTTGTCTTTGTTTGTTGAGTTAAAAGTAGTTCTATGGCTAGTACTTCTGAGAATAGTAGTTTATCTCATTCTAGGAGTTCAGCTCAACTAGACTTTTCTCATAGCAGTGTTACTTCATCCGCTTGTGATTGTTGTAACGATAATGGTAATAGAAGAGTGGGTAATCCGTTTGGGGGAAGAAGAGAAGTTTACAATGGTAGTTCAAGATCGTATCACACAACTGGTGAAGAGGAGTTTCAGCCTTCATCATCATCACTACCTAGTGTTTCCTCTCACCCATCTCAAGTTCAGCTGGAACAGTTTATAAAGGACTATGCTAGAATGCAATCATCCAAGGAAAATTGGAGTGGGTCTACTTCAGCGACTCAATCAGGTAACATTGGTAGTGTTGTTAACTCCAGGTGTGATAAATCTAAGGGTTCTTGGGTTATTGACAGTGGAACAACTGATCACATGACTACCGAGTCCAACTGCTTCTCCACCTATAATCCTAATCCTAGTAAACCATGTATTCAAACGGTTGATGGATCTCCAATTAGTGTCTCTGGTGAAGGACGTGTTCTGATAACTAGTTCCATGTCTCTTTCTACGGCGTTACATGTTCCGAATCTTTCTTCCAACCTTCTCTCAATCAGTCAGATAACCAAAGCTTTGAAATGCAAGGTAACCTTTTATGAGACTCATTGTGTTTTTCAGCATATTCTCACTGGAGAAACACTTGGCTTAGGAAAAGAGAGAGGGGGTCTATACTACTTGGAATCACAGGAGACGAAACAAGGTGACAGTTTAAGAGCTTATAATTCAACAAGTATGTCGGGTCTTGAAGAACAAGTTTGGCTATGGCATAAACGATTAGGCCATCCTTCCTTCGGGTATTTAAAAAGGTTATTCCATAAGTCGTTTTCAGAACTTGATATATCCAAATTTCATTGTGAAGTTTGTGAGTTAGCTAAACATCATCGTGTTCCTTATCCGTTAAGCATGAATAGAAGTTCTTCTCCCTTTGCTATCGTACATAGTGATGTTTGGGGTCCTTCACGTGTCACTACTAATTCTGGTTTTCGTTGGTTCGTTACCTTCATTGATGATTATTCTCGGGTCTCTTGGGTTCACTTATTGAAAGATAAGAGCGATGTTCATACCGTCTCTAAAAGCTTTCATAAGTTTGTTCTAACCCAGTTTGACAGAAAAATTCAGGTGTTAAGATCTGATAGAGGTGGCGAGTATCTAAATCAAGGTATCTCCTCTTACTTCTTGGAACATGGCATTGTCCACCAAACTTCGTGTACTGATACCCCACAGCAAAATGGAGTTGTTGAGCGGAAAAATCGTCACCTATTAGAAGTCACTAGGTGCTTGTTGTTCCAAATGAATGTGCCAAAAATATTTTGGGGTGATGCTGTCATGACCGCAACACGACTGATTAACAAAATGCCTTCTCGGGTTCTGAATTTTCAAACACCATGTGATGTCCTTTCTTCAATCACTTCACGACAACCACATAATTTTGCTCCCATAAAAGTTTTTGGGTGTGTGTGCTATATGCATGTCCATAAACAAGATAGGAGTAAATTGGATCCAAGAGCCCTCAAATGTGTCTTGTTGGGTTATTCAGCTACACAAAAAGGCTACAAGTGTTGTCACCCTCCCACGGGAAAAATATATGTATCCATGGATGTAACCTTTTGTAAAGATCAAGCCTACTTCTCAGAGTATTCAGCGACTTCTCTTCAGGGGGAGCATATAACATACTGTGAAGATCAGCCTTGGTTTGATCTTCCTAGTTCAGTACCTAAGGTTGTTATTCCTCAACCACCTCAACCCAAGGTTTCTTTGCCACCAGTTCAGGTTTACAAACGAAGAGACAAGGCTCCTCAGGTGGCGGAATCAGAATCTCCTACAGTTCCTGCTGAGACTGAGGCTCCTCAGGTGGCGGAATCAGAATCTCCTACAGTTCCTGCTGAGACTGATTTTAGAGTTAATGAAGATGATGTCTCAACTGATGAGTCAACAAATGTCAGAGATGTCGACGCAGCTGATGAGCCCACAAATGTCAGAGATGTCGACACAGCCGATGATCCCATAAATGTTGAGGAAGGTAGATATCCTAGTCGTATACGTAATCCTCCAACTAGATATGGTTTTTCTACTGACCACCCTATTTCCAATTTTGTGTCTTCTCATCGGCTATCACCTACTTATGTTGCTTTTGCAAACAACTTATCATCCGTGAGCATACCTACAAGGATCGAAGATGCTCTTGCTGATCCGAAGTGGAAGGCAACTACATTTGAAAAAATGGAAGCTCTAGACAAGAATGGCACATGGGATGTAGTCAAGCTGCCAAAAGGGAAGAAGAAAGTTGGTTGTAAATGGGTATTTACTGTGAAATTCAAGTCTGATGGAACAGTTGAAAGACACAAGGCAAGATTGGTAGCTAAAGGTTATACTCAAACTTATGGAATTGACTATCAAGAAACCTTTGCTCCTATTGCTAAGATGAACACTATCCGTGTCTTGTTATCTTTGGCAGCAAACAAGGATTGGCCACTACATCAGTTCGATGTGAATAACGCCTTTCTTAATGGTGAGTTGGAAGAAGAAGTATACATGGACATCCCTCCTGGATTTCAAACAGCCACTAATAAAGGGAAAGTATGCAAATTGAAAAAATCCTTATATGGTTTGAAGCAGTCTCCAAGAGCATGGTTTGGACGATTCACCCAAAGTATGCGGAGATATGGATTTTGGCAAAGTCATGCAGATCATACCTTATTCCTCAAACGTTCAAGGAACGGAAAACTGACCATGCTTATTGTCTATGTTGATGACATTATAATGACAGGTGATGATGCGGAAGAAATGGGGAAGGTAAAATATTACTTGGCCAAGGAATTTGAGATAAAGGACCTAGGAGAATTGTGCTACTTCATAGGAATTGAAGTGGCAAGATCAAAAAGGGGCATTTACATCTCTCAAAGGAAATATGTCCTAGATCTTCTAGCTGAGACAGGAATGTTGGGATGCAAGCCGATTGACACACCAATTGAACCGAATCAGAAACTGGGAGAAGATATTGATGGTATTCCAGTGGACAAAGAAAGATATCAAAGGTTAGTAGGAAGATTGATTTATCTCTCTCACACTCGTCCTGATATTGCATATTCAGTAAGTGTAGTAAGTCAGTTCATGCATGCTCCAAGGGAGGCACATATGGATGCAGTGTACCGAATACTTCGCTACCTAAAGTCGGCACCAGCAAAAGGCCTTTTATTCTCTCAGAATAACCACACAGAGGTTGAAGCATACACAGATGCAGATTGGGCAGGCTCCGTAATTGATCGTAGGTCCACCTCTGGATATTGTTCATTTGTGGGAGGAAACCTAGTAACTTGGCGCAGCAAGAAACAATCAGTTGTAGCTAGATCCATTGCAGAAGCAGAGTTTAGGGCTATGGCTCATGGAATATGTGAGTTATTATGGTTAAGAATACTATTGGCAGAAATCGGTTTCAAGCCTAAAGGTCCGATGAAGTTGCATTGCGATAACAAGGCTGCCATCAGCATTGCTCACAATACAGTCCAACATGACAGAACAAAGCATGTGGAAGTGGACAGACATTTCATCAAAGATAAATTAGATGAAGGGGTCATCATCACTCCTTTTGTAAGAACAGGAGACCAGATTGCAGATATGCTGACTAAAGGAGTTCCTAGTCGACCATTCAACTCTTTCCTCGACAAGCTAGGAATGCATGATATCTACGCACCTGCTTGAGGGGGAGTGTTGGAATGAGTCATGAATGAGTCATGCATATGTCATCCACTATTCCTATTCCACTAGGTTAGTGCTCCACTAGATTAAGTGCTACACTCAATTAGTGTATATAATTTAATTGTTTGATGACTATTAATACCTCCCATTTTGGAGAAGAATAACATCAATTTCATCCATCTCTTTCTCTATTTCTTCATATATATACTTGTTTCATTCTTCTGCAAATTCAGTATTTGTCTTACGTTTTCTTCTGTCGTATTTTGGTATATGTATGCAACTGTTATAGACTAGTGCGAGGTCTGGTTTTGGTGGGTGTATTAGTCTGCATACAGAACCTTAGCATACTAGCAGGTTTTATTTTATATATATCGTGTGCAAGATTTTATCTCGGTGTATATGCCAGTCTTCTCTTATATACAACATCATTTTAGATTTTTATATGTGTAACATTGAACTTTCAAATGATAACCACAAGACTAGCTTGGATGGCAACTGTGTGCTCCTCTTTGTTTGTTTTCTTTGAAATGTTATTTACAACTAACTGCTCTTTTCCCTCATTGGTTTAGTATATTTGAACTAGCAAAATTGACAAATCTAAAGACCACCCCTTCTTAAGTATTTTGAATCCGTTCTATGTGATTATGTTGTGTGCTCTCCTTTCTCATAAAAATTCCTATTTGTAAATGCATCAACATATTTTTACTTACTTCTATCGTTACTCTTTAATCCATTTACATCTTTTTAGACTGAAATATTATTTGGGCCTAAACTGGAACCATACTCTTCACTTGAACGTACCTGACCATGATAGAAAGGCTTTGATATTCCTTACCCATTTTGAAACTTAAGTCTACAGTTCTCTCTGTACTTGAAATTCTTATGTATAATTTATAGCATTTCGGTCATATTGGCGCTATACCAAGATGCATGGAATTCCGATTTTAACTGAAATTACATTGTATGTGACAAGTGATTTCTTTTATTTTTTGTTTCTAGTCTACCATTGGGTTTAGAACCTTTGTTGTTTAAATTCTGAAGTGGGCTTATGTTATGTTTTTATTGCTCTCATTTTCATCTCCGAGTGACGTGACCGGGGTTTAGCCTTGCTAGACGGGTTGAAATCCAACCCGTTAGAAGGAAAATCACTGGTCCATTATAGTTGGCATCAGAGCTCATGTTCCGATTTACCGGGTCTGTGTTGGTTTTCTTGTTTAAATAAGTCATTGATTTTGTCATTTTCTTGGGGTATTGGGGGAAAGCCAGAAACCGTGATATACATATTACTGCGCTTGTTAGTAATGAACATTACTAACATCTTCTAACTCTTGTAAATGTCTTTGCATTGTGAAGATGCCTCTGAGGGTCCTAAAGCTTAAAGGTGTCGCTTCAGCGAGAAATGGTAAAGCCAAAAATCTTGCTGTTGCAAAAATGATGAAAGCAAGTTGTGAGCAATTTTCAGAATGCGTACAAACCATGGTTGGTGTTATTGGGAACCAGAACCAGGCGCGACCCAATAATGTTATAGACTTAGAAGAATTCAGGAAAGTAGTTGGTGAGAGATCGTTCCATGGCACTGAAGAACCCGTAGAAGCTGAAAAGTGGTTAAAGGGTATAAAAAAGGAGTTTGACGCACATTTAGTGGCTGAGGAAGATAGAGTACGCTTTGCTACATATATGTTTCAGGGTAATGCAGACGATTGGTGGGAATCCGAAAAGCTAATGGGAGACGAAACAAGTATGTCATGGGCGCAGTTCGAAAAGTTGTTTCTTGACAAGTATTTCCCGCCTACAATCAGATCCCTGAAGTGTGCTGAGTTTGCTACTTTGAAACAAGGGACCATGACGGATACTCAGTTAGACAAAAATTTTAATGAACTCCAACGTTACGGAAAACATCTTGTCGAGACCCCGGAATTGAAGGCTCGCAAACTAGAAGATGCATTGAAGCCAGGAATCCGTGCCCAAGTGGTTCCTCTACAACACCCAACTTATAAGAAAGTTATGGGAGCCGCTTTAGCCATCGAAGCTAACTGGATCAAAGCACAAAAGGAAAGGGAAGAAAGTGAGCCGAATAAGAATAATAATAACAACGATTCGTCCCCTCAACGGAAATGTCCACGTATTGATCCTTCTCGTTCTGGGCATACAAGCAACAAAAACAAAGGAAAGGGTTGCTTTCGATGTGGAGATGATCATCTTGTCAAAGATTGTCCCGTTCCACCACCACCGATGCCACAAAACACGAATCAACCTCAACAGTCGACCGCACATAAGACGAATTCTTATGCGAGACAGCCTTACCAACCACGTACCCATGCGCTACCCTTCCAACCAAGACAACCAAACGTTCAAGGAAAGCTAAACCATGTGACCGAGGTTAAGGGCGAAGCAGAAAATGCCATTATTGAGGGTAACTTCCTAAATTATTGTTCTCGCATTAAGTCCTTATTCGATGCCAGTCTTACTCGTTCATTCACAGGGTCACATCACTTAACTTAGTCGCATTCATAGATTTGAACTTGATTCATTCAATTTTCTATTATTCTCAGATCTTGTTGCATCTCTGATTTAACTTCCTGGTGAATTAATTGAATCGATGAAGACCTTGTTCATGACAGTTTTAAAAATGTATTTTTTGGTGTACTAGAAAGAAAAATCTTATTCACATTATACATCCTCATTCAAAACTAGCTTTGGTTTTACGTCTTCTGTTTTGTAATGAAAATAGAATACTCGCATCATTCTTTACTGAATTTTGAAGTACTATTTAAAGGTTTGAACATTTCCTTTTGTCCCACGTAATCTATAACTTTCAAATTATTGCTACTGTTTTAGAAAATTAAATTTTCTGTAAAGTTCGCCAACCTATTTTGCGTGTTGTTTGTTTTTGACGCTGTTGTACTATCAACCATGTTCTGTTTATGTTTTCTATCTATATAGGGTATGAGCATTTCATACTTCCTTGATTCGTAATTAATTGGTGAATGATTGCTTTTAAACTTCCTTGATACCTATCAAATTATTGTATAGGTGTTAAACTAGATACAAGTACTAATTTCCAACCTCAATAAGTGGTTGATTGACACTCTTAGGCTTGATTTTGAATTTGGGGACCAAATTCTTTTTTTAGTGGGTAATGATGTAACGTCGCTAAAAAAATATTCTTCGGCTTTAAGACGAGTCTAACTTCTTTAGTTAAAATTTTGTAGTGCGCGCGTGATCCAAATATCGTGTGCATATTGTAGTAGAGAGTACCCTGAGCTAAGTTTGGGTGTTCTTGGATAGATGGTTGTCCCCTTAGTGAAATTAATGTGCCTTATTAGTAGGTGTTGTAGAAAGCTCTAGAAAATAATTGGGCATGCTTGACACGTGAGGGACATGAGCAGCTAGAGGGGCAGTCTTGTCTTTTCATTTGTCATTAACTGAAATTATAAAGAAAATCGTCTCCATTTTCATTTTTAGTTCAACTGGCAGTTTTCTTCCTTCTTCTACTGTTATGAATATTCACTCAAAACAATCTCAATCAAGAAAGAAATTGGAGCTTTTAAATCAAAATTCAATGCTAAACCCACTCTCCATTCCGGCTGGATTTATCTTCTAAGCAAAGGTAGGGACTTCATACTCTCTCAAATCTTCCGTTTATGCCTATTGATTTTGATTTACTGTTCAAGATTCTGAAACTTGCATACTTTTTCATGTTACCAAGGATTTATATGAATCAACAAAAGATCTAATGGAAGGTTTATTAACAATTTTGATCCAAATCAGTAAACGAGCTTTTAAGACGTTTGTCAGCCAAATGAAAATTTCATCCATAAAACTTCATGCAATTACTCATGACCACCAATTTTTGCTTAATAAGATATTGGGTTTGAAATTGTATATTTTCCTTCCGTTTTAGTGCAGTGTTGAATGTTTTCAAACAATTGTGTGGAGATCAAAAATGATTTGCATTCATCCAGATTCTATTTTCCATCTTTATCTAAGTTTCTGTATTGAATTTCGAAACTCACCTATTACCTATTTGCGAAAATGTCGGTGAGGTATGTGTTTGAAAACATCACTTATAACCAGAAAGAAATGATTTGAACTCTTGCGCATCTTTTCTTTACTTTATTCCCATCTTTTCCATTTTTCTTTACTCATGCTATCAAATATTTTAGCCTTTTAGTTGTGTTACCTTTGCGACACCCGTTTGAATTCCTTCCACTTATATTAGTAACCCCTTTTGAAATGTCTACAGCCACAAATTTGAAATCATTTAATTTACTTTTCTTCAATATTTCAAGTGATCACTTAATTCTTATCAAATGACATTTTATTGATACTCATGACAGTTTTCACTTGTCTACAGCCACTTGAATGATTGGTTTCCACTGTGAAATGTATACTTTAAGTTTGGAAAAGATTGTGGATGTTCCCTTAAATTCATTTCTCGTTCATTTGATATATGTGGATGTTTTCCTTCTGACGAATGATATGATAGGGAACTAGAATACTCTACTCTAGGATATGTCAGGCCTTAATTGGTCCCCCACTTACGAGTGGCAACCCGGAAGACCGTTAGATGTAACGGTGGCTGGTATCCAGAACTACCCTGACATCGGCGCTGGCCAAGGGAATAGTAGAGTAACTCGATTTATGGAACTTTGTTTCATTATGAAATTTCAATTGCATAATGCTTTTCGTTTTATACATTATTTTAGCTGCTACTCTTGTCCACTTCTTTATATTTCGTGCAAGCACTACATTTTTGTCGTTATAACCCCTACTGAGTTGTGGCTCACCCCTTTTAGTTTTGTTTTCCACAGAGTACGAGAGGAGCTTGAGGCAGTAAGCTGGGCAGAGCTTACGGCAGGCTTTTAGTGCGCCAAAGTTAGTATTTTTGGTGTATATAATGTGTATATCACGGGGATATCTGGGGTAGTTTTATGTTGCTTATAACCCATGCTTTTGATATATTTTGTTGTACATAAAAATGTGGGGATCGTCTTGCGTGATAGTTTTATACCGGTGTTAACTAAATATGCATTTAGTCGTGTTTCGTATGTATGTACAACTGTACTAGATGGTCTCTGTTGTATCTAATACTTTCTACAAAATTTTATACTGTGTGTTTCTAAGTTTATGTTCATTACCCTTATATAGGTATTCTGTGTACTCAATCTTGTTTTAGTGTAGGGACTTAGAAAATGTTTAACGCCATGGTCTTGGGTGCAACAGTGAGTTGAATAGATTATTTGACATTTCAAAAACACGTTATGTTTGTTAAAATCACTGGCATCCGTATGAAGTTTTATTAAGGCTTTGTTTTGACTTCTTTAAATTCCTTTGGTGGTCTTTGCACACACATATATATACTTGTTTCATTCTTCTGCAAATTCAGTATCTGTCTTACGTTTTCTTCTGTCGTATTTTGGTATATGCATGCAACCGTTATAGACTAGTGCGAGGTCTGGTTTTGGTGGGTGTATTAGTCTGCATACATAACCTTAGCATACTAGCAGGTTTTATTTTATATATATCGTGTGCAAGATTTGATCTCGGTGTATATGCCAGTCTTCTCCTATATACAACATCATTTTAGATTTTTATGTGTAACATTGAACTTTCAAATGATAACCACAAGACTAGCTTGGATGGCAACTGTGTGCTCCTCTTTGTTTGTTTTCTTTGAAATGTTATTTACAACTAACTGCTCTTTTCCCTCATTGGTTTAGTATATTTGAACTAGCAAAATTGACAAATCTAAAGACCACCCCTTCTTAAGTATTTTGAATCCATTCTATGTGATTATGTTGTGTGCTCTCCTTTCTCATAAAAATTCCTATTTGTAAATACATCAACATATTTTTACTTACTTCTATCGTTACTCTTTAATCCATTTACATATTTTTAGACTGAAATATTCTTTGGGCCTAAACTGGAACCATACTCTTCACTTAAACGTACCTGACCATGATAGAAAGGCTTTGATATTCATTGCCCATTTTGAAACTTAAGTCTACAGTTCTCTCTGTACTTGAAATTCTTATGTATAATTTATAGCATTTCGGTTATACTGGCGCTATACCAAGATGCATGGAATTCCGGTTTTAACTGAAATTACACTGTATGTGACAAGTGATTTCTTTTATTTCTTGTTTCTAGTCTACCATTGGGTTTGGAACCTTTGTTGTTTAAATTCTGAAGTGGGCTTATGTTATGTTTTTATTGCTCTCATTTTCATCTCCGAGTGACGTGACCGGGGTTTAGCCTTGCTAGACGGGTTGAAATCCAACCCGTTAGAAGGAAAATCACTGGTCCGTTACAATGTTATTATAATTGAGGTCGATTAGTTTATTTATCTTGTGGATTTCGTAGTCCTAGATACAAAACCTGTTCCTGACCTAGAGAATTAAATACCGGCGATTTTAGTTTTCCCATTTTTATCCAAGTATAATGATGTTATCAACTGTAGGACCGGACTTATGAACATATCCTTTGGTAATATGACCACTGAACTAAATGTCTTTAATGTCACTGGACAACCTTTTGATGATTTAGAGGAAGTGAATATGATTAGCACTTTAGTTCGGGATGTGGTTTAGGATAATTCGGACGACACTTTATTTGTTGATTCTTTAGATGAATTTGATGATACAATTCTCTTAGGTCAGAGAGATGACCAAATTTTAGAATTAGAAGAAGCTCTCCAATATTTTAAGGACTTGATAGGTGTGATAAACACCTAATTTTATATCTAGTATTTATGCTTTCTTTGCGAGTTTTCATGTAAATTATGTATCTTATGTGTGAGTTTGAGTTTATTAGGTGCTTTGGAGTCTTATGGAGCAAAAGAAGAAGAAAACACTCATTTAGAGCGAAAAGCGTAGAAAAGATAATTCACAGGCAAGAGATACTTGGAGCGGGCTAGGTTGGGCAGTTTAAGAGATTTAAGCTATCGGTTATTCGAAACCGACAAGCCTAATATTTTCGGATTTCCCTTATCCAGCCTAGGGTGTTTAATAGTGGGTGCAAATAGCCATCCCACATCTAAAACCTAATTGGGATCGACTTTCGATCAACACACATTCAATTCATTTTTGTGTTTGATGAATTTGAGAAAGAACAAAAATGGAGGTGCAGCCATACTGCTGCTTCTGAACCCTGATAACCAGGAAGAGAGTGAATCCGAGATTGTAAGTTAAAGGGGATTGTTCTCGATTTGATTCAGAAAGTGAGTTGAGGGTTTGTGTTGGTATTCCTGAGAGATTGCTATGGAAAAGATGGTATGAAATTGAAGCTCAGAAGGAGGAACTAGTGCATGGGTCTTCGTTCTCGTCTGATGCTGCGAAGGTGGTGTGTAACTGATCCAGAGATATTGATTTTTCGGTGGAATTTGATAATGGTAGATTTGTAGTCTGTTTTGGTGGATGATTAAGGGTTTGCTATTTAAGAAACCGAGATCTCATAGATGAAATTAGGCTCAGGGAGATTGAGAAGAGTCAGTCTGAGATGGGTATTTAATGGAAATGGTTAGGGTTTGTGGTTGTTGTTGATCTCATAAATAAAATGTTGCAGTGAATCAAGAACATGGAGTGTTGGTGTTCTGGGAGGTGGAAGAAAGGGGGATCTGCTGTGTATGGGTTTTGGTTGTAGAACACATAGATGATGGAATTGATAGGTTTGTTATGTTGTGACCATGGATGTTATGGGAGCAATAGGTTTGTGGCTATGGAAGACGATTCTGAGTTCAACAGAAGAAGAAATTCATTATGTTGCAGAGAGTGGTCATTTGTGTGGTGGTCTACTTGAAGATTGGGTTGGTGTCAAAAATGGGAATTGAGCTTGCTGCAATGATATGATTTGAGGGGTTTCTGCTAGTTGATGTTGCTGGTAGAAGGAAGTGAAGACACAGTGGTTTCATGTGTTGGTACTGAGTTGATGAAGGTGATACAGTGGTGATTGAGGTGCTTCTCAGATGGCACAAGAAGAGATGGAATGTCATTGCAGGTGCAGGCTAGTAGTAGTACAGGTGGCTGTGATAATATGAATGGGATAAATCAGTGATAGTGGTCTGTGGTATTGATGTTTTCAAAGATGGATTTGTGGTTAGCCTGGATGGAGGAGATTGGTGGTGTTTTGGATTCCTGGTGAGCTGTGAGAAATTGAGGAGATTATGAATGGGTTCTGGTGTTGTGTAGTTGTGTGACAAGGTTGTGCTGGAGTTATTGGAATTGAGTTAGTTAAGCTCAATGAATGAAGGAAGCGTTGCAGTGAGCATCAGCTGGTATTGAAGGCGATTGCAGGAGTTGGTGCTAGTACTAATTGGTATTGCAGGTGCTATGAGATAAAAAAAAATGTTGCTGCAGTGTATGGAAGCAAATGAAGCTGCAACATTGAGAGTTGGAGGCAGCTGAGTTAGCAGGAGAACTGTGAAGGGGGTGTTGGGTTCCAAGCAGTGGTGGTTGTGGTTATACAGAGTTGAAGTTGTTCAAGGATATGGCTGAGGCAGTGGTGGTTATAATGGTGTGTGCAATGGATGTGGCAGAACTACAGGTTGAGGTTTATATGTTGCTTCCAGAGATGGTGATTTGAGCAAGTGGACTGAATTGAACTGGTTTTTCTTGAGTTCTACATGGTCTGGTGGTAATGGAATGGTTACAGCTTAATGAAGCGCCAACATGGCTGGTTGAGAAGCAGTGATGCATAATCGTGATGCAATAGAATATGTGGCCGTGCAAGATGGCTTGAGCCTATGCAATTCAGCTCAGTCAGGCCAGTTAGACTCTGACTCGGTTTGACTCTTCTTGACTGAGCTCACTATACTGACCGAGTTGACCTGTTTGACCTGTCAGATATTTGCCGGCGCCGGCTTCCGACCAATTTCCGGCGAGCGCTTTTGGGACAGATTTTCTACACGGGTTTCTCTCACTTGTGGGCTTAGTGGATTTTTATCTAATGGACTTTGAAGGCTAAACTTAATTTTGGAACAAGAAGAGCTATAAAAAGGAAGTTTTCTACAACTTTTGGGATATCACAATTTTATTATTCTTTTTCTTGGAGTTTTGGAAAACTATTTTCTAGGGTTTGTTTTCTTTTATGTTTCATCTTCTTTCTTTGATTATTAGGATGATGAACTCCATTAATATGAGTAACTAAATACAATTATTGGTTATGGGATAAAGTTGATTTCTTTAAGCATGTTATTTGATTCTATGAATTAGTTTTGTCTCAATTCTGTCGTTTATGATTCATTGTTTTCGTTATCATATGATTTGAATGCTAGTTTGGTTGAGTCCGGAATCAATTGGATTTGTTTTCATCTCTATAGCTATATTAGGGTTTTCAATACGTAAAAGTTGTTATCTCTGATTTTCAGTAGCATCTTGTGGTTAATACTTGTAGTGATACATCTTTTTAATCGCATATGAATCATAACCTTTGTTAAAACGAATTAGTGCTTTTACATGTTTGTTTGCATTGATTAGTCTTATTTCATAGAACTTATTGCTCTTAGGGAGTTAAACCTAATTGTGCTTTTACACTTTAGGTTGCTTTTTAAGCAGATTTCACAATAGCATCTTTTAATGTTGTTTGTGATAAAATCGGGAAATAAACGGGATACTCTTGCGATCAAGATATCCTAGGACTTTTGATATTTGCGAGATTAAATTACCAATTCTAATCATTGATGAAAATATTTGTTTGTGAATGATACTATCCCGTGACCAATATCTTCTCCTTATTGATTATTCAAATTATTTGCTTTGCTTTATTTAGTTTTATTAGTTTGATAAAAACAAAATCACCCCTTGGTTACCTTGGTTACTTAAGAATCTGAAAATTGCATAACAACAATCGCCTCTCTATGGATACGAACCCTTTCTTATTGAATACTATATTTATATTTTTTGAGTGAGGAAGTGAATTATATTTGACGCATATGACACGCATCAGGACTCTATAGACCCAGAAATTCAGGCAATAGTATTAGGTCTTTCAGAGGGTAATGATGATCCTAAGTTTTGGGGTAGAGAACTAGAATAATCTTTTGAGTATTTTAAAGACTCTAAGGATCCTAAAATTCAATCCATAGTTAAAGGTCTTACGGGGAGTAGTGATTACCCTAAGTTTAGGGGTAATGATTGTCAAGTATCCCCATTAGATGTCCCTAACTTGGGACTCGACCCTAGTGCATCAGAGGTATTACTTGAGTCTATTCAGACTCCACAACCTGATCCTTCTGATACTGTCCAGGAGAAAATCCAGTTATTAGAGACCCGTTGTTTGGATGAATATGTTTGTCAAGACATTCATATGAAGCCCAAGTGGGCGCCCCAGATAGATTCAGTTATCTTGCAAGAAACTTTCGATAAGGTTGTGCTTTGTCTGTTCATTTTTATGATCATATGAAGTTATCTCATATTGGTGGCAATTTTATTTGGTTTTGATGATCCACAATTATTTCGACTATTGATATACGATTTGAAATGTAATTAGCCATTTTGTGGTACTTATGTCTGGATGAAGACTTTAAACTTAACACTTCTTGGGAGGTAACTCATGCTCATGCAACACGGTAATATCTTTCCTTAACTCTCATGCTTCAAGTGGTATCAGTTTCTCCTTGTTTATGCTTTTAATTTCATGTTTAGATCATTACGGACAATGTTAGATTTAAGTTTGGGGGTATGGGAAAAACTTTTTAGTTACCGTTGATGGTGGTTTTTAGCTTAGGGTTAAAATCATAAAACCCTAGTCGGACAGTGACGTCACAGAATTTGAGTAATAATGTCTCCACCGAGTGCATTTATTGAACCCTTTAATATGTATGCGAGAAAATTACCAGGGTACCTTTTTTTAATACTAATTAGGGTTTCGACATGCCAAACCCTAATTCCCACACCACATGTGCCAATGGAAAACCATGCCATCCACATCTACCGCGCCAAGGCATGCCAACCATGCTAGCCGCACCACTATGCCAATGGAAAACTATGCCATCCACATATACCGCGCCAAGTCATGCCAACCATGCTAGCCGCACCACTGTGCCAATGGAAAACCGTGACAGCCACATCTACCGCGCCAAGGCATGCCAACCATGCTATTCGCACCACTGTGCTAATGGAAAACCATGCCAGACACATCTACCGCACCAAGGCATGCCAACCATGCTATCTGCACCACTGTGCCAATGGCAAACAATGTCAGCCACACCTACCGCACCAAGGCATGCCAATCATGCTAGACAAGCCAACCGCACCTTGACTTGGCCCTAAACATGCTAGCCGCACCATGCGCCAACGGCATGCCAAACCCTTGGCCCCACCATGCCAAGCCAACCACACCTTGCCTTGGCCCTAACCATGCTATCCGCACCATGTGCCAACGGCATGCCAAACCCTTGGCCCCACATGTACCAATGGCATTCCAACCACCTTGTCCCGCCATACCGTGTTGGCCTTCCCCATGCGGCTACCAAAACAAAGGTCTGCAACAATCAACGACCATCTTTCCATCTAAGATGCGAATCTTATCCGTCCAAGGTCACCAACCAACGCATGGTAACCTTTGTCCCAACGCCAAAATCCTAGTTTTGGCCACTCCCAAAAACGCACCAAACATGCCACCGTCCCTCTTGAATTCTTCTTGAGTATTACTTTCGGGTTGTTTTAACCTCCCGAACGAGCTTAAAACCTAAATATTCCAGCGTGGGGAGATAGGAAATTCTATTCCGTACAGGATGGAGGGGAAGGCCATCAAAATCCGATTCCGTATGAGAATTCTACATAGATTCTAGTAAAGGGCGCTAATTAGGGTTTCAGCATACTAAACCCTAATCTAGATAAAGCTGCAAGCGCTTCCCTTCCAAGCCGCACACTTCCATTGGCTCCACTCCATGTCAAAGCCATGCCGGCCATGCTTTCATGTCGTTGGCTACCAAACGAAGGCCTGCAATAATCAACGACCATCTTTCCATCTAAGATGCAAATCTTAGCCGTCCAAGGTTGCTAACCAATGCATGGTAACCTTTGGCCCAACACCAAAACCCTAGTTTTGGCCACGCCTAAACTGCGCCAAGGAATGCCAACCATGCCACATGTGCCAATGTCATGCCGTGCCAGCCACCTTGCCGCGCCTAACCCATACCATGCCGGCCTTCCCTTTACAGCTGCCAAAACGAAGGCCTGCAACAATCAACGACCACTTTTCATCTAAGGTGCAGATCTTAGTCATCCAAGGTTACTATCTAATGCATGGCAACCTTTGGCCCTAGTTTGGTCGCGCCTAAACAAAGCCAAAACCCTAACTTTTGGCCACGTCTAAACTAGGCCATATTAAAGCCATATTGATCATGCAATAATCAATGGCTACTTGTCCTCTTAAGATGAAAAATCTCGACCGTCGAAGGTCACCACGCAAGTCTCCCAAGATCAACTTGCCAGATAACATCAAACGTGCTATATGTTTTCCACAAAAATATTCGAGACATCAACGCATGTCACAAACTGGGGGATGCTCACTGGGTATTGGTTTGGCGGTTTACAGTGTGCGGTATACACTACGCCCATTATAAGAGAGTGTCATAAGGATGAAGCGGTTAGTAAATACATGGAGTAATGGTGAAACTCCTTCTCTAATGGAACATCAATTCCAGGCGTTATCGGTGACCACCTCCTCCCATTTACTCACCCGTTTTCCATTTCTTAACGAGACTAGAGTATGTTTCACGTCGACTTGTATAAATAGGCATTACATATTTCCACCGAACAAAAAGTTCAAGTCAGGAGCACACAACACTCAGAAAACATTTGCTAGCTTTTCATATGTTAGGTTACCACTTTATGATACAAGTCGTGAAACAACTACTCTTCTAGAATCAACTATTCTGGTCTCAACACTTTCTTCGCTTCCCTCCCCAAAACCAACCCTTCTCCTTCACTTTGTGACCGAAGCAAGTCTGGAACGACCATTTCTTGGTTTTTGCCGGATTTGTACAGATTGATCTCTCGAATCTAAAGTACTCCATTGCAGTACATTGTTTAGAGTTTAAACCCGAGATTACCAAAATCAGCAGAAACCGTTTTCACCCACAAACAATTGGCGACCACAGTGGGAGATCAATCTCTCAGTTACAATATCGATTCCTAAATTTCTGATATCACTTTTCACTTACAACTCCAACATGGTAGAAATCAGATCCGGATCAGCTTCCGAGAACACCAGCGTAGAATTCATCCCTGGTGTTAACGTTACTTCCAACAACGTCACTATATCACCTACTGACCACAGTAACACTGAAAGCACTCCTTCAGTTGTAATGCTTCCAATCACCAGGGCCAGAGCCGCTGCCGCCTCTAATGTCCCTGCACAACCTGCTAATCACGGCAGTACTGAAAACGATCCTTTGGGCGTTACGCCACCAGTCACTAGGGCCAAAGTTGCTGCTACCGCTCTTAACGCTTCGTAAAGCATGGCACCTCCAACCGCCACTAAGACTCCAACTACCCCACCAACAGGACGAGAAGATGGAGGAACCAGAGGAAGCCGACCCTATATTACCATCGCTGATTTGATAGAATGCCAGGAGGATCTTGCTAGAGCCCAGACATATATGGTTTCGACACAAAAATAAGTACTCGCCTTCCTCAAAACCCTGAAAGAGCGGATGCCGTGTGAGTCACGCCCTCCAGAGTCGTTTAGAAATGCCTCCAACACCCCCAACGCTAGCACATCGGCGGAACGCGTATCCGCGGACGAGGGGATTCATGCCAGGACCCCATTGGAAAGAACTCAGCCGTCCAATTTTGTCACACGAGAGAATCTGGAGGAACTTCTCCGGAATTGAGTAAAGAATGATGAAATAGACATGCATCAGCATCAACCTCCCTACCCATCTGAAATACAAAGAATTCATCTTCCAAGAGGATACTCCTCTCCTCAATTCACCATGTACGATGGCACCAGAAATGCACGTGAACATGTCTCTCGATTCCTCGAATCCCTAGGCGAATATGAATACAATCACGTTCTCCGTCTGAGGGAGTTTTCGAAATCTCTTACCGGAAGAGCGTACACGTGGTACAATAGCATTACACCAAATAGCATCCCCAACTGGGGTAGCATGGTTACTTCATTTTACAAGAATTACTTATTTGTGTCTAAACAAGTTACCTTCTCGGACCTAGGAAGAATATACCAGCGGGACAACGAACATCTGAATGATTTTGTTGAAAGATTCAGGGTTCAAGCACTAGACTGTCATGACCCAAACGTGACCGAGCAACAGCTGGTGAATTCATGCATCAACATTATGGCTCCCATTTACCGCACCTTACTAGAGAACCTGCGTTTCTATACATTCTCCGAACTCCATGAAGCTGTCAGACGATCCGCAACGACAACACCAACATTATTAGAAAGAGCCAGACCGGCAAGAACATAATATGTACGCGAAACTCGCGGGAATAGACGTCCCATCAGCAAGAAATTTAACCCTGGCCCCTCCTCTGTGAGCGTAATAAACGAGGGAGGAAAAAGGAATGCCCTAGCTGCAAACCAACATCCTAAACATGAAGCACCAGCACAACGGGAAACTCCTCCACGGAGGGAGGCCGCTAGAGCTCCCATGCGTCATCATGAAGCTGAAGGAAATACCCTGGATTTCCTGTTCCCCATTAAGGAGGTAATCGATCTCTTAAAAGCATGGATTCAAGACGATGTTATCAGACTATACCATCTCCCAGGCGCCCACCGACTGAGGACGAAATGGCAAACCCCAAATACTGCCACTACCACAGATTTGTTCACCACCCAACCAGTGATTGTAACAGGCTGAAGCATATCTTCAAAGAAAATATAGAAACATGGGAACTTCAACTAGGAAATGAGGGAGTACATCGAGACCCACTTCCGGTGAGGAATTGTGGGGTCTCTGGGGACTCCGTGCATGATACTGTGCAATCCATGATGTAACACGTATGCGAAATTCTCTACCTTTCCAAGGTACAACGTCAAGATATTTTCACAACTCTCAATCCCGTCGTGTCAGGGAAACGGCTTTTTCCGTCCATGGAATCCACGCTAAAAGCCCAAACTCTCCCAGCAAGCAGAATCGAAAAGGATGACTGGGGACTGCTGACCATGTCCTATTTAAGAGGTATTAAATTTGACAACACGCTCATTGATACGGCTTCTGACTTCAACATTGTTACTTTCAAGACTCTGAAAGTTACGGGATTTACAAAACAAGAGGCTACCCATTCTCCATCCGTGTTTAAGAACCCGGGAGGGGGAGCCTTGAACGTGCACGGCTACATCAACCTCGAGGTCAATATGGGAGACTCTATAACGCATAGCAAATTCCACATTGTCAAAGAACTGGATTACGACATGATATTGGGGCACTTTTGGGTACTCAACAACAAGGCAAAATTGGGAACATCCCCTATACCGATGTCAATGCCTGAAAGAATCTCCAACAAACTATCCCACTTGCTGCCTCATCGACGAGTTACCGATGGAACCCGGACACCTGGAGATGACCTGTTGGCGTTAACCTGTGGATTCCAAACGCAAGTAAGTTTGGCCGAACAATCTTCTATACAACCAGTAGTTTATTCCCCTCTTCTGTCATGGGGACTCAGCGCGATTACTGGCAAGGACGATGTCAAGAGATGTGAATGGGGCGCTGGGCCATTCAAACGCTTTGCAAAGAATTTGGAAGCTGCCATCAAAATCGACGAGACCAAGATTCAAGCGGTTACACAATACCCGAACTCGTTTCAAATCGAAGATATGGTGGTCAAAGTGAACTCGTTTCAGGTTGGGAAGATAACGGTAAAGATAGTTGTTCGGACCGATTCACCCAAGGAGGAAGAAGACGAGCCATATCTAGTGGCAGATGTCCTTCTGGGAGATTACTGCAAGCTCATCAACACAGACAAGTTGGGAGGTATGATAGTTCACTCGCGATGGCTCAAGCTTTTCAATCCCTAAAAAAAAAACGTTGTACTACCCTCTTCCAGCCATTCTCCCTTTAGTATTACCTTCAGCAATTTCTCCTTCCGCTTGATATTTGTATTTTCCAAAGATGAATGCACGGTTTGTATTCTTCTTTAGGGTTTTTTTTTTGTCAAAAAACATACATTTTTTTCCGAATGAGTTTCCAAATCTCATAAAATATACCAAATAAATACCAAGTCATTGAGAATCCATTAACGATCATATCACAACCCCAAAAAAAAAAAAAAAAAAAAACGAAATCGTGCCAGAAATACCTTATTCAATTATTCAAAACTCCGAAAGGAATAATGTAAGGACGTGGAAAGTTGAACAACCTATTATAAAAGGAGATTCGGGTGTTTCAAATAAGAATCTTTATTCAAAAACGAGAACCCGCAAGCAGGATGCTAATTGGCGAAACCCTAATTTTTCCACGAATACAAAGAAGGTAAAGATGAATCTACAAAGCATCAGGACGACTACGCAACAAATTGAAACAATAAAATGAGAAGCTAGTCATCGAAAGTCGATGCGCGAGTCGCCTCGGTCAAAACTCTTTTCAGGAACTTTCCTCAGCAATCTCTCAGGCAGCAGAGGTTCCATCCGACAGCCACGTCAACAAAAGAAACCTCAACATCCCACCCCGAAGCCGCCTCAGCAGCAACAACACCCGTCTCCTTCCATACACCCGCTTCAACAACCGATCCAGCATATGCCATCATCACTTCCCCAATGCCGCCAAAAACAGTTTCGGCGTCCACTCCGAAGGATGTTCCAGTTTCATCAAACGCGACGTCTTCCTCGAAGGTCTTCTCAGCGACTTTTTGAGGAGGATTTCCCGATTCATCCGCATCAGAATCAAGAATTATGGCACCGTCCTGGACAAAAAGGCTACGTTGGCTTTCCCTTAAAAGTTTCACAAACTCAGTTTTCCATCGTTTCAACCTAGAAGCGGTCTGTTCCGCCATAGCACTGGACCGAGGGGAAGTTTTGCTGCACTGAAGCCTCTTAACACACTGGGGTGCTTCATCGCCTTCCTATTCCTCCTCCATGTTCACCGAGCCCAATAAAGTCTGAACACGCACCCGCACTTCACCTAGATAGATAGAAGGTAGTTCTTGAATAATTATGCAAGCTTCATGGAACATAGATTCAATTCTATCTAATGCCTCCTCATGAGAAGAAAACTGGTTTTCGCCGATTCCAAAGCTTTTCTCCGAAGAGTTAGAGGTACGGATACCTCCGGAAGATCCCATTATGCACTACAAAACCAGAGAAAGTGGACAAGTTTTCACCCTATCTACACCAGCAACGTACATAAGAAAGAAGACGAAATGGAAACCAGGATAAAAACACGAGATGATACCTGTAAATAGGATAGGCACGATTTCAGGACAAACTATACGAATGAAGGATTCAAGATCACCTCTTATGTTTAGCAGAACGATGCAGTCTCGAAAAAGAAAGCTTTCTACTAACCTTGAGTTAAGGCGTGACATCTGGTCTTAATCAAACCCTATTCTACCAGCAAATATAAGGGAAAGTCTCATGCTTGGATGTGCGAGATAATTAGGGTTTGGTGAGAAAACTTGGAAGTATGTGTTCGAGACACAAATGCCCGCGTTTTACTTTTCTTCCGCCAGTACCGGGTTTCGGAAGCAAAACCGGAAACGTAACCTGAGAAGAAGGAGTAACGCCCCCTTTTATGGGCATAACACTCTCGGTTTTTGAAGAAAGGAAAGGATTTCCTAATTCAAGCTACACAAGAAAAGAGTCAACCGGGACCACAATGACAAGCTTCACGGTATCAACAGTCCACGTCCCACACCAAACCAGCGACAATGCCATGCCAACACCCATGCCGAGTTTACGCGAATGGCTCCATCCCAAACCAATACTACACTGGAGGCTCCATTCTAGGCCGCACAACACCTACGGCTCCCATTCCAAGCTGACCAATGCCAGCGGCTCTATTTCAAACTGCATTATTCCTTGGCCCCATCATGTCAAACCGTCTGTGCCATGCTTTGTCGCTCCAACGCCAACAACTCGCCAAGTCAGCGTCATGATGTTCCCTAACCCGGCCAAGATGATGCATGTCCAGACTAAACCGATGATTCTCATCTCACCACTTCATGATCTACACCACAAATAGAAGATATGCAAGGCCTCCAAAAACGGGATCATGAACTCCCCTTACCTCTCGAAAAAGGTTAGTCGGACTTTCCTGACCATCTTGCATGATTTACATTTCGATTATGTCCTTGTATGTCACCATCTTATGCTTTATATCACAACAATGCCCCTGTTCCGAGCTAAGCAGGGGACTTAATGTTGATGGTGGTTTTTAGCTTAGGGTTAAAATCGTAAAACCCTAGTCGGACAGTGGCATCACATAATTTGAGTAATAATGTCTCCACTGAGTGCATTTATTGAACCCTTTAATATGTCTACGAGAAAATTACCAGGGTACCTTTTTTTTTTAATACTAATTAGGGTTTCGACAGGCCAAACCCTAATTCCCACACCACATGTGCCAATGGCAAACCATGCCATCCACATCTACCGCGCCAAGGCATGCCAACCATGCTAGCCGCACCACTGTGCCAATGGCAAACCATGCCAGCCACATCTACCGAGCCAAGGCATGCCAACCATGCTAGCCGCACCACTGTGCCAATGGAAAACCATGCCAGCCACATCTACCGCGCCAAGGCATGCCAACCATGCTAGCCACACCACTATGCCAATGGAAAACCATGCCAGCCACATCTACCGCGCCAAGGCATGCCAACCATGCTAGCGCACCACTGTGCCAATGGAAAACCATGCCAACAACATCTACCGCGCCAAGGCATTCCAACCATGCTAGACGCACCACTGTGCCAATGGCAAACCATGCCAGCCACATCTACCGCACCAAGGCATGCCAACCATGCTAGACGCACCACTGTGCCAATGGAAAACCATGCCAGCCACACCTACCGCGCCAAGGCATGCCAATCATGCTAGACAAACCAACCGCACCTTGCCTAATCCCTAACCATGCTAGCCGCACCATGCGCCAACGGCATGCCAAACCCTTGGCCCCCCATGCCAAGCCAACCACACCTTGCCTTAGCCCTAACCATACTAGCCGCACCATGCGCCAACGGCATGCCAAACCCTTGGCCCCACATGTACCAATGGCATGCCAGCCACCTTGCCGCGCCATACCGTGTTGGCCTTCCCCATGCGGCTACCAAAACAAAGGCCTGCAACAATAAACGTCCATATTTCCATATAAGATGCGAATCTTAGCCTTCCAAGGTCACCAACCAATGCATGGTAACCTTTGGCCCAACGCCAAAACCCTAGTTTTGGCCACTCTCAAAAACGCATCAAACATGCCACCCTCCCTCTTGAATTCTTCCTGAGTTTTACTTTCTGGCTGTTTTCACCTCCCGAACGAGCTCAAAACCTAAATATTCCCGTCGTGGAGATAGGAAATTGTTTTCTGTATAGAATGGAGTGTCGGACCATCAAAATCCGTGTTCGTATGAGAATTCTACATCAATTCTAGTAAAGGGCGCTAATTAGGGTTTCGACATAATAAACCCTAATTTAGACAAAGCTGCAAGCGCTTCCCTTCCAATCCGCACACTGCCAGTGGCTCCAATCCATGTCAAAGCCATGCCGACCATGCTTTCATGCCTCTGGATACCAAACGAAGGCCTGCAAAAATCAATGACCATCCATCTAAGATGCAAATCTTAGCTGCCCAAGGTCGCCAACCAATGCATGGTAACCTTTGGCCCAACACCAAAATTCTAGTTTTTGCCACGCCTAAACCGCGTCAAGGCATGCCGACCATGCCACATGTGCAAATGGCATGCCGTGCCTAACCCATACCATGCTGGCCTTCCCTTTACAGCTGCCAAAACGAAGGTCTGCAATAATCAACGGCCACTTTTTATCTAAGGTGCAGATCTTAGCCGTCCAAGGTTACCAGCTAACGCATGGCAACCTTTGGCCCTAGTTTGGTCGCGCCTAAACAAAGAGAAAACCCTAACTTTTGGCCGCGCCTAAACTAGGCCATATTAAAGCCATACTGATCATACAATAATTAACAGTTACCTGTCCTCTTAAGATGCAAAGTCTCGACCGTCGAAGGTCACCACGCAAGTCTCCTAAACTCAACTTGCCAGACAACAGCAAACGTGCTACATGTTTTCCACAAAAACATTCGATACATCAACGCATGTCACAAACTGGGGGATGCTCATTGGGTATTGGTTTGGTGGTTTACATTGTGCGGCGTACACTACGCCTGTTATAAGAGAGTGTCATAAGGATGAAGCGGTTAGTAAATACAGGGAGTAATGTGAAACTCCTTCTCTAATGGAACATCAATTCCATGCTTTACCGGTGACCACCTCCTCCCATTTACTCACTCGTTTTACATTTCTTAATGAGACCAGAGTACGTTTCACATCGACTTGTATAAATAGGCATTACCTATTTCCACCGAACAACAAGTTCAAGTCAGGAGCACACAACACTCAGAAACCATTTGCTATCTTTCCATCTGTTAGCTTAGCACTTTCTGATACAAGTTGTGAAATAACTACTCTTCCAGAATCAACTATTCTGGTCTCAATACTTTCTTCGCTTCCCTCCCCAAAACCAACCCTTCTCCTTCACTTTGTGACCGAAGCAAGTCTGGAACGACCATTTTTTTGTTTAGGCCGGATTTGTACAGATTTATCTCTCGAATCTAAAGTACTCCCTTGCAGTACATTGTTTAGGGTTTAAATTTGTTTCTCACACACACCCGAGATTACCAAAATCAGCAGAAACCGTTTTCACCCACAAACAGTTACATTATTAAACTTCATATCTTAAAACATTTTGCCAATTAAGGATGACACTAACCAATCTAAGTTTATGGAAGCATCTTGGTTGTAGGAGTTGAGGAACCCAACAATAAAGTCTATTCATAAAGCACATAGTTCAGGTGTTAGAAATAACATGGTAGTTTCACCGTATCTCGGAGTCGTCACCATATCACTTTCTGTTTTTATTTTTTCAAACTTATATGTTTCTCTAAGTTATTTTGTGGGGCACACACATCGAATTGTTACCACCACTGGGATGAAGTAGAGTGATTGATTTACTAAAAATAAAATAAAGAGACCAGACCAATCCTACCAAACGGAATGAAAAAAATACTTGGATAGAAATGTGTGTCCGTCGCCTAAACAAGCGTGGAACGCAGGATCCACGCGAATTACCATGTAATATGCTGACAAGAAGCATGAAAAAAAAAGTTTGTTAATGTTCCGTGAATAAATCGACCGTTGGTTCCCTTGTATATGCCAGCTGAGTTGATCTAGAATTAGGATTGTCGACCACTGGTTCCCTTGTATATGCCAGTTGTGTTGATATTAGTCAGACCAGTATCTCAGTCCATTAGGATAGGTTCGTCTTAGCAGTGGCCTTTAGACAGATATGGGAAACGCCGTTCACCTTAGTCAACATCTTTCCAAACCATCTATTATCTTCATATCCATCTTCTTAATATTTTCACATGTGATTTTAGTTTGTTGACTCCAGATATTGATGTTCATAGTGCGACTACCTAGGTAGAGCTCTGTCACTCGAATCAGGGTACTTTCTTCTGTATTCAATGAGAGTATGCTAACCAAGGAGGTTCTTTAGTGATACTCCAAGGTTCTGCATAGGCAGCTAGGTTCTGGAGTAAAGGTTTTATGGGTACAACTCTTGTAAACCCTCCAGAGACTATAGCTTGGCCACTCTAGGTGTTCAAAGGCTTGTTGCATACGCAAAGTGCAATCGCGATGCCTGCGACATTGACTTAGGATTTTATTTTGTAGATTTGATTTGCTCGGGACTAGCAAATAATAAGTTTGGGGGTATTTGATAGACGCATTTATATGTATATTTTTATCTCGATTTTCTATATTGTTATAACCATTTTTGTACTTATTTTGATGTTTTATATCCTTGTAGGTATTTTTGGATAAATAATCTTTTGCAGAGAAATTAGCTCCAAAAGTCTAGGAGAGATTTACTATTGGCACCCCCATTTTGGATAAGGGGCACTCCGGTGGATAAGGCGCACCTCACTAATAAACACACCCCGGCAGGGGATAAGGGGGCGTCTTCTTCATTTTCAAAACCCGGTTTTGGCGGGAAATTTTCTTTCGCCAGAAAATTTTTTGGGACTGGATTTGTGGAAGGTTTAATTGGATCGACGTGTTGGAATGGGCTGAATTCAGCATGTAATATTTAGACAGGATAGTTAATGGACGTGGATGCGAAAAAGGTAGATGATAATCATTGATTCTCGAAAAATAGGGAAGTAAGAATATTTCAATCCTTTGGTTCAGTTTAGTGGAGATTTACTCGGAGTTTCAGCAAACCAGGGTTCGTAAGAGATTTGTATTCGTAAAAAGGGAAGGTTTAGGTTGTTTCGCGATGAAAAAGAAAAGGAAAGAATCTCGGAGTTGTGGTATGTACTTGGAGGATACGTGAAGAATTAACAAAGAATATATTCTCTAAGATTTCATTATATATTGGAAGAGTTGGCTTGAGTCAGAGGACGCGGAGAAAGGAATAAAGACGAGTTTTCATCGTAACTTGCTAAGAAAATAGAGGGAAGAAAATTTTATTAAAGTTCGGTCCGTGATGTATATATAGCCTAGAGTTCGAGCAACAAAGTTATCGAGTAGTTGGAAGTTTACTAGGAGGCCAAAGAACTGGAGCAGAGAAGTGCAAGTGGAGTTGCAGGAATATTCACCTGCTGTCGTGAAGAAGAAGCTGAAGAACATAAGCCTAACAGAGCCAGTCGCGGACCAAACAATTGTCATAGAAATTGTTCCCCTGCTATAGTTGCAATAGGATTTTAGTGACTAAAGTTCATCTTCCAGCAACTGTTTCTTTGTAACAGTGGATCTGTAACATCTATAACAGTTGCAAATCCGCTGTAATATTATTTTTCTTCAATAAAACACCTTTTGGAGCCATAAATCAAACTTTCGAGTGTGTTTTGAGCATGAGGAGCTAAATCCCAACACTGGGATGACGGAGGAAGCCATAAATCAAAGTTTCCGAGTGTGGTAATTCTATTAATTATTTTATGACTTTTTGTATTAGTTCTTAATTATTTTATGATTTTTCTTAATTGATTGTGATTTCGTTTGATGATTTATTGTTGGTCTAAGTACTTTTGATGCGTCATGCTTGTGATTTACAGTCAATCTTTTAAAAATTGACTTTTGGCAAAGAATCAAAGTCCATATTTTTAATTTTTGAGCTATAATTGTCTAGAATTAATATTTGAACCACATGATATAAAGTTTGGTGAAATCCCGAGTCTCAGTCTCTCGTAAAATTATTATCATCTTTTACATATCTGCTAAGCGAAATCAAAATTAAGTCTGAAATTGAATCTCTACGAGTCTTTGAACGAACCTTTTTCTACCACTGTAAATACTATGTCACTAGTGAAGCGAGGGGAGAAGCATACGCTTATCTGATCTTGATGTCGACATTTAATTTTGGCTTTACCTTGTTTTTGGTAAGCAATTTATTGGGAATCACCAATGTATTTCCGCAAGCGTTGCAAAGAAAGGATCAAGATATCGTGAATTCTATGAACTTGGTGAAGATATCTAAAGACCAACTATAGAGAATGGGAAATAGTGAGTGGGATGCATTTCTTCGTGAGGTTTCCATGTTTTGTGCTAAAAATAATATTATAGTTCCTGATATGATGTGTTTATATGTATCACTTAGAAGAAGATGGTGTAATCTACAAGAAGTGACAAATCCACATCATTATCAAGTTGGTTATTTTTATGAAGTCATTGGTATGCAAATTGATGCGCTTAATGACCGATTTGATGAAGTGAAAACCGAGCTACTTCTTTGTATGTCGGATTCGACAAGTTTTCAACTTTCAAAAAAGGTGCGTTAATTCGTCTTGCTAAACTATATCCAACTGATTTTTCCGAAATGGATATCATGATTCTCGACCGACTACTAGAACCTTTCTTGCTGATATTTTTTCTAGTAGTGATTTTTTGAATTAGATAGTATTAGTATGTTTTCCAAGAAAATGGTTGAAACGAAAAGAAATATATTGTATCCTCTAGTTTACTTGTTGATTACATCATCTTTGATATTGTCGGTTGCTACAACTACTTTTGAGCGAGTTTTTCTAGCAATACGAAGAATCGTTTATGAAGTTATATTGGGAATGGTTGAATAATTGTTTACTAACCTACATTGAGCAAGACTAGCAATGGAAAGATTAAAACGCAATTTCAAGATATGACAACACGTCGTAGGCATTGTTGAATATGAAGAACATTTGGGTTTTTTTTTTTTGGTAAAGCATACATAGTTTTTTTTTTTTGGGTATAACTACTACTTATAAGGCGATTCGGGAGGCTTTTTGTGGATACTCGAAACATTTCTGTGTGATGCACACAAGCATAAAATTAGAGAACAATACATGATCGAATAATGAATTAGCTAAAATATCTTTTGCATTGTATATTTTATTGCTATAAAATGCTACTAGGTGTTGTAATAAAATCTTTCGTGTGTAATGGATTTTTCGTTTGAGTTTTTTGTTTTTGTTGTGGTGTACTTTTTCGTTTTCCCTTCCTCTTTCGAAATCCTGGATCTGCCCCTGGTTTCATGTAGACAAATTTTATTATAGCATCACAACACCCATATATATATATATATATATACACACATATCCTTCGTTACCTGGTTAAATGGGCCAGCCTGATGGGATTAATAGTTCTTTATTCACACAAGTCTCTCTCTTCATCACCATATTCGACGACTGGCTCAAAACTTAGCAATATTTATTCGTATGGTCGCTTTACCTTATAAGTGAGTTTCCACACCCTCTTGGGTGAATATCTGTAGATCAATATTCAAGTTGTGCAGTTTCTGAAAAGGAGATACTATCACTTTTCCAAAAATGAAGGTAATACATGTTTTGGTTATTGGTGTAGGGAAAAAGACAATATATGACTGTTTTGGTTTGAAGATGCATAAGTTAGTTACATGGTCGTTTCAATTTTGAAGTTGGATTTCAAATTTCAAAGATTTTAACCATATATGGTAACTAGATTTACCGGATTACTGATGTTTTGTCATATAACATGTCAATATTTTTTCTAATCTATAGAAAGGTTCATGGACGTATTCAAGATCTTTTATTTATTTCTTATTATATTATACGAGTCGTAAATATCAATTAGAGTCCGGGGTGATTCGTCGATTGTTGTCAGTCACCAGTCACATAAGGCTTGTTTGTATTTCGGGAAACGATTTGCATTCAATTCCGTCAACAAACTCTTAGTGAACGTTTTAAGGAAAGTGTTCTACATGCCCTCAAGACGTTGATGTTCCGATTCCCCAACTCATATTTTTAACATAAGCATCCGATATCTTTTTTCAGCGACTTGGAAACCCAGTCGAATTTTGGGGTATCCACTCCCATAATAATTATAATAATTGATGTTTTTCTTATTTGCAGAAGTTTTAAGAAAGGGGAAGGATCCAATGACATAGTTAGAATGGCATTATCTTGATGTTGTTGTGCTATTTTTTTTATAGAACCCAAACGACAATGAATTTGAGTTCTGTTATTAGGAGGGAAAGAATTGATTTGAGAAGGGATAAAAAAAATGGCTAAACTTCGGTCACTGCCGAGTCAAAGTCAAATAAAATGAATAAAGAAAAATATTTTCAAAATACCAATACCCACCCTTGTTATAATTATCTTCACCGTT
This sequence comes from Papaver bracteatum, assembly GCA_023529315.1. NCBI lineage: Eukaryota > Viridiplantae > Streptophyta > Magnoliopsida > Ranunculales > Papaveraceae > Papaver > Papaver bracteatum. Next base: position 1,429,060 of record JAJJWX010000043.1, on the reverse strand, counting down.
GTATCAATTATCCCATAAAAGTTGAATCTTATTTTTTTTTGCTCTTCGACATATTTTTCTCGATCGTAGATATCGTTTGAAAATTCCGTAATAGTTTGTGGATTCGTCGAAGTTCTACATTGAAAACTAAGACCAACGATCAATTTACAATTCGTAAATTCCAAACTCAAAATTTTCAATTTTTATGGTTACTTAATTGACAACTACCTGGATGATATGCAAGTCATGGTTTTAAAATTTCATTAAAATTCTTTAGATCTAAAATTTGTTTAACAAAATCCTTTTGAATGTATCTCTTACATTGAAAACATAACATATGAAGTTAAAATGTGCTCTGCTAACAACAACCACATACTTCATGCTTAAAAAAGAACAATATTATCCATTAAAACAATTATATTTGATACGTTATTTTTCATTATTATTAGAACATCTTAATTTCAACTTGACCGCAACAATATTTATCGATTGTGATAGGGCATTTGGAGCTAGGCATAAGTCGGTAGATGAACTTGTCATGATTATAAAGCAAATTGTTGTCTTATGGCTTCATGAAAAGGATACTTTTAAAGACATTGATGTAAGGTCTATTTTGTTTAACTGGGAAATGGTTCTTCACTCTTAATTTAAGTGTTTGAACCCTCCCTTGGGTTGTAATTTATTTTTTTCTCTTAATATAATCTTCTTTTTTCAAAAAAAAAAACAATATTTATCGATCAAAAAACCATTACAACAAGATTTTCAGTCAATATAATGGATAATTACGGTTTCGGACGTCGATGTCGTGACTTGTGTTGTTTTATTTGCTTTTCCCACTGTTAGAATGAAAATAAGAATTCCGTGTTGATAACAAACGTGGAAGTCCGGTTGATTTTGCGTTCGTTCGATTGTTATGGGAAAATATATTATTGAGTCTTTCGTGTTAGTTAGGACTTAGGAGTTATTTAATGGTAAATTCACTATATTAGATCAAAGGATATTATAGGCGCCTTAGCATTTTTTAAGAGAGCCAAACCCTCACTTGGAATTTTGATTCCCTCCTCTGAATCCCTCTCTCCTCAAATCCATTTTTCTCCTTCTATTAACAAACATGACTCATAAATTAGAATCTAATTTCTTGGTGACATGTTTTATAAAGCTCTATATTCCTACAAAAAAAATGAGGGCACTCCGAGACTTATAAGACGACCATTTACAGCTTTGAAATTTAAAATTAAAATTTATGGATGGTGAGGTTTCGTATCTCGTATTTTTTCTTAATAGGGATGTAAAATTTTATAAGATAAACATGCTACCAAAAAATTAGCTTCAAACTCATTGACGTTTGGATTTTATAAGAAAAATGGTGCAACAATGGTGTCAAGCCATTCTACCATGTGGGTGGATCCTTTCCCTTTAAGAAACCTGGCTAGTTCGAGGCATAAAAGGATTATTTGAGGCCTACAACTAGAAGACAAAAACCGGTCGTTACGAATTAAAATCAAAAACACCTTATCCAACTATTTTTCTTAATAGTTAATTTACCCATGATAAATTAGTGTTGATAAGGGTGATTAAAGGGTGTTTAATTTTGTTAACTTAAAAATCAACTTATGTTAATTCATCATCAAAACATGAAACTTTTTTGATTTTTTTGAATAAACATCAATAAAAAATCGGTGGATGTTTATGCACTCATAGACCGATTCTGGGTTGATGTTCTTCATTCATGAAAAATACTAGGGATCAGTATATAAGACTTAGAACATAGACCGTTTAATCTTGATGTTCTTAATCCATAAAGAACATCTACCTAATATCGGCATATGTTCTTAATTTTCATGATGTTTGATGACAATCAGTTGACACAATCCTTCACAAATGACGATTATAAAAAAAGTAAATAAAAAAAGTAAACTTTTTACGTAAAAATACGCCGTGGTTATAGTTCCCTCATGTACATTCGTAAAAAAAAAAAAAAAAAGCGCGTACGACACGCGTACAGAGATAAGTTGGTGCGCAGCTCAAATATGCATGTCCATGCGCTAAAAGATAAAAACCAGAATGGGGTTGTTGGGTTTTTCCCACTAAGCTACTCCCTCCGTCCCTTTTATAGGCGGAATTTTGAATTTTGCTTGTCCCATTAAATAGGCGGATTACTATTTCCAAAATGAATATTTCCACGAATGCCCTTATTAATGGTATATAGATAATTGTGTTAGGATGAGGGGTAAAACATGAAAAAACATAAAATATTATGAATCCAATGCATTTTTTTAATCTAAGAGAATTGTCTCTCTCCACCTATATATATGGGACGGAGAGAGTACAAAACAATGCAGCAGCGGTATCAGGGACAGGGACCATGTACATCTCAAGCGGAAAAAGCTAAGAGCGGACCAATGGTGGTGTACCAATGGTGGACCATCAAAACATAACTATTGGATGTTGTTTTGGGGTCCCATCTGGATACTAAAAACCCCACCCCTAGGAAGGTCGCATCTCAAGCCTTCAACTGACTTGCTTTTTGGACTTGCCTGTCTTAGTTACTCGACAGATTCAGCAGAGAGCGAAAACAAGAAAGTACAGAGCTTGACGTTTCGCATGTTTGACAGTTCACCGATCTCACTATAAAACACGCTTACTGACGTGGATAAAGTGACTCTTCAATTTCGTACTTTTGGACTTTAAAGAACCAGAATACGGAAGTTGGTATTATTGTTTTGCTGTGTTTGTTTATCTTCTTGGTTACCCCATCCCCTTGTTAGCAATTCGGAGTACGGGAAACGTACGGAACGGCATACGTACGGGTATTATTCGGTTTTATGAAATTGAAATTCGGTCTAAGATGCGGTCAACGGTTCGTGATACGGGATTAATTCGGAATGGCATACATACGTGTATAATTCGTTTTGCATATATTAATTCGGAACGGAAAATTCAGATCGAATATATTATAGTTTAATACATTTTTCTAGTATAATAAGGTTAATGTGGTCTAAAATGGTCATATATAAACTGTGCACAACATTATACAACCAAATTTGCTTGGAAGAGTGGTCAGGCAGTTACTAAAGGGGAGGAATGTCCCATGTTCGATTCCATATAAAAACTTTTTTGTAAAACAATTTTCTTATCACCGAGTAAGGACAGAACTAGGCCTAGGTCCAGCTAAATTTGTTCCGAACTAAGTGACCGAATCATTCGCGTATAAATCGGAAACTCCACATAACACGCGTATAGGGTCCGGGATTTAGAACGTACGCGAATAATTCACTCAACGTATCAATTCGCAATAATTCACGAATAATTCGTGAATTGTTAACTAGGCCCCATCCATGTTCTATTTGACTATCACATGATGGATCATAGACACACTGTCGATGATGTTAAACTTACTGTATATATAAAGGGTATATTACATATGTATATAGTACTCTCTCGAATCTCTCCCGTACGTCAATGGCGAATCCTTGCAAATCTCCTCATAAACGTTGATAATGGGTTTGGCCTCTTGATCAGTGGAATCAGATCAGTCGTCCCAATCGAAGTCCCACCTAAAATACGTCATTTCCTTTCACATAATTAACATCCAACCGACTATTGCACGTGGGTTAGCTAGCCGCCTCCTAATATAGTTAAGTCTGAAATTACATGTTAATTGAAGTCTACTAATTATTAAGTGGGAACTTAATACTTTTTTCATAAATTATTAGTTGAAGCTTGAAACAATACTGGGGCATTCGATCCCAACATGTTATCATGTCGGTTAGTGTTTAGAATCTTTAGATAGGTGTGTTAGCTTATACCATACACAATCGATATCAAATGTGACCTTTCAACGTCTATGATCTGTCACCTCGTGCATGATATGTGCAACTATATATTCAAGAAAATGTAGGTCTGATCTGATTAACTAATAAATTGAATAAGAGAATTGCTATTTTTGGCAAATTGCCAGTTTGCCACCGCTTCAGTCTCCACTCTCCATTGCTAATGGCGTCTATCGGTTTACCGGAGTGAGTATCAAATTCCACGCAAACCGGAAATGATTTCGTGTTATATGAAATTTGGTTCTGGTAAACTTATGTCCATCGATAGTCATTAATAATTCAGAAAATGTCCATCGATACACATCTTTAATTACAATGTGTTTGCACAGCCCACAACTGCACACTGTACTATAACAGACTCTTTCTTCTACTCCCTCCGTTCCTATTTAGTTGACGTTGTAGAGTTTTTCATGGAGATTAAGAAATATTATAGACAATAAAATCTTTCCAATTCTACCCATATTGATTCTTTTTATAGATTTAATTGACCTAGTTTTTAGTTTCTAGATTCTAGGAAAAGTTATCAATCCCATAATAATTTACTTGGGATGTACTACAAATTCTCCATCATTTTGGAACACAATAAAAAAATTAGAGTAGATTTAAAAATTAGAGTATTGATTACAATAAAAATTAATGATATTGTGTGATTCCAAAGCAAGGGCAAATTAGTGAGAAAATGGGGAAAATATTAAAACTATCATCTATTTTGGAACACTAAAAAAATCTTAAAACATCAAGTAAAATGAAACGGAGGGAGTATTTGATTTCTTTAATGGAAACTAAATTAAACCTACAGAAGTATTACAACCGTAAATAAACCCGACTTGATTGGGGTATACTCAAATTAATTGGGGTATACCTAGTAAGATAAAATCAGGTCATTATGAAGTAAAGACAAGACACCACTTAACCTTGTATTTTCTAAATGGCTAATATGCCCTTGGTTAATTAACACTAAAATTCTGATTAGGTTAATTAATTGAGTTTAGATTAAAATTTTGAAATTATGAATTCAGTAAGTTAAACCTTTCATTTGTCTTATGAGTTCGATTTCGATAAAAAAAAATGGTTTTGAAAATGCACAAAGGCGGCAAGGTCGTGATTTGAATAAAGTGCCGGCCGTTATCTGGCCGGCAAGATCCACTTTGAATAACCTGCCGACCAATATTCAACCGGCAGGGTCCACTTTAAATAAGCTACCGACCAGGTTTCGGCCGGCATTGTCTTGGTTGAAGAACACGCCGATTATCTTGGGCCAGAATTTTACGGTCGGCATGGAAAATTTTCCTACAATATCGGCGGTCATAAGGTCGGCAAGCAAATAGTTTATAACACTGTCGGTTGTCCTGTAGCCGGCATGTTAAGGATTTATAACCTTGCCGACTTGTACTTATACCAAACAGAAAACAGAAAATATGGAAGATATAATTCACTTTATTTATGCAATTTTGGTTACTACATTGATTGAAACATAAAAACGAATGCACTTAGCATGTGCATCAAGCGTTTAAACCCTTAGGCGACCCTAGTGGACGAGTTATAGTCTCGTGAGGGATTACATAGAGGTATACCCACAAAACCTACACTAAAACTTATAAAACCATCAATCTTCCTCCGACGAAGACGATACCGCATCCAAGTAGTCTGGGTTATCCACCGGGATTCTATCTGCCAAGAAGTGATAGCTTGCATCGAATGTGAATGCTTCCCCCTTTACTTCCAAGTACCGCGCTTTCACGGCTTCGTGCTACAAAAATAAGCTTACATTTGTTAGTGGTGTTTCGTTGGAAGATAACACAACATAGGTTACGTAAAAAAAACCACAAAATTACGTACAAATTGTGCAATGGATAAGGTGAAGGGGCGAGTGTTAAAAATCCGAGGTTGGAGGGCTAAAAAAGCAAGTATCGCATTTTCGATTACTAGGTGCCTAGCGTGGACTTGTTCAATACTTCTTGCATTAGGATTTCCAAACTCGCCGCTAAATTTGTTGTGTACCCTATCCCAAAAGGTTTTGGAATCCTCCCTTTCAGAGTATTGACGTCTAAGTCGATCTTCCGCGTACCAAGCTTTGGTGATTGCAAAATCTTCATTTGGATCAAATGAAGTCATTGTTGTTTAGCTATTGGGTGAGTTTGATGGATTGTATGATGATATGAGCTTTGGATAGTATATTGAACTATTTGTATGTTGTTTTGTAGAGAGAAGTAGTGTATTTATAGGATGGTGGCCAAATTTGGCCGTTATAGTGCCCAAGTACAAGTCAATCAATGAAATTGTACTTGCAAAAAATTTGAATTTTGAATACGCTGGCGAGGTATGTTTTCTCCAAGATGCCGACGAAACCATACCGGCAGGGTCACAAATTTGTTACCGTGCCGGTCGTGTAAGATTTTAGGCATCAGGAGAAATGTTTTTTTTGCAACAAAACCGCCGGAACTATATTGGGTCATTACATTGCCGATCACGATTCAGCCGGAAGGGTTTTCATTTTGCTACCATGCCGGCCGTGTAAGATTTTAGGCATCAGGAGAAAGGTTTTTTTGCCACACATAGCCGGCAGGGTCTATAACATATTACCTTTCCGGCTAGTAAACAACCGGCTCTGTAGTAAGCGTATTACCTTGCCGGCCTTGGTAACTACACAATTTCCTTTGTCATGGCTGGCAATCTGACAATTCACAACCTTGCCGGCCCTGAGATAGCCGGCAGGGTAATTTAAAGGAAGCATTTCAGCATATGTATTAAAACTTTACATAGCTAAACAAACCATTCATTCAACAACTAAAAATCCAACACTTTTTGTCCAAAATGAAAACACGTCCCATAAACCTTAAAAAAACATTTGTCGACACCATTAACTTAAACATTTGTCCACCACAATATAAAGAAATAAACTATGAAAGCATTCATTGACCACGACCACGTCCACGACGAGCACGACCCCGTTTTGGAGCATTACCTTCACCACCACGACCACTGTTGCTACCTTCACCACCACCACTGCTGCTACGAGTCCTCTTTTTATAAGCCTTCATATTGGCTTGTGCTTCTCTCCTAGCTTTTTGTTCAGCCTTTACTTGAGCCTCAAGTTGCTTGAAAAATATATGGGCATCCTCACTGTCAACATTGGAAGCATAGTCAATGTGCTTGGTTTTCTCTTCAATCGACAAAGGCTCTCCTCTGTCTCTCGCGCAACAAAACACCCTCACAAAGGTCTTCATCTGATCTTTCTATTTTCAATTAAACAACAAACAATGAATAGAATGATTCGGTAATGAAATCAATCTTAAAATAGTAAGAGTAACTCTAAATATACTTACAAATAACTTAAGCAATATTGCCGGGTCTTTCGCTTCCAACTTATTCTTTAGATCCAGTTCTTCAGCAATCATTTTCCTAATCACAGTAGGACGAGCCCAATCCAAGTACCATGCCATGTATTTCTTAGTAGATTCATGACCGGTGGTCACGTCATCCAAAAGAGTCACATCGATTTTATGGAGACGTCTATCGTCCCAATGTTCTTGAGCTGGCGCTGAATCGTAAGCGACGTTCATACCTTTTTGGGACGTGATGCAATCAGCCAATTTATAAGTAAAGGACAACGTTTTTTCATCGAAATGAGGTTCTTCTTAGACGTAACCCAATTGTCGCATAACCCGATGTGGATCGTACATTGAAAATCCTTCAAACACAGTGATCAAGGGTCCATAGTATAATGCACCAACTTCATTTATATGATGGATTAAACCTTGATTTCTATTATCTCGATACAGATCAAATATCACCTCCTTCGCAGTCAATTTTTCGATGGCGCTTCAGAGTTTCATAAGCTGTTGCGGCATTTCCTTATCCTGAGTACCCTTAAAACTGTACCTTTGCGCTCTTGGCCTATGAACCGCAACACTCTCATCCAATTTGACGTAGGAGCTGTCTTTGGACAAGGAAGGGAAGTGCTCATATATCCAAACCTATGCAAATTTTTTTTTTAGTAAGAACCTTATCTTACGAGAATTTTACAAATATAAATTTTTTAGAAAATAAAATTACCTGGAAGAGACATGTGTTTCCGTTAACTTGCTTAGTGAGTGCCCTAGAACATTTTGTCAACTCATTGTTCAAGAAGGCAACCACCGCAGTACCCCAAGAGTACTCACGCATCTTATGTAAGGGATCCAATAGTTGCAAGTAACTGGCCTCGACTTGGTTTCCAGAACTGTCGGGGAAGATACATTTGCCCAGGACGTATAGCAAATAATCGGCCGCGGTAGCATTGATTTGCACCGGGTTCACCATTCCTTCCCTATCAAGGATTGACTGTGTATCCCATAATGTGTCCCTCAACCACTTCACATTAAACTTCTTGGTTAGACGACCATCCTTCATGTCAAGTATATCCTCCATCTGAACCTGATTCCAACCGATTTTTTTTTTTTGCTCAAATCGTAAATCTTCTCGAAAGAAATCACATTATTGAATCCATCAGTGACTGCTTTTCCATCAACCTCGAGGCCTAGAATTTGTTGAGCATCATCGGGAGTTATCGCCATCTCACCGAATGGGAATAACATAGTATCAGTCTCTCCGTAGAACCTCTCACAGAATGCAGAGACGGTAACTTTATCATTATTAATATTCGAACTCTCCACCGCAGGCAACAACCCGAAGTTCCTCACAATCACTTTCACCTCCTCACATTCCTTGTCAGGATCCCAAGTGTGAGTCACTGAACACGAAGCTTGGCGCCTCATGAGACGGATGGCATACTTGTGATCTTAAATACCAAAAAAAAATAAAAATGAAAAGAAATACAAACACTTGACGCAAATTTAATTAAGATAGTTACACACTTGAATAAATAACAAAGATGGATTAAGATTACTTACGATAGTATTATGGATCGTACATGCCCATGAGTATTTGTATCCAAAAAGAACTTTTCCACCATATCTTGGGGTCCCCCTTGGAGGCTCGCCCTCTTTCAGTGTAACCATCAAGTGTTTGGGAGGCATGTGAGAATCAGCTGTTTTAGTGATCACCCTCTTCCTCGTTCCGGTTGAAGTTGAAGCCGAATCTTCGGTGGGTTAAACAATTTGTTCCCCATCTCCTTCTTCTTCTTCTTCCACTGCCTCTTCAACAATTTCATCTTCTCTACCCTTACCTTTATCTCCATTACCATCATCATCATCATCATCATTACCTCCTCCAATATTAGGCATGTCTTGATCACCATCATCATCATCATCATTGTTACCTCCTACAACAACCTGAGTTCTTTCATCACCATCATCATCGTCACCTCTTCTATCAGATGAAGTTGATTGGTCTTCATCTGGAGTTTCGTCTGAATCAATGGGTTCCGATGGTGGTTCATAATCATCATTTGGTATACAGATCTTTGTCATTCCCGCCACAACATATGCCCCTAGATGTTTTGAAGTCAAGAGTTTTTCACCAATACGAGGAGGTCTTGAAGGAGGACTAAGAGATTTCATAGCTTTCTTCTTTTTCTTTTGAACCCTGAACAAGAACGTGTAAGAAACAATATAATAAGTCGGAATGGTCTACAAACATAACCAACCCGGTGGAACAAAGGCCGGAATGGTCGAATAAAAGATATATGTCGGCTAACCTATAGCCGGCAGGGTATCATTCAAATAACATGCCGGCTTATAACAAAGATGAACACAGGAGATACAATGATTTATCAATTATAGGTCGGCAATGTTCATTACACATACGTTTCCGGCCAAGATACAGCCGGCATGTTTATATCCAAATACCATTCCGGTTTTAAAAACTCAAGGCATCAGGAACCAAAATTTTCAAAACTAGTAGCCGGCAGGGTAACAAATTATAACACGCTGGCTTCAGTAAAATAAAACCGCCGGCAGGGTCGACATTTGAATAACCTGTCGACCTGTAAAAGCAGTTACAGAAATTAAATATACGGCAAGATATTCAACCAGAGAGCTTGCCGGCCAAACCCTAACTATGAAAATACGGCATGTTCGATAACATAATACCTTACCGGCGAGAATAATTGAAAATCAAAGAATCGATTTTTCTGACCTAATTTGACACGCAAACATGAAATTGAAGTACTGGAGTGAGTTTAAATAGGCCCCTACTTTATTAATCGCACCATTTCTTCATTTTGAGCGACTTCAATTTCTTCTTCTTCAACCGTTTTTTTATTCACTTTCTTTTGAACCAAACTTGCAATGCCTGGGTTATACTCATTGGGTTTTCGATTAGCGTCTTTCATACGAGTTCCCTTACGCCGTGGTGGATCCATTAATGAAGATAAATCGGAGTTTTCGAATCGACGAGTTTTGATGGTGGTGGGGGTGATGGAACCGGTATGGTGTGGAGGAGAAGAAGAATAAGAGAAGAAGAAAATGAAATGAAAAGATTAAAACTGATTTAGGGTAATAGGTTTTTAAAGGGTGAGGGTAGTTTTGTAACTTACCCATTATGACTCCCACTAAAACCCATAAAAAGAGTCCCTTTAAAATTGGGTATACCCCAATTAATCTGGGTATACCCCAATCAAGCCAGGTAAATAAACTTCACGGAGTCTGTTAAGTACAAAGTACATTCATACTTGCGATGGAAATTCCGTCGTATTTGTGCTAAGAAAAATGAAAATAAACCGCCAAAATATAACCATCAGGGGTTATCCCAGTTGGCCAGGAGCCTGACTCTCAAGTAGGAGGTTAGCGGATCGAGTCTCCGTTCACGAGTTTGGAGATCTCATAAAATAATCTTCTTATGTAAATACTTACTCCCTCTGTTCCAATTTAGATGACGTTTTGGGAGTTTTCACGCATTCAAACATTAATTGGTATTAGTGTATTTAAAGATAAACTTATGGTTCCAAGAAATAATGTTAGGGTATTATGGGTAGTTTTGTGGTGAAAATATGAAAACTATCAAGTAATGTGGAAAAAAAACAACCTAAACACTCATCTAAAGTGGAACGGAGGGAGTATATCTTTGTTGTGGGAATGAGCCGGGTCTGCTTAGGGGAGTAGGCTCCCAAATACAGCATGGTTTCTCACTCGTCATTAATAATAAATTGGCGATGTTCTTTGTCTTTACCATTAATATTTTTTAATGAAGATTACCAGCGGCTCACATTCTCTGTAGATGCATACACGTTGCAGCTAGTAATAATTTTAGATCAATCTTATTATAGGGGCGGCATGGTTTATTAGAGGGACGGCAGTGTGATAGTAATGTCCCTCTAGTTGGTTAGGGAATGTCCTAAAGGGGATGTAAATTGACTAGATTATCCTTTTCACCTTAAACAACCAAAATCAAATCAGCTTTTTTTAAACCTAATGAATCAGAAAAAATCAGATCAGTTTTTTTTTCATCTTCATCTTCTCTTCTCCTCCATCAACCGTAACCTCCATCAACACTGAAAATTTCATTGTCTTCGATTAATCGGCGATTTGAAAAAAGTTTGGAAAAACTCAGTTAGGGTTTAGTTTATTGTGTTGGATTTAAGTTAGTTTTGTATCAAAAAATAGGGTTGTGTATTAAAATTTCTGGTTGCATGTGAGTTACGGTTGGTAATAACTCAAATACGAACCGTAACTATAGATTGGGTTGATGTTACGGTTGGTTTTAACTCAAATACCAACCGTAAGTTCTTCGTTTTGAGAAATATGTTCAGTTACAGTTTGTATTTGCATCATATTTATCAACCGTAATTGAGTTACGGTTTGTAACTCAAACAACCATACCAATCGTAAATAATCTTGTCTTAAGAATTTATCAAATAATGATTTACGGTTCAAAAGTTAAGTTGACACACCAACTGTGGGGTAGTTACGGTTGGTCTCGATTCATTAGTTACCAACCGTAATTTAGTTATGGATGTTGTCCAGATTTAATTACCAACCGTAACTGGTTTTACGATTGGATCTTCCCCAAATTTAACCAGTTACGGTTGGTATTCAATAACTCACGAACCGTAACTAAGAGTTACGGTTGGTCACGAGAAAAATTGCAACCGTAAGTTCTTCTGAAAATTTAAAAGTTTTGATTTTGTTACGTACTTTAGATAATTTTGAGCGAGAAAAAACTAATGGGAACTAATTTAGAAGTATATTGGGTCACTGGAATTACCCATTTTTGTTGAGTGAATCAAAATCTAGGGTTTCACAAATATCACAAAAGTTTTTCTTTTTCTTCTCCTCTGATTTTTTTTTTTTTTAACTTTAAAAATCTGATTTTCATTTGATTTTGAGTTAATATAAGTGAAATTAATCATTAACACTAAACTTGATTATCATCACTAAACTAGGTTATTAATAATGAGGGTTAATTTATCATTTCCAGTTTTTTTTATAAGGGACACCTTGAATGATCATGTAATGACCCTTTTTGTCCTATTAGAATGTCGCCCTTCTAATAAATCATTCCGCCCTGAGCTTGTTTTAAATACAGATTCCGTGGAGCTACAAGATTATCACATGGGCGCCATCTAGAAGAACAATTGTTGACTACAAAAAAAACAGACAGTTCTTACACAAATTTGAAATACTTCTCATACTAGAACTTAAGGTTAAGGATAGATTAGAGTACGAGCCAAAAGAACACAGTTCGTTGTCGTAAATATGTATTAAAGAAATCTAGGTTCCCCTCGTAGAGCCGTATTTTAGCCTGGACGACCGAGATATCCAACGCAATCTCTTCTTATATGGAGATGTCCAAGCCAAAAATCTCATGCAGATGATTCTTTGCCTTGATTTGGAGGGGTGCGTGCAAATAATGTATGTGAAAACTACTGATAAACCCATTTTTGTGTTTTTTTCCACAGAGAAACCCACGAGTAGAAAACTTAGTGCGCGTACCCATTTTCTAAGAAAAAATTTCTCCCACACCCATATTTCTTAAAATTAGTTGTTAGTTTCTTCTTCCTTCGTTTGTTTTTCATGTGCTTTTCTTCTTCCTTTGTCTTCTCTTTGCTTTTCTTCTTCATTTGTCTTCTCTTTCCGTGTCGTTGAAGAAGAGGGTAGACTAATTTCCCCTTCAATTAAGCTTCTCTAAAATTGGATCCACTATTTTCTGAAACATATATACTGCGGAACCTTGTTGAATCTCAAAGCCCTGAAGCTTCGCCTCTAACCAAGACGTTGATAAGGTACACCACCAAATTCTGACTCCCTAGTTAATCCTGTACCGGAATCATATTGTATGTATATTTGAGTTGCGCCCAATAAATGTTTGTAGAAATGTCAATATGATGTTAACATTAAGAAGCTATTATAATAATAGTCTGGGTTGTTTCCCGTTTCAAAATATATGCAACAAAGGAAGTATTAATTGCCGATGAAGAGCCATTACTACTTCAACCATTTCCCCACCAAAGAATCAGGTAAGCTCAGTTGTTGACTCACTCATTTTAAGTGTTCTTAATCATTGTTTTGCCTGTTGTTTGAATATTTTTATTGATTGGTCGTGGTGATGGTGGTATTTTTGTAGACATGTGAATAAGAAGAGTTGTTAGTGATTATCGGAGGTGTAGTAGCTGGAAACCACAGAGCTATTAGAGATAAAACTATTGCTCCTCATTCGGGTGTTTTAGTTATTGAGAAAGCCAAACCTTTAACATTACTTGCTGTCGACATAAGTTTATTTGGTGATAGAATTTTTGAATGTACAGTCAATCTTTTCAAAGGGAAAAAGAAAAAGGAATAGTGAATGTAAATTTGAGAGACCACTAACTAATTTTGCACACCTTTTCCATTTCATCTCTAGTTGTATGTAAATTATATTTTTTTGCTTTGATTAGATTTGCAGGCGAAGATTTCCGGTGGAGGGAGATGCAATGTAACAAATGGGAAATGTAAATATTTTGCGAATTTCGATCATTCGTTGCAAGTTGTGCTAATTAAAGCATTTTGTGTTCATCTTTCCCTTTAAACTATCTTTGTTAGGAGATTTTGGACCGGAATCAAAGCCTCACTTTCCAACACTTGTCCTAGCATTACCACCTCCACCTCCTAATGAAGGTAAACTAATTTACTTTGCTCGATCTAAGAAAGTGAAGCTTAGCTTTGACCTCACTCTGCTTCTAATGAGTCCGTTTTTCTTGATTTGTAGATTGTACATCAGTGTCATGCACAAAGCCATTTGTTAATACGCCTCCAGGAGCATTCTGTGGTTATGTTTGTCTAATGCAAGATGGGCTCAGTTTTAAGGTTGCCTTAATTACCTTCTTCCGATTAATTACAAAACTGGCTGAGCAAGTAGCAGCATGTTTTTTTATGCAACAAAGTCAAGTTCGTATTATAGGACCAAATGCATATGGACAACAGTTAGATAAGATCATTGTTCATATTGATCTGGCTCCATTTGGTGAAAAATTCTGCAATGCTACAATTTTATGTATGAACATTTTTGGAAACAACGGGTTTTTATAAAAAAATCTATTTTTATGCGCTTAGTGTTGAAACTTTTTTTTATTGGTTGAGGTTTTGGTGTTGGTAGGTGGTACATGTGGTGTTAGTGTCGGTCATATTGGTTGAATAATTTGTTATGCAGCTATGAAAATGGATGCATAACCTGTTATGCATTTACAAAAGTTAATGCATAATTTGTTATGCAGTCCCGAAAATGGTTGCATAACACGTTATGCATCAACTTATTTGTTAGTATCGAAACCAGTAATAAAAAAAGACTGCATAACTTGTCATGCACCTACAATAATATCTGCATAACATGTTATGCAGTTGCGAAAATAGATGCATAACCTGTTATGCATCCGAAAATACGGCTGCATAATGATGCATTATGCATCGAGAAAATTGTTGCACAATCTTTATGCATCGAGAAAATGGATGCATTATGCATCTATTTTTTTTATGTAAGCACTAACTTGTTATAGATGCATAACTTTGTTATGCAAATGCATAATTTGTTATGCAGTCGAGAAAATGGTTGCATAATTCGTTATGCGTCTGCAGAATGTGTTATGCATCTTTTTTGGTGGCTGCATAATGGTTATATATCAAGTTTTCTAAAATTTTGCCTAAAATGATGATCACCTCCGATTTTTTCGTGAAAAACAAAAAATTGATATTGTTGTTTGTACTCGTTGTGTAGCTCTCTTAAAAAGATTTCCAACGATATAAAATTTGTAAAATTCCAAGGCGCGGATTTTTAGATATGTTATATCCAAGTTGTGTTGCCAATTATACCCCTAAGAAATTAGGCTGCATAACGAGTTATGCCTGAAAAAATAGTACGCATAACGAGTTATGTATTAATTCTTAATAATTTCGGATAATTTTGGGTGTCACTGTATCTAAAATTAATTGTGGGCCTGACAATAAGAATATTATTATTTTTGGGCCTGCGCCTAATTTTCCCGTAATGTATTGGGGATCACTTTAACTAATATCTGTCAAAAATTCCGTCGAGTAATAATTGTACAAAAATTAAAAGTGACGTACTGGAAAATTAAAGCGAACGTATTGTATTGAGTTTGCTGGTGGAATCCAAGCAATTTCAAGTGTGGAAAAACCTTGGAATGTCAAGTCTAGTGGCTTCCAAGTTAGGGCTTTCCACAAAAAATCAAAGGAGGGTTCCATGGTTTGGTGGAAGGGTTATAAGAATAGCGCTAAACGCCAATAAGATTGGCGCTAAAAAGACGCCATTAAGAATTGCATTTTTTTTAATCCGTAGATTTAAGATGAGGTGGCGTGGAAGACGGAAGTCTACTATTCCACCATTACACTTGCGCTTCCATCCACAGTTCCAAGTGTTGAGGTGGCGTGGAAGATGGAAGATGGATGGATTCCACCATAATACTTGCTCTAAGAACTTGACATGTCAAAATACACGACACAACAACGAATACCAACCATGATATGTTGCATTGTGTCGGTGGTAACATACTTAATACTCCCTCCGTTCCTTTTTAATAGGCTGGTTTTGTTTTTAGAGAAAATTAAGGAAATTAAGAGAACTAATCATTAAAAGTGGTCCTCATGACACTTGTCAATAAAAGAAGTGAAGTGAAATGGTCCTCATGACACTTGTCACCAAAAAAAGTAAAGTAAAATGGTCTACATGACACTTGTCATCAAAAGAACTTAAAAGAAAAGTGGTCCCAGAAAATTAAAGTAAACATTTGACTCTCCCAATTAGGAAACCAACCTATTTTTTTGAAACATTTATTCATAAAAACCAGCCTATAAAAAGGAACGGAGGGAGTAACAAAGAATTAATTATTTTTAAAATGAAGCGCAGATTAAATAGCCAAGAAATCTTTTATTCCCTCAGTCCCTATCGTATAGGCGAAGTTTATAAATTTTCTAGTCCCATTAAATAGGCGTGGCTTCATTTCCAAGGATATTTTTTTCACATATATCCTTCCTTATTTAAGTGCATAGGTAATTAGGTATCATCATACATTTTAATTTGAGTAATTTATTCATAGATATATGAAAGGAAATCCATAGAGATACATGGATATATGATTATCTAATATTTTTTATTGGATAAAATAAGGGTAAATTAGGAAAGTAGAAAGAAATTTATGAAAATTAGAATTTTTCTTATTCTAAGAGAATACTCTTTCTCCGCCTTTGTGGGACGCGAGGGAGTAATATAAAGAGGGAAGATACACGAACAACCTTGTATGGACACTATCCGTACAAGATTGAACCAATTTTTCTTTTGAGTCCAAATGACAATGAATTTAAACCCAATATTTTCGTGATATGTTCTTCTTATTAAACTCTAGATTTCAATTAAAAATGAGCACAATCCATGACGTATAAATCCACCATCTACCACTTTTGAAATCAATCGTTGAAAATTAACGGTGGAAATTAAAATCGGTTGATGTCGAGGTTTCGTATATCGAATTGTGCTTTTTTTTCGGTAGGAATGTAGAGTTTAATAAGTGGAACATATCATCAAAATATTGAGTTCAGATTCATTGTGATTTGGACTCTAAAGGAAAATTGGTTCAATCTTGTATGTATGGTGTTCACAAGATTGTCCATGGATCCTCCCTCTAATATAAAAACACAGGCCATAAAAAAGACGTACAAAATCCTCAAAAACTAAATATTTATAAAGTATCTGCTTTAAATCATTCCCACTACATAACACAAAATACACCCAACCTTACAAAAGTCACCACCACTAGCAGCACAAAGCCCAGTACATCACCATCGCCAGCACAAACACCACCATCCACCACCGCTATTACCACCAGCAATGCATATTAATGCATGGAAACATCTCGTCGTTAACAACCAGTTATGCTACTTGTAATAATATTTTTCGATAATTCTGGATCATAAACCTTGGTTTCGTTATATATATGAACACATGCTCCTCTAATTCGCGACTTTAATAAACAAGGAATCAGTTATATATTGTGTTATTAACGGCAGCAGATAAGCGATGTTGAAGTGACTATGAGCATTTGAGAATGAATACTTCAATTAATAATAAATAAATAAAAAAATCGAGCCACATTTCTAACCATTCAGTAAGGTTAAGTACATCATGGATTTCTCAAAATCCATGAGACATATACAAGTATGCAAACCCTTGGGATCGTGAGGATCAATTCGCAACTCCAATCCCTAGCTAGCTCCTTGCTCTCCTTGTTGTTGTAGGTTTATATACACCTTTTTAGAGTCTAAGAGGTCTTTTTATATAGTTCTCACGAATATAGGTCTTTACGGACTGAGTTTCGTTGTTTTAGAAGTTCATTTTGTATCCACCGTAGCCCTTCATGATAAGTAAAAATTCCCATAATTATTCTAGAGCCGGTTAAGTTCTTGACTCCGCCGACCTACCCGTAGATGGCTTTAAGTTTTTGATGAACTTGCTCCAAAAATTGGCTAAATCGATTGACCCCTCAACATAGTCGAGGTCCTCCTGGATACTTCTAGGCACTTTGACATTCTGGTCAAAACTCATTCATTCTTCATCCAGGCCTCATTATTTTTTCATCGGACTCGTTTTTTCGTTCTCTACAAGATAGAGGTTAAAAACTCTTGAAATGCTTCAAGTCAGTAATCGATTAGGTTGATGATTAATCAATCTATACTTAGATATTTTTGGAGTTTTTTGTGCAAAAACTTCACTCTATAAGCGGTTAGAATCTTAGTGTGACCAACCTATTCTTCTCCCGTAACTTTGAACTTTTTTGTCACAAATCATACTCTCAGGCAGGGAGGCTCGGTATCTCCATTTCTTTTATCTTTGTTGCAAAAATATTCACCAGGTTATTTTGTAGAGGACCGATATTGAATATGATTTATGGATTTTAGGTCAGCGGTGCAATAAATATCCCACATCTACGATTGACAGATGAGGCCTTGATTTTCTTAGATGCAAAATAGGAGGATGCCTAAAACTAGTTAATCATTTTGCAAGTGTATGATGCAATAACTGGTTTGAAGGTGAATTTGCAAAAATAAAATAAAATAGATAATAAGTATAAGGTACCGACTAAAAAACAATTGAAATTCCAAAGATCTTAATTGGAATATTATCTTAGACAAATTTAAAAAGAAACTTTCCAATTGTTGGAAGAGAAGATTCCTCAAAAATAATTAGAAAAAAATACTAATCAATGATACCAGTATACTTCATGTATACAATTCCACTTTCAGTTATAGTGGATAAGAAAATGACTAAGTTGATGAGGGATTCCTATGGGTTTTTACCAATGAAAAGAAGATTTGCTTGATTACATGTAATAAGCTTGCAGGACTCAAAAATCTAGGTGTAATTATTAGGAACTTGAGGCTTAACAATCTGATATTTATGTGGAGTTGGAGATATGAAACAGAAAAGAATGCTTTATAGAGAAAGCTGATCCAATTAAAGGAAGAAAATCTATGACCTAAAACATCAACAACTACACATGGAAGCCCTTTTGAAAGGGTATTAAAAAAGGTAAGTTGATATTAGAACATAACACATCAATAGAAATGCAGATGGGAGCTCTGTTAAATTCTGGTTGGACAAATAGATTGGCAACATCCAACGTAAATATTTCCAAGTTAGTAGCTGACAGATGAGCCAGAGTAAAAAACTCATCAACAATGGTAACGTGAGTATAACCCATAGATGGCATCCATGTGCACAGGAAATAAATGATGTTGCAGCTTCACAACCATCTTTGGATGATAACCGATAATAGAAACTCCACTTATACATGTGCATATTTTAAAATATGACTTACAGAGCAACAACAAATGAATAACTCATTCCTTACAAGTGCATTTGGAAGAGGCATGTGCCTATCAAAGTTCAATTTTTCATTTAGCATGCCATCTAAAAAGTTATTCCAACTGGTGATCGACTATCTAAATCAGACGGGATGTGGCCTTACTAATGAAACATATTATTTTTGCAACTGTGCTGTAGAAACAGTTGACCACATTGTCAGAGCACTGCTCGGTCGAACTCGCAAGCGTTGCTATCTCAAGCTTGTTGTCAACTTTAGTTTCCAAAACTATAAGTCTTGATTTCTATTCTACTTATAGCTAAGTCTCGGATAAGGATAGAAAGTGTAGTTGAGCATCAGACTTCACTGCGTTCATCAATTGAAGACGAAGAACTTCTAAGGGGATCTTGTGGAACTTCATCAATAAAAGGTATGTAGAGACTTGAACTCATCTATCACTAAAAATTCTATCTACTTTATCTCTTATTTGAGACAAAAGTCGTATAGCTATAGACTTCTATTATCACTACACCAAATTTCTGGATTAGTAACAGGACTGAGCTGTTACTAAAAACGTTTGTAACAGCTCTTGGCTGTTATAAAACGGGGCGTTACATTTTATTCGTAACGGAAATGTAGTCGTTACGAATTAGGTTATAACGGCCCTTAGTAATGGCTCTGGCCTGTTACTAACCTTCCACGTGGTAACAGCTCTGGGCCGTTACGATTTTTTTCGTAACATAGACGTCGTAACATCTTGGAGCCGTTACTACGTGGTAAATTAAAACGTTTTCTAGGCGTTTCGAATGTTTTCGTAACAACAGAAAAATTACTGCCAATCAACCTTGACCAGGTCAAGCTTGACTGGCAGTTTATTTTCTATCGGAAATTATCCGGAATTCTAAATTCAATACCTGCATACATTCATCATCCACACTCAACAACAATCTATTCATATCACATTCATTCAACTCATATCAGATTTATATTACAAAAGTACTAAACTTTTTGAAATTTCTCGAAGTACCAAACTCTTTTTTTCTGTTAAGTATCAAAATTTCTAAGGAAATACATGCAAGGGTTCCAAACTTCTAAGGGAACACAGAAACTTACCAACTGCCTACAAAACTTGAATAACCGCAATATACAAATCTTGAAGTTGCTTTGTTCTCCACCCTTGCAGCTTACAAATCTTGAAGAGCTAACTAAGCTGGATGGCTCAAGGTCTTGCAACTTTCAGGCAGTAGACACACTGACTGATATCTCTGATTACCTGACAAAACAAGAATATGATAAGCAGACATGGAGTTGTCTTTCACAAAGTGGGGAGGAGTTATCGGGTATGTTCCATTAAAATTGTGATACTCTTGGATTTGCAAAACATCCAAACCATGAAAATAGTTACTTAATGATTTTGAAACCTTCTCGAATTAAACAGGGAAAGAAAGTAACTGGTGGGCGAATTATCTCACCGAGAAACAGAGACAACAGAAGACCAGTTGCTGTAAACCCCGTAGTATTTTAACCTGCAATTTCATCGAGGTTCATGTCAGTTTCAAAAGTCAATGTATGTGAACTATCACATACCAAATAGCTTCAACTGGGTTTGTTACATACAGGTGAATATCATGTAGATCAATTGCTTTCAAGAGATTAATAAAAAACTGAAAGACCTCAGCACTAACATCTCTGCACAGAATCCCTGCATAGACAATGACAAATGAATCAGTCTTGATAATTCAAAAAGCGCAACATAAGAAAAGTTTGGTTAAGTTTATCAAGGGATCCAATCGGTACCTTTTGTTTCAGCTATTATAAGATGCTCCTTCGCCAATGCCGGGGCAATTCCTAGAGTCATTGCAGCGTCGCTTGCACTTACATCTAATCGGAGGGCCTCAGGTTTCAGTACAAGGCCCTTTATTCTGGTAAACAACTACAAGTGAAAGCATAACTGTTAGACAAACAGGATAGTGCAGGGTATAGAAACCAAACCCGTCAATTCCGAACAAAAGGGGAAACTTATTGGAACCTGAAAGTATATAAGTTCAAAATTTTCACCGAAAAATTGCAGGAAAGTTATCGCACAACCATGGCTACGATAGGAGAACTTGCAACAAAACAGGAGCTTTAGGGAAATCGAAGGCAGATACAAAGAAATGGGTTAAATCCTTTTTACTCATTTTTTTTTTTTGTAATGAACAACATCACAGGGGAAGAAGAAGACACTTTGCACAAGCAATTCCCCTCATGAATATGGCTTAACTAGTAATCATAATAAACTAGAAATCAGAAAGGATCGGAGTGTTCATGACGAGCTACTGGTGGGAAGTTATGTGAATGGTTTAAAAGCATGAACTTTATAGACTACAGAGAAAAGCATTTGTATACCCGTCTTTTCCCTGCATGACGAGCTATCTTGGTTGCTAATTCAGCTTTCTTCGATGAAGCCGCCTCACAAACCAAGGATCGACATGTTACTTTCTCTACTTGTTTCAAATCTAAACCACCTGAAAAAGAAACAATAATGATAGTGAGTCAGTCTATTTTTCCAGTCATAAACACACATACAAGGAAAACCACCATGCACCAACACCAACAAAATAGAGGAAAAGGCA
The DNA here is from genome assembly GCA_023529315.1 of Papaver bracteatum. Lineage (NCBI taxonomy): Eukaryota > Viridiplantae > Streptophyta > Magnoliopsida > Ranunculales > Papaveraceae > Papaver > Papaver bracteatum. Next base: position 1,407,407 of record JAJJWX010000043.1, on the reverse strand, counting down.
TCAACGACTCTACTGCAAACCTATATTAGCAGTTGTGTACAACAAACTTACAGGTACCTATTACTTAAAATTGCTAACATGGCTTCATGTGCGATGTATCTCGCTGCTAACTCATTAAAGACTAAAGTATGATGAATAAAAATTGGAGACCTACAACTCTGCTTCACCAGTACATTGCTTTACTACGACAGATATTTTGTTTAAGCTACTAAAAACTAACCATTAAGCTTATCAACAAATTCTTGAGCTTTATCTTGTGGACACTAGTCCCCAAGTACTTGGATGTTCTTGCATTGTATAATCACAAGCTTCATTACTAGCTTCCAACAAGGAGTTCATGTGTACCTTTAAATAAATAAAAACAAGTAAATAAAGGTACAGACGTACACAAATTTCACAGATTTCACTAGTTACATAGCTGACTATATTGTTGTTAGTGCTTGTGGGGTGTTTTATCTCCAAGTTCAAACATTATAAACATTTTTTTAACTTTAGTACTCAATAGTTGCGTGTAGTACAAAGACTAGTTTTTTAAGTGTTTCTTTTTACAAAGGAATCAAGTCACCCCCTGAAATAGAATTACAGGCCACTGAATAGTTTTGGTGTCCGCACAAAAGATATCAATCTTCATTTGAATGCTCATGGTCAATACTTAATAAGCAGGGGACTAGGAGGATGGATCAAAATTCCAAAAATATACTAATATGTTTCAGGTTTAGATGCTACGATTTTCGACCTATGAATCCCTGACCAAAACAAAAAAATATATCAGAAATATCATATGGCCTGAGTAAGAAGTTAGTTACCCCTTTAATGGATCGAAGTGTACCATTTCTAGGCGCATCTTATGATTACCAAGTCCAACTTCATAAGGCTCTTCATAGACAAGATCCCTTTAATCCCTGCATAGCAATACAACTTGAATTCAGACAACGGAATTAAAAAAAAATGGAAAAGACAAATGATGTATGCTGCATATGAAACCAGTTAAATCTAATTGAAAATTCATTGCTAAACTGATGTTATCACATGGGCCACATTTGATACTTTAGCAAAGTCATCCAACAGATGTTGTATAAGAACGATGAAAAGAACATTAATATCAATTTTCAGAATGTCAACCATTGGAAACTTGGATAGTGACAAAATGTTAAATTGTGTAAAAATGCACCTTCTCTTCAGCTGAAAGGGCAGACCCACAAAATCAGTTCACTGGCAGTGCCAGCTGGTGCTGCCCAAACCTTTGCTTGCCAACTCTTCCTGTGAATCAAAAGATTATATAATCTCTGTAAACAATAGATAAGCCAGCTACCACACCTGATGTGCAAAACAAAACAAATTTACTGACTCTTAATTCAGTCACCTTTTTTTCTTTTCCATCAAATTTTTGACTAACATGTAATTTCAACACAAGTCATACATGCTATGGTTTATCCTACCACATACTAAGTACTAAAACGAGACTTTGATGACCATAGATAACGTAATATATACATTATTGAACTTATAGCAAAACATAAGCCAAGATTTTCTAAAATTATATACAGAAATTCTGCCAATTTAAAAAAAAAAATCTAAACCCAATATCAGAATCATTAAGAACCCCCATACAAATATGTTGAACAATAAAATCATTCAAACCCATAAATAAAAAAATCTCTACCATGCATATAATTAGTATTACTTCATCAGCATACATCATCAAAACAGAAACCCTAAATTTCATAAAAGAAAATCTGAATCTAATAACTTCATTAACGAAAAATTGAATCGAATCAAGTAAAAATGAGGGAGAAGTTATACCTGAGGATTTTCAATAAATCGAATCAGTTCGTACTTTCAAACCCTAAAATAGAAAATAACATAAAACCCTATAATTAGTTCAATTTATTGAAACTTTTACCTTCAAATTCTTCAAACTTCTTCAAAGTTCTTCTAACTTCTCCGGTACTTCAAAACATGAAATGAAATCAGAAAAAAAAAAAAAATCGAATTAGATTTATATGAAGAAAATTAACAAAACGAAACTAAATCGAATTAGATTCACAGATTAACAAATCGAAAAACTAAAACTAGATGAAATGAAACCCTAAAAAGTAAATCTTTTATAAACAGATGAAACCCTAAAAATCAAAAAACTTAAGATGATTAACGCTTACACAGATCGATGATTGAAGGTTATTGAAAAGATTGAAGAGATTTCTGAGATGGTTTCTAGGCTAATACGAATTTTGTGATGAAACCCTAGTTTCATCGCTTGAGAGGAAAGAAAAGAGGCAGGAGGAGAAGAGAGAAAAAAGAAGAATGAAAATGTTCAATCTGGTCGATTCACATGATATCATCAAAATCACGAATGCGACTGGCACACGCATGGGAGGAAAAATCCTCTAGCTTTACTTATCGTGGGTGGAAACATAATACCACGCATGTGAATGGCACGCGCACAAACCCTAGGTGTTACGACCCAAGTGTTACCAAGCGTGTGAGTCGCACGCCTATAAAAATATTCGTAACGATTTAGCTCTGTTACAAATTTTAAAAAATATTACTAACGGCTTCAGACTGTTATGAATTTTTTGTAACGGCTATTTATAACGGGATTTTTGTAACGGCCACAAAGCCGTTATGAATGCTTGTTACGAATCCGGGAATTTGGTGTAGTGTATACACATTTGATATTTCGAGCTGAGTTTAACTCGCTAACATATTTCTCGAAATATATGTTGGTAAGATCTCGCTTTAACCAAGTTCATCTTATATTCTTGATGAAAGTCAAAAGATGATCATGTAAAAATCGTCAGGTAACATCTTACATGATTTGTGTGAGACAGTCAATTGATGTAGACTCGAAATATTTCGTATTGATCATTCGATTATTTAAAAATTTCTTTGAAGCTAATAGTTTGTGTGAGACGACTATTGTCATCTTCCGAGAATGTTTCAATGGCTGAAATGCGAGTTTAGAACAATTGGATATAAGCATAGTATGCGTACTTGTATTTATTTAATCCAAGTCCGGGAACCATGGTATGCATACCCATATGCGTACTGCTTGGTTTGTGAAAGTTCGGGAACCTTGTACGCATACCGGTACACATACTGGCGTGAGGTTTAGTTCCGAGAATTTCTGTTGAGTTTGGAAGGTATGCGTACCAGTTCGCATACTGGAGAACCCAAACTTAGTCCGACCATTTAGGTATGCGTACCCGTTTGCATACCTGAGTGGATAATGTTCTAAAATTGGTTTGTTCATGAACTAATACATTTATATAATAAGGAATGCAATCTTTTGCAAACCGTGGCTATAATGTTCATGACTTGATTTGAATGAATCAAAATTAATTTTGCTTCAACTGTGTTTTGTATACTTCTATGAGAATATAAACAATTGAACAACTATAGAACTAGTTTCATTTGAGTCATTTGAACTAGTTATGGTTAAGATGAATAAGGTAGATATGAAAGTGTTCATATGGATAACCTCTGTTAACTATTGTTGAGCCAACAAAGATGCACACGTTTAGGTACGGTTACTCATATCTAAATGAAATCACTTTTCATTTGTGTGTAACAAGCTAAGTTCGATCTAACGGTTGAAAGATATTAGCTTGAGTCTAATCAAGTTTTCATCTAACGGTGAATATTGAATGCTTTGTTACCAAGGTAACATTGATTGCAAACCTTGATTTGAAGACTATATAAAGGAGAACTCTAGCAACTGGGAAACCTAATCCCCACACCTCATGTGTGATACTATTTGCGACTAGAGTTGATTCTCCTTTAACATTGGGTTTTTCAAGAAACCCTATAGGTTAAAGACTTGAAGACTTCATTGGGATTGTGAAGCCAGACCCAACTATTTTATCTGTAGTTGGGTGTTCTGATCTTGCTATTTTCTATCGTGATTGAGTATTATCTTCTCTAAGATTTACTCGGTATTTAATCTCCGATAGGCAAGATAAAAAGTAGTCAAAAACATCTTCGTCTCATCATTTGTGATTCCATAATATCTTGTTTCACTACTGTTTGTGGGTAAAAACCGTTTCTGCTGATTTTGGTAATTTTGGGTGTGTGGGGAGAAACGAATCTAAACCCTAAACAATGTACTGCACGAGAGTAATTTTGATTCGAGAGATCAATCTGTACAATCCTGGCCTAAACCAAGAAATGGTCGTTCCAGGCTTGCTTCGGTCACAATTTGAAAGAGAAGGGTTGGTCTTAGGGAGGAAAACGAAGAAAGTGTTGAGACCAGAATAGTTGATTCTAGAAGTGTGGGCATTTTGCGACTTGTATTAGAAAGTTAAACTATCTAGCTAAGTGAGAAAGCTATCAGATAATTTCTGGATGTGGTATTGTTCTCCTGACCAAAACTTGTTGTTTGGTGGAAATAGGTAAGACCTATTTATACAAGTCGCAACAACAACGTACCATGGTCTCGTAGGAAGTGGAAACGATTGAGTAATGGAAGAAGGGAGTAACGGGTAATGCCTGGAATTTATGTTTCCATTATGAATGATACGTTTACACCATTACTTCTCACCATTACTAACCGCCCCGCTTTATGACACTTTCCTGCAATGGGTGTATTGCACGCCGTACCATATAAACCGCCAGACCAATACCCTGATGAGTATCCCCTAGTTTGTGATATTTTTTGATGTCTCGAGTGTTTTCGTGGAAATCATTTAGCACTTTGATATGTGTGGCAAGTTGAAATTGAGAGGTTTGCCGCATGTAAATAGCCTATGTGATGCTAGGTTCGTTTTTGGGCTAGTTTCCTAAAACTTATCACGAGCTTACCGGATTGGTAGCGAACTTCGATGGTCGAGATCGCATCTTATGAATAAGGGTATCCGTTGATTGTGGCTACCTTGCGTTCGTGCCTGTCAATGGCATGGCGGCATGGCTTGTGCATTCCATTGGCACAGTTGCGTAAACGGTGCCTGGCGTGGCCAAGGCGCCGTGAAAGAATTCGCCATGGAAGAATTAGGGCTTGGCGTGGCCAAGACGCCGTGGAGTTGGACCCACATGTGGTGTGGCAACATTGGCCATGTTTCCTCACCAATCCCATTGCTCTGGGAAACGTTATTTGTCTTTGGTAGCAATTTTCCAAAATTAGGGTTACACATGTCGAAACCCTAATTAATACACGTGGAACGCGGCTGCGACATGGCGCTACTTTTGTGCAAATGGCGCAATGGCTATGCCAAAGGAACTATGGCAAGGCCATAGTGTGGAAACGTCCACGGGAGTAGGAATTATCGTGGGTGGCTATTTATGGCTGGTTACCATGGTAGAGTGGCATGTTGGCATGCTGATCGATATGTTGTCGTGGTAGAGTGCGTTTGGCTTGTTAGTTTTAGAATGGTAGTGCGGTAGGGTGCGTTTGGCCTTTAATGTATGGTGGAAAGTTTAGAGTAACTTGATTGGCCATAAAAGGGGGCCGGCCAAACATAAGGCGCGACCACACTTCTGGTGAGAGTGTGGCAGCTTTAGAGCGACCTAATCGGTCGATTAAAAGTGGGGCCGACAAGCATCATGGAGCCGACCTCATTCAGAATGTGCGTGGCGCATTTAAGGCAACCTGATTGGTCAATGGGAAATAGGGCCGGTTTAGGATGGGGCGTGGCTAGTGGTGCCATCTGGCCTAAGGCATGGCCACGCCTCTCTTTGCTATTGTGGCTCCCTGTTTTTCTTATTTTGGGCGAGGTTGCACCTTCCAATCCATGGCGGATTAATTTCATAGTTTTATTAGGCTTAATTTTGACAAGAAAGGTCTGGTATATTGCGTGAGTTGTGAAACCCTAACTTCTTCAAGTTAGTTAGGGCGATTAATTGAATTTTATGTGTTGGCACGGAGCTATTTTAAGTTTATTGCAAGAGAGCAGCATGCTTTTCTGATTGAATACCTTATGCAAAGATCTTATCTTTGATATTTGGAGATTCGTGCTACTCTGCTGCGAGTGAACACAAATCGTCATGCCATATCTACATTAAGAGTTCAGTCAGAGAACATAGCATATAAGGCATTCATAAGAACTTATATTAAGTGAATATACGCGAGGCGCCGAAATTTACAGAATATCTGGTATGGTTGCTTCATTCGCCAGTCTGGATAAATTTCAAGTAAGTATATTGAGTGGCTCAATAAATTTTCCAGTGGAGAGGTTAGCACACGTGGCTCTATTTCCTTGCAGAGTGACATCACATCAGATGCAAGGTTTTACGATTTTAACCCTAAGTTAGAAACCACCATCAACAGCTACCATACGATTAAGATTATTGTGAGGTGATTGATATTTCTAGGTTGTTCTTCGGGAATATAAGTCTGGTATATCAATTGGATCTTTTTCACCTTAATTTATCAAAAGACTGAACAAAACTCATATGTTTATCTTTGGAGACAGATTTATCTATTTAATAGACTTTTCTGTGTAAGATAGATTGGTTTATCAAGTCTTCGACTTTGGGTCGTAGCAACACTTAGTTGTGGGTGATATCAGCTAAGGGAATCAAATTTGTAGAGTCCTGCTGGGATTCAAAGACGTAAGGAGCGCAATTGTACCTTAATCAGTGTGAGATTAGTTAGGGATCAACTACATTCCAGTCCGAAGTTAACTTGGAGTAGGCTAGTGTTGGGACCTTAGTCCCACATTGGTAGATGGGGATTATTTGGGTAGTTTATAAGTCAATGGGATCTCTCATCTAGTCAACCGGTTTTCGAGTTGAGTTATACCCATGGGTTTATGATGAGTTAGGGTCGGTTGATATTTGGTATCAAAGCCAACCACCATGACCCATGCCCGCTCCACGGAAAGGGTGGCCTATAGGATAGATTAAAGTGTTAGGGAATCTATGTATGGGCGTAACTGTCACCCGTATCGAATACTGGTAGTCGAGTGGAGCCTTCATAAGGGAAAAGGCTACCGCCGGGTCAGTGTCGATAGAGTGGGCCAACGAGGACGTTGGGTCTGGAATCGTGGTAGGATGTTGGGACCTTAGTCCCACATTGGTAGATGAGGTTTGATTGGGTAGTTTATAAGTCAATGGGATCCCTCATCTAGTCAACCGGTTTTCAAGTTGAGTTCTACCCATGGGCTTATGACTAGTTAGGCTCGGTATCCTAACAGCTAGTGTCTGTAGAGGCTTAATACTGTGTGGTGTTCAAATATGGACTAGGTCCCGAGGTTTTTATGCATTTGCGGTTTCCTCGTTAACAAAATTTCTGGTGTCTATGTTATTTCTTTTCCGCATTATATTTGTTATATAATTGAAATATCACAGGTTGTGCGTAGTTCAATCAATTGTGAATCCAACCTTTGGTTGTTGATTAAATTTATTGACACTTAAATATTGGTTTTTGATACCGCCTAAGTTATTTCTTATATTCAATTGGGATCGCAAATTCTTATTTGTTTGATTGTAGATTAAATTGAGAAATTGAGATATAACTCTTTGATATACTTTTCTTAAGATTGAGTTTCACTGTCTAGTTGATTCTCTTAAAAGTATATTAGAGTTAGTCCATACAGATTGCTAAGCGAAATATTGGGTGTGGTTGTTGTACCCCCGCTTTTTCAATTGGTATCAGAGCAGGAAAACACATTTAAGACCTTACAAGTCTGTGTTTGTAGCGATCTGACGTTATGGACAGACGTGATATCTCAATAAATGCACCACCAGATCCAAGGATTTTCAGAATTTTCTTGCATGACTAATTTAATGAAATCTGTAGAAAAAAATTCTATCTAAACCTCCACCAGGTTTAAAATCCCTTGAAGTGTTTTCAGGGCTTAAAAAGAAACTTGAAAGCTCATCTCTCGATGTTGAGTTATATCTCCAAAAAGAGCAAGAATATCTGAATAAGCTAAATTAAGTCATGATGAACAATTTTCATGTTGAGGTTGATATTGACCTTCTTGTCAGTAAGGATAATCCTTATCGTTTATGTATCTCAGATAAAGTGGATATCATACAAGAAGTAGCTAAACCTCATCTATCAGTTAGTTCCATCTCTGAACTTAACTATGTTCATCTGTCAAACCCTGATGCACCTTCTAAAGATAATGATACTGCCCTCTGTTATGAGAAAGCCAGAATGTCTCTTTTTATCTAAAGAGTTTTTCCCTATGCAGTACTGAACATTATCTGCAGAGACTGTGTGTTATAAGTTGGAAACGAAGAAATCAGGAACACAAATCATCTTGTGCTCTTTTTAAGTTCTTTGGAAAACTTGTAAAAACAGTTTTTTGGGTTTCTCTCAACACTGGAAGTTGTAAGAGCTGCTGGAAGGAAATTCTCTCTTGGTGTCATGGTGTGCAAGACCTCCTTTATGTGTGTTATGACCCTTCAGAGGTTACTCAAAATTATATTTGTGACTTTTGCTCCTAATATTGTGTTTTTTTTTGACTCTCAAAAATAAACGATCCCTTGCCAGTACACGTACGGTTCACATACTTTGAACCTATAACCATCACGTATTTGAATCATGATCAAGTGCATGTCTGACCGGTTCATGTACCACCGTTCGACACATAAAAAGAGGAAGAGCTAACTTCGTTCTCTTCACCTCTTCTTTTTCTCGACTATTTGAGAATGAAAAGAAACCCAACAGTTCATGAACTATCCTTTCTCTCCTCTCTTTTCTTAACTATTTCTTGTTTGGTTTGCACTATTGAATTCAGGAGAAGTTTTTGTACATTGGGTCAAGAACTGTTTTCATTTTACTCATCGTTTTGGAACTCTACCATTAATGGCAGTTCGTGTACCAAGTAAGTTTCTAAACATTTTCTTGTGGGTTAGTACTTCTCTATGGCATCTAGGAAGAGAATTAGTCGTGGTGAGAGTTCGGGTACTCAAAACCGTGAAGATACCTTTTATGACCCAAGCTTGAGAATTAGGTTCGTGGACACTAAGGCTCGTGACTACTATGTAGAATATAGTACAAACAAACCTATTATTGAAAGAATTTATAAACCCTATGAACTTAGGGTAGATGGCCTTTCTAGGTTCTTTGAAAATCATGAATGGGGAATTATTCATCGACCCATGAAAACTGCCTATATTGAGTTGACAGCCCAATTTTATGCAAACCTACATGAGCCTGATGTTATCAACTGCTCCTTCAAAACCATTGTTGAAGGAATTTTTTTTCTTGTAAATCGACAAGTTATTGTTGAACTTTTGAACTTGTCTCGAGATGGTGATTTTCTATTACCCCCTCCCTGAGCATTTGAGACCTTCTCCGAATGTGCTCTAGAACTTCCTTCTTGCAAAGGATGTTTCCTGTTATGATGGCAAGATCGATGTTCATGATGCTGAATTGTTCCTCAAAGTTGCTGGAAAACTTATAGTGGATAACTTGATGCCCATCATAATTGACAGAAAATTATGGACCAGACCTCTCGCGGAGCTAGTTTAATACGTTGTTTAAGTGGGGGAACATTGATTTATATGGGATTATTATTCGTCAGGTGGTAAGTGTCATACAAGTTTCGAAGAAGACTCATGGTTTTCTTTTTCTGATATCAAGGATTTGCATTCAGTTTGGCATTGTTGTTGTTGGAACCAATCTTGGAGGGCCAAAACTCTTGACAGTGAAAAGTATTGGGAAAATGTCCATAACTCCAACTAGAACTCCTGCAACGTGTAATTTTGAACGCATTCGTCTCCAGCAAGAAGTTGAGTGTTTGACAGAGAAGGTGGATTATGCCAAGGCATCTTATCCTGAACTGGGTGAGAAGTTTTATGAAATTTCTATGGATTATTATGGTAGGAGTGATTAATCATTGTATTCACAATATTTTTGCTTATTGAACTTCTTATGTTGAACTTATTAAAATTGTTATTCTTAATGGTTGTAATAACTTAAATGGTATTTTAGCCTTGAATGATTTTTATCTTTCAATTAAATTTCTAAATGTGTTAAATCCATAAGAAGTACATTTAAAGATGTCAAAAGTTAAGTCTTTCATATGTCATTATGCAAATATTGATAAAAGATTGAATGAACTTTTGACAACAAAAGTTAAGCCTATTATGTCATTATGCAAATATTGATGGAAGATAGGATGAACTTTTATTTATAAAGATTAGGTCTATTACATGTCTCTATGCAAATATTGATGAAAAATAGAATGAGTCTTTGAATATTCCGCAGTATTAGTCTTTCCCTGATCCACATCCTTGTGTAAGTACTGCGTGGCTCCGTAAGTTCTCTTATGTTGAGCATTTCCGATTAAATTAATCATGGGTTCTATTGTGGTTAATTTAATTGAGTATTTTGGATACAAATTCATGTTTCATTTGATTTGTTAATGTCCAAAAAAATCCTTATTTTCTTGTGAAAGTAAGGTCGCTCTTGTTTTTCTTTCGGGAATGACATTTTATGGCGGAGAGTTTTTAATTGAACTTGTGCTTAATTTCCAAATCTTTGCGTGGAGTGCGGCTGTGGAATATTATAAGAGTTTTCTTGTATCTTTATTAACTCCTTGATGAATGCATTTAGTTTCGGCTATATGATTTCATCTAAACAAAGTTGATATGTTCTCTTTTGGTAATGAAGTATCTCTATGGAAATTTCATTAGGATCCCTCTAGTTTTCGTACCTTTTCCAATTTTATTGACAAAAAGGGGGAGAATTAATGTTTAGTTCACACTACAAATACATATGGTTTACGGATCATTATGTAAGGGGGAGTGGTTTTCATGTGAGATAAAGTATTGACTAAGGGGGAGTGATACATATCACCATAGTATTGTTGTCAAAGTTGTGATAAAATTGGAATGCTGTGTAATAATACTATGATATTGTATAATAATGACCGAGAGCAACTGTTTTCTCACTATTATATCTATAGATCTCCAAACATTGATGTTGAGTTGAACACGTTCAGAATCACTTGAGTACTTGGAAGTGGTGAATATTTCGAGTAATGTTAAAGAACCGAGGAAATCAAGCATTTGGATTGAGAGCTACAAAGTTTATTTATTTTGTATTCCATATGTATTGATAGTTTTGTCACTAAAATTTACAAAGGGGGAGATTGTTAGAGCACTGCTCGGTCGAACTCGCAAGCATTGATATCTCAAGATTGTTGTCAAGTTTAGTTGTCCAAACTATAAGTCTTGATTTCTAGTCTACTTATAGCTAAGACTCGGATCATGATAGAAAATGTAGTTGAGCATTAGACTTCACGGCATTCATCGATTGAATACGAAGAACTTTTAAGGGTAGCTTGTGGAACTTCATCAACAAAAGGTATGTGGAGACTTGAACTCATCTATCACTCAAAAGTATATCTACTTTATCTCCAATTTGAGACAAAAGTCGTATAGCTATATAGACTTAAATTATACACATTTGATATTTCGAGTTGAGTTTAACTCACTTGCATATTTTCTGAAATATGTGTTGGTAAGCTTTTGCTTAAACCAAGTTCATCTTATATTCTTGATGAAAGTCAAAAGATGATCATGTGAAAATCGCATGGTAACATCTTACATGACTTTGTGTGAGACTGTCATTTGATATAGTCTCGGAATGTTTCGTTTTGATCATTCAATTATTTGAAAATTGCTTTGAAGCTAATAGTTTGTGTGATACAGCTATTGTCGTCTTCCGAAAATGTTTCAATGGTTGAAATGAGAGTTCATAACAATTGGGTATAAGCATAGTATGCGTACTTTCATATATGTAATCCAAGTCCGGGAACCATGGTATGCATACCCGTATGCGTACTGCTTGGTTTGGTGAAAGCTCGGGAACCTTGTACGCATACCGGCACGCGTACTGGCATGAGGCTCAGTTCCGGGAATTTCTGCTGAGTTTGGAAGGTATGCGTACCGGTTAGCGCGTACTTGCGAACCCAAACTTAGTCCGGCCATTTAGGTATGCGTACCCATTTGCATACCTGAGTGGATAATGTTCTAAAATCGGTTTGTTCATGAACTAATACATTTATATAATAAGGAATACAATCTTTTGCAAACTGTGGCTATAATTTTCATGACTTTATTCAAATGAATCAAAATCGATTTTTCTTTAATTGTGTCTTATATACTTCTATGAGAATATAAACAATTAAACAACTCTAGAACTAGTTTCATCCGAGCCATCTGAACTAGTTATGGTTAAGATGAATAAGGTTGATATGAAAGTGTTCATATGGCTAACCTCGGTTAACTATTGTTGAGCCAACAAAGGTGCACACGTTTAGGTATGGTTACTCATATCTAAATGAAGTCACTTTTCATTTGTGTGTAACAAGCTAAGTTCGATCTAACGGTTGAAAGATATCAGCTTGAGTCTAATCAGGTTTTCATCTAACAGTGAATATTGAATGCTTCGTTACCAAGGTAACATTGATTGCAAATCCTGATTTGAAGACTATATAAAGGAGAACTCTAGCAACTAGGAAGCCTAATCCCCTCACCTCTTATGTGATACTAGTTGCGACTAGAGTCGATTCTCCTTTAACCTTAGATTTTTCACGAAACCCTGTAGGTTAACGACTTGAAGATTTCATTGGGATTGTGAAGCCAGACCCAACTATTTTCTCTGTAGTTGCGTGTTCTGATCTTGTTGTTTTCTATCATGATTAAGTATTATCTTCTCTAAGATTTGCTTGATATTTAATCTTCGATAGGAAAGATAAAAATTGATCGCAAACATCTTCGTCTCATCATTTGTGATTCCACAATATCTTGTTTCTCTACTATATAATTAAGATTATTGTGAGGTGATTGATATTTATAGGTTGTTCTTCGGGATATAAGTCTGGTATATCAATTGGTTCACGTTCAACTTGATTTATCAAACGACGGAACAAAACTCATATAGACTTTTATGTGTGAGACAACTTGGTTTATCAAGTCTTCGACTTTGGGTCGTATCAACTCTTAGTTGTGGGTGAGATCAGCTAAGGGAATCAAGTGCATAGAGTCCTGCTGGGATTGAGAGATGTAAGGAGCGCAACTGTACCTTGATCAGTGTGAGATTGGTTAGGGATCAACTACATTCTAGTCCGAAGTTAACTTGGAGTAGGCTAGTGTCTGTAGCGGCTTAATATAGTGTGGCGTTCAAATCTTGACTAGGTCCCGGGATTTTTCTGCATTTGCGGTTTCCTCGTTAACAAAATTTCTGGTGTCTGTGTTATTTCTTTTCCGCATTATATTTGTTTATATAATTGAAATATCACAGGTTGTGCGTAGTTTAATCAATTGTGAATCCTACCTTTGGTTGTTGATTAAATTGATTTACACTTGGATATTGGTTTTTGATACCGTCCAAGTTATTTATTATATTCAATGGGGCTCACAATTCCTATTTGTTTGATTTCTGATTGAATTGAGAAATTGAGATATAACTCTTTGGTATACTTTTCTTAAGATTGAGTCTGACTTTCTAGTTGATTCTCTTAAAATTATATTGGAGTTAGTCCATACAGATTGCTAAGCGAAATATTGGGTGTGGTTGTTGTACCCGCGCTTTTTCACACATTTTACTTCTCTGCAACTCAGTTAAGAAAATTCGAGACTAATTTCTCATACTACTTTTTTTTTTATCAAGTTGATTGAACTTATCTAAATTCATTGCGTGAGCCACTAAAAGCATGGGATGAAAGGAGAAGGAAGTTCAAAGGAAGGAAATTTTTGACAGTATTGTTCTTTGTAATTTGCTAGAAGATATGGATGTAAAGGAAGTAACGATTGAATTTGCGACCTCTTTCAACCTTCCCTAATGAAAATTGATACAAATCCACTGCCCCACTGGCGATTTTTTATATATTACATTTTATTAAGTTTCTAGAAATTGACTATTTTAGCATCGTAATATATTCTTTATTTTTTTATTTTTTTTGATAAACAATGAACCTTATCATTAATGGAAACTCGAGGTTATATTGAGTTTAAGAAATAAATAAATAAATAAGAGAATACAAAGTAACAAGAACATAGGGAAAAGTATTAACATCGTAATATATATATATGATAAACAAGGAACCTTATCATTAATGGAAATTTGAGGTTATATTGAGTTTAAGAAATAAATAAATAAGAGAATACAAAGTAACAAGAACATACAGGAAAAGTACAATACCGAAAAATTCGACAAGAGAAAGAGGATTATCGGAGTAAGACAAATACAAGTACGAATAAGATCTGATTAAATCAGAGGTTTTCTCGGAATTAAATCCAACCATTTAGTTTGTTTTTCTTCTTTAGAATGATGTGTTTCAATAATAGGATTGGTTTGCTCAAATATCTTGTGACTAGTGATGAAGATTCCAATGAAGATTTCGTCGCCGGAGACAACAAAGATGAAGATTTTGTTATTGGAGAGCATCACTATTGATTTTAAAACCCAACCCTATAACCAAGGACCGCAATTAAAGCGAAGATAAACTTTAAAAAAGTATATAAAACTACCATAATAGTGTAGATAACAACTTAGCTAAATCTACTAACTTATAAAGCAAGAAATTAAAAAAAAATGCTCAAGGGTTGTTGGTGATAGTTTTATTGAAGAAAAGAGACGAAATTCTTGTTTAAAAGATCTTACAAAATTAGAAGATTTTTTAATTTGGTGTTACTAAAGTTATATTACTTTTTTATTTATTGCATTCTCATGTATAAGGAATGAAATGGATTCCAGGACTTATACAGTGATGGTCGATTTCATAAATCATAATTAGGTTTCGCCTTTTTTAAGTAACTAAATTTCTTTACTCTTAAGTGTCCAATAAGTCTTCCAAATTTGTACTTAGTTTGGGATACAAAACTAACTTTGTTACACTTCTCTTTCACCTTTTAACATTTCTTTTATTGATATTATTACATCATGTTCTAGTTGTTCGAACCGATTAAAAAAAGGGAGAATTTATAAAGTACCCCCGTTTTTATAGGGTCATTTCAAAAGTACCCCCGTTTTTTATAACTTCTCAAAAGTGCCCCAAGTTTGACAGTTTTTTTGATAAAACGGGGAACAGAAAGTTAGAGCCGTTAAACTCCACGTGGCAGCTCCATAAAGTCTTAAAAGCCCCTATAAATTATAGATATTCCAAAATAACACAACATAAAACTATTGTGCATATGAAACTCTGATGAAACTGCATCACTAAGAGTTTTCATTCAAAATCAAACTAGAATTCATCAAGACACAATTAAACTACTGCAGACTATCATCACTTTATGTTGGTGTACTTCCTTGTCTTTGTAAAAGTATGCTTTACTGTTTGTTGGAATATCCAACACTTGAGAATGCCTGAGTCATTTTCTGGTTCTTTGTAGTAGATGGAGCTGGAGCTGCAGCTTTTGCAAATGCTTGAGATGATTCCCCTTCCAACTTGTCTTGTTTTTCTTAGTTTTACCTTTTGCAGTAATGGGTGCATGTGTTTGACTATTGGTGAAGGTAGCACCATCTACTTGGGTTCTTGGCCTCTTTGCCTTGGGATTCTGACCAACACCACCACCTGCACGTGTTGATTTGTTATGACCATTTGAACCACAAATGCTACAATAATAAGTCATGCTTTGTGTTTGAGGTTCATCATATGCTCTCCTTCTCTTAACTCTAGGTCTTCCCGTTTTCCTGATCTTGAGAGAAGGCTGCAACTCTACCTTTTCATGTTGCTCCAACTACATAACAACAAAGTATCATATAAAGAAAGAACCCTAAAGGAAACATTGCATATTAATTTAAAATATGTCACAAATTACTAGTTAAAATGAATTATTCAAATTTGTACCTCAGGCCAGTCATCTTTTCCAGTAAATTGAGCAATAGATGGTGCATATGTTGCCCTGTATGTAGCAACAGTATAATAGTGAGAGCAGTACCTGCCAACACATAAGCACATAAATGGTTTAGTAAAGAAATAACTCAAATGCTAATGTTTACAAACAAGTACCAGTCTAATACTTACTCTGTCCAATCTGGTCTCAATGACTTCAAACAATAAACTGCATTTTGGCAAACAAAACCTCTCATTTGCCATTGAAGACAACTACACTGTTTTGTTTCCAAGTTTACCACAAAAACTGCTTTGCTACCTATATTTGTAACCTCATATAATTTTCCCAAAATATATGGTAGAACATCAAATGCACCAACTAACTTTAACATCTTCCCAATCAATTTCATTGCTTTTGGGACCAATTCTTTAGGATTCCATGTTGCACTCTCTGTTCTTCTCTTGTGAAAAAGACCCATAACCAACTGATTGTAAAGGTATAATATCTTACAGATTGGTTTGTCCCTAAGATTTTTTGCCATGGAATTGAAGGACTCACTAAAGTTATTGTTTAGGTGTTCACATTTACTAGTGTCATCAAAGAAATCCCTAGACCAAGACTCAACACCAGCATCTTCTAAGTACTTCACAGCCAAGGGATTTTCCTGCCTCATCTCTTCCATGTGTTTCTACATATAAGATATAAATATCAAGAATACAAAACAAAGCTAGGCTAAGTTTGCCTTTGTTAGTGGTGGTCAGGATTTATCCGTGGGAAAGATAAATCAAAGGCTTTGGTTCTCCATGCCACACTCTACAAGTCGCACACGTGGTGTTAATTCCAATATTATGAATGAAAAATGAATACTCAAGTCAAGATATGGAGTTTTAAAAATTATAACGGGGAGGTTCGAACTCATGACCTATTGTGTCATAAGAGTGGACTCTAACCATTGTTCCACCTTGGTTGGAATTGATAGAAAATATAAATTAACAGTGGTGGTTTGTTAAACTTAAATACCATAATTGGTCTATTAATTAGTGTTTCACTAATTGCACATAATAAATAATCTATTCATTATAAAGTGTTTTATTAATTAGTGTTTCACTAATTGCTCATAATAAATGAATAATTATTTTTTAATTATAAATGTTTTCTTAGTTAATTATAATATTTATTTATATTAATAAATAATTTTGATAAATAATATCAATAGACATTTTCTGCAACAATGAGTAGTAGAAGAGGTGGAGGCTGAAAGATTAGTGGTGGTTAAGGGCGGAGCCAAGCACAATTATATTTATTTTTGTTATTTTATTGTAAAATGAGATACAAAGTCCATTTTTCACATGTTTCCAGCTTGCCAAGAATTTTTTCTCCATCTCTCCTCAAAATCCTGGCTATGCCCCTGGTTTGTGGTGGAAGAAGTAGTGACAGTGAATGCTAGTGAGTAGTGATGGACAATATTAATTTTACGTTGTCGTTACAACATCGATAATATCGTAGTATGGAAGATGTGGTTGGTTGTTTTTAACACTTTTGATAAAGGAAGGTACCATATATTTCAGGGTTGATATCATACAAGACAACATTTTCATGATCGTAGTTGGATCACCCAAATGGTACCCCTGTTATTTTTGGTACTATATCGTATAAATCATGATTTTTTAATGTTAAAATAAAATTCATTGCAATACAAAAAAATATATACACGGAAAAAAATTAATGAAACTAATCAATTGACAAAAAAAATTTCAATCTAAAATTCATAATGGCATTTGTGATAGAAAATTAGAATTGCGTCCAACAACCTACATGGGATGGGCGGAAGTGATGGTGGTAGTGGTGGAGTCAAAAATTGACATTGAGGAGGCCTATTTAAAAAAAAAAAAAACATGTAAACTTTGGTAGACTAAACCATAAATATATATGTACAAAGTACTATTTATAAAATAAACTAAAAGATTTATGTAGTTATTAAAAATTTAAGGGGTTAGAGCCAGGTTAGTCAATCCTTGGCTCCGCCACTAGGTTGTGGTGGATAAAAAAAGTGGATTCATATGGTTTTATGGTGGTGACGGGTATTGGTGAACAAAAACATATTATGCTAATTTCGTAACGCCACAAAATGTGTAACATTATATTATAAAGTATAAAACGTGGTTGATCATTCTAATGTTAAAATAAACTCGATAAAACACATGTCCATTTCAAAAAATTGGTGCAATCAATTTCCATGTTATGTAATAACTAAACGAACGACACGAATCAAGATCAGAACATATGAAATTATTTATTATGAATTTGTTTATGTAAAGAGTGGTCAGGATTTGTCCTTGCCAAAGATAAATTTACCGCTGGGGTTTGTTCAACTTAACCAATTTTAAACGTTTTATTAATTAGTGTCTCATTGATTGTTCATAATGATTAATTAAATTTCTATTATAAACGTCCCTTTAATAATCAAACATTAATACATAATTTTATTAATAAATAATTTTACTAAAAACTATATTAATTCTAATGGTGGTAGTGGAAGTAGGGTTAGTATAAGCGGTGGTGGGTGTTTGTGAATGGTAGAGGCGGTAACATTACTATTGGTGGAAGAACTAGTGGCGGTGGATGGTTTTTATGGTGGTGGGAGTTGGTAATAGTAGTGTATAATAATGATTTTTGCTTTTTAGTGAGTTTTATTGACCAAGTAAAAAAATAATCTTCACAAAACATGCAACATTGTATTGTGAAATATGTAATTGGTTGTTTTTAGCACGATTGATAAGGACAAAAACCAAATATTTCGAGGATGATACCGGAACGTATAAGACAATATGATCATGACTGTTCGATCACCCGTATTATATAAAGGCAATTGGTATACCCGCGGAAGAGAACATTACCACTCTCTCAAGTACTATTACATTCTTTTTCCTGAAAGACCATCAATGTCGAGTTGTTTCGCGACAACTACCTACAAAGACAACAACTTTCACTCAATTCCCGATATAAAACCTTATTGACCGGGAAAATGTATTTGCATTCTAAAATATTTGTTTGAAAATTATGTTTGTACATTAATATCATCATAAAAAACTCTAAATCATAAATCTAAATTTCACCTCCGATGATTATAGAATATTTTTTATATTTTACATTCTTAAATCATGCGACCTCTTGATGACAAATCAACAATATCAATTTACGGATCAATATGTATAAGTTTCATTTACTGGGTTAGAAGGTAGAGTAGACACAGATAGGTAGATCACACAAAGCAGAACATGACTGAGAATACTTCAATAATTTTGTCAATAAATAAGGTCAAAAATTTAAGATTAACTTTCTATTGGACTAATTAGATCGGCTTCGATAGGAGCTGACTAAAATATGGATTAATAATAATTTTCACGCAAGACAATTGCAAACATAGTTTGGCTAATTAACTCTGCCTATGTAAAGAATGGTCAAGATTTGTCCTTCCTCAATTGCTATGTTATGTGAGAAGAAGGTGATATGTAATATTGAGGTATAATTCAAATCTATTAGATTCATACCATTTACAACTGGATGCCTTGAAAAAAAATTGACGTGTTGTTATTATTATTACAGGCAAGGGATACATTGACCACATTGCGAAATTAAATAGCTCACTTCGCAAATGATTGGTGTTGCATGTATTGTCTAGAATGCAACGAGGAATTTGAGGAAACAAGACACCAAAAGCAGTGTCCAGGGTATTTTGGATATAGTAACTTAGACCCGATGTAATACTTATGTTTTTTTTTTTTTTAAGTTTTTCCACAATCTATTTATTTAAGAAAAATGAACATTTCAAATACATAACATCAACAAAAATTAGACAGATTGCGTTTGACAATAATGGCTACTAATGGTCCGAAAACGAAAAAAGAAAGGAATTGTTGTAGAAGAATTGTTGGTATATACAACGGATTACTTAATACGAATGAAATAGGTATTCTGAAATCACATAAAGTTCACAGTAGAAGATGACATCAAGTTTAAGGTTATTCAAAAACATAATATGGCTAACTAAAATGGTGGATCGACATCATCTACGTAGGTTAGTTAGTAGATTAGTTTGGTTTTTATTATGTTGTTTTCTACTTATCTACACAATTTTGGTGGTTTTGTCTACTCTTTTGAGGTTTATCTTCGCTTTAATGGCAATTCTTGGTTATTGGGTTGAGATTTAAGATCAATAGTGATGCTCTACATGCTCTCCAACGACGAAACCTTCATCAAGGTTGTCTCCGACGACGGAATCTACATCGGAATCTTCATCATCAACTTATCCGGCGACGAAACCTCCATATGCGGTCTTTTTGACGACAGAAGCTTCATCAAAAAATACTATTCTCTTCCTATTTGGAGGATCGACAACATGACCATGATAGATGAGTCAGCTGGAGCGAAATAGGAGCATGTGGAGACTTTTATATACAATATTGATTAGTTGATTTCACTGAGATGAGCGCTGCTGACGACATATTTCCAAAAAATATTTAAACTTCCATGTTCATGTAGAGCATTATCTTATTACAAGCAATGAACCTAAATAAAAAAGTGTCTGGAAGTTAACATTATATTTCTTTCATTTGAGCAAATCTCCGGCGGTAAAATATTAAAGGAAAAAACAGAGAAAAAAATAGAGGAAAATCTCAACTATTTTTATGACAAACACATATTAAATCTTAAGGAGTTGATAAGTATTCGGGACACAAATTATACGATATATTAAAAATGAACCAACATCATGGCCCGTGCCGTTACGGAACGGTTTAAGGGCTAGTAAGATACATAACAAAAGAACATACTACATAATATGATATACTAGATCTTAACCCGTGCCGTAACGGCACGGGATGTTTTGTCTCTAATACGATATTGTTCACATTCCTCTTGCTTCATTTTATTCGTGAGTAATTATTTTGATATTCAAATAGGTTTTGGGAAACAAAATGGGTTACCTGATCTTTTTATTTTTTACTTAAGCATGTTATTCCAATTTATTATCTGGATGGAGTAATAATGTTGTGCCAACATGAAAATAAAATAAAAAATACAGTAAATAAAAAATTTCCCCATTTATTGTTCCATCATACCATAATTTCAAACTTCAAAAAGAATATTTCATCTAACAGTATATATACCTAAACTTCCAATCCAACTCCATGATGTTTATGAATACATTTGTTCTGAAATTATTGATAACTATGGCTCTAAAGGAGTGAAGCAAAAACCCATAATATTTTCCCTACTATAGATAAACACTATTTATTTATATTTTTCAAATGTGAGAGTTATAAAAATGAAGAACCCTTGGCTATTGGAAGGCTGAGATATACACATGTGAGTTGAAAAAATAAACTTATAATAGTAAATCAAAACATATGTAAGATTTTTTCCCAATCATATTGATAACATAAAATTGAAGAAATTCGTGGATAAAAAGATTTCACACCAACTATGCTAAGTAGTGCATGAATGACATTCTCACATCTAGTGTTACTCAAGTAATTTGGATTTTTAAAGAGCATAGTCATATTGATATTTGTATCTACATAAATTCAACTAACCTTCCGAAGAAAAATTATTAGTTTCAAGGTAGAGCCGACACAAACTTCTATCGCCTTCAATGTATACAACACACATTGGGTTTAATCGGCCTTGAGATTAAACAAATACCCCAACATTAGTCAAATAATGTCTACAAATACGGGATCAAAACAAAGTGCTAACGGGAAAAATGAGAGACTAACATCAGTTCTACAAAGAATATACCCTATATGTATCAAAGTTTGTTAACCAAACATGTATTCAAATTAAAAAGTTGTCAACTTAACACAAAAATATAAAAGAACCCAAGTTAAATCAATACTTGCATAAACAAAACTTATAAGAGAATTTTGTAATTATTAAATACCTTTAAAATCACTATTAGAGATTTAATTGCATGCCTCGTTAAAAACTACGATAGGACGAAATCACCAGATTAATCTGTAGAAATTTCACTGAATATGTAGCAATTCAGAGAAGTTTACACTAGTGGTGATGCGTTCTATCTAAGTGTTGTTCGATTGATTATTTTTTTTTAGAATGTTTCGGTTTTCATTGGAGAAACCGAGAGGGAGCGCTTCATTATATTCATTATTATTCAGAAATCCAAGACCAACTCGCCCTCTGCTTACGGGATCTCAATACAACCTTAGATTTATCTATTGGACGGAGAAACCTTGATACTAAATATGTAGTTTTTAGTGTTATTTATTATATAACGTGACATCCAAATGTTTTTTCTTCTTCTTCTTAATTTTCATGTATTTTAACCGAGTTTATATTAGCATTAAGACGATCAACCACATTTCTAATTTATAGTGTTATCCTTTTGTAGCAGCACATAATTAACATAGTCAATTACTACTCATCAAAACCGGCCAGTACCACAAACCACCAGATATCACTTCTTTCTCCACCACCACCATTTTCCACCCCTCGTAGAATATTGGGCACACTTATAACTTTTAATCCCACACGTCATGTATAAAGTTTAGATTTAACAAACTTAGGTCGTCAATTAATTTATTCAACTATATGTTTTTTGTTAATACTGAAAAGCATGCGTACGAACGGTTATCAAAGATAGGAGTGGTACCAAAAACAAACATTTTGTCTTATATGATTTGGTATCATCCCAAAAGTATTTGTTATCCGCCTTTTTTGATCGTGTCAAAAACAACCAACTATACTTTTCACAACACAATGTTACCCGTCATGTAAAAAAATTTATTATTTTTTATTCAAAAAGAAAAAACCAATACTACCGCCATTAAAACCATCCAGCGCCACTATTTCTTCCACCAAAACTAATGTTACCGCCTCCACCACTTAGTAACACCTTCCACCGCTTCCACCACTTACTTCTTCCTCTACTACCACCACCACCACTAATATCTATTGAAATAATTTTTGTCAAAATTATTATTTATTGATGGAGATATGTATTAATATTAATTAAGGGATATTTATGATGTAAAATTAATAAATCATTTATCATGAGAAATTAATGAGACATCAATTAATAAAACACTTATACTAATTAATATTTAAGTTGAATAAACCATAATCATAGATTTATCTTCTCTCTAGACAAATCACTTATACTAATAAATAAAACACTTATACTAATTAATATTTAAGTTGAACAAACAACCACTGTTGATTTATCTTTTCTATCAATTCCAACCAAGGTAGAACAATGGTTAGAGGCCACTCTTATGACACAATAGGTCATGAGTTCTAACCTCCCCGTTATAATTTTTGAAATTCCATATCTTGACTTGAGTATTCATTTTTAATTCATAATATTGGAATGAACACCACGTGTGCGACTTGTAGGGTGTGGCACGGAGAACCACGTACTTTGATTTATCTTTGCCAAGGATAAATCCTGACCACCACTCAGATAGGCAAAGTTAGCTAAACTCTGCTTTATACTATTGATAAGTAATATATTTACCTGGAAATGCTTCAGTTTGTAACATTTTGCTGTATTCCATAGTAAGGCATACAGTTTTTGTCCCTTGTAGTGTTTCTTGAAATTCGAATATAAGTGCCTAAAATAAAAAACAAGTATTAAGTCAGATATCAATACAGTAATATTTCAGTTCAAAGCATATAATGTATAAGAAAAGTAAACAAACCTCCAACAATATCGGTGATGTGCTTCTGGGAACACAGCTTGAACACCTTCAAGTATCCCTTTCTGCCTGTCTGAAATGAAGGTCAGGGGCATTGGATGTGCATTAAGTTTATCTCTCAAGTCAGTGAGAAACATTATCTAATTCTCAATTGTCTCAGAGCTGAAAACCACTAATTCTAATGTGACCAATCCATTTTGACCATCTAACCCTGTTACATCCATCAACACACCACCACACTTACCATTCAGATGGCAAGCATCAAGCCCAACAACTGATCTACATTCTTCTTGCCATCCTTTTATAGCTTCAGCAAAACTCATGGTCACTGACTCAAACCTCATGTCATTATGGCAATATGAGAAGTTTGCAACTGAACCAGGATTGGTATCAGTCGCCATCTTACAAAACTGTGGAATATCTTGGAAACTATCTTCATAACTCCCATGTAATTTCTCTAATACTAAATTCCTAGCCCTCCATGCAGTTTGGTAAGAAATTTTAATGAGGTGAGAAGCCTGGAAATCATTACAAATTTGTCTAGGTTTTGGTATTACTTTCATTGAGCTATTCTTCATCTTATCCATTATAATTTCAGCTACAAATAAAGGGTATGCAGTTCTGTTTAGACTATCCTTACTACCCTTACACCATTGCTTCAACTTCATCTGCCTAACCTTAATTATAGAATGTTTTGGTAGTTTAGAAGCAAAAAAAAACCATTTAAACACAAGAGTTCCTCTATGGTTAAACCTATTGGCACACCAAACCCTAAGTCTATTTTTGTCACTCTTTTCAACCTTGTACTCACATTCATTCAATACACATAAATGTTTAAGATGATTTTTGTATGATAACTTATCAGGAAATGTTGTACCTACAACCATATGTGAAGGATCCACCGGTTCAACTTCATCTCCATCATCAAACAACTCACAAGTTTCATCATCTACATCTGGATTATCTTCTCTCCATTTTTTGTACCACTCAGGGTCTTTAACATCACCACCTAAACAATAACAACCACAAACAATGTGTTATTAATACTACAACTACAACAAAACAAAAACATTAAAAATGTAGCAACAATAATAGTATTTGAAAGTACCTTGGTCATCCTTTTGTGTACCATCATCACTATCTGCAGCATTGAAGTGTTAGTACAATGATAATGGTTGTTATATACAAAAGTACAAAACCATAAAATAAAGGTAATAATATTAATACCTTCATTTGTGTCCACTTCATCTTCGTCATCTTCAGTGTCTTCATCAGTAATATAAGCAGCTGCAACTTCTGGGTATTCTACAGGATGACACTCATCCTCTTCAAGGTTCTCAAGTTGAAATAAAAAATCATCACTTTATTTACATTTGTTAATCCAATATTCTTGATTAAACTCATCATCATCTTCCACAACTGATTCATCATCAACTAAAACTGGTTTACTACTTGAGCATCCTCTTGAATTTTCACCAACAACACTTGGCTGAGCACCTTGTGAACATTCCTGCCCAAACAACTTCTTAGCAGTGGAAACAGCAACACTTTTGTTCTTCTCAGCTAATGTAAATCTTAGGCTTCTTCTCACTACAGGTGACTTTGATACAAATTTTTTCTTTGGTGTGATCATCACTGACTGCTCATTATCCATACCCCATTGCATATCAATCCTAACACCCAACTCTATACAACCTTTGTCATTTACTTTAGCTTTCTCCCAAAACCAGAAAAAGGAATGATCATTCTTTAACAGCGCGTTTGGTCCAGGATTTTGGACATCCAGGAATTGGATTCCGAGGGAATCAGGCCAATTCCCCCGAACCAAACAGTACATAAAATTTGAGAATTGTATTCCGATGTAATCCGATTCCCCCCCTAATCCCTCTTTTCCATTCCATCGATATACCGACGGAATACAATCCGATTCCTGGCCAAAAAAAACACGGAAGAAAGGAAATGTCGAAACTGACCCTAAAACAAAACAAAATCTATCTATCACATTTATTTTTTATTTCCAAAACCAAAACTGAGAGACGGAGTGAACGAGAGGAAAAAAGAAAACCCAGAAGAATCATGGAGATCGACCATGAAATAATTGATTACTATCGTTGATTCTTCTTCTACTTCGACGGGAATCCATACTTCATTCTAAAGCAATCTCTTATTTCGAGGGTGCAACAATACTGGATTTGGAGATTTAGGGTTCAAAGTAATTCCTCATCTCTCTTTGCTTCTCTTTAATTTAGTTTGATCAATTCTTTCTTCATTTTTTTGTGATTTTTGTTTGATTCTTACTGCAATTAATTCTATTTCAATTACATTTTTGTTTACCCAGAAAAAATCTATATGTGTTCAGTTTATTTGATGGTTAGTTTAGTAGCTTATTGGGTGTTTGTGAAAATTCCAAAAAGAGAAGTAAATTGACAGCTTGCATTAACCATAGGTTTCTATCTTGTGTTTTCCCAAAAGCTACATGTTGATTTGTGGTTAGTTGAATTTTTGACGGTTCTGCATCAAATTAGTGTTTTAAATTAGTCTAATTGATGTCAGTAGTGACAAAGGCTAAAAGCACTAGCCAAATTTTGGGTTACGCCAACGGTTTGGGCCTGATCTAGATTTTGTTGTCCTCAATGGCCACGAAGAAAGTTTTGGTTTACATTCCCTGCATTCTTTCTTTCCTTTTCTTTCGAGTTGTTAGTAGTATTTCCATTACTTCTCTTCATGATATACTTGTATTTTGAATTTTGATTATTGATTTACTTAATTCTTATTAAATCTCCGTATATAGGACATTTTTGTTGTATGAGTGACTAGGATATTTTCGTATATATGTGCATTATATTCTATCTTAATGTAGCTTGTGTCCAACCTTGAAATACTATACATCTATTTATTATGCTTGACTGTTCTTTTTCTTATGCTTGTTGAACTCAGACCAACTTCCAGTATTACCCCTCTAGTCTTGACAAAGAAAAGAAAACTTGAAATGATGAATGATAATATCCGAACAACATTGGATGTCGTAACTTTATTTTACGTCTACTTTTATTCATATGTTCTGCGTCATCAAAGTTGCATGTTAAGATCAAATGATCGTTTTGAAATGACTATTGTACGATTGTGGGTGATGCAAAATTTAGTTTACAAAAGCGACACAAAATGTAAATCGCAACTTCGCCTCGATAGACAAACTTTTCGAATACTTTGCCATAAGCTGCGTACTATAAGAGGACTAGAAGACAATAGGAATTGTGATGTTGAAGAAATGGTTGCGATATTTTTGTATGTAATTGCACATCACCATAAGAATAGAGTTGTAGGGTTTATGTTCAAGCGATCTGGAGAAACCGTTAGCAGATATGTAAACATGGTGTTGAAAGGAGTTATTAGGCTTCAAGGGGAGTTGGTTAAACAACCAGTTGTAGTGGCTACAACTTCTGTTGACCAGAGATGGAATTGCTTCAAGGTATGAACTCAAACTTAGATGTTTCATCTCTTATAAGCATATACCCCGTATCCTTAATGAACCGTAACACTTTGTTTACCTTTAGAACTGTCTAGGGGCATTAGATGGAACACATATTAGTATCCATGTGGCAACCGAAGACAAGCCTAGGTATCGTACAAGGAAGAGCGCAATTGCAACTAATGTATTATGTGTGTGCTCCCATAACTTGGAGGTTATATATGTGTATCCTGGATGGGAAGGTTCAGCTGCTGATTCTCATGTTCTTAGAGAAGCAATATACAAAAAGAATGGCTTAGAAGTTCCACAAGGTAAGTTTATTAGTGTATTAAAACTTTAATCTGCGGATTAATGGGTGTTTCTAGTGTTCTTTAGTGAGATAATGATGGTTTTTTGCATGCTGACTTTTCTAGGTTACTATTACCTTGTCGATGCCGGTTATCCGAATAGTGGAGGATTTCTTGCGCATTTTAGAGGTCAACGTTATCATTTGAAGGAATGGGGGCAAGGTCGTATAGAACACTGAAGAACTATTCAATATGAAACATTGTAGGGCTAGGAATGTGATTGAACATGTTTTTGGATTGTTGAAAATGAAATGGGCAATACTTAGGAGCCCCTCATGGTATCCAGTAAACATACATTGTCGTTTTATCATGGCTTGTTGTTTGATCCATAACCTTATTAGGAGAGAAATGCCTATGGATGAATTTCTACCGGAAGATAATTATGAAGATGGACCCGTTAATTTGGTTTCTCCTCAAGAAACTCAAATGATAGAATTTGTTGATTCCTCAGATTATTGGGCTGTTCAGAGGAAAGAGTTAGCTAATCAAATGTGGGAAAGATGGACAGCACGTAGACGTAGACGCGTAGTTATTTAAAATTATTTCATTATTTTCCTGTATTAGTCTACTTTTTAATAACTTTCGTTTGTTACTGTATGTTATAAGAACAAGGTGATATTTGAGGTATATTCATTTGAACAAGGATTTATGTTTGAAAATGTGTTGATCTTTATGCATTCCCTATTCTATTTCATACTTTATTGTTTCATAATTGTTAATCTCATTTATGCGTTCCCTTTTTTGTTTCATATTCATTGTTTCTTCTTGACTGACTTATATCCATTACATTCTGTCACTATGATTTATCTATTCATTATTCATGTTTAGATCAGGTACAAAAACGAGATGGTTTCATAGTTGACTATCATGTGTTTGGAATACATTCGTACAACTTATATTTGGGATATGTTTTTAACTTTCATTTTTCCTTTTGTTTGTAGACTATGTGCAGGACAGCTGCACTGACTATGCTTGTATTTGATTTTTTTTTGTAAGATCGAATCTCGCTATAAGTTCCAAATATTACTCAGATTATCTAAACAACGAGCAGTACACTTTTTCATTTTTCCCATTTGATGACTTTATGGATAGTAGTTCTAATTGTTAACTTATCTTGTGTAAATGGTTGTAAACAGGAAAGTAATGGAACCTCATCGGAATTGGGTACAAGCTGAAGATGACGTATTGGTTGATATATTGACGGAACTTACACTCGATGGCAAGTGGAAAAGTGATACGGGATTTAAATAGGGATACTTGAAAGTTATTGAACAGAAACTAATTGAGAAACTACCAACTTGTGGGTTAACTACTACCAACATAGATTCTAGAATCAAGACTTTAAAGAAACATGCGATGGCCATCAATGAAATGGTAACTATTGGCAGTGGGTTTGAATTTGATTATATCAACAACAAGCTTGTGTGCGAAAAAAGTTTATTTGATGACTGGGCTAAGGTATTTTCGAAACTGAATTACCTTTTTTCAATATATTTACCCTTTTAAACCTTTGTATGCAGTCTATAATCTGGAACTATGATTGCTTAGTAAACTGTGTACTCCATGACAACTTTGCAAGTCCAAGCAACTTTAGGTTCCACCATACATAATCCTGTCACGCATAGTGCTGTCTTAGTCTTGCACATATGTCACGACAATGGAACTAGATGTTCATGTGTATGTGTTATATAATTTAGCGTTTAGTCTCTAGTCACACTCTAACAGATCCATAGGCCCATATGTTTCTTTTCCAAATAACTCATCGGAATCGAAACGTGATGGATGTTTTAAATCTGTTTATCCTAAGTAATGCTCATCATGTCAAGTTTCTTGGTACAGTTTGGTAACAAGTTTCTGTTTGTCACTTTTGTTCTTGCAGTCTTATACAAATGCAAAGGGATTGTATGGGAAAGCATTCCCTCATTTAGATGCATTAGTTGAGATATTTGCTGAAGATAGGGCAAATGGTAAAGGGGCTGCTTCACTTGTTGAAGAGCTAGAAGAGATAGAGAAAGAAGACGAACAAGAAAATGAAGAAGAAAATCAGCATAATACTGAACAAGAAAATGATCAACAACAAAGTAATCAATCCGAGTCAAACAGTGGTAAAGGTAGAAGGAAAAGGGTACGTTCATCATCCTTTGACATTGTATCCAGTGAATCAAGTGGAGACTCAAATGGTCTTAGTTTGATGGCTAATTCATTTAGCAAATTTGTGACGGTAACACTTGATCACTTTGAAGCGGTTCGTGGGTCCCTTACTCAAGAAGCCAATGTCAATAAACACTTGTTTGAGGAGTTGAATAAGATAGAAGGGGTCACTGAAGATGAGGTGATAGATGCCGCATCTATTATAATTGATTCATCTACAAAAACAAAGGTGTTCTTTGGCATGGGGGAAGAAAAACGAGCCAACTATGTGAAGAACATGATTCTCAAGTAATGTGGCTTGTGTTTGTGAATGAATGTTGGGAGGTACTAATATTGCATGAGATTAGAAATTCTTTAGCTACTACTACAGGTGCACTAGATCATATGTGCCAGGACAAGGTTATATGTAGTAATTTTCATTCCTTGCTTTTAGTATTTTTGAATTTAAATGATGTGGAACTACTTAAAACAGTATTTTGGTTTAGAAATTTGAAATTTAAACTTTTAGAATTGGTTTGTTTTTAGGTATAAAATTTTTCAAAGGGGAGGAAGGGTACTAAAGTGATTTGGCATTTATTGATTACCCTGCAATTGAATTATGTCAACCAAACAATAATATTTGAATCAGGAATCTCATTCCTAGGAATCCAATTCCTGGAATTGGATTACCTTGTAATTGTATTCCTAGACTCCCTAAAACTTGAACCAAACGCGCTGTAAATTCCAAGGAGTTCCATTATCTGACATCCATAGTAAGCTAACAATATTTGTATCTTCAAGACACAATCTTCTATGAACCATTTGCTCAAATACCTTTAGACTAACTTTGTCTCTATCTATATGTTTCAACACAAATTCAGTTTTACTCTCAATACAGTAGCAACTAATGTCTCTAAACTTCACTTTCCCCTTATCAATGTTGCCACTGAAACATACAAAACACAAAATATATTACAAACAAGAGAAATAAAATTTCAAACAAATCAACAACCTAAAAACTCAATACCATCCCTCACTCCAGAATAAAAGTAGCACTGGTGGAGCTTACCCTCTCTCCTATTGGTTGGTGAGCGTAACCTCGCGTTCTCATTGGCTAATTGAGAAACCATTCGCATTCGTCGGATGAAATTTCGTTAGATATGGTGCATTGATCTGAAAATGTGCGGTGTAGATTGGGTGGATTGTTGGGACACAGGCGACGGACGACCCTCATTATTTAGAAAAATTGCTATATTAAGTTCGTGCATTAATTGTGAAAATACAGAAAATAAAGAAAACTACTATATTAATTTCGGACATTTATGATTAAAATAAAAAAAAAATCAATTCAACATATTTAAGGAATAAAATAAAATAATTTATATTTTTTGAATATTTTATAATTTCATGTATTTATTATAGAAAATCCAGAAAATAAAAAAAAATACTATATTAATTCTTACATTTATGAATTTTTTTTCTTCAATTTAACGTATTTATGGATAAATTAATGAGATTTATATTTTTAAAATATTTTTTAGGGAAAAATAGGAAAAAAAAATATATAAATGACAAAAATATTAACGAATTAATCTTTATTAATCTTTTATGATTTCATGTAGTTATTATAAAAAATCCAGAAAATAATAAAAAATACTATATTAATTTTGTACATTTATGATTGAATAAAAAAATCAATTCAACGTATTTATGGAATAAAATAATAAGTTTTAAATTCGTAGAATCTTTTGTAAGGGAAAAAAATTATGGAAATGATAAAGAAAAATACTATGTTAATTTTGGCATTTATGATTAAAATTGAAAAAAATTAGTTCAACATATTTATGGAATAAAATAATAATATTTGTATTTATTGAATCTTTTATAAAGAAAAAAAATCTAGAAATGATTATATTAATTTTTAGTATTAATAATAAATATCTAGAAAATCCATACATGTTTATGCATTAAAAACTGACAAAAAATCTAAGCATATTCATAAATCTGATACTAAAAATAATTTCAAAGATTTTATTCATTTCAATGGGGTAAAATAATATTTTAATTAATATTAATATGGTTTTAAAAATGGTATGCCTTTGATATACACACGGTTATTTGAGGAAAAAAAATCAATATGAGGATAATTTCTTTAATAAAACCACTATCAAGTTGTCGCTACTATTATTATTAAAATACTTTAACTAATACTAATATGTTGTTAATAAATTATGAAAATAATTTTCCAAATTTTCTTTCTTTAAGATATTGATTGATATTGTTTCTTAATAAAAGTTATTTCTTATCGAAATTTAGTTTTGGTGACTGAATATAAATAATTCAAGCGAAAGCCAAACCTCATTGTTTGCACGTTATTTTCTTTTCGAGTTTTTTTCTTCCTTTTTTTCTTCGGTTTCTTACAATCTAGAATTTTGTTGTCTAATCTATTTTGATTGTTTGTTTTGCATGTAATCAATAGGTTGTGGTGATGGGAGGTCAATATTGAGCTTTTACTGGTGGTATGTTTCTTACACATTTTCAATATAGTCCATGATGTTTATGGGTTTTATCTTTTCAGAAAAATCAAAATATTTAGTTTGGAAAGGTGGTTTAGGAAGTCCACATCTCATCAAAAGTGTTTGTTTGAAAAGGTGAAATTTAATTAACAATTTATATTTAGGTCTCAATTCGGTTTCTGATAAGGTTATAGTTTGTTTGTTAACTATCTCTGTGTTTCAGGTGCGAGAGCAATTTCCGAATAATTTCATTAGAATAGGGTAAGTATGATTATTTGTGGGTGCATTTTACACATAAATTTTGTTATTGGTTATTTTCTGCGGGGTTGAGGATATTTCTACTAACAATTATGCTGAGAGCAGGTAACTGATATGGTGGAGTAATTTTTATTAAAATTTGTGGAGGAAAATGGTGGTGTGGAGTAGTAGGGTTTAGCTTATGAAGATGCGATGTAAGGTTGTTTATTTTTTGTTCTTAATTTTCTATTTTATTATGATGATTTTCTAAAAATAAAATATGTATAGCAAAAGTAGGTGTTTAATTGTTTTGTTATTAGTTTTTTGTAATGTTGTTCACGGTAAGATATTTTGAGTTACACAAATGTTTAGTTCATTGAGATTATTTGTTCCTAATGGTTACTGCAGTTTACGTGTTCATGATCTAAAAATGATAAATTTTGGGAAGGTGGGACACACCTATTCATTATAATGGTAGTTGTATTTTTGTGTTGTTGGTATCATTTACTTGACACAAATTCCATGTTTTGGCCTATCGCAGGGTGCAGTGCGGGTTAATTAAATGGTACTTATAATTTGTATTCTGTGAATCAGATGTGTTATTCCTATATAGACACCGACATGACATTCCAAACATGTGGTGTTAGTCAAAATCTCACTTTGGTAAATCCGTTTACTTCTATGTTTGGTATATCCCTGTGATTCACATGTATTTGTGCAAGCACCTACTGGGAAAGGATAATTTGATGTCGATTTTCTTATGGAGGTGTCTCAGCTACCGTCTCAGATACTGATGTTGATTCATCCAGAAGTCTGGCAGGCTCTTTGAATCCTACAATGGAATTGGGGAGAGTCCTAGATGAGCAATCAAGGAATAATGGTTTAGATCATGGTGGAGAAGAAACACAACCAATTTCATCCATCATTTCCTGATGCATGGGCAATCCATCAATCCATCACTTCCTTACTTAGGTTCTGCAATATTTTGATTTTTATTAAGAACACCCTATTACTAATTTTTCATCTGAATTTTTTTTGTGAATTGACATTACCTAAGTTTTATATGCACGTTGCAAATGGATTTATAATAATTTGATACTTTCGAGCTTAAATTTACTCCATTAAGTGTAAAACAATCTTTTCTCATATTAGAGGAGGGAGGACGGAAATGTGAGTAGGTTTAAATTAGGTAAATTGTCTGTTAGAATCAACATAGTTAACCAAAATTTTGGCAACTTTAGACTTTATGTAACTGTTAACTTAATTTCTTTAAAATTAGTAATTTATACCTATTATATTTATGTAAAGATTTAGTTTTTGAAGCATTTATGGAAACGATGCATACATATTAATGACGTAATATTTTTCAACAGTTGTAATTATATATGGAAATAAAAATTTAATTAAGTGTTTATAAAACTCAAAATATCTAAAAAAATCTTTAGACGTTTACTAATGGTAAAAGAATCCTAAACGGCTAGCTTAAATATTTAATATGTTAAAAAAATCTTTTTCTTATCCTGTATTTTCGAATTAATTTATGGAAGAAAAATCTTTCCATTACTTTGTTATATTTTGTTGCCATGCAAAGCAATTTAATTCCACTTCATTTATCAATTCTTATTGTTTTCTTTGCAGCCGAGTCTCAAAGGTCTATATTAAGGACACTGGCATGGAAATTTGTAAAATGAATAATTCTCTTTGTCATCTTAGATATATTCTCTAAACATGTACAAGTATTTTCGATGATGTAGTAGTGAATATATAATTATAAACCAGGATGATATCGGCCCCGTCCATCGTTTCAATTCTATGTATGGCCAAAAGGATAAATGTTAATATGAAATAGGGAAATAGGAATAGGGATGTATATAAATCCCAAACAACATTGTTAAGTTATTGTCCTAAGAGCATTCTACTCTCTCTTGGCTTTCTTTTATAAATTTTTCTGATATTTTTGATGGGGTTCTACCATATTATTGAATTATAGTTTTTTGTCAAATCTATTCTTATTATTCTTTTTCTTTCTCGAACGGGATATACGCATGAAATTGCTTTGTTTAATAGATCATGTTGTAACGGCACTTCGTTAACTTAACCTACGGTTGATGTAAAAAAAAAGGTATCTTTAATTGTTCATTTCCAAGAGAGTTTTATGTTTTGTTTCAAGCCACATACATAATAAAATTAGCTATATGCATCACTAAAAATCCAACAACCAAATTATTTAATTAACCAGTACAATTTAGATTCTCTTTGCCAATAAAGGTACTCCAGCCATTATTTAGTGGACAATCCTTGCGGTTAAAGTAACAATCACGAGTATTCAAACATAGTCTTAGTGGGATGTTAGTTCATTGCTTGATTACAACTTCTTTGATGGGAAGCATTTCATCTATTTTTGTACTATCTAGAATTGAAAAACTATTTTATGTTATATCGTGTGTTCATTTAATTTCTCTAATATCATATATTAGTATTTGAGTGTGAATTTTTCATTTAACTTTAAGGAGTTGGTGTCTGGGTTGGGTTGGCTGCTTGATTCTTAACACAAGTATATGGTTTCTGAAGAAAGATATATCAATACATTTTCTTGATTACATCATCTTCGACGGGAAATATTTTATATTCTTTTCACTATTTAGGGTTGAAAATCTATTTTATATTAATATCGATTTTTAGTATCACTAATATCAGATATCCATACAACTATACAATGATTGTGATTTTTCATTTAACTATGGGGACTTGGATCTTGGAAGAGAACTGCCGCTTGATTAACGCAAGTTTATGATTCTTAAAAATATATATCTGTGAATTTCCTTGATTACATCATCTTCGACGAGAATCAATTCATATATATGCTTTGCAATATTTAGAGTTGAAAATCTATTTTATATTTACAATAAATACAATTATGACCAGTAGGAGTCGTAAATAGGAAAACAAAAAAATGATGAGAATTCATGCCAATATAATTCAGATTTCATTTGCCAATTAAAAAAAAACTCCAATTATCAATAAGCGATCCTTACGGTTAAAGAAACAATCACGGGTATTCAAACTGGTTCATATGGGATATTAGTGCATTTCCTTGATTACAACTTCTTTGACTGGAAGCACTTCATCTGTTTTTCACTATTTAGAATTTGCAAGCTATATTTATGTTATATATCGTGTATTCTTTTAATGTCTCTAATATCAGGTATAGATACAACCATATAATGAGTGTGGTTTTTTATTTAACTATACGAACTTGGATCCTGGAAGAGAACTTGAGTTGGCTACTTGATTCCTAACGCAATCTTATGATTCTTAAGAAAGATATATCAGTGCATTTTCTTGATTACTTCTTTGACATGAATCACTCTACATGCTTTGCGATATTTAAGGTTAGCAATTTATTTTATATTAAGGTTGTGTTATTTTTAGTGTCTCTAATGTCATATATCAGCACAACTATATACTATGTGTTACTTTTTTATTCGACTACAAGAAGTTGGATCCGGGAAAAACAATTGAGTTACCCGCTTGATGTATTACTCAAGCATACGATTTCTGAAGAAAAAATATATATGTGAGTTTCCTTAATTACATTTTCTTTGGCGGGAAGCACTTCATATGCTTTGCGTTATTTAGAGCTGGCAATCTATTTTATATTAATATATCATGATTTTTTTTAATGTATCTAATATCACATATTGATGCCTATATAATGACCAATGACATCTCCTTGATTACTTCTTTGACGGGAAGCACTTTGTATGCTTTGGACTATTTAGGCTTGGAAATCTATTTTATATTAATATCGTGTTATTTTTAGTGTCTTTAATGTCAGATATCACCACAACTACATAATATGTGTGATTTTTCATTGGAGCCTAGAAAAACAGTTGAGTTAGCCGCTTTATTTTTAACGCAAGTATATAATTTCTGAAGAAAGATATATATGTACATTTCCTTAATTACATTTTCTTTGACGAGAAGCACTTCATATGCTTTTCCTTATTTAGAGTTGACAATCTATTTTATATTAATATCACGATTTTTTAGTGTCTCTAAATTCAGATATCGATGCCCATATAATGGCTAATGAGTGTGCCTTTTCATTTAACTATAAGAAGTTGGATCCTGGAAGAGCAGTTGAGTTGGTCCCTTAATTCTTAACACAAATATATGATTTTCGAAGAAAGATATATCAATGCATTTCCTTGATAACATTTTCTTTGACGGAAAGTAATTCATATGTTGTGCACCATTTAGAGTTTTCAATCTATTTTATATTAATATCGTTTTTTTTTTATGTCTCCAATATCAGATATTGATATAACTATATAGAAAGTATGATGTTTCAGTTAACTACCAATAATACTAATACAACATGTAATGTAATGAACTGCTGATTGATTTCAAAGGTCGGTATAATTTTTAGAAAGTATTTTATTTAAGAGGATTTCTTAATTTCCAACCCTTTAAACAATATGTAATTGGTGAATAATTTGGTTCTGATTGTTAATTTACTAAATGATTGCTTCAAAAAAATAAAATAAATGATAATTGGTGTTTTCATGGTACATTGCAGTTGTTAATTGAGATCCCTTCTTGGACTGGTGCGGGGCTTCTCCCAATTGAGGATCTATTCCGTCGTACCCGGTTTGAAGCACGGGTTAAATACTAAAAAATAATAATTATGTATTTATAGTTTAAAATATATTAGTTTATTTGTAAAATTGATTATTATTTTATTATATTGCATGAAATTAGTTTTCAAAACCATGTTAGATCCTCAAATCATAATAATATTATATATTTGATTATTATAAAGTTTTAACTGTTCATTGTCAATCTATTGGATAGTAATTCTATAAGCTTATTAGAACTCTTATTAGGACGGGTGCGGGGCGAAGCCCCGCGGCCCCGCCTCAATGAACGTGAACTGACAATGTAAGAAATTTCAACAGTCCCGGTGCGTAGCACGGGTTTCAAGCTAGTTATATTAATATATATCAAAAATATAATCGTGGACAATCCTAACAAATTATATTAATATATCAAAATAGAAGAGCGATCCCTTGACATGGGGCGGATTTGACAATGTTTGACAGACTCACGTAGGCCGTTAGATGGCTACACAAGAACGATCTAGATCGTTACACAACAAAGTGGGTATTTGGATTAAATTGTGACCCGTCTAAAAGAGATCAGAATTTTTGCCTCTCCATTCCTTATTTTTCTACCGCAATCGAACTTCTAATAATCAAATCTTCTTCTTAAAAAAATAATAATCAAATCTTCGATGGTTATCTCGTATAAAAATTACTTATTGTTCCAAAATTCGTGTTACCATCTTAAATAATTTTAGAGGTTGATGATTTAGTTTGTATAATCCTAGATTGAATGTTCTCTCCTGTTGTAAGTGTAGAAAAATATCAAATCATGTTTAGATAAGACAGTAAATCAACTCTCGTGCTCCTAGTGCTGTGTTGATGTACTCCTATCCAGTTTTCATGACTCCTCAAGTACATATCTAATCAAACCTAAAAAAATAAGGGTTTGTAAAACCTTACCTAGACATGACCTTCCACTTTGCCTCCATCGAATTAAACGAAAAATGGAATAAAAAATCTAGAATTGATTGAAGATGGGGTACGAATTTTGGGGTCGCCTCCTTCACCATTTTCTGTTCTCTAAACCAAAAGAGAATGAAGACGAAATGCTCCAACTTTTCTCTCTCTATCTGCCTCTTTAGGTTTAGGTTTGCCCTGTTTTGTAATTTTGCATTATTTTGTTGACCTAGTAAAACTGATTTAACTAACAAATATAACTCTTTCCCGTTTTATACACATTGGGGGCACTTTTGAGAAATTAGAAAAAAAAGGGTACGTTTGAAATGACCCTATAAAAACGGGGTACTTTATAAATTCTCCCTTAAAAAAAAAAAAAAAGTTCTAGTTGTTCGATTCTAGGGTTCCAACACCTCCTTTCAGTTGACCTTCCCAACCTTCGCTGCTAGCGTGGTCTGTGGGGAACTTCGAAATAAATCATTTTCGAGCCGTACCACTGGAGCTGGAGAAATGGTACGTTGCTGTTTATAATAAGGATGACGACGGGACATACGGCGTCCGCTAGAGAAATCCACATGTGCGGGCCCCAGACTGTGACTCGACTGGGTTTCCTCTTTGGGTGGTTCTATAAGCCAGAGACCGACGTACATATTTCAGGGGGTTCCCACTATCGTGCCGATTGGCTAGTTTTTATCAAATTTGAGGATTTGGTCTTGAGTCTTCTTATGAGTAGCATGTATGAAGGTTTACGGTTTACCACACGAGATTCACAGCGTTGGAGCCTTGTTAATTTTGGTGTTTATGAAAATCGTAAGATGCAACAAAACAATTACGATCTCCCTAGCTTAAATGTCCAATGAAATAGGCATTTTGCAAGTGACATACCCTTGTAATATAAAACTCAAAATAAACAACTAGGACAGCAATCTTTGCTAAAAACACATGTAGTTTACAGTTTCAAACTTTCTACAAAAGTTCCCCAAACCCCCCTCAGCCTCTATAAATACACCCCAACCTCTTACGTCCCTGTTCATCTTACTCATCACTAGTAGCGACTGTCACTACCCAATAACCCTTTTCTCTCTCTCTTTCAGTTTTCTGTCACTAGTGAAACACCTTTACTCTGTTCACTCACTATCTCCATACACTCGTTCACATCCTTTTTCTCAACATTTTTTCTAGAGTTTTCTCAGCGACAACTTGTTCCTCAATTGCATGGAAAATAATCTTGTAGCTTATGAGGTATCCGACCTCTGTCTTGGAAAACCATCGTTAAGATCATTATCCATATCCTCGACAATCTCTGAAGCTCTATCTGAATTAAAACAATCTGAAGATAATTATCTAAGTGTGTGGAATTGTATTGATCATCATCATCATCATATTAAAAAGGATCAATCTAATTTAAGTAATAATAAGATAATCACATTTGAAAACTGTCAATGTGTTGGAAAAATTAGTATGGTTGACATCATTTGTTTTCTTTGTAAAGAAGAAAATCTTGATTCTCCTTCTACTCTCAAATCTCCTATCTCTGTTCTCGTTTCAATGGATTCTGGCCTTGTTCAACATGTTGAACCTCATACAAGGTATACATCTGGTTCATAATTCTTTTGCTGCAATGCCGGAAATTGTTAGAATTTTTTTATTTATTTAAATTGATCATTAATTAGCATTAAATTTTGAAATCTGATGTTGAAAGTATTAATGTCGTGGTGAAATCTTGGTTGATACCCATAATTAAGAACAAAATGCTAATTGCTCTGATTTATGATTTTTTTTTTTGCAGTTTAATAGATGCAATTGATCTAATACTGGAAGGTGCACAGAACCTAATTGTACCAATTCAGAGCAATTTCAACAACAGGAAAAAACAACAACAAAAATCATCATTCAAAACAAGTCATGAATTTTGTTGGTTAACTCAAGAAGATATAATAAGATTTCTTCTGAGTTCAATAGGGGTATTTTCACCACTACCAGCTTACTCAATTGAATCTCTAAACCTTATCACTACAGAATGCTTAGCAATTGGATATGATGAGCCAGCTTCATCTGCCATTGATTCAATTACTCTAGCTCTGAAACAACAAACTTCAGTTGCAGTGGTAGATAATGAAGGGAAATTAATTGGAGAGATTTCTCCATTTACTTTAGCTAGATGTGAAGAAACAGCAGCAGCTGCAATTACAACATTGTCATCAGGTGATCTAATGGCTTATATTGATTGCGGTGGTCCACCTGAAGATATTGTTAGATTAGTAAAATCAAGATTGAAATCAAGGAATTTAGAAGGAATGTTGAGTTTAATGGAGGAATTGAATCTTTCTGGAACGTTCTCTTGTTCATCATCAGATGAAGAATTATCTTCGTCGTCTCCGACAGTGCCGTTTCGAAGAAGTAGACATAGTAGATCAAGAAGTTATTCGGCAAGAATGATTAGAAGATCTGAAGCAATTATTTGTAATCAGGGAAGTTCATTAGTTGCTGTTATGATACAGGCATTAACACATAGAGTTAACTATGTTTGGGTTACTGAAGATGATAATACTTTGGCTGGAATTGTTACATTTTCTGATATGCTGAGTGTTTTGAGGGAGCATTTACAGTCTTGATAAATGTGGTCAGGAATGGGGGTAAAACTTATAAATTGTGAAACGCAGGCCAGAAAAAAGAAGAAAAAAAAGTGAACTGAAATGATACCGGGTTAAAACTTAAAAGCTTAGCTTCTTTTCATTTTTCTTTTTTTTCTTCCTTTTCCTTTGGTGTAGGGTATGAAGTGTCTTTGGATTTATGTATGTTTTGGTGTTATGAATGAAAATGAAGTGAACCAAAGAAAAACGTTTTCTTTTGGGGTTCTGAACTTCTTCTGATTCTTGAAACAATGAGCTCGCTTTTGATATAATTTAGTCAGATGTTTTTATTTTATTAGATCTGTTTGTGGTTTCTTTATATTATGAATGTACTAGGACTTAACCCGTGCCGATATGTATCTCAAATGTAACCATCGATTCATACATGTCGTAATTGTCTGAGAAGAATCGAATCGATCAATTCAAGTCTACATGTTTTGAGGATTTTGTTAATAAATATCCTCAAATCTTTTAATATTGTATATGTAAGTCATACAATCCTTTGGGACAAACATAGTTAATTGTTAGAGAAAATCTTAAGGACAGTAAAACACTACTTCGTTCACTACTTCAAAACAAAGGTCATTCACCAAATTTGTAACAAAACTAAAAACACCTAAATTAGTTTAAGATCAATCTTACAAAATCTGTTAGCATTAGAATTTAATTATTCTCTTTGATATATTTTTCTGAATTTACATATATTTGTGTTTATTCATTTTCCTAAA
Source organism: Papaver bracteatum (assembly GCA_023529315.1). Taxonomy (NCBI): domain Eukaryota; kingdom Viridiplantae; phylum Streptophyta; class Magnoliopsida; order Ranunculales; family Papaveraceae; genus Papaver; species Papaver bracteatum. The sequence goes on along the minus strand of JAJJWX010000043.1, from coordinate 1,366,333 downwards.
ATTTATAATAATATTTAATTCTTGATCCATTTCTTTTCTTATCACTTTATCGTGTCTTACCTATTATCATGAACTATTTCTCAAGCATGCATAATTAAACAAAGTCGGGGAGAAATGGCAGAAACATAAATCATGACAAAAAAAAGGGGAATAAAGAGAGATATGAGAAACTGAATCGATTACAATTAATTCGTGCTTAGCCTAGTATAATCTCATGAAGTACATGACCTAGAGAAATGAAAGAAACAGAATTCATGAAAAATATAGAGAGATGTGAAAAAATGAATCAATTATAATTAATACACACGTAGCCTTGTATTTGGACAATTTTTTTATAAGTTTCATTTTTCTTCTTTCCCCTGACCCGATCCGACAAATCTTCAAATCACAGCATCTTCTTTTTAGAAAAATATGGCATTTAAAAATTGTTTTAATTTAAAAAAAAAAACCTAATTTTAAAACTAAAATGAAATCAAAACAAAAAGAAAAATATTTAACCAAGAGTGACTAAATAATTTACTTATCTTATGACACCTTTCTCGCCCTACTGCAAAAACTTCTTCCACCACTACATTAAGGTCACCACTCCACCAGTCTCACCAATATCCACCACCATTATCCCCACCGCCAATCCACCACCACCACCCACCATCACAACCACCATTAATTCCTACTGATATGGTTGATATCAAATAAATTTATTATGTATCAGTGAAAATATATTCATTTGATTAATTAAAGAAACATTTATTATGATATATCGATTGAACATTTATTATTAAAAGTTAATTAAACGTGATCATTTTATAGCCGTAGATTTATGTCCTGCAAGTATAAATCTGACCATTCTTTATCTAGCCTAACTTGTATTCTAGAAATATAATCAATTTTATTATAATACTAAAAACCGAGATTTATTCGATCGGGCATCCTAAATAGTAGGGATCTCATTTGGGGGATCCAGCAGTCATGATCATATTATCTTATAGGATTTAGTATCCTCCTCGAAATATTTGGCTTTTATCCTTACCAGTCTTGATAAAAACAACCAACTACATCTATCACAATACAATGTTGCCCATTTTCTAAAGACACAAAACTATTATTGTCCACTACAATTCACCAACATCCATCACCATAAAAACCAACCATACCCACTATTTCATCCACCGCCGATAATTTTCCCACCTCCACCACTCATAAACACCCTCCACTATTTGCATCACCCATCGAGAAATTAATAAGACAGTAATTAATAAAAAAATTATAATGGTTAGTTGAACAAACCACAGCCGTAAATTTATCTTCCTCCTAGACAAATCTTGGACACTCTTTATCTAAGCTAAGCTAGCCAAGCTTTGCTTCGTATTCTAACGACACATATCGATAATAAATAATTTCATATGTTCTGATCTTGATTCGTGTCGTTGATCTGTTGTTATTAAATAACATGACGATTTCAACATTTTCTTTAATTGTCATGTGTTTTAGCTGAGTTTATTTTAACATTAGAACGACCAACCACGTTTTATACTTTATAATGTTACACGTTTTGTGGCGTTACATAATTAACATAATATGTTATTGCTCACCAATTCCCGCCGCCACCACAAAACCGTATGATACCATTTTTTTCTCTCCACCCCACCCAGTGGCAGAGCCAAGGGTTGACTAACCTGGATCTGGCCCCCCTTAAAATTCTAATAAATACATAAAAATATTAATTTTATCTTATATATAGTATTTTGCACATCTATATTTATGGTTTAGTCCACCAAAGTTTACATGTTTCTTTCAGAAGAAGAAAAAGTAGCCCCTTAAATTAATTTCTGACTCCGTCACTGCCTCCCACCCTTTATAGGTTGTTGGAAGTAATTTTAATTTTCAATCACAGGCGCCTTATATGAGAGTTAGATTGAAGAAAAGGTAGTCAATTAATTAGTTTCATTATATATATTTTTTTAGGGTGTAATAATGTTTTTTTATATTTCAATCAATTTTATTTTAACAATAAAAAACCATGATTTATAAGATATAGTACCAAAGATAGTAAGGTTACCATTTGGATGATTATGATTTGATATTATATTGTACTTGCATTTATCAATCGTGCTAAAGACAACCAACCACATCTTCCACAATACGATGTTATCCGTGTCGTAATGACATAAACTAATATTGACCACCACTACTTCTTCCACCACCAACCAGGGGTGGATCTAGGATTTTGAAGGAAGGGGAGCAAAAATTCTTGGCAAGTTGGATACATGTGCAAGATGTACTTTGTAGCTCATTTTATGATAAATAAGTATAAATGGGCTTGCTCCGCCCCCGAGGGCCCTGACCACCACTAATGTTTCCGCCTCCACCACCGCTGCCACCACCCGTTACCACCATATCTGGTATTATTTATAAAAAATAAATATTATTAGAAATAAATATTTATTAAATTAACTAAAGGAATAATTATAATTAAAAAATTAATAATCATTTATCATGGGAAATTAGTGAAACACTAATCAATAAAACAGTTATGATATTATTTAAGTTGAACAGATCACTACCGTAGATTTATCTCCCTCCAAGACAATTCTTGACAGCTCTTTATCTAGCCTAACTTGGCCAGCACGGACATGCATTCGATTTTCATATGGTTAATTAACCTTCCGTTTCAATTTTACATTGACACACCCTTGTAAAATAATGAAATTAGAATTCCGCAGTGCTTTACAGTACCTAAATTACCAAAGACTAAGCCACAATTGACTTAACCCTCATTTGGTCCAACATATCGCTTTGTTTAATTACATGCACAATGATCAAATAGTATTTAGAATCCAGATTGTCAGTATGTAATGATGTAACTTGCTAGAAAGCACACATACAAAAATAGTCGTTCACACATTTAACCAAGACGTATCTGGCAGTGATGGCTATTAGTTTTGGTAAAAGTGTGGCACACAACTGGTATCTCAAAGACAATGAACATACTGTATATAAAAAAATAAACATGATTTTACAATGAAAAGTAAAACATATTCTTCCAACACTCATATTCATTATAAGGGAAAAGCTTCAATACTGAATAGTCAAATACGGGTTATAAGTACCTGAGAAGAGTGTTAGTAGGGAAAGAGTGAAAATGGAAGAAGAAAGAGTGAAAATGGAAGAAGAAAAATGGCTACAACACGCCCATTTCCTCCACAATGTACTCTGCGGAATACAGGGTGCTTATTAAACAACCATGAAGTCATCAAAATGGTTACAAAGAACTGAGAAATGGAGGAAATGAAAGAGAACTTGCCATAAAAATCCTCTAATCATATGATCCTAGAAGTAACAAAAATTAAAATGTAACCGATCTTACCATATTAATCATCAATAAGAGTTTCCCTCTGTTGAAATCATCCTCAAAACTGCCCTAACTGACTGTCCATCAATGCCGTCTCCTAGATGATCTACTCCCTATAGCATGAAGCCTTTGATAACCCGGTGGAAGATGAGATAATCATATTAACCATTACCACCGCGACTGGTGAAGTTCTCCAAGTTTTCAGACATTCTTATGGGCACAGTTTAATGTGAAAATCGCCAAGTAATGTGTGTATAATATGATTCATAAGGCCAAAACATGAATAAACCATAAGGGGTATATAACCAAAAGAAAGTACAAAGAGTATGACCACAAACAATAGTGGGAAGGAAATAGGGAAGCCAACACATTCTTGGGAATCTGGATGGAGAGAAATGCAAGAGCTTTCAGCAGCAAAACTAGTTCTGCAGTCGCTGTTCAACAAAAGATCAAATACCAACTCTTCACTTGGTGTTTGGTGTTTAAAAATTTGGAAAGTCCTAGTTTTGGAGATGTTATGACCAACTGGCCCAAACTTTACTTTGACCATTTGTAATATTGGTAGTCTTGTCTGGAAGTTGTCTGTAACTTCTTTCTCTTATTTCTTTTTTCTCTTTTTTTTGGTCTCTTTTGTACTTTTAAGGGTGGTACAAACCTTTTGTGACCTCTCTTTTTTGATCAATCTATTCTTCTTTACCGATCAAAAAAAAAACACATTCTTGGGAAGAGAGGATGTTGTGATACATTTTCCCATATCAAAAACAGCCAAAAAGTTTATTACCAGTTGTATTTTTCATTAAATACTTCCTTTGCCTAAGTTGTGCAGTTAGGTTCTTCTGGTCTCCGACTGAAGAGACCAAAACCACAACAGACATAATTTGGTTAGACTGGTAAGATTCAGATATTTATGATTAATAACAAAAATAAAAATCTACTTAAGTTTCGGATTTTCCAGAAGTTTTTCAACACATCCTAGAATGAACATTGATCGACATAACTTAATCAATATGATGGTACCGTAGTGAAAAATAAAATATAAATATATACTCCCTAACAGTCCTTCATTTCTTTAATAAACGGTCAGTATGTTCTTAAACTATCACCCTTATCGACATAATCAAATAACCATCGCGTGATCCTGTTAAGGGGCAACCTGAAACAACACACATTGAAAATTAAGAGAAAGGGAAAAATGGTTAACTTTTACAAAATGGTCTCTTTGAGACAGACAACGTTATGTACCTTCTCTTAGTTTATGCTAGGGTCAGTAAAAAGCTAACAAATGCGAGAGCTTATGATGGATATTTCCATAGACAGATCAAGTATGATACCTACATTTGTTTTGTATCATTGCTGACAATAATGCTCAGCACCTTGACGCACTTTTGCTTTGACCTCTTTAAAATAAAACATGCTTATGGCAGTAATACGGTGGCCGAAACCCCTATGTAACATAAGAACAACATGACCTCGAAACCCTTATGAGCCTGGTACTTCAAATGTTTTACTTGACCTTTGAGTTAGTTGCTATCTGTGAATGGTGTAAGAACTGTTATCTCTGCACAGAATAATAGTCCTGCTACATCCATCTATAGATCTTATGGAATGTGCACTATATTAGACCATCGAATGGCTATCATTGCATCTCAGTATTTCTTGCTAGCCTGTCTTGTTGTACAGACAACTTTATTGACAGCCTGTACGGATAACTTCTTCTGTTGTAAACACATGAGTCATGTGTAGTGTCTAAGTCAGGTCTATATAAGACCTTGTCCTGTAACTCTCAAACTTCAACTTTACTTTTCAATACATCAATTACTTTTACATGGTATCAGATACCAAAGGAGAATTCTGACTTCTCTGATCCTATACCTGTTTACACACCATTAAACCTGCAAATTTTTCATGACGAGATCTACTCAAACAACTCAACCTTCTTCCGATGTATCACAACAACAACCTTCTCATCGTCAAGGACTGAATCTTGACATGTTTCCACCACTTACATCACCAAACAGATTACCACACCATGTTCTTTCTTCACAACCATCTACTTCACATCAACCACCACCAATACCACCGTCATCTTCATCTCAACCAATACCACCACTACAACCATCTTCATCTTTTTTATCTTCTCCTCTGATTAATTCTCATGTTTCACCATCTATTTCTCAGAGATCTCCACTTTTATCTCAACCAACACCATTACAATTTCCATCTTATTCTTCTGCTTTTCAAACTTTCTCTCAACAGTATATACCTTTACAACCACCGACATCACAACCACCACCACAGTTTACTTCATCCTATTCATTTCAACCACTGCAATCACAATTTCAACATCAAACATATCCTTCATTTATGTTTCCCAGTAAATTTAGTATTCCTTTTCCTAATATAGCCAATTTTATTTCAGAAAAGTTAAATAATTCCAATTATCTTGTTTGGAAAGATCAAATGTCTTCTATTCTGATTTGTACAAATCTCTATGGTCTTGTTGATGGTTCCATTCCTGCAGAACAACCTCTCGTCATGATCAACAATATTCCGGTTCCAAACCCTAACTATCTGGAATGGTTACAATATGATAAATTTGTTGGATCTTGCATTAATGCTTCAGTTGACAAATCTTTAGCGTCAGAACTTCTTGGCAAACTCACAGCTAGAGATAAGTGGTTACATCTCGCAAAACTTTTTTCTGAACAATTTTTTGCAAGAAAATCTATGCTTCGATCTCAGTTGTATTCCATCAAGAAAGGTTATTCTACTGTTACTGAGTTTCTACATCAACTGAAGAATATTTCTGATGCTTTAGCCGAGATTGGATAACCAGTTCCAGACTCAGATCTGGTCATGTACACTCTTCAAGGCTTAGGGAAAGAGTACATCCATTTTGTTGTCAGTGTTCAAAACAGAGAATCTCCTCTTCCTTTCTCTGAATTACGCTCTCGGTTAATCAGTCATGAACAATTTTTAAAGGAGCAAGAAACTGACTCATTTTCATCTCTTGTCACTGATCCAACAAATTCAACATTCTTTGTCAGGAGACAAAATTCTTCCTCAAATTCTTTTGGTCGTAAACCTAATATACCTCCTGGTTTTCAACCACCTCACAACTCAGTTCAATCTCAATTTCATGCTTCATCACCTTCACCTAGTTTCAAGAAAACTAACTTTAATCCAACTCAGAAGCAAGTTATTGATTCAGAAGTTCCTTGCCAAATGTGTTATAAATATGGTCATATGGGTAATCGATGCCGCTTCAGATATATTCAATCCAAGAATAGTGGACCACCAACACACAAGGATTTTCTTGGTCTTGATCTCAATACTGTCAACACAATGGATTCTACTCCTTGGTTTCAGAATGAGTTTGATTACAATGCTGGCTCTTCTTCTTCTCATGAATATGAAGCTGGAGGATATTGGGGACATACTTCTTCTGGACCTGTTTGGATACCAGATTCTGGTGCTTCTAGTCATATGAAAAATACATCCACATTGTTGACTCAGCCTACTGCTTATTCTGGTTCTGATCAAGTAATGGTGGGTGATGGTAAGCTTCTACCCATTTCTTTAACAAGGTATTCTACTATATCTACTTCAAATACTCAGGTTCAGCTAAATAAAGTTCTTTATGTTACTCATATTCAACATAATCTACTCTTTGTTGCTAAGTTTACACTGGATAATCATTGTGCATTTATATTTTATCCATGGGGCTATGAAATCAAGTCATTGAAGAACAACCATATTATTGCTAGTGGGAAAATCCAAGATGGTTTATATCCAATAAGAACCAGTCCAACATCTCCACATGTTACTCAGTCCTCACATGTTGCTTTCAACTCCATAGTGTCTTCTTCAACTCTATGGCATTCAATATTAGGTCATACTGCTCCAAAGATACTTCACAAACTAGATGCTGCTGCTGCTATCAAGATGTATACCAAGTCTGTTAACTTTGTCTGTCAATCTTGTCAATTTGGTAAAAATAAATGTCTTCCTTTTAAGTCTACAGGCTCTGTGTCCAATGCTCCTCTTATACTAGTACATTGTGACATATGGGGACCTGCTCCAGTGCAATCACCTTTAGGCTTTAAGTACTATATTCTATTTGTAGATGATTGCACCAAGTTCAGTTGGATTTACCCTATGAAGAATAAAACAGATAGTACTCAGTGTTTTAAACTGTTTAAATCTCTTGTTGAGAATCTTTTTACTACAAAAATAAAGTACTTTCAATGTGATGGAGCTCTTGAACTAACTAAGGGTCCATTCAGGGAGTTTCTTGATTGCAGTGGAATTGAATTGAGAATATCTTGTCCATATCTTCATCAACAAAATGGATCTGCAGAAAGAAAACATAGACATGTCACAGAGGTTGGTAATACCTTGTCCTTCAATGCTAGTTTGTCAAAGAAATTATGGTTTGACTCATTAATCTTAGCTGCTGTGTTTCTTATCAATAGACTTCCAACTAAGGTTTTGGGCTATAAATCTCCTTATGAAGTTTTGTATCACACCATGCCAGACTATTCTTTGCTCAGAGTGTATGGTTGCCTTTGCTTTCCTAACCTGGTTCCTTATAGGAAGGACAAACTCAGTCCAAAATCTTCACCCTGTCTTTTCTTGGGATATAACATTCACCATAAAGGTTATAGATGTATGGATTTGAAAACCCACAGAATTTATGTTACTACAAATGTAGTGTTTGATGAACATAAATTTCCTTTTGCTACATCTCCTACTACAGTAGAACAACCTAAATCAACCATAGTTGGGTCTTCTTCTACTCCTTCTGTGGATATTTCATCAGCACCAACTCCAGCCACTTCAACAGAAACATTAACTACTTCAGCTACTTCTCTCTCAGATATTTCTGCATTACCTCAGCAAGTCTCTCCTCCTACATCCAGAATACAAACCAGATCAAAATCAGGTATTCATCTACCTAAACAACTTTCTAAAGATTTTGTGGCTAACACTGTTCTTAAGCATCCAGTTCCTTGTGCACTTCTTAGCAAAGTAACACCCATATCTGATCGTAAATCTTTCAAAGAAGCCATCAAGAAACCAGTTTGGATTAAGGCAATGCATGAAGAATATGAAGCTCTTTATAATAATAATACTTTCATTCATGTTCCTTATGATTCATCAATGAATGTTCTTGGTTGTAAGTGGGTCTACAAAACTAAACTACATGCTGATGGTACTATTGAGAGACATAAAGCTAGATTAGTGGCAAAAGGGTATCATCAAATTGATGGCATTGATTTTGAAGAAACATTTAGCCATGTTGTCAAAGCCACCACTATTAGATGTGTTCTTAGTCTTGCTTTATCTCAGAATTGGTCTGTCAGACAGTTGGATGTCAGCAATGCATTTCTACATGGGAATTTATCTGAAACTGTTTATATGGAACAACCTTCTGGATTTGTGGATCCTCAACACCCAGATCATGTTTGTTTACTTCAGAAGTCACTCTATGGTTTAAAACAAGCACCCAGGGCATGGTATGACAAGTTCAGTAACTATCTTCTAGCTTATGGTTTCTTGAATTCTGTTTGTGATACTTCCATGTTTATTTACCAACAAGGAGATACAAGAATGATTCTACTAGTCTATGTAGATGATATTATCTTAGTTGGCTCTTCAGATGCACTCATGAATTCATTCATTACTTCTCTCAAGAATGAGTTTGCCATGAAAGATTTGGGTCCTTTGCACTATTTTTTAGGCATTGAGGCTACACATGATTGTAAGGCTCAGAAGTTGTTACTGACTCAGAACAAGTATTCCTTGGAACTTTTAAAGAAGCATGATATGTTGGGTTGTAAGCCTTGTAGAACCCCAGTTTATCAAGGCCAAAGAGCCTCAGTAAGTGATGGCACTCCATTATCAGATGTTACTTCTTTTAGAAGTCTAGTAGGAGGTCTTCAATATTTGACACTCACCAGACCTGATATCAGTTATGCTGTTAATTATGTTAGTCAATTTCTACATTGCCCAAATGATGTTCATCTTCAACTTGCAAAACGGATTTTGAGGTATATCAAGGGTTCTCTTGGTCAAGGACTTACTCTTAGTGCAGGCAATTGTTCTGAGTTACAAGCCTTTAGTGATAGTGACTGGGCAGGTTGCCCTGACACTAGGAAATCTACTTCAGGCTATTGTGTATTTTTTGGTGGTAATCTTGTCTCCTGGTCTTCCAAGAAGCAACAAACTATATCTCGTTCTTCTACAGAGGCAGAATACCGTAGCTTAGCCAATGCTGCTGCAGAGATCTTGTGGTTATCCTATTTGTTTGAAGAATTGTCAGTTCATCTCTCCTTACCTTGTCAACTGTTCTGTGACAATCAAGGTGCTGGCAGTCTCACCTCTAATCCTATTTTTCATGCCCGCACTAAACACATTGAGGTGGATTATCATATGATTCGAAATCTAGTTCGATTTGGGTTCCTCAAATACTTCATCTCAGATGGCTGATATATTTACTAAGGGACTTTCCAAATCTCAGTTCAGTTTTCTCAAGTCCAAACTTATGCCTATGGTACGGCCATCAGTTTGAGGGGGGCTGTTAGACCATCGAATGGCTATCATTGCATCTCAGTATTTCTTGCTAGCCTGTCTTGTTGTACAAACAACTTTATTGACAGCCTGTACGGATAACTTCTTCTGTTGTAAACACATGAGTCATGTGTAGTGTCTAAGTCAGGTATATATAAGACCTTGTCCTGTAACTCTCAAACTTCAACTTTACTTTTCAATACATCAATTACTTTTACATAGTCCAACCAACAACACATAAGAGTTAAATTACATTGTAAGAAAACAGGAAATTAAATGGAAATTGATTTTATATATTGCAATCATGGTGGAGTTAAACTAAGGCAAGCAAGTGCAACAAATTCCTATATATATGTTTAATATCCTTCTGTAACCTAATTGGAAGTCCAAATGTATTGGCAATCATGGTGTTCTACAAATATACAAATCAGTGTGAAAAATGCATAAACAAAAAAAAAACTACGAACAATATCAAACATTAGGGAAAGCAGGGAAAGGTTTCTTACCTGAAACCTCTAAAAAATCTCATGATGCGATGAGAAAAAAAAATGAACTGTCAAATATATTATTGCTGACAAATGGAAGGATTTAGGTTTTGCATCGTCTTTAGCCGAGTATTCGATGAAAGGTGAGATCGGCTTATCAAGATGCAAGAGATTAAGAGGGAGATGAACATGCAACATGATAGAAATCTTTAGGTTTTGATGGGAAATAGGCAGTAATGCTGAAAAGGAATTGAATGCCGACAGTTACATTACGCCACATGTGGGAAGATAAAAGGTAAACATGTTTGAGAAACCACAACCGTAGATTTATCTTTTAGGAGGACAAATCTGGACCACCACTCAGATAGTCTAAGTTAGCCAAACTTTGCTTTATAAGGGAGGCGGTTTTTTAGAATCACAACCAGCACGAAAATTAATTTCAGTCAAACTAATTTGCATCTGTACAAGTACAGCGTCAATTACGTTGTTTTTTTTTGGGCCGACCGACCGGAGGGCCCGTAAGGAGGGAGACCCTTTTATGAAAATTATTTTGTCAAATGAAGAGTAACAAAAAAAAATCAATTTCTTAAAAAGATTAGAATTCCATGTCTTTTTTTTTTGGTTACTTGACCAATTTGTCCCTCCTCCTATTTGCAGATCGCATCTCGCTCTTTTCTCTTCACTTTAGTTCGTCACTACCGATAGCACCACCGCCAGCATTCATGGATTGTCTTTTGAATCCACCACCTTCACCTCCGCTGCCGCCTCCACAACCACCAGCATCTCCGATGCCATTCAGATTTAGCACATCCACCTCTACCAGAGCCACCACCACCTTTAAAACCATCACCAGCATAACTGCCACCACCACCACCTCTAACACAGCCACCACCATCTACTCCGTTGCCACCACCGCCACCTCTTATGCTGCCATCACAACCATCATCACCACTGCCACCAGTAAACGTCAACGCCACCACCTACGCCTCCAGCATAACCACCGCCAATAATAGCACCACCAGCACCTCCACAACACTAGTGCTCCGCCACCATTTCTAACCACATCATCTTATTTCCTCACCTACGTACAACCACCATACTGTCATCACCACCGCCGCCAACACTTCCACCGCCTTCGCCGCCACACCATCACCAACACAAAAAAATTCGGCATATTCATTGTCTCCTCTACCAGTTCCGGTTATATCTTCGAATTTCTCAAATTCATAAAATTAAGATTAAATGTTCCATTATCAATCAAATTGATTAGAAATTTCAATTAAACGAACAAATTAACAGTTCATACATAATAAAATAAATTGCTCAATCGATCAGAATGGATCAATTTTAAGTCAAGAAAAATAAAATTCTCAGTTGTTTGCCGATCAATCAAATCGGTTTCAAATTTCATAGACTGAATCATGAAATAGATCGGGATGGATCACCTTCTCTTTCATATGGTATCGGCAATTGATTTGCAGAGACTTCGGCACCTTTAATCAGTGAAACCACTGTATGTAGTAATTCCAACACTCTAATGTTGTTCTCGAATTTAATATGTAGATTGGAAATCTTTTGAATGCTGGGTTAGTCTTTGAAATGCAGAATGATGCGTGTCGTAACCACAACAAATTAATTAATACTTTACTACCTAATTAACAAGTAATATAGGGTAGTCAAGATCGATCCCACGAGGAGCACGAGATTCTAGTTGTAAAATTGTCACACAAAGGGGGGTATTGATTAAGAATTTATGAAAGTAAATAAAATAAACAAAGCAATTAAAAGTGTAAATTGAAATCAATAAGATAGAATAGATCAAGGAATCCTTCTTCGCTACAAAACAATGATTAAAGTTATGTTCTTTTGTACTTTTTATTAGTCACAGATTATTACCAACCGTAGGATTGCAGGTTCGCTTAGCTAACCCCAAAATTCCTTATTTCACTGAGTAAAAGGTTCGCTTAGTTATCAGATTCTATTCAAAAGAAACACCTTGAGGTTTGCTTACGAGATGTAATTCCCCGAACGCATTAAGATTTATGAACTTAGGTTAAGTACTAGTAGTTAGACTCGGTTCGCTTGGTCCACTTTCTAGCGTTGTTTTCACACACAATTGCTCAACGGAATCCCTCCGCAAGGTCTCGTGTCTTCTACTTGTGTAAAGAGTCAAGAAACTATTACGTATTCCCTAAATTTCACTAGCTTTAGATCAAATTAACAAATCAATTTAGTATGCATCCTAAACAACCTATCAATCAATCATAAACACTAATATTAGAAAAAACAAACGATGATCATATGAAAATTCAAAGTAGATTTAAAACAAAACCCAAAACATGTTAAGAACTAGGAATTCATCCTAAATCAAATTAGTTACTCATGCTAAGAGTTCACACAAAGAATAAAGAAAAGAAAAAGTGTTATGTGTGTAGAAGTGTGCACAAAAGTGTATCTAAGTGCATCTAAGTGTGGAAGTGTGTATAGAAAAGTAGAGAACTTCTCTATTTATAGGCTTCAATGCTCTCCATATCTTCCAAGGAATAGAATCCCTTTCCTTTAGCACTTCAATTTCCAAATCCAAGCCTTTCTCAAATCTCATATCTTCTCTTTCCAAATCCAAGCTCAATTCTTCATTTAATTCCAAGCCCAAGTCTTCACATCCCATGAGAGAAATCCACACAAAATTCTGCAACTTTTGGTTCGCCAGAAAACTGAGGTTTTGGCCGGAATCCGTCGTCGCCAGTAACCTGAGATTCTCCACCGGTCAGGAATATTCAGTCAGTCAACCGTCAATATTAATGGTCAGAAGGGTCAAACCGTTAGTCAAGGGTCAAAGGGAGGCGTCTCAGTCAGCTTTGAGTCAGTTATCTTAGTCAGGCTGCATTGGCTTACTCGCTGAGTCTGTAGCTGGATCGGTCAACGCCGGTCCGAGTCAACTCGCCGGAGTGGAAATTTGGACAGAGCTTTGTTTGTATTTCCGATATCTCCCAGCCAAATTCCGGCCTTTTTCTTCACCTGTACAAATCCTAACATTCATCTAATGTAATTCAGGCATTCAGTCTTGCAATTTATTAGCACAACAGTGCTTCAATTAGCTCACAACTGCACCTTCAACACTCCATCCCCTATAAAAGCAGCAGCAGGTCTTCACAATTCCACCTCCTATCCATTGAATACCACAGTTTCCATCTCTTCTTTGGATTCAACATTACCACAGACCCATCTCTTCTTTGCCTCTGAGATCAATTGCAACATCCCCATCGATGACCACCAATTTCTGAACACAGCTTCAAACTCTTCACTTCAAGCAGCAGTTTCTTCCCTGTAGAAACCTGTATCAATTTAGCAAGACCAAAGATCTTCATCCTCGAATTCAATAAGTACCCAAAACCCATTTCAACTCGTTGCTTTGTCTCTCAATAGCAGCTTTGAACTCGATTCATTATCATCTCCACCTCGAATCTCAGATCCCCTTTCTTGCTCTTTCAATTCTCTACTGCAACCATCACAAACCCTACTTCCTCTCTTAATTCGACAGCAGCATCACAATCTCAAGAACACCAAAGCCCTAATTTCCAAATCCATAAATTCCAACCCACTGTTTCCCATATTCGATCTCCAATTACTTAACAATGACTACCAACATCACCATCTTCATCAATTCTTCTACGATAACACAGCAGGAATTCTTCATCTTATCAATTTCATCTTCTGGGGTTGAAATCATCTCACGGTACCACCATCAAAAACCCATCTCCGATTCATCGATCTTTCGTCTCAAATAGATTCATCTTTCTCTGCCTATTTCCTTTCTTCTTAGTTTCGGGTGAAGTGGAGCGAATAAGAGAATGAGAGAAATATCTCATATTTAGGTTTAAAATGATTTGGGGTTGGATAGGATTACGACACCCCACTCAATAGGAACCACCCCAGATTGGGTATCTCATAGTATTTTGCTGGGTGCTTTTAGCACATATGTGGGTTGCCCCTTAACCATTACGGGCTCCAGATAGTGTCTTCCTGTAAAATGATGGCTTTGCCCTTTTTGCTCAATTTTGGATTATTTCTTCTTCTTTTTCTTCCATGCGACTCCAGAGTACCTAATAACTCAAAAACACACGTAAAATACATAATTCACAAGAAAAATAGCAAAGAAAGCATAAACTCTATAGATAGTAAATACGGTGTATTCTACACCTATCAAATTCCCCCACACTTAGACTTTGCTAGTCCTCGAGCAAATCAAACTAAAACTTACAACTTCAAAGCGTTCCAGCATCCCGAGCATCCAAAGAGTTATGACGACATAGAGTTTCTGCATGTTAGTATTAAGAAGTTAGAAATACTAAAGAACATATTCTCATTCTTAAATGTTGAGTGAGAAATAACCACACCATAATGAGAGAACGCGTGTTTGAGAAATGATCAATAAGCATTTCGCCTCGACTTCTGCCTCACAAAAGGGTTTTATGATAATTGCACTAAAAAAGACGGCTTTTTTATGGGTCTCACATATGTGCAGGTAGGAATGAAGAGAGAATTCCTGCAACGCGTTGAATGGTAGGAAGGATAACTTCCGAAATATTTTAAAAACCCACATCTTTTAACATTTTGAAAAACCATTTTTCTGACGATCTCTAAGAAAGGAAATCAACCACTTATATTGAGGGTGAGATTACTTACTTACCTTCACATCCGATTGCCAATTATGATAACACCACTCTCACGAAATCCAATAGAAACGTCTTCGCTTCTCGATCCTCTTCTTCGGCTTCAACTATTGATGATAAACTTTTGAATTTCGTAGATCCTTGACAATTTATAATCTTTTTCCTTAAAATCCTTGTCGCTTGAAACTTCCTTATGGATTTTTCCTTCCCCATGGCTTATTAAATAAAAACAAACATAATAATAGATATTTCTCTTGTCTCAATTTTTTTTTTCTTTTTACAATTTTTTTTTAGACAAGAGAAACAAAATACAAAACAAAGTGAAATAAAACAAACCATGGCCGTGGAAAAGTACTTTACCGCTTGATTCTTCACAACTTGTATCTCCTTGAAATCATAAACTTCAATAATTCTCACCTTTTGCTTTTCTTCGCTCTTGTAAATAAGTCTTCATACTTGAATATAGAATTACCTCATTGTATGTTGATTTACTTGGATATAAAAATTTGCTCTTTTTCTTGTTCCATTGTTGCTTGTAAACCTTGAACCTTTTCAACTTTCCTTGTAGATTTTGATGTCGCTCCCTTGTTGTTGATGATTGTGGTGTTTTCTATGGACCCGTTGTTGAGAGAATGGTGCTAACTGCAAATCGAACTACAAGAAGGAGGCTTTCATCCATAGACGTCACCCTCATGATTGACAAAAATTAGCACTCAAGAGATCAAAATAGTGCTGAAAATTGGTTTGAAATTGGGTAGCTCACAATTCTACCCGGAATTAACGTACGGTGACACACACTCAAAAGAAGCTCTTTAGTCAAATGGAAAAATTTCTGGTCGGTGCCTCACATGATATAAAAACGGGTAGTCTCCACTAATGATTGATCAGCAACTCTAATAATGCATTCTTCTCTGCTCCTAATTTGCATCACCGGCATGATTAAATCCATTATTTAACACTCTAACAAGCAAGAAATCGAACATAGTTCCCTAACACTTCCAAGTTCAATTATGTCGGTCAGAATTCTCTATGTAATCATACCTAGAAGTATGATAGTGACTCTAAAATCTCTAAAAGTTGAAAGTTGTATGCAATTTTTTTTTTATGCAAAAATATATGCTTAGCCACTCCCCCACACTTAAACCTTATATTGTCCTCAATGTAATTGAATCGTCCAAGCAAAGTCAAGATGGGAAATCCTAACATGATATGGAACAAGAAAAATAAACAAACGAAACTCAAAGAAAATAAAAACAAAAGGATAAGAAATACAAAACCGGTGGGTTGCCTCCCACTTAGCGCTTGTTTTAAAGTCGACGGCCCGACATGGCTCTTGTAAGATTCATTCCCCATAACAATCGAAAAATTTGGGGATCCACCCATAGTACATGCTTTGCAAACAATAGCTTCATACAAATATTAGCACAAGAAAATAATAGTGAAATTATCGCTCGATAGAAATTTCCCCCACACTTATTCTTGTCCACACTCGGAAGTGTATAAAGAACATAGAATTTGGGAACTTCCATGTATTCCTCTTGGCAAACCTGCATAGTGTTAGAATCAAGTGTTTCCAATGGTGGACATCTAGAAACAAAATCATCCAAAAATACTTTTGAAGCACATACATTCAATCCAATAAGAGGTAAAGGAGAAGAATTAACATGCAAAGGGTTAGACAAACCTTGCACAATCTCTTGTATTACGGTATCTTCCTCATCCTTAAAAAATTCGAGTGAATTACTTACCTCTTGCATATCATGGTCCTCTATCAAACCTTGCGACCATTCTTCATCATTTTCTACCTTAACTAAAGTCTCGGCATCATCATAATCATTAGAAAGTTCAATTGGGTCTTCCAAAATATCATTTAATTCGGTTTCATTATCGAGCATTATCTCTTCAACATCTTCATCATCGGAATCGGGCCATTCTTCTCTCATAAAATCTTCTTCGGTGTAAATTGTAAAATCTTCTTGTGAGGGTGTTACACCGTTTACAACAATAGGCAAGTCACACCCAATCTCCTCCTTTTGAATAGGTGAAGGATCGTTATTATGATCTGGAGTTGGAATAACTTCCTCATTGTTGCAACGCTCATACACTTCCGCGGACTCATATCTTTCCCTAAGGAATCTTTTCCAATCACTAAATGCATCTTCCTCAAGCTCTACCTTTTGAATAGGTGATTGATCATTATTAAGATCAAGGCTTGAGTAAGATACACTAGCGTCATCAAAAGTCTCCAAAGGTTGGTCCTTTTTAACACAATCATCTTCATTATCGGAATCACCATAATAAGAATCTTCATCGGTTTCATATCCTTTATCTCGACGTCGTTTAAGTTCCATATGAATGGTCCTACTAATTTCTGCGACAAGCTCTTCCGAGTCCCCATCATCTTCCAATTTGTATAATTTTTGTGCAAGTTTACGGACATTAACACGCTTACCCCCGTGTATAGAGTTTCTAGACCGTACTTCCTTAAAAAGTGAAGGAAAAACATGATGAAGAGGAGTATATTCCCAATTCTCTGTCTGCACATTACTAGAAAACAATGTATTAGAAGCATAACTATTCGTCCATCCTTGTGATTGTTTACTTACATACCCGTCATAAGGTTGTTGATATGTATGAGAATATCCATAAGGCTCCGAAGGATATTGATCATAGCCAAAAGATTGGTTTTGATTGTATCCTAAGGATGGTTGGAAGTTTCCATGATGTTGAGGTTGAAAACCGTATTTATTGTTGTAATATGCTTGCTCTCGTCCACCATACATGGAGTACCTGAAAAAAATTCTCAAAAACTAAGTTAGATACGATAATAGAATCTAACAAAGCAAGAATAAATCAAAAAGTAAAAAGAAAACAACTAAAATCATCTGATGCTCCCCGACAATGGCGCCAAAATTTGATGCGTGTCGTAACCACAACAAATTAATTAATACTTTACTACCTAATTAACAAGTAATATAGGGTAGTCAAGATCGATCCCACGAGGAGCACGGGATTCTAGTTGTAAAATTGTCACACAAAGGGGGGTATTGATTAAGAATTTATGAAAGTAAATAAAATAAACAAAGCAATTAAAAGTGTAAATTGAAATCAAAAAGATAAAATAGATCAAGGAATCCTTCTTCGCTGCAAAACAATGATTAAAGTTATGTTCTTTTCCACTTTTTATTAGTCACAGATTATCACCAACCGTAGGATAGCAGGTTCGCTTATCTAACCCCAAAATTCCTTATTTCACTGAGTAACATGTTCGCTTAGTTATCAGATTCTATTCAAAAGAACCACCTTGAGGTTCGCTTACAAGATGTGATTCCCCGAACACATTAAGATTTATGAACTTAGTTTAAGTACTAGTAGTTAGACTCGGTTCGCTTGGTCCACTTTCTAGCGTTGTTTTCACACACAATTTCTCCACGGAATCCCTCTGCAAGGTCTCGTGTCTTCTACATGTGTAAAGAGTCAAGAAACTATTACGTATTCCCCAACTTTCACTAGCTTTAGATCAAATTAACAAATCAATTTAGTATGCATCCTAAACAACCTATCAATCAATCATAAACATTAATATTAGTAAAAACAAACGATAATCATATGAAAATTCAAAGTAGATTTAAAACAAAACCCAAAACATGTTAAGAACTAGGAATTCATCCTTAATCAAATTAGTTACTCATGCTAAGAGTTCACACACAGAATAAAGAAAAGAAAAAGTGTTATGTGTGTAGAAGTGTGCAAAAGTGTGCACAAAAGTGTATCTAAGTGCATCTAAGTATGGAAGTGTGTATAGAAAAGTAGAGAACTTCTCTATTTATAGGCTTCAATGCTCTCCATATCTTCCAAGGAATAGAATCCATTTCCTTTAGCACTTCAATTTCCAAATCCAAGCCTTTCTCAAATCTCCCATCTTCTCTTTCCAAATCCAAGCTCAATTCTTCATTCAATTCCAAGCCCAAGTCTTCACATCCCATGAGAGAAATCCACACAAAATTCTGCAACTTTTGGTTCGCCGAAAAACTGGGTTTTTGGCCGGAATCCGTCGCCGCCAGTAACCTGAGATTCTTCACCGGTTAGGAATATTCAGTCAGTCAACCGTAAATATTAACGGTCAGAAGGGTCAAACCGTTAGTCAAGGGTAAAAGGGAGGCGTCTCAGTCAGCTATCTTAGTCAGGCTGCATTGGCTTACTCGCTGAGTCTGTAGCTGGATCGGTCAACGCCGGTCCGAGTCAACTCACCGGAGTGGAAATTTAGACAGAGCTTTGTTTCTATTTCCGACATCTCCCAGCCAAATTCCGGCCTTTTTATTCACCTGTACAAATCCTAACATTCATCTAATGTAATTCAGGCATTCAGTCTTGCAATTTATTAGCACAACAGTGCTTCAATTAGCTCACAACTGCACTTTCAGCACTCCATCCCCTATAAAAGCAGCAGCAGGTCTTCACAATTCCACCTCCTATCCATTGAATTCCACAGTTTCCATCTCTTCTTTGGATTCAACAGCACCACAGACCCATCTCTTCTTTGCCTCTGAGATCAATTGCAATATCCCCATCGATGACCACCAATTTCTGAACACAGCTTCAAACTCTTCACTTCAAGCAGCAGTTTCTTCCCTGTAGAAACCTGTATCAATTTAGCAGCACCAGCATCTTCATCCTCGAATTCAATAAGTACCCAAAAACCCATTTCAACTCGTTGCTTTGTCTCTCAATAGCATCTTTGAAATAAGTTCATTATCATCTCCACCTGAATCTCAGATCCCCTTTCTTGCTCTTTCAATTCTCTACTGCAACCATCACAAACCCTACTTCCTCTCTTAATTCGACAGCATCATCACAATCTCAAGAACACCAAAGCCCTAATTTCCAAATCCATGAATTCCAACCCACTGTTTCCCATATTCGATCTCCAATTATTTAACAATGACTACCAACATCACCATCTTCATCAATTCTTCTTCGATAACACAGCAGGAATTCTTCATCTTATCAATTTCATCTTCTAGGGTTGAAATCATCTCACGGTACCACCATCAAAAACCCATCTCCGATTCATCGATCTTTCGTCTCAAATAGATTCATCTTTCTCTGCCTATTTCCTTTCTTCTTAGTTTCGGGTGAAGTGGAGCGAATAAGAGAATGAGATAAATCTCTCATATTTAGGTTTAAAATGATTTGGGGTTGGATAGGATTACGACACCCCACTCAATAGGAACCACCCCAGATTGGGTATCTCATAGTATTTTGCTGGGTGCTTTTAGCACATATGTGGGTTGCCCCTTAACCATTACGGGCTCCAGATAGTGTCTTCCTGTAAAATGATGGCTTTGCCCTTTTTGCTCAATTTTGGATTATTTCTTATTCTTTTTCTTCCGTGCGACTCCAGAGTACCTAATAACTCAAAAACACACGTAAAATACATAATTCACAAGAAAAATAACAAAGAAAGCATAAACTCTATAGATAGTAAATACGGTGTATTCTACACCTATCACAGAAAAAACACAGAGGAAATTATGCTTTCGATTTTATCTCCATTTTTTCTGAAGGAAGAGGTTCGAGAAAAAATGAGTAAAAGCAAGAACAATAAAGCAGCTGTACACAGGGCCAATTAAAGCTATACACATGGCCAAAGTTGTATTGACTTATGTCAGTGTAAATGGATGAAAAAGTAGTTACTTTGAAAAAGCAAAAAACAGTGATTGACCACCACCGTTCACTGTTCCCCCAAATCGGAAATCTAACTCCTATTCTAGCGATGATGATAGATTTGAAGAGGAACATTGTTTAATTACATTTGCAAGTGCAGGTTAAAAATCTGCTGACAATGAGATATACATGTAAAGGATAATGTAATTAGGGGTCTGTTGAATGAATTATAATGAATATTTCTCCATATCATCTAATTATGTTCTTCTTCCCTTCTCTCTGTTATCTTTTTATATCCACCACTATTCCCCAACACACCACCACCACTATCACCACCGAGCTGCCATGAAAAAAATAAATTATCTAGCTTTGTACAATCATTTACAGGTTGATTACCTTCCTTCTCATCATGTTATAAAGAAAGCATTTATTTTCGAATTAGATAAAACTATTTCAAAGGGAAAGGATTTTATCTTTGTGACAAAATCACTGGAACTGGAATGGGGAATAAGCGATATAAATTTATGACTGGGAAGATAAATTTTGTATAAATCTTTTTTAAGGAAAATAAAATAGAAGATGATGGATTCAAATTAAAATTTTCAAGATTCGAACTTAATTTCCTAGATCACTCCATCCCAACTAGGCTTTCTATTTAATCAGGGAGGTTTGATTCTATAGGAGAAGGTGAATTGTTTCTTTACTGTTGTTACAAACTTGAAGCTAATACTAATCCACAAACAAGGCCTTAATTAAATAAGGGTTTGATTAAATAAGTGTTTGTGATATGGGTTTGAGTTTTGAAGGTACTGTCATGGAGATGTCAGGTGGAAGAGCAGTAACAAGGGAAGAAATTAGAGGAGAAGACGGTGGTGGACGGTGTTACTTTTTGGCCCTGTATTTAACACCTTCAAAATACACTTGTTTGTTTATGGCCCTGTATAGGAAATCGACGTGTGAACAAGATTGCGGCCCTGTATATAGGCGCGGTCATAAAAATTCAAAGAAAAAGTCTTGTAAAGGGCTATGTAATTCAACAAATATTACAAAAGAAATATCCTTGTGGAGTACGTGCCATAATGCATACCGATTGCGAGACACGACACAACACAAGTAATGGTAGTCATACGTCACTGTAGCTATTTTTTTTTTTTTTTTTTCCCTATAGTACTTTTTAAGAATGAAGTGATTTAGGTTCAACTGTTCATGTTATGTCAATGTTTGCACGTAGAAGGAAAAATACATGGCTCATCTTAACAGTCGTTTAACACCAAATTTTGTCGGATAAAAGTTGGAAAAATGTTACGGCGTCAAT
Source organism: Papaver bracteatum (assembly GCA_023529315.1). Taxonomy (NCBI): domain Eukaryota; kingdom Viridiplantae; phylum Streptophyta; class Magnoliopsida; order Ranunculales; family Papaveraceae; genus Papaver; species Papaver bracteatum. The sequence continues at coordinate 1,344,268 of JAJJWX010000043.1, read as the reverse complement.
TATTTCGATTAATTATGGCGGAACTAAATTGTGAATACAAAATTTAGTTTTGCATCAATTTTTTCGGTCGGTCATTCCACCGTGGCAGCGGTCATCTAGTTATATTGTTTTGTTGTTTTTGCTTTCCAATGGGGGCCGATATGCATTCAGGACTTCAACTTTGAACCTAGTGATGCAGCTGAGCTGTGTACTTTCAACGGGAGTAAACCTTTGAATAAGGCTGAGTGTAGTGGAGAGATAGAAGGGGATGATAGCGACGTGAGGATTACGCTGAGCCACAGAAAAGTTTGGGTTGATTTTCTCTCAGCTCGAAAGCAGGGGACTTTAGCGGGGATTTGAAGAGAGGCGAGGTCTAGGACATCGCCAGAAAAAAAGATAAAGCGACGTCCTGGACATCGCTTTTCTCAAAATGAGAGATGTTTTGGACTTCGCTTCCGGGCGAGTTTCTACAAATCACCCAGAAAGTCTTAGCGAGTACACCCACCTCGCCAGTTTTAAATAATTTGTTTGACCTTTTTAGTGTTACACCCCGTTACACCCTTCGCCAAAATTTCAACTTTATGTTTCTAATTCGTGCTCTCTTGGAAATCGTTGGTGGTGAAATCTAGGATTCTTGGTAGACTACCCAGGTGAGTGTCAGGTTGGTTATACATTATATGCGATTGTTTTTATTAATTTTAGGAAGGGGAATCATTGGTACATGTGTGGATAAAATAATTGTGAGACTACCTCATCCAATAACATATTAATGTTCTTCGTTAGTACCAAATAAAAATTAAATACGCAACGTTGAACGTATGGATTATGTCCAGTGTACTTAAAAACATTTAATTTAATTAATTAATTTGAAACAATGACCAATGACAACTCTTATTAAACGGTAAAGCAGTCTTTTAAACCAAAAGGTGTCCATTTTGGCCGAGTCGGGTCTCGGGATGGTTTATAGGAGGTTTACCAACAAAACCTTAATTCTATCAGAGTGTAATTAATCATCTGCATCGCTAGCTCCAGCTAGTTCACGACATATTTCATCCGGATTGAACTCAGTTATCCTTTGTTGAGCAGTAAATAACACTCATAGAATCCGAATTGTCGGTTGGTAGCCTCATAATATGTATATTTCGCACGATTTTCCTTGAATAAACAAACCAAAAATTATAAGTGTTCCATTTAAATAGTTTAAAAAAAATAGTTACAAAATTAAAAACCACTTACACAGTCATCCATATTCCATCCGCTAGGTAAGTTTCGTTATAAGGGTACCACCAATCGCAAGTATTGTTTAACATTTTTCTTAATCGTGGTGACTCGGTTCTGTAAGACCCGAGCAGTTCTCTAGTTTGGATTTCCATTTTTAATTGTTAGATGCAGAACTACCAAATCCCATAGGTTAACTCCGAAAACCTGATTTTGCGTTACGTTTTCTGTCACAAAGACATTAATCCATGATCGGATTATAGTCGTATCTTCTTCGGTTGTGAATTTGATCGCCATAACCAACTAAACAATGTACTTAAAAATTATTGAAAGGATATATGAACGGAGATGGTTTGTAATCCGTGTTGTTTATTTTTGGGTGGGGAATGAAGTTATTTATAGTGATTTTCTTGGTCTGGATCCACCATATTATATTACATCGAATAACTTTATTAATTTTTTTCGTTCGTACATCATCTCCCTGTTTTTTTCATATCCTCCCATGTGTTTGGTTTTATTTTTCATTAATGGAACTTTAATTTGTGGGGTCATATCTTTTACAGAGAAGATTAATTAACAACAAATTAAATTTTACAATGTACCTGTGGTTTTCTGAAAGCAATCGAAGCGGGGGGAAACAACAACGACGGTGATTACTGGTAAATTTTAAAAAATATTGATCATGAAAACAACATAGGCATACGTATGTTTCTGTAACAGGCGATTACACAGATGTATTCACTCTACATTGTATGCCGGGATTACGTCCTTTAAGAGCTCGTACAATTGATCATACTTAAAAGGGTTCTTTGATTCTGCCCGAAATTCAATGCGAGCCTTTGTTTTCTGTATGAAAAAATAAACATAAAAACAATTATTATTGACATTGTATGATTATTTAGAGGTAATAATTACAGTGATTTGTTTACTTACGCGAGCCTCATACGACCATTGAGGATGACAAATGTTAGCTTATATGGTAAAAATGCGTGAAAAAAAGAAGACTGACATAAAGTATGTTACCGACCTCACCACAAATGTATTGAGTAGTATTCAACTGCAGAGTACAAATCACATGCTAAAAAACATTTCCTCTCGAGACGAACGTATTTCGATAAATAGTAATGTTAGGTAGATAAATAGTAAGCGTCCCTAGGTAACCGTGATTGACTTTTGGAAAAAGATTGGGTGAATTGAATAGAAGGTTGTTTGTTCGTAGTTGTGGGGTTTTTTGAACGGTGGTGGAATTTCCAGATTAGTAAGTTACTTTTATTTAGGTTATATGGTGTTTACATCGAATAACTTTTTGGTATTACCAATATTTGTTGTAATAAATGTTACACTGCAACACTATGTGTTTGTTTTAACCTCACAAACAAGCATTTTTTTTAAGACTATAGATGTTTTGGGAAGTATCGATGTTTTGTGAATGGAAAGTAGTGGTTTTCGATAAATAGTAATGGTCGCTACATTAATAGTAAGTGTCCCTAGTTAACAGTGAATGACTTTTGGAAACTAGTTGGGCGATTAGAATAAGGGTGTTTTTTTATAGTCGTGGGTGGTTAGTTGTTTGAGAAGTGTCCTATTTATTTACCCTATTTACATTTCCCCACTGGATTGTCTAAATTACACATGCATTATTTTGAGTGATCAAATCATCTGCATAGTTTTCTTGTGTTTGCGAATCTTGTTTCTGACAACATACATATACATATTTGTTTCACACCACCAAGGGTCGTTTGAATATCTTTTCCCATGTCCGAAATTGGTTTCTCACTTTTATCGAAGAGGTATTTTAGAAAGTAGGGGGCGTTTGTGAACATGAAGATATTTTTGAAAAAATTCAGTGGTGTCGGTGAAAATCAAAAGAAATTTTCTCCACTTGGAAATCGGGGATGCGTTTTAACCATTTGAACCCTATTTTTGATCCTATAAAAGCAAGGTTTACCAAAATAACCTCCACACACACCCATGGTTGGTATCCTAGAAAAATTGAAGGAATTCTAGAATCACATTATTACTCTTTACGACAAACACCAGTTTTCATACACCTTTGAAAACAACACCTCTCATAACTCTTTGTAACATCATAACAATGGGATCATTTGATTCAATTGAAGATTTGCAAATCAAAAAACCTGGTACAACGAATCTAGAATAGCAGATTGGTCTCCCGTAATGCCATAACCATAAGCTTTTTGGGCTAAAATATACAACCAGTATAGGCGAGATTATGGGAATCCAAATAGAAGAAGTCTTCAAGAAATTCATGATAGGTACCAGATTATCCAAAAAGGCATTTGCGATTTTGTAACTATTCAACACCGTCTCACCCGCCACGGCCATATTACCATGCCACCACAACAATTTGTAAGTATCTTAAAATTTATTGCGTCCAAAGCTAAACTGATTGATTTTAAATAGAACAATAATATTATGTTCTTGTGATGTTATAGCACAAGCTCATTAAAGAGGGATATTTAGAGGAGAAAGGTGAAGCATTCACATACGATGACTGCTATTATTTCATGGCATCCAAAATCCCAGAGTATGAAACGCCAGACAATTCCTATGCTTCTTCCAGTGAAGAAAAAAACAATAATAATGTTTGTTTACATTTTGTGGGTTAATATGTTATAAACCCTCACGAGACCAAACTCGTCCTTTGGAATAACCCCGGGGTTTAACAGCTTGTTGCACGTGCTAAGTGTAACCGTGATTCCTACGAAAGTGAGTTAGTTTTTTAATTATGTTCTGAAGTACCCATATATGCTCAAAAGAAATTCATAAACCACATTAACATTACATCATAACCTATTATTGACCATGAACAATAACAACCCCAAACAAACGTTAACATAAACAACATAAACTTTAAACCGGGTGTTGATGGAAAAAAAAAGAAACACATGATTAAACATTACATCATGAACATAAATTATAACACCAAACAATATTGAGCAACATAAACCAGACCTAGTCTGCCCATTCCACCAACTTACACCCAGGGCATTTCCAAAAATGCTGACCAAAAGTGTTGTTATCTCTAAAACGATGCAGTTTCATGAAAAACTTACATCCTTCGACTGGGCAAGACGCCCCCTTTTCATGTTCCACCTTAATTTTTCCTTAGTCTTTTAATTTGTTAGCGATTTCGGCGATATTTTTATCATCTTTGGACCTGATTGCATCTTCCAACCAATGAGATTCTTCACGACAATTATCGAATTGGCAACGCAGGTACCTGGCTTTTCCTGGTTCCATTTCAAGTAACAATTTGATGCCCGGACAACCTCTCTGGGGGCACTTGGAATACATCCAAGGGCATTGCATGACTGAATGGTCATCAAGGAAACATAGTGGACAAATTTGCTTTGCTTCTACACACACAATTTTTTTTCCCTTGCGATTAGAATGCATTTTTAACCGGGTGAATTTGAAGGTTGGTTTTCTGTTTGACGGTGTGTTTCTTTTAGTGGTTGATCCAATGTATTTATATGGAATTTTTTAAATTATTTATAAAATAAACCCCCCTTACAAAATCTGCTCGATACAGTAAGTTGATAAGGATACAGTCGTTTATATCCCAAGTAGTTGTGACTAATAGTGCGTAGAAGATATGTTGGTAAGTCGCAACGGTAAGTCGACTGAGTGTTTGCTACTATGGACTGGGCCATTAAGACGAAGACTAGATGTCTTTTTTGTATAGTCTCATTAACCCGACAAAGTGACGTTTGTGAACAACGATGGCCTCAATATAAAGTTAGGGGCGTTTGGCCAAAGTAGGGGTCGTTTGCAAAAAGTTGTAATACTCTTTAATATATATTGAGTCCGAAGGACGACACATACTCTTGTTTCCGTGGGATGACACATCCTTTCATAATATCTTATAAATATCACAATACTATATACCGTTAATTACATCATACCTATAAACATCATTTTTTTGTATTGACATTTAATCCTTGACTTGAGATTTCCAATATGAATGCTCCATTCACACCTGAAGAAGATACCAGTATTGTAGCGGCTTGGATCGCTGTTAGGGATGCTCAAGTTGCTTTAGGACACGAGATGCCAGAAGCGGTGTTCTGGACTAGAGTCCATAACCATTTTGTTACAAACTTTTTGAATCCGCGCCAAAGAACAATCCAACGTGTTAGAGGTAGGCTTTTGATGATTAACAGAGAGGTAAGGGCCTACGTTATCATATTTTCTATGCTCCTCCGAGACATCGCCCCCGGTTCCAATACGACTGATGACGCAATCATAAGTAATTATAGAGATTACTAGTTTATACAAAACCAAATATTGTGATCTAATAAATTGATGGTATTTCCTTTAATGCATGTAGGAGCCGGGGGCAAAAAATTTGTACTTTCAACAACATAGACGCAACTTTAGGTTCGATGGAAGCTATCTCCTTTTGAAGGCAGCTTTGGACGAGTACAACCCGAGAGAAATGATCCTTCCGTAATGTAACAACATCCCGATTATTGGTTTTGTGGGTGTACCTCTATGTAAGCCCTCACGAGACCCAACTCGTCCCACAGGGTCACCTGGGGGTTTAAAGGCTTGTTTCGCATGCTAAGTGCATCTTTTTTGTGTGCAAGAAACGTTTATGATATAAAATTGCATTCTCAATAAAATAATTGTACTTTAATGGCCGTTTTGATAATGCGCAAGGGTTGTTTGGGAACAACTACCGAAATTATAGATACTTTGTTTATCACTTATGGGTCATTTGTAAACAGTTATAATACCCTTTCAAATAAAGTTAGGTCCTACACTGTTACCATATTTGTTGATTATTACCTATGGAAACCCTATATCCGACCAATTAAAAGACAACAAAGTCTTGTTAGCTAAAAGACAATAAAGTTAGATCCTACAATGTTACCCTATTTGTCGATACAATATGTTGATAAGGATACAGACGTTCAAAAGATTATTTGGTAACCCGGATATTTTTTAAAAGATTTGTTAGCTAATGTGGTGATATTTTTGACTCACCTTACACATGTTTGTATAGTCTCACTAACCCGACAAAGGGACGTTTGTTAACAGCGATGGCCTCAATATAAAGTTAGGGCCTCTTGGCCACAATGTAGGTCGTTTGCAAAAAGGTGTAATACTCTTGAATATAAAATGTGTATGTATTAAAAATCCTTGTTTGTTGTTTGAAGATAGTTAACACAATTTATAATATCCGTCAAAAATAGCCGTTATAAAGTACAGGTTAAACACTAGCCGTTGTGATATAGTCGTTTAAAAATAGTCGTTATAACAGTACATTACAATTATTGAATAAAAGCGCATGTTACTAGTTTTACTAATCCCGGTTGCGGAACAACACGTGCACCCAGCCTTTAAAACTCTGGAGGACCGCCGGAATTCATTTCCGGATTATAATAATCCCTGTCACCCATGTTAGCTTTAAAGATTAAGTAGCACTCAAAGCATGTAAATTCAGTACGAGTATCTAGTTGGTACACAAATTTGGCCATTTCCTCATACGCAAAACAAACAAAAGGCAATAGGTTAGTGTGTAGAAGCAGACAACATTTTAAATATCATAACCCTTTACGATGACGTATAGTAATCGCAACTGTCATGTGCTGTGGGGAGTAACCATGAATCCTTTTTTTTTGAATTTCAACGTACTTGCGAACCATTATATCAATTCGAGAAATCCGTTGTTGAACTTGTCGTCTTGTTCTGTTATTAATGTTTCCAAACGCTTGTACAAATCCGTCGAACACCAACGTGCATTGTTCATACGCGGAGAGGTATTCAGTATCTTGAGTAGGCAGATTACAAGCATTTACAAATGCTGTGGTGATTGCAACATCTTATTGTACGGTATATCCAACCATTACCGTAATATCTTCCAAAATCAAATAAATTTTAGATACTGAGGAGACGCGTAAAAATTTGGATTGTTTAGGTTGAGGAAGATTTTGACAATTTATAATAGGCATTGAAAGTAGTCGTTGGAATTTATCCGTTGGGAATTACCCGTTACCGAAGATCCGTTGGGAATTAGCCGTTACCAAAGATCCGTTGGAACAACATAATTTTATTCAAATTATTGTAATTAGAAATACATAAATAATTGGAATACCATAGTACTTTATTTTTTTCGTTTTTGAGGGAAATAGAGGGATAGGGAAGGGATGCCCCCTACCATCATACTTTAATGTGTAGTTTTTCCAAACTAATTTAAAATTCCTGATATTCCAAAAAGTTGTTACTCCATTTTGGGCGTTTTGATAATGGTTAAGGGTCGTTTGTGAACAACCACCGACATTATACATACTTTGTTTATCACCTATGGGTCATTTGTAAACAGTTATAATACCCTTTCAAATAAAGTTAGGTCATACACTGTTACCCTATTTGTTCATTATTACCTATGGAAACCCATCGTACACATCCGACTCTAGGTAAAAGTAAAAGGCGGTTACTATTAATGGAATTGTTGAATTTCGCAGTTATAAATTGTCATAACTGTGTTTATTTTTTGTTACTGAGAAGAAACATTTATCCTTTCACTACCAGTTTTGAAATATTTTTTAAAATTTTATTTTGTAGCATGGCGGTCCAGTTTACTTCACAAGAGGACGAAGCTCTTACATGGGCTTACTGCACTGTATCGAATGATCCTAACATATTAACGGGAGAGAAATAAAAAGAGTTTTGGATCATTGCTGCCCAAATGTTTATTGAAATAATTGGCAACGACAACAACATGACATGGAAATCGTTAAAGTCGAGGATCTTCACCATAAAGAATGAGGTGAACGTTTTTGTTGCACTCCAGATACCCAACTATCGCAATGTGCCTGAAGGGTGGTCTGAAGATATGCATGTAGGTGCAGAAATATAAATATGTCTACCTAATTTAATTATAATTTCTCATCCATAACTTAACATTAAAATTTTTTTATTGCAAGATTCAAATGGCCGGCATTTATACCCCCAACATCAGGGAAAGACATTTATGTTTCACAATTGCTACCTCATTTTCAGGCATCACTTATCTTATATGGATCCCCAACTATTATCACGTCATTAATGATCATTCCATAAAATAAAATTGGTGTTGTGGGTGCACCTCTATGTAAGCCCTCACGAGACCCAACTCGTCCTCCAGGGTCACCTAGGGGTTAAAAGGCTTGTTGCACGTGCTAAGTGCAACCGCGTGTCCGTCGACAGGGACATTTTTATGTTATTTGTTCATGTATTATTTTTGCAAATAAAACTATTTGTTTATTAGGTGTTACAGCCAATTAAATGCTTGCAGCGTGTCCCTTCCGTCGTGATTCCGACCCCATCTACATTATTACACCTACCTTTTCGAATGATTGACATATAATTGTCACATCCTACACACAAGTTAGTAGTGTATATCTTATATTATCAATTTAAAATCAACGACTCCCTTTATAGATAATAAACATCCTTGGAGATTATTTTCAAGTTAGGGACGACACATCCGTGAAGAGTGAATGCAAACGAGGGATAACAATTCCATTATTTTTTCCTATAAATAGTTTCGAGGTATAGATGTGGATAGCCAAACCCAACCTCGAAGATTGTACTAGCTTATAAAATGAGTGTCACCTTCACTGTTGAAGAAGATACGGCAATCATATCTGCATGGATTACTGTATTGATGGCTCCGGTTGCAGTTGATGTTTTAGCACCACCAAACAACTTCTGGAACCTGGTCTATACTAAATTTCTAGCACACTTCCAGAATCCAAACAATATATCAAAGCAAGCTATAAGATACCGAGTTGGTAGTATCAAAAGAGATGTGAAAACCTATGTTGCTATCCAAGCCACGTTACTAAGAGTCTTGCCACCGGCCTTCAATACAGCTGAAATGACGATCGTAAGTAATTATTTGTTATAATTATTTATTTATTCAAAAGATAAAAAAATCCCGCTCATGTTTTTTTTGGAAAGATAATAAAATTACATATACTAAGGTGGGTTTATTTTTAATGGCGTGTAGGAAACCATGGCGAAGACAAAATTTCGTGAAAATAATGGATGCAGTTTCAGGTTTTATGAATGCTACCTGCTAATGAAGGACTGAATGGATGATTACAACCCAAGGAGGTAGTTTAGGCACAAATTTAATCGTAAACAAGGTTTTGTTGGTAAACCTCTTGTAATCCATCCCGAGACACATCTCACCCCGCGGTGAGTTATGTTTTGTTGTCGAACAAATAAGCAGTGTATCGTATTCTCCCATGTGGGAGATTAATAAAATTACTAATTAAACCTTAAAAAATGATAGTAGTTAAAATTAGTAAGCAGTGTATGGTATTCATCCATGTTCGAAATACTTAAACCTGGCTTACATCGTTAATTCTATAACTAAATCCAACAACTAAGGCTGTGAAAATAAACTAATACAACCTAAGGTTTTTAAAATTACAAACTTAATAATAACTTAATTAAGCCGAGACCATTGTTTAGTTCATAGCGTTACATTGTCTGTTGACAAAGGTGAATATAAGAAACAAACAAACACGCAATTAAAAGAAAGTTTCAACTCCTTAAGTCTCACGGGTAACTTGGATATTCATCTTCATCTTCGTCATCGACCTCGTCATCGCCGTCATCTTTCGGTGCCTGATAGTCGTGTGTTGGTAGTCCTAGTCGGGTGAGAATAGGATTCTGGAGTCTTTTCATGGCAGCTCTTTGTAACGCAGGCATTCTTCTCAGGTTTCTCCCCATAAGGTTCACCTCATTTTTATGCCTTTGTAATTCAAATATTCACGAAAAATTGCATCACTGTTGGCTAACGAGGATAGTCTACCGGTGTTGTTCTCCCTCATTTGATCAGCCAGCCTAGCGGCTCCTTTGTCGACTGTATCTACCTCTGCAGCGGCCCTCTTCAGCCTATCCCTACCGGGGACATCTCTGGGATCGTCTTCTTCATAATATCTCTGACGGCGCCCTTGACTACTGGTCCCCGAACCATCTCCCATATCCACATTTAAATCAACCATCGATTCCGGATCAGTATCGGGAAAAGGAGTTTGTGTCAGTTGAGACGGGTGTGGGTTTACGTTAAATGTTTCGGGGTTCATATCCTATATGGTCTCCTTCCATATTTGGAATACTTTATCAAACTTCCAAATTTTCGGTGGCGGACCCGTCTCATATTGCTTCTGACCAGCTTCATACTACAACACATATGATTAAACGTATTAGTAATTGATTATATATATATATATATATATATATTAAAAAAACATAAATAAAATATAAAGTTGATGAATATTTGCGTAGTTTAATAGCATTTTTTACCTTTTTTTCATCGTTCCAGCCGCTCGGCCCATTTCTCAGATATGGTGCAATAGATCCGGCATACAACTTACACTCCTTTTTTAGGGTACTTAGTCGATGCTGTAGAGAATTTTGGGTTCGTGTGCTGGGAAAATTAAATTGTTTGTTGAATTCAGCCACAATTCTACACCAAAATCGTCTACCCGTTTGTTGATAGCCGACAACTCCATCTCTTGTGACAACGACAACATCTCTTGCTAGGGAAACATCCTCTCGGGTGGAGTAATTGACCATCTCAGAAGGCAAAAACAAATGGGTATCAGGAGACCTGAAGTTGTAGATTTTCGAGTCTGGTGTGCTCACTCTTCACAGAGCAGACGAGTATATATAGCATCTCAGAATTAATAGAGCCGTTACATGTGTTTTCATTGATAAACGCACGATGATTAATCTCGTTGAAATCATACGGCTCTGAATTAAAGCGAGGTCCATCTCTTCGCTCAACGATGTGGCAGGACTCGCCCAGAAAAAATGAACATTGTGGGAAGTGTGTTATGGCCGGTAGATATTTCTGCCCGTTGCGCATGTAACGGCTATGAAATAAAGCGATGTATATTTAATCGCTTGGGTGATGTCTTAAAGATCGCTCCTTTTATAGCTAATAGATTATCAACGGTCAGAACTATCGGACGGTTCATGGATCCCCAGTTTCCAACATTCAAACCAGGTGTGCAGTGCCTATAAATATCGACCCCTTTGCTTTTTTTTGAATAACAACCCAAACACAGTCTTTTTCTCATCCCCCAATTAATATTTTTCATCATTCGTTTATCCATCTACCATACTCACAAAATTCGGGCTTTCCAAATTTGGCTATTCTATGGATTATTTCACCATATCTAATTACCAAATGGATGATTATGATGACGAAAATACAATGGTAGCGTACCAATATATGGTACAAAGCGCTCATAATTTATATCAACCGGTGCCAGTTCAGGTGACATCCAGGGAAGTAGTCCATAGGGACCGAGTTACCGTAGATGCGAGGATGATGCAAGACTACTTCAATTTTAATTGTGTATACGGTAAGAAAAAATTTAATTGTCGTATGTACCGACCATTGTTTCTTCGTATCTTAAGCAAAATTATAGAGATGGATCATGAGTTCGAACAACGACCCGATGCGGCTGGAATTATGGGTCACTCACCCCACATGAAAATGATTGCTGTCATGAAGTGCTTGTGAAAGGCAGTCCCTCTGAATAGCATTGAAGATTATACCGCAATGGGTGAACCTACCATCTACAGGTATCTTAAGAGGTTTCTCGATGCATTGATGTATGGTTTTAATGATAGATACATGCGTCGGCCGACACAGAAGTATTGATTGTATCCACTGGCAATGGACGGCGTGCCCAACTTACAGGTCGGGTCAACATTACTCGGGGCATAAGCGAGCACCCACTGTCATTTTGGAGGCGGTTGCTTCTTTAGATAGATGGTTTTGGCATGGGTATTTTGGAAAGCCGGGGTCAAACAATGATATCAATGTTTTACACCATTCTAATATGTTTGAAGACGTTAATAACGGGGTCGCTGCTAGGTGTGAATTTGTCGTAAATGGGAACATGTACCATGAAGCTTACTACTTGGCTGATGGTATATATCCACGGTATAAAGTAATGGTCGCTGCTTAAAAAGAATCAATCCTAAGCCGAAAGAGAAAACTATTCAACACATACCAAGAGGCAAAGAAGAAATATGTGGAATGATCTTTTGGTACTCTAAAACGAAAATTTGCTATTGTGGGCTGGCCATGTATGTACTAGAAAAAATCTGATATGAAGTCAATAATGAGAGGATGCATGATAATGCACAACATGGTCGTGGAGAATGAGTATCTTGCACTGGATTGGGGAATGATGGGGGAACTACCAACTCAAACGGTGGATGGTGAACTGAGAATACCAGCCGGCGTTCTTGCGGACCCAATTACATGGGAATGATTGAGGTTGGACCTGACCAAGCACATTTGGGAACGTCATGGGGCGGGGTTCCATGAAAACGCACCAGTTTTTATAGATAACCCTGAAGACGTGCATATGGATTCTGAAGACGTTGACCCCGAAAATGATCTGTATCCTCCTGAAGAAGTAGCTGAGTTGTACATGAACTTTTTCGAGGATGGAGAGTAATAACAAGGTTTTACTATAAATATTTTATTTATCTAGTTTGGTATGTTGTCTTTGTTGTTTTAGTATTTTTTTTTTTAATTTATGGTGCAGAAATATTATGAATGTTATGCCTTGGATGGAATATTTATTGCAAAATCGGGTCGTATAATGTTTGTTTTAACACTGCATGATTTATTATGTACTACGGAATAAAGGAGATGGATTGAGGTACAAATAACATAAGATGCAACATAACACTAACTTTAAACCATAAGCCATTGCCGTAGGCCGCGACTGCACTTAGCACGTGCAGCAAGCCTTTAAACCCCCAGGTGACCACGGAGGACGAGTTATGTCTCGTGAGGGCTTACAGAGAGGTATACCCACAAAACCAAAATTAATTTAACTACTCCTCATCCGAATTTTGGTGTGTGTGATCAGGCCTAGGTGTTAGCTCCGGATTGAATTCCGTAAAATTGCCTTTTAAAATCAAATAACAGTCGTAGAACTTAAACGAGTGTCTTTTCTCTTGCTCATATTTTGGTTTTTCTAGCGCTTCCTGCAACATCATATGAAAATATCAAATTACTCGGTAATTTGAGCTACCAACGAAAAGAGTTCGAAAAGAAGAAATAATTAGGACTTATAATGTTCGCAGAACTTAGTCAAGGGGATTGTGAACGGTATAAATTAACTTGAATTCCGACATAAGCTCTTACCGATCTCTTGATTGTATTCACCCTACATTGAATGGAAGGGATATTTCTCTGGTGGTTTGGTAAATCCTGTGTAAGCAAATCCATAACTCTGCCCCAAAACATGTTATTGGTGATTAACAGATTTATGTAATCTTGATTCTGTGCAATAATAACCCACGAACTAATCAAGGCAACATCTTCTTCCTGGGTATAGTTAGGCATCATTCTGTGGGAGCAATAAAAAACTAAACAAATATGTAAACTTACGGGAGAGAGTATATTTGTTTACTAGAATAGAAGGATGGTTGGGTTGGATGTGTGTGTTTGTTACAAAAAAAGGATCGTATTTATAAGGGTTTATGAATTATTGATGACACTGTGTTCACCTCTTGACACCAAGATTTTCATCCACACATTAGGATCCAATACATGTACTCTGGATGCCAGCAAAAATTTCTAATGCTATTATTGAAAAAAGTCATTGGAAAAATAAACAAGACAAAATTTATTAAAATATTCCCTTGTCGCGGTGAAAACGGTTGCACTTAGCACGTGAAACAAGCATTTAAACCCCCGTGTGACCATGGAGGACGAGTTGTGTCTCGTGAGGGCTTACTTAGAGGCACACCCACAAAACCTTAATTATCTAATACTGCGAGATAAATAAATTAAAAATACAAAACAAAACCCGTCTTACATTATTTGTTATCCAATATGAGGACCAAAAGAGACGTTTGGGCCAAAATGTGTAAAAGGATGCTTCGTTTCTCCTTCATAGATGGATAAAGCAACCTCTTAGTCACCATTTGCGAGAAACATACACTGCTTAAAAATCTTACAATTTAATTTGAGTTTTGTAATGCGACACCTCAAAGAGGCAACCAGCCTCTGGTTCTGGTTCCCGTTGACGAGGATGAAATCATCCGTAACTCGATCCCAGAATTGACTAGAGGTCTGATTCGGTCCTTCCATTGGGCCGTGATCTAAAACTTTGCGGAATCTTCTAACGAGGTCATCATCTTCCTCGTTTGAATATGCCATTGCAGTGAATGTCGTTGCAATTTTTTTTTTAAACTTGTCTAGGTTGGGGTGACAAGGTATGGTTGTGTTTCTGTGTTTATATAGCATTACCACCTTATAGGATTACCAGTGGAAATGTATAAAGTTGTCATTCCCATGTTCACCAATACCGTGCAAAGAAATAATATAAGGAAAAAACTAAGCGCAAAAGACAACACAACACCACTTAATGTTGTCTAAATTAATTTCAACATATAATCCATGGATATAAAGCATTACTATTTTGAGGGCCATACATGGTTGTGATAACACAGTATGACACATCACCTTTAACGTACCGCAAATTCAATTGGAGAGTGCACCGGGATATTATGCATATCCTACTGTTTACATGTTAAAGATATAGGAAAATATGTAAAACAAACAAACGAATGTTAATTAAACCGGGAAAATATATTTCTTAAAGTGAATAAAGATGCAGGAAAATAAACGAGACATATTTATTAAAATATTCCCTTATCGCGGAGAAAACAATTGCACTTAGCGCGTGCAACAAGCCTTTGAACCCCCGGGTGACCCTGGAGGACGAGTTGGGTCTCGTGAGGGCTTACATAGAGGTACACCCAAAACCTTTGAAAACACTAATAGAAAGATAAAAAATATTTTACATCCACACAAAGACGTTCCAACAGATTTTAGATACGAGCACCAAAAATTTAATTACACCCGGAGTGTCTAAACGGACGCATTTGTTCGGCTTCATACGTGACCATCGCCATTTCCATATCACCATTTGTTAGAACAACATACTGCCTAAAGAGAACACAATACCTCTTGATAACGACAATTCGGTGTTGGACTTGCATAAGATTTCTAATGGTAGCACCGGTATTTGTAAGATTATACTCTGTGGTAACTCAAGCCCAAAATAACCTACCCGTTTGAGTATGTCCTTCATCATAAACCTTACAAAATCTTAGTACCAGACACTCATCCTCTTCAACCGAAAAGGCCGGCATTTTGGAGGTGATTTTTACTTTAATAAATTATGGAACTACACAACCTTTCATGATGAGGACCTTACACTTATTGCTTGGGTTTATATAGATGCGATGCAGTATATGTAATTCAGAAGAGGACTTCTTTTTGAATTATTAGAAGTACACAGTGGTGACCGACACCCCGCAAAGCGTTCAATTAATAAATACATGATACGAAACTCACAAAATTGGTGGACCATAACTGTAATAGGAAAAATATAAAAGATTTATAATAGAGTGGCTCCAGACAAAATACAAAGCAACGATAGAGGAAAAGACATGGCATTAAAGACAACTCTTATAATAGAGAAACTCGTCAAAGACTTAAATAAAAAATTAATATGTTAAACTGATAAGCCCGACATAGCTATTTTTGGAGGATCACAACTTATATAGCTTCGGTGAGGTTTCTAAACAAGAACAATAATAGACTACAACCCTGTTTTAATATTAAAAAAATACAATCATATATATCTATTTGTTTTCGCGCTCTTGAAAAATTAGGGCAGCCTCAAAATGGTAAAACGGTTCTTTTCTCCACTCGGTATAAGCCTCTTGGGCGGCAAACCAGTCATCTTTGTGCCTTTTGAGAAACTCATTGTACTTGGTGCACAATTTCCTAACATGAACGAATCTTCCATAGACGTGGGGAGATTCATAATTAAACAGTGGTTCCTTCCGGTTATCGCCCGACCTTGGTACGAAAGTACCATCCCTTACCAGGCCCCAAAAAAGATTCTCGTGTTGATGTTCTTCCGGGAGATCTTTGACTATGAAAAAATTTCTTACCCATTTCGTCTCTTCCTCAACCTGCTTCATTCTTTCCCTTAGGTGGAATTGGTCTTGACCGCGTTTCTTCGATGCCATTTCCTGTTCATGTTTTTTTAATAGCCTCCGGAGAATTCATGCTCTCAAAAGTTGGAGGATGGCGTTTTTTACGTGATAAATAAGAAGTAGCATCTGAAACGGTAGGTTTGGTTCTCTTCTGTATCTCCGCCTCCATTTCAGCTATTGATTTGGTGGTGCACTTGCATCGTCTAAGTATGTTTTCGATGGTGGATGATGAAGGAGTTGACATCTTCAAATGAAATAATATTTACAGTGAAGATTTATTTTTTCTTCTAGTAAGGTAGTGTATGATACTTATGAGGGTATCCACTTTATAGACACACAACAACAAGGAAACAACGGTTATTATTTTCAAATTAGGATATCCTGCAACAACTATTAAAGGAATCATTGTGAATAAAAGATACCTAGAAACCCGAAAAAAAAGGAGAGCCAACACTTTTATTGGGTAAACGACAACAATTAGGGCAGCTTGAATTTCCAATTCAATACAACATGTTTGCATTATTGAGGACAGATATGTGTTGGATACCCTGTAAACACTATTAAATTAATTACATTAATTTCATCTTTTGAAGAAATCAGTGGCCACAACCGCACACAAGAACAACTAAAAAGACCCCTACCATAAGGTGAATGACAAGGTTATTATACCGACACCACAATGTCCAAAAATGTGTAGTCAACATCACATTAAAAATTCCAAAGAAGAAAACTACAAATATTTTTTTTTTTCTTTAACATGCAAACAAAGAAAGTTTCAACAAACTGATTGTATCACTCGAACCTCATTCCTTACGTTGGGTATCCAAGACCATATCAAAAGTGCCATCCAAAGAAAAACCAATATCAAGATTCATACTCGCCGGAACATCTTCACCGAAATCGATATTCATACTTGCATAAGGGTTTGCGGTTGCTTCACCCGGTAAGTAACATTCTTCGATATTATACATACCTGAAGGTTGGGAAGTTGACGCAACACCTTGTTGTTGAGAAAACGTACCATGTATAGTCTGTTCCTCTGGGAATTGGGGTGAACTACTAAAAGTCGGTGCCCCGCCCACGGTAAAACCGGAAGAAGAGGAGCTCCCACGAAGGCAGTACTTTCTTGTATGGTCCCGGATAACTCTTTTACTCTCACTGATGAACACTTGTTGCTCGAATAACTTGTTCAACAATTCCTCCTAACAATAAAAAAAAAATATATAATCAATTTTCACTCAACAAATATAAATATTATTCCCAGAAATAAGGAAAAAATATTACTCCCTCCGTTCCGATTTACTTGATGTTGTAGAGATTTTCACGGAGATTAAGAAATATCAGAGAGAGTAAAATCTTTCCAATTCTACCCATATTAATTCCTTCTTAAAGATTTAAATGACCTAGTTTTTAGTTTCCAAATTCTAGGAAAGTTATCAATCCCATAGTAATTTACTTTGGATATGCTACCAAATACTCCATCATTTTGGAATATAATAAAATATTATAGGAGATTTAAAAATTAGAGTACTAATTACAATAAAAATTAATGATATTGTGTGATTTCAAAGCAAGGGAAAATCAGTGAGAATATGGGAAAGATACTAAAACTATCATCTATTTTGGAACACAGAAAAACCCTTAAAACATTAAGTAAAATGGAACAGAGGGAGTATAATCAAGTAAACATACTTACCAGAGGAAGCGTAATACCGTCAAAATTATTGGGATAACGTGTAGGCCTAGGCACCTCCAAGTCCGTAAGATCACCATTCATGTAAACCGGGATACGCCAATCGATTGGGGGTATTTCATTGAATGACTCCGCACGAGAATATTCATAAGACTGAGACATCATGTCGGGTGGTGGATGAGATGGGCGGCATAGACGCGAACTATTAACTAAATCATGGTTCTGTACGTGTGTAACTCCATCATGATACCAAGTTCCAAAACTCTTCTCCTTCCACCATGCATAGTAAAAATCGGGATCACTGCTCCAGTATTGATGTACGAATTCAACGTCAATCTCCTGGACATAATCTAGATCCGGGGGATCACATGGAATACCTATTGCACCAGTTAACTGTCGCACAAATCTCTCACTAAGGTACATACTCAACCTCTCGCCCTTGCATCCATAGAATACTAGTCTTTTCTTCGATAAGTTCTTGGCCGCCACAACCTCTTCCAAATTACTATACTCATCATCTAACCACGGCTGCCATATTACAGCTTATCTAGTTCTCATGTCTATCTGCTGTCGGGCTGAAGTAAGTGAATGCTTGAAGCTATCAAACTGACCACGAAGATTAGTCTTGTTAAATAATGAAACGTCGGGATACATGCACTGATTAACGATGAAATAACCGTCCATTCTAAATAGTGGTTGGCAATTTCAGAAATAAAAGTAGTACCAGTACTCTATAATATTCCACATACCGCCCATTTATGTACGCTCAAAAGAGGTCCATTTGTCAAGGAAGTCATACAAATTTCCTAATGTCGCGTTACCCCAATCATATTGCCCCACATTATCAAGATTCCTCAACAGTTCTAACCATCCTTTTTGTACTCTGGTCGTGGTGTTCCCTATTATAAATCTACCAATGCACCATAATAAAAATATCCTTGTCAAATCTTCCCATACAAGCCTATTGTTTTGGCGTTCCCTACTACTAATGTAGTGTGCAAGAAAACTAATTGGGATGACACTAGCACAAGAATCTTACATACCATTTTTCTCACCATTACCAACTATTCTAATCTCTTGCTCAGACGCAACTACTCTTGAAGCATGGTTTTCCTTCACACAAGCAAGATATGTGCTATCATATCCTGCATAATCTGCCTTCTTCAAACTGGGAGGTATTTTTGGCAACATTCGTCCACCACCTATTGGAATATGAGTGAGCCTTAAAAAATCTAATGGTGTGATGCCTAACTCGAACTCGGGGAAATGAAAAGACCTATTTTTCTTCCACCATATCTCCATAAGTGTTTCGGTTAATTTACAATCGGTATTTGATAAATCCAATGCACACAACGAAGAAAAACCACATTTTTGTAATATATCTGTTGATGGTGGTTTTTCATTTAAGGGCTAAAATTTTAAAAACCAAAAAATTATGCGCCAACATCTTGTAAAAGATAAGGCCATTAATAAGTGATGGATACTCCTTCACTTTACTAGTTCACCAAGAATGGAGCATGTGGCAACAATCCGATTCTGTGAATTAAATACACGAAATTCATCCAGGTTGGAGCATGTAGCAACAATCCCATATACCCTGTGAATTTACAGCATTATTAATTAATGCATAACCATACTTGTATTTCATGTACTCATTATCAGTGCGGCATGCCGACTGAGTATTGCTCTCAGCAGAGCAACACGAATCTCCAAGCATTATAATGAAACATGTACGAAATACCCGTACAGGCTGCAACTCTCGGTGTGTTATACTAGCCCGATTGATCCACTCTCGGTGTGTTATACTAGCCCGATTGAGCGTCTGGACTGACCGTATCAGTCAGGATATGATCACGACCATCCAAATCCACCAGTATGATTGGATGGCCCAGATCGATTCCATAACCCCCACGCAGGTATGGAATATCCGTTGCCGAACTAATGCGGGCCCCGCATGGTCGGCCTCCCACCTGGGCTAGCTTGCCAAAGCGTCCAAACCAAAGCAGTATGGACGAAAACCCTAAATTAGGGTTTGCGGCACATTACATGTGTCGCAAAACAGTCTCAACCATCCATCTTCGCAGGTATAGATGGAGGGTGCAGATGTAGATTCAAAGGGCACGGAGTATGTCAACACAATCACCGTGGGCCCACCTACATACCTGACCAATCGGTCAGGACCAACCATGGTTGGTCGTTCCAAATCGTGCGCCTGAATGGAGCATAACGCACTACCTTGAAACCCAAAATTAGGGTTTTGAATCACGAGCGTCCGTTTTCTCTGGCACGAATGGAGGGTCCGAGATTAGATCAAAGAAGGTCCGGCCATACCAACATGACCACTGTGGACCCGTATATCCCCTCACCTGATCGGCCAAGGCATACCATGCCTGGTTATCCCAAATTGTTCGCCCAAACTAGTGTGGTCGCACCTCTCAAGCTGCAAACTAATCTCAACCGCTCGATTTCTCCGGATGAATTGAGTAGCTTAGATCATGTTTTCATGGGATGGTAACGCATAGGCGTGAACATCAGACTACCACCTACACGTTGGAGAAATCGGCTAAGACCGACCAAGCCTGGTCGTCTTGGAACGCCCGCTCAAGGTTGGAACGACGTGCGGCTTTTGCGGCACCAATTTTATGTCGCAAATTGATCTCAACCACACAACTTAGCAGGACGAATTGAGTGGCCTAGATCACACTTTCGTGAGACAATGAGGTATGGGCGCCTACACCGTCATGTTGTTTACACACATGCACGACCGGCCTAGACAAAGTTGCGTCCCAAGCTTGGATTCGACCAAGCTAAAAAGTGATGCTTGCGCACCTTTTCATAAACCCTAATTTCATCAACGGTCGCAGATGAGTGTCTCAAAGATCATCTCGTCCGTCCAACTTCACCGGCTTGGTTATACATCCCTGGTCAGGAGTTAATTGGTCAGTGTGGCATCATGGTGATCACCACCCGTCACTCTATCACACCATGTGATCGGTCAAAGGAGGGTTTACATGCGCAACTTCCAAACCATCACATGAAGTAGGCTGAACATGAAATTTCTTTGAGATTCTTAAACAGTGATGCTTCTTACATGCTGAATATACTCGATGTAGTACCTGCATAGTATACACACGATACTTCATAATTATCAATTTCCTAAATAACGTAGCATTACATGCTACTTTCTGTGGGTCCCACGATCCACACACACTCGAGACATCAATCATGTCACAAACTGGGGGATACATACTGGGGTATTGGTCTGGCGGTTTACAGCGTGAAGTGCCCAACGCGTCATCACAAGAACGTGTCAGGAAGTCATGGACGGTTAGTGATGATGGGAGAAGTGGGCAATCCTGGTCGTGTAACACCAACACACTACTCCATCACTCCACTTCCCACGAGATACAAAGGTTAGGCGAAAAGACTTGTATAAATAGGCTCTCCGCCCTATTTTCAAACAAGACAAGACAGAACAGAGAAAGCATAACACAAAAGCCAAGTGTTAACATCCAGAGCCTGCTTGCATTAATTACAAGCCTGCTCACCTTTCTGTTGCAAGTAATACATATCCAACACCTTCACAATCTCAACACCTTCTTCGCTTCCCTCCCTAAGATCAACCCCATCTCCTTCACTTTGTGACTGAAACAAGTCTGGAACGGCCATTGTTTTTGGTTTAGGCCGGACTTGCACAGATTGACCTCTAAAATCTACAAGCACTCACCGCACAGTGCATTGTTTAAGGTTTAGATTTATTCCTCATCCACATACCCCAAATTACCAAAATCGACAGGAATAGTTTTCACCCACAAACAATTGGCGACCACAGTGAGAGGTTGATCTCTCGGTTGTAAAGTCAATTTCTTCGAAATCCGATTTGATTTTATCAATTTTAAAAGGGTAGATCTTAGAACCAATTGAATCAACAACTCATTTCAAGATGGTGGGACTCAGGTCTGGATCAGTAATCAATTCCGATGAAACTAGCGTGGATAACACTCCAGGCGTCGATGTACCTGTCAGTGGAGCTACCGTGATCAATACATATCGTGGAGCCATCACCTCTACCCTCAGCACCAGAATAGCAGGAAATATTCTAGTAAGTGTAACACCTCCCATCACCAGAGCCAAAGCAGCCGAAAATCCCGACATCTCCTCAAGTGTAACACCTCCGCTAGTCACCAGAGCAACAACTTCCACTCCTTCATCAGGACGAGGAGCCGGAGGGACGAGAGGAGGACCATCTCCCATTACCATTGTAGACTTGATGGAAAAGCAGGAAGTTCTTGCTAAGACTCAAACGGATATGGCCGCAACTCAGAAAGAGGTAATCACTTTTCTTAAGAAATTAACTGATCGATTTCCACAAGAACTGCGACATCCCCTGGATCCAACAAGGAATGCACTCAACGCACCCGGAGAAGGTACGACGCAGACCTACATGGACCTGATCAAAGAAGCGACATCAGATATGAACGGTCCTGTCATGGAGATTACTACACTGGGGACTGATCCTCACAACGATCCTCCTCAAGTCAATAGTCTCACTATGAGCCAGAGGCCGGTGGATCAGGAAGCGGTTTCTCTAGTGGAAAGTTTATGCGACTTTTACACCTCTCGAAGAATCAGCGGGCAGAGACGTTTTGCTGCAATCAACTAGAAGAAGGTCACAACCGGGCCTTACATATTACGGCACGTATCAAGGATTCAGAGTTCAAGAGGGCACTCATCGACACAGAAGTGTCTTCGAATTTGATTACTCTCAAAACTCTCGGGACGACCAAGGTTCGCTTAGGCAAGATCGTATGGAATCCTACCACAATGGCATACTTTGAAGGAAATCAGATCAGCACATACGGGATCGCCCCTTCAACGTATCACCAATACCTGAAGACTATGCTGAATAAAGAAGTCATTCGTATTCCTGCAACATTGTCTCCTTACACACGAATATGCGGAGTGGAACTGTTCAAATAGGGGGAAGCTCCGCGGGAAGGATCAGACAAAGTCCATTGCACCCCACTCCCCGCGTGGGCGTCAATCCAGGAGGAGGACCGACTTGCATCATCGAAGGCTAGGCCACATGATGTATCCTTGCTGACAAGACGTCTTAATTCTTCTCTCCGCCCAACGGAATACTACAACAACGAAGAGCCACAAGAAGAAGTGTTAG
The DNA here is from genome assembly GCA_023529315.1 of Papaver bracteatum. Classification (NCBI taxonomy): domain Eukaryota; kingdom Viridiplantae; phylum Streptophyta; class Magnoliopsida; order Ranunculales; family Papaveraceae; genus Papaver; species Papaver bracteatum. The sequence goes on along the minus strand of JAJJWX010000043.1, from coordinate 1,321,124 downwards.
ACGCTCCACGACAGCTGCAAGATGGTACCAACTCCACAACTGATGAGCTCGACGATGAGGAATCTCCTAGGCCTATCTAAATCAGCTCGACCCTGTGTAAGCATTCATACAATATCCGATCCAAACCGGTCAAACAATCTCCGAGGCAATTCAGGCGCGAGATAAGGTGTTGCATGGATTCCAGAGACTTGAACGAATGCTTCCCCAAGGATGACTTTCCTCTGCCTAATATCGACATGTTAGTAGACGCCACAAGCAGACACGGCATGTTCTCCTTCATGGATGGTTACAACGGCTATAATCAGATAAGGATGTATGATCATGACGCAAGTAAGACAAACTTTCGAACTCCTCTTGGAAATTTTTACTATACTTTTATGCCTTTTGGTTTAAAGAATTCCAGTGCAACGTATCAACACGCTATGATGACAATATTCCACGACATGATACATAAGCAAGTCGAAGACTACGTGGATGATATAGTAGTCAAATCCAAGACTCAAGCTATCCTCACAATGCCACTTCCATGAACCATGAAGGAGCTCCAAAACTTCATGGGAAATGTGAACTTTTTCTTCATTCACCCCTTGTAAAAGAAAGGAGAAAGTTTCGTCTGGACCGCACTACAACAGGAAGCGTCTCGGAGGGTTCAATGAATATTGTCATCTCTGAATCATCACAAAGGATTCGCATATTATGTCATCCCAGACAAGAGTGAGCATAGGACATCTTCAGATCCACTGAAGACGACACCTCAAGGGAGTAGCCTCAAGAAGATAACGATATCCGTGCGTCATATTTATCAAGGTCCGGGAGAATCACTCTATCAGACGATGGTGCATGTCTATCATGCTATGTTGGAGAATATGTGTTTTTGGTCATCCTCTGGACTTCGTGAAGATGTTGAACGCTCATCTACAACAGCATCTTCCCTGCTAGAAAGAACCAGTTTCGCTGAAGCAGCAAGAGGAAAGTCACCGAGATACAACATCTTGCGCGTCCAACATCGTCAACTCCAACTCCGGTACCATATGCACGACTGCTGTAATGGTAAAACAATGTCTAACATATCCAAAAGTTCTGGATACTCGTGGGCAGGGGAATGTCTCCCTCTTCTCTATTTCATGAAGAAACATCAACTATCACGCCCCTCCCTGCCAGTCTCTTCTAATCACAGCTGCTTCCAAGAACGGTTATTGCTCGTCGATTGATACCATCCAGAGCTTCACCATATCAACAACCGTTACGTAGAAAAGACCCATCGGGCATACAAGATAGAGCTATGTAGACCATGCTTGGGGGACTGAGGCTCAGCATGAAATTCCTTCACCGTCAGTCAAGGACTTCTTCAACACGAGAGAGATGGTCAGTCAAGAAGCATGGAATTCGCAAGGGTAAATCGAACTGAAGAGGAAGCCACTTCAACGCTCCCTCCAGCAGAAGATGCTTCAATGGTCTATTCAAGAGCCGCCTCAACGCTCTCTCCGGGACCCACATTCGCTTCAGAATCCTGCTTTAACACTCTCTCCAGGATCCACCTCAATATTCGCACCAGAAGCCACTTTAACATCCTCTCGAGCCGTTTCAACACTCAAGCTACATCAATAATCTGCGCTCTGGTCAAGTTATCTTTGATGTACTCATTTCTCAACATACGTCTCATCCATCCTTCATGAGGGCCCAGCGTAGCATGAAAAACCTTGAAGTCGATAGGATAGTTATCCTGTGGAACGGATATTTTTATATAGTTGAAAGGGAGCGGTGAAAAACTCATCATCAATTTTCGGCATATCTTTAAAGCTGTCAACACCTCCTTACTTGGCACCAGCATTATCCCCAGAAGACATCTCAACATGAGTTTTTTTCTTCATTCTACAATAAAATACAGGAGTCAGTACTTGTATAAAAACGCGTGAGATGTGTAGTCACACACGACACACATTCACGTTGGGGTACACAAGGATGGTATTAGGCCCAAGAACCGGTGTTAATCAAGTCACAAGTCCGGTATTGCCCAAGTTTCAAGTCCGATGTTGATGAAGTCACAAGTCCGGTATTGCCCAAATTTCAAGTCTGGTATTGATTAAGCCACAAGTCCGGATCAATTTTCAAGTCCGGTATTGCTCAAGTTTCAAGTCTGGTGTTGATCAAGCCACAAGTCCTGATCAATTTTCAAGTCTGGTATTGCTCAAGTCACAAGTCCGAATGTTGATCAAGTCACAAGTCCGGTATTGCTCAAGTTTCAAGTCTGGTATTGATCAAAGTCATAAGGCTGGTATTCGAATAAAACAGGCGCACGCAGCAGGCACAACCGGCCCCAAGCAAAGCAGACACGCGGCGGGTCCCACTTGATCAGGCACAACCAGCCCCATATTGGTCGAAGCATGCACAGCCGGCCCCAAGCAAAGTAGGCACGTGGAACGCAGTGGACCCATGTTTAACCGAAGCAGGCGCATGTTGAGTCCCACGTTCAATCAAAGTAGGCACTCAGTGGACCCACGTTTAACCGAAGCAGGCACATCAAGCCCACGTTCGATCAAGCAGGCGCAGCAACCCCACGAACGAAACAGGTATAACAGTCCATCGAAGCAGGCAAGACCGACATCATGCTAGGGGAACACACGCCTGGACGCCTCTTGAACGTAACATGCTCCAAGGACAAGATGACCCGCCTCTCCTGGTAACAACTAACTTTGTTTCATAAGCTTTGTCTTTAACTGTCACCATCTCATGCCTACCTCATAATAGTGTAACCATTATGCGCTAGGCATGGGACTTAATGTTGATGGTGGTTTTTCATTTAAGGGCTAAAATTGTAAAAGCCAAAAAATTATGCGCCAACATCTTGTAAAAGATAAGGCCATTAATAAGTGATGGATACTCCTTCACTTTACTAGTTCACCTAGAATTGAGCATGTAGAAACAATCTCATTCTGTGAATTAAATACATGAAATTCATCCAGGTTGGAGCATGTAGCAACAATCTCATATACCCTGTGAATTTACAGCATTATTAATTAATGCATAACCAGCCTTGTATTTCTTGTACTCATTATCAGTGCATAGATGACGACCGAGTGTTGCTCTCAGAAAAACACAAATCTCCAAGCATTATAATGAAACATGTACGAAATACCCGTGACAGATGCAACTCTCGAAAGCGTTATACTAGCCCGATCGAGCTACTCCGGTGTTTGTTATACTAGCCCGATTGAGCGTCTGGACTGACCGTATCAGTCTGATATTATCACGACCATCCAAATCCACCAGCATGATTGGATGGCCCAGATCGATTCCATAACCCCCAAGCAGGTATGGAATACCCGCTGCCGAACTAATGCGGGCCCCGCATGGTTAGCTTCCCCCTTGGCCTAGCTTGCCAAAGCGTCCAAACCAAATCAGTATGGAAAAAAACCCTAAATTAGGGTTTGCGGCACATTACATGTGTCGCAAAACAGTCTCAACCATCCATCTTCGCAGGTATAGATGGAGGGTGCAGATGTAGATTCAAAGGGCACGGAGTATGTCAACACAATAAATGTGGGCCCACCTACATACTTGACCAATCGTTCAGGACCAACCATGGTTGGTCGTTCCAAATCGTGCGCCTGAATGGAGCATGACGCACGGCCTTGAAACCCAAAATTAGGGTTTTGAATCACGAGCGTCCGTTTTCTATGGCACGAATGGAGGGTCCGAGATTAGATCAAAGCAGGTCCGGCCATACCAACATGACCACCGTGGACCCGTATATCCCCTCACCTGATCGTCCAAGGCATACCATGCCTGGTTATCCCAAATCTTTCGCCCAAACTAGCGTGGTCGCACCTCCCAAGCTGCAAACTAATCTCAACCGCTCGATTTCTCCGGAAAAATTGAGTGGCTTAGATCATGTTTTCATGGGATGGTAAGGCATAGGCGTGAACACCAGCCTACCACCTACACGTTGGATAAATTGGCCAAGACCGACCAAGCCTGGTCATCTTGGAACGCCCGCTCAAGGTTGGTACGACGTGCGGCTTTTGCGACACCAATTTTCTGTCGCAAATTGATCTCAACCACACAACTTCGCATGACGAATTGAGTGGCCTAGATCACACTTTCGTGAGACAATGAGGTATGGGAGCCTACACCGTCATTTTGTCTACACACATGCACGACCAGCCTAGCCAAAGTTTCGTCCCAAGCTTGGATTCGACCAAGTTGAAAAGTGTTGCTTGCGCACCTTTTCATAAACCCTAATTTCATCAACGGTCGCAGATGAGTGTCTCAAAGATCATCTCGTCCGTCCAACTTCACCGGCTTGGCTATACATCCCTGGTCAGGAGTTAATTGGTAAGTGTGGCGTCATGGTGATGACCACCCGTCACTCTACCACACCATGTGATCGGTCAAAGGAGGGTTTGCATGCGCAACTTCCAAACCATCACATGAAGTAGGTTGAACATGAAGTTTCTTTGAGACTCTCAAACAACGATGCTTCATACATGCTGAATATACTCAATGAAGTACCTGCATAGTATACACACGAAACTTCACAAGTATCAATTTCCTAAATAACGTAGCATTACATGCTACTTTTTGTGGGACCCACGATCCACACACACTCGAGATATCAATCATGTCACAAACTGGGGGATACATACGGGGGTATTGGTCTGGCGGTTTACAGCGTGCAGCGCCCAACGCGCCATCACAAGAACGTGTCAGGAAGTCATAGACGGTTAGTAATGATGGGATAAGTGGGCAAGCCTGGTCGTGTAACACCAACACACTACTCCACTACTCCATCACTCCACTTTCTCCACTTCCCACGAGATACGAAGGTTAGGCTAAAAGACTTGTATAAATAGGCTCTCCGCCCTATTTTTCAAACAAGACAAGACAGAACGGAGAGAGCATAACACAGAAACCAAGTGTTAACATCCAGAGCCTGCTTGCATTAATTACAAGCCTGCTCACCTTTCTGTTGCAAGTCATACATAGCCAACACCTTCACAATCTCAACACCTTCTTCGCTTCCCTCCCTAAGATCAACCACACCTCCTTCACTTTGTGACCGAAACAAGTCTGGAACGGCCATTCTTTTTGGTTTAGGCCGGACTTGCACAGATTGACCTCTCGAATCTACAAGCACTCACCGCGTAGTGCATTTTTTAAGGTTTAGATTCATTCCTCATCCACAAACCCCAAATTACCAAAATCGGCAGGAATAGTTTTCACCCACAAACAACATCATATGCTTTGGGATTTTCATGCACCACAATGCCATAAAATTTCTTCACCACACACCAATTTGTTTTAAATTGCAAACTCCGATCAGGTGCATCGGGTGTCATACATACCCTGCTTACATGACTTTCATCACCCCTGCTAGAAAAAATCTCTCGGGTAGACATGGAAATTCACTACAATTAAAACAACCAAAAAATGGATTACTCCCTTTCTCCATTACATTCGAAACCATTATCAATTATTTCATTTACATCCAACTAAATTGAGACAAGCATTATAAATCACCAATAATTCATTCATCCCAACATAATAAACATAATACTAACTATCATTTTGGTGTTCGCTGTTACAATTCAATAACAAGTTCAATTCCAAACAAAAAATAAAATAAAATTACAATATGATTCAAAATCACTACAAATATCATTAACAATCACCAAACAACAACAACCATTTAAAATTTCATCAACCACAAAACTAAAATTTCAAAAATTTGTATATTGCCCACAAATTAGTGTTTTCAAACTCCATTACCGTTGTTTGTAATTCTAAATCGTTAATATTCCAATCAAATTATTGAGAACAATTCTAATCAATTTCTAAATTACTCCCATGCTTCATATAACCCTAAGACCCTAACATACCAACTACAATACAAAATCAAAATCAAAATTCGTACAACATGCATCAATAAAACATCAACATATTACTTACTTCACAAACTATTTTAATCAAGAAACACTACAATCAAATTCATAAATTAAATTGGGGTTGAAATCCATACCTTTGGTTCAATGTTAATGAAATTGATTACCACCTCCTGCTGCCCATCACGTGATGATAATAACCCAAACAACAAAGCCCACTGTAAAGAAGAAGAAGTAGACGAATCCACACTAAAGAATATGAAGGAATTTTAGAACCCTAGAGAGGAAGAATTAATAGGGAAAAAAAAATTAACTCGGAAGAAGGAACTGGATCGAAGGAGATTTCCGCAAAAAGAAAATCCCTGGAGCGATGTGGTAGACGTCGCTTTTTTTGGTGTTGACCGGTCAAGCGACGTGGTAGACGTCGCTTTGTTTGGCGACGTGGTGGGCCTCGCCCAGGCGATGTCTTGAACCTAGCTTATATTCAAATTGCCTCCCCCACCGCTATGCTCAGTCCTCTCCTCCCGCTGACGTGTCGACACTGCTCAAGTGGTAACTCCCCTCCTCTACTAAACTCAGCCTAAGCAAGACAAGATATGTAAATCCAATAAAACCCATAAGCACTACAGTTCCTAATACTGCTCTTACCTTTATAGGTCCAACTACTAGCTAGTACTAGTGTACTACTAGCTAGTACTAGTGTACTACTGCTCGAGTTCGGGCGAGAATCATCCTCCTTAAACGAGCTTGGACTTAGATAGATAAAAATATCTTCGCAGTTGAATACTTGAAGTAGCACAACAACGATGAACAATTAAGATTGATAAATTTCATCTTCCGCCGATAATTAACTGTAGTGGGTGTCATAGAATCTTCAAATTTTCAGTCATGTTTTTGCCTTGATAGAAGCTCATATTTGTGTGTTAGAAATAAGCTACTTTCAGTTTGTAGTTCTTGGGCTCGAACGATATTTTCTTTATGAATTGAAAACGCAAGCAAACGGGATATCTACATGGTCCACGGCGACACAATGGGTTGATATTTTTGGACCTGCCAAGTGTTAAAAAATTAGGTTAAAACTAAAGGATAAAAAAACATATAGAGAAATGGTGTGTCCCTGACTTTAAGTATTGTTGGAAAATCGAATCCAATTTTCCTTTATGAATGGAAAATCATCTAACTAGTACATATTGGATTGGGTTGTACCAGTGGGCTTAATTAATCTTAATTTGGCCTGTTAGTTAGGTTAAGTATTTCAGGTTTGAAACAAAGAGAAACCTAAATACGGGAAGGGACACAACCCTTTGAGAATTCAAATTGGAATTATAAAGACACAACCCTTGAAGAAATCCTTGAAGCATCATGATTCTTCGTTGAAGAGGTACTTGAAGCATCATGATTCTTCATTGAAGAGGTACTAGTAATCCCTATAAATACCCTGCACACACTTAGAAAATAAAATGAATTAGAAACCTAATTATCATCCTGCTACATTCTAAATTCATCTTTCAAGTTTTGTGAGATAGTTCATCACTTTAAGTTTGGTTCGTCGTTTATCGAAGTTTGGAGTGCTACTACATCGAGAAGATAGTCGTTGTATCCTGGGAGACAGACATCGATAATCCGTAAGCACCAGTGCGGGGTGAATCTATCTTAAGGCTAGAGGATATAGTCCTTTCCTCGACTTTGGTTTTGTTTAATGGGGTTTGCATTTCTTTTCTTATCTGTTTGTTTTATTGCAGTTTATACATAAGATTGCCAACAAGTATTTTTTGATTTTCTACACAATAGCTCGACCTTTCTTAAATGCTGGAGAATACATCAGGTCAATGAATTATGCTTCCAGAATTCAAAGTAATCGAATTCAAGGATTGATTTTTGACCCGACGAAGAACACACTGTTTAAGTTTCTGATGATACTATTTGAGAAGAAGAAAGCAATGAGCTTTGATGTTTTTTCCATAGAAACAAATACCAGTATTTGTTGGGGTTTTACGTCCATTGGAGATTTTTTTTCATCTCCAACAGACACCCTCAACAGGCATCAATGGTGGCTAATTGGGAAGAGACGCATCTATTCTAACTTCAATGATATTTGAGTTAGATTTGCTAGGGGGCACTGCCCATATCCCCACCCACCCACACCGTTGTAGTGGCAACAAACTGCATATGTTTTGAAATTATCCAACATTCTCCCCCTATTTTAAAAGATTAAAAATGCAGTAAATAAAGTAAAAACCTATTAAATTGGAGTGGTTTCATCATTCAAGTGACTGCCTACATACACGAGTGAGATCAAGCCAACGTAGTTGAAGCAAAGTTGAGAATAATAATCATGGTATAAACCAATACATAAATAATAGGTATCTTTTGGATTCGAACCTTCACTTACAGTAAGAAATTCAAAGACTTTTCGAGGTTCTATTGTGAAATTAGTTTTGAACCAAGTGTCCATTGTGATATAATCGGTTGATTTTAGAGAATAGTTTGTTTTGTAGCTAAAACGTTTCTGAACTTGGGCTCAAATCATGGACTCATGAGTATTCTTTAGAAAACGGTATTCTTCTTTTAGGAAACGACATGACTTCCATGCTCATATAGGTAAGTCTCTTCAGATGTTTCTGCACTAAATTTGTTAAGCAAGTATAGACTTATTAAGGGTTTACATCTATCTTTTTTCTTACAGAATCACGACATTAATAAGAAAATGAGAAGTTTTTAATTAGTGCACCATAATCACTTCCATAACTTGTTGGTACGCATTATACCTTGTTTATCCTTCCGAAACATAGGTTGGGTTTCTACTATAGAGATCAAACTTCATTCACAAACCTTAGTCCCAGTTCCTTTCACTTTATTGAAACCATTCCCCATGGTATATTTTTCGTAAATGGGTATGCCAAGTTCTTACTTATTTAAATATATTTAACGACAACTACTCATATCTTGAGTACTTAACATTTTATGTTTAAGACTTGCATGTCAAGAATTTCCATTATAAGTCTTGCTAGAGATGCTATAGATCGTAGCTTGATTATAACAGTTAATTAAGACTGCTGGAGGTAGCTTCGAAAGTGGGATTTCTTCAAATAAGTTTTTAAGTCATTCCACTTCCTTACATGCATTGACTAACAAAATCAAATCTGGAAACATTGTTGAATCAGAAATACAGGTTTGCTTCTTGTACTCTAAGACTCAGCAGCATCTCCTAATACAAATATTATTCTAGTAGATTTGGACTTGGATTCTACAGTGTTCCTGATAACGTCATTATATTCTTCTAATACAGCGGGATACCCTCGGTAATGCAAACCATAGTCAGTGGTTCCTTTCAAGTAAGCGATCACTCTTGAAACTGCTCTTTAGTGTTAAATAACTGGGTTACTTCAAAAATGACATAACACTGGGCCATGTTCCGTCTTGTGCAATGCATAGATTTCATAAGACTTCCAATAATACTAGAATACTTAAGTGGTGCATGAGTGTGTCCAGTATTATTCATTAACTTGACACTAGTTTCTAAAGGAGCGGGGACTGGTTTTTTTATCAAAATGACCATACTTGAGAAATTGATCAATGTAATGAAATTGGGTTAAAGCCAATTCATCTCCCTATCTTAGGATTTTAATTCCTAAGTCCTTTATATCAGAGTTAGAAGAAGAAAAAAAACTTATTTGTTTCTTCCACATGAGATATGTCAGATCCAAAAATAATCATAGCATCAATATACAAACAGAGAATTACACATCCATAACTATCATGCTTACTATGGATACATTTATCAACATCATTAACAAAAAAACCGTATGACAAATCTACTTTGTCAAACCTATCATGCCATTGCACGAGAGATTGCTTCAAGCCATAAGGATATTTTACCAACTTTCAAGCCTTCTTTTCTTGGCTTGGTAATATGAAACCTTCAGGTTGTTTCATATATATCTTTTCTCTTAAATCACCATTTAGAAAAGCAATTTTGACATTTATTTAATGTATAATTAACTTGTGAATAGATACAAGTGCGATTAAAAAACGAGTATATGAGATGCGAGCAACAGAAGCATATGTATCGAAGTAATTAATTTATGTCTTTGTTTATAACACTTAACAACTAATTTGGCTTTGAACATATTGATGGATCCATCGGCATTCAATTTTATCATGAATATCCATTAACAACCTATAGGCTTGGCGCCAAGAAGTAAATCACAAATTATCCAAGTATCGTTAGATAGAAGTGAATTCTTCTCGTCATTGATATACACTTTCCATAAAATAGCATCTCTGGAACCCATAGCCCCAGAATCAGTTATAGGATTATCATCAACATACATAACGTGCTTAATTAGTCATATTAAGAATTGCATTCTTACTAACTTCTACAAGATATATGTTATAAATTCCGAACCATAGTTTTTATCTATCTTTTGTTTTACTCCTTATAGGTTCAACATCTTCAATAAGTTCTTAAATATATTATATGCCTTGAGTAAGAGCAGAATTTTCGTCGTTGTTATTATTCGCCACGGAATCTAGACTAGGAAATAATGAATTTATTATGGGTTGAATTCAGAAACTATTCCTATTCAAGATATCAATTTTTTTTACATCTATAGATTCTATAATCTCAAATATGTCAAGGATTAAAAATTTGTAAGTGATATTGTTAAGTGAATAACCTACAAAGGCACATTTGCAAGCCATATTTCCTAACTCAGCTTCCTAACATATGCTACATAACCCCAGACTTATTTTTTCAAATTTGGTTTTCTGCCACAATTCATAAGGAGAATCAATTTTGTTTTTCAAAGGAACTCTATTCAAATTATAGCATGAAGATAACACAGCTTCACCCCATAAATAATTAGGAAAAGTATAACTAATAAGCATAGTATTAACCATCTTAACTAAAGTTCTAATTTTACTTTCAGTAATACGATTTTCTTGAGGTGTATATGGTGCACTAAATTGATGAGTTAAACCATTGAAGAAAAAAATAAAAAAATCTTTAGGATAACCTTCACCACCACGATCAGAACGTAAAATCTTAGGCTTCTCCTCTAATCGTGTTTTTTTTTCTTCTTTGTATATTTTAAAAATATCAAAGACACCATCCTTAGATTTCATCAAGTAAGTATAATTATACCTAGTACAATCATCAATAAAAGTGACATGGTATTTATTTCCACCATGAATCATATGATTTTTCAGATCCATCACTATATACTAATTCAAGCAAGATAAAAAAAATTACTATATATTTAAAAGATATTTGTAGATGGGGAAAAACGATTTGCTGGTTTTTGCGGAATTGAGGACGACCGTGCGGAGGAGATTCCTTGAACCGAGCGAAATGTTTAACTTCACACAGATGCACCGCTATGAAGGGGGTGCTTTAAGTTTGAGAGACCAATTTGTAGTACTCCCGCCTAAACCAAGACAATGGTCGTTCCAGAGTAAATTCGGTCACAAGAGAGGATGGGTTGATCTGTAGGAGGGAAGATGAGAAATGTGTGAGATCAATGATGATCTGAGATTGTAGGTATGTTATGAATTCTACGTGAAATGCTCTGAATGATTGAATCTTTCCTGATTGAGAGTAATTTCTGTGAGTTCATGTAGACAAAAGAGCGCATGTATGAACTTTGGTGAGAAATTTGTCGTTCAGACGGTTGTTGTTCGAATGTTTGAAAACTCTTCGAATGCCCTTCTTTCAATCAGGATTCAGAGACATTATATAATGCCGGAGATGAAAACACCATGATCCCATGAAGTGTGACAGTTTGCTGGAATCCAAGAGTGGGGAAGTGGAAAATCGTGTTAAACCAATTACTCATCGTGCGGAGACTTGGTTAATTTTCCACCCACTATCTTGCTGATTCTTCCAACTGATTGCACGACTTTCTCACATTCTCGTCATGGATGAACACACGTGTCGTAGACCGCCAGACCAAAACCCTAGTTGATATCCCCCCAAATGACACGATTGATGTCTCGTGGTTAATTTAGTTAGTTGTTGATTTCATGACTTCATGGGACAATGAGTCCACGTATTTGCTGAGTTAAACATGATTTTGTGAAATGTTCTGCAACTCATGAATCGAACGTGTCTGCTGAGATAGTGGTGGAATCCTCACGTTGAGGTGAGCGAGTGTTTCTCGATAATTTGTTGAATATTGATAGTTGAACCAATATTCCTTGATTTGAGTAAATATTGCTCATTTTAACTAGTATTGCTCGTTTGATGAATTATTGGCAGCGTGACCAAAATAAAATATTAATTAAAGTGTTGGTAGTTGAACCGAGCATAATTAATAAGAATACTGATCATGAGATCATTGCAAAATTATTAGTGTTTGAATCTGGAATAATAATCCTTGGATTCAGAAACCCTAATTTGATCAATTGATGACCGATTGATGGTTTATTTGAAAAATAACCATGGAATAAAGGATAACTGGCTTCATGGGACCGTGGATCAACCATGAAATTCTCATATTCCCACGTGAGAAAAAACCAAGACCTCTTTGAAGAGTTGGTGAGTTAATGAAAGAATGATTAAATGCTGGTTTAATCATTTATTGAATTACTGCTGGGTTCAGCATTAGGTGATAAAACCTAATTAATTATTAAAAGGTGAGGGACCGACCAAGGGGTCATGAAACCGGCCATGGGTCATCACGGGATCAAATGATGATCGTTCCGTCAAATTCTGAAATTATTCGGAGAGTTTAGGACCCAATATGTGCAATTGTGCAAATTAGGTCAAATTGTGAAAACACATGGGACTGGCTCATTGCGAGCCAAAAAGCCAACCCTGGTCGGTCAAGGTAACATGCTTTTGTCATTGAGACGTCCATGTTTCAGTGTGAGAATTTTGATATTTTCCGGTGTACGTTTGAGCAACCATTTGAGAAAATATGGCAAAATTAGGGTTTTCTGATAAAACCGTCAAAACTTCATCGGATGAAGGAAAATAATGAAAAAGTGAAAATATTATGGAGTGTGGGACCGATCATGGCTGTGGGAAAGGCTGGACGGCCAAGGTGAAGCGTGTCGTATGCGTCAAAAATAATTCACTTTCTCACTCTACTAAATATGAATGAAGTATGTGATAAGAAAGAGTTCGTATCCACGGAGAGGCGATTGTTGTTATGCAAATTTTAGATTCTTAAGTAACCAAGTAACCCAGGGTGTGTTTTTGTTTTTATCAAAGTAATAAAACTAAATAAAGCACAATAAATAATTTGAATAATCAATAAAGAGAAGATATTGGTCACGGGATAGTATCATTCGCAAACATGTACTTTTCATCTATGATTAGAATTGGTAATTTAATCTCGCAATTATCAAAAGTCCTAGGATATCTTGATCGCAAGAGTATCCCGTTTATTTCCTAATTTTATCACAAACAACATTAAAAGATGCTATTGTGAAATCTACTTAAAAAGCAACCTAAAGTGTAAAAGCACAATTAAGTTTAACTCCCTAAGAGCAATAGGTTCTATGAAATAAGACTAATCAATGCAAACAAACATGTAAAAGCACTAATTCGTTTTAACAAAGGTTATGATTCATATGCGATTAAAAAGATGTATCACTACAAGTAATAACCACAAGATGCTACTAAAAATCAGGGATAAACAACTTTTACGTATTGAAAACCCTAATATAGCTATAGAGATGAAAGCAAATCCAATTGATTCCGGACTCAACCAAACTAGCATTCAAATCATATGATAATAAAAATAATGAATCATAAACGATAGAATTGAGACAAAACTAATTCAAAGAATCAAATAACATGCTTGAAGAAATCAACTTTTATCCCATAACCAATAGTTGTATTTAGTTAATCATATTAATGGAGTTCATCATCATCATATTCAAAGAAAGTAGATGAATCATAAAACAAAGCAAACCCTAAAAGTAGTTCTCGGCAAAAGCTCCAAGAATAGAATAAAACGTCATCCCCCAAAAAAAAAGAAGTAAAACTTCTCCTTTTGTAGCTTTTTCTCCCTTCCAAAACTAGGTCCAAGTCTTCAAAGTCCATTAGATAGAAATCCACCCGGCCCATAAGTGAAAGAAACCAGTGTAGAAAATATGTCCCAAAAGCGCTCACCGGAAAACTGGGTTTTTGGCCGGAAATTGCTCGGAATCCGGCCAATTGAAAGTCGCCGCCGGCAACCTGAAAAGTCAAACTGGTGAACGAGTCAACTCGGGTCAAGGACCGAGTCATACCAAGTCAAGACCGAATCAGCATCTGAGTCAACTAACTGGGATGACTTGGTTTAGTTGCCATGGCTATTGCAACCATTGCACTTCAATAGCTGCACCTTTTCTGTAGCTTCTTTGAATTCCACTGATACCTTCAACAGTGCTTCAACAACATAAATATCAGTTGCTTCTTGTTGTTAACATCACCAGAGCCACCTCTGCCTTCTCCATCTCTAGGCCATCAACACCGATTGGCACCAGCAGTGTTTCCTAACATCAAGAACCAGCAACAGAAACCCCATGAACATCAGCACCATCAGTTGCATCTCCTTGACTACTAGCTTTGTAACCTAATCAACTTGATCCCTTGTTGCATAACTCAACACTGTAATCAATTCCAGCTCGCATATAAACCACCAACATCATGACAATAACACCGTTAACCAAGTGACACTAAATCTGAACCCAATCTCAGGCCAAACCTTGCACAGAAAAACCCAACCTTTACTGCCAGTTCTCTGAAATTGAACTCATCTAGGGTTGCACTTCAATAGCTGCACCTGGTAAACCTAATGCATTATTTGCACTTCGACTGCAACTCCCTCATAATATTCACCACACCTTCTAGTTCATAACACAGGACCACACATCTTCAACACATCTAAGCCTAGCCTGCAATTTATACTTCTCACAGACCCACCAGTTCTCATAGCCATTTCCACTTGCACCAGCACATGCACCTCAACCAGAGCCATCACACTTCAATCCTGTAATTCACCAACACAAGGCATTAACAGCTTCATCATCACATGACTCAATCCTGTCAGTCAATCAACCAGACCTCAACCCATCATTGATCTTCATAGCTGCCTGAACATTCAACACATACCCAATAAAAACACAAGCTTATTAACCTCCAGTAGCAGCATACCCATTCTAGCTCTGCATTGCAACCTTCCAATCCATTTCAGTTCCACAAAGCCTATCCCTATCACTTGCTGCAATCACCATGGTCACCAGATCTCATCATACTTCATCTGAGTCTCTCCAAATCAACAAAAACAAATCAATCTTCACTGCAACTCAGCCAACAGTATACCCATTATAGCTTAAGCCATCTGAACTGGAATTCAAGCTCCACTTTCTCTCCCAGTTCCATTTACATTCACCAGTGCCCTCAGCTACAACCTCCATTAAGATAACAATAACCAAAACAACCATGAACCTGAAATTTCCTGCCACAAGCAGAACCACCAGTCCAATTCACCTGCAACAGCAACCACAGTAACACCCTAACATACATCTAGGCACCACTGATTCAACAGATGCACTCCCATAAATTCCTGCAGCATATCAAACTATCACCAAAGCACAGCTTCAAACTCTTACAGCTCACACATCAACATCAGTACATACACAGAAATCCATCTTAGTCTTCTTAGCATGCTCAGCATCATCTTGCAACTGCAAATTCATCCATCTCTACCACCAGTACCTACTCCACTTGCATCTCTCAGCTCCATTATTTCCAGCACAATCTGTAGCTTCAATCACCCCTTTAATCTTCTTTTGCACTTCAAGAACAACACCCATCTATTTGTAATCATCTCCAACTGCATTGCCATTACCTTGAATCTGCAATCTTCATAGGCAGTAGCACCACCTTTATCATAAAATTATACTAGTAATTTGAACTTAGTCAGAAGTTGAGACATTGACCGTATTTCGAGAGTATGAGCGAGCCATGGCCTGATGATAGACGTCATTAGTCGTCGTACAGAGAGCCATTACGGTATAGCAGAAATTGGAGTTGAACCGCTGATTTGATGACTTGGACCTTGGTCGTTTAGGATTCAGGTAGTGGCCCATGAAAAGAAATCCTTATTTGGGAATAGACGCTCGCTTGTCTCGTTAGTTTAAGGAACGAACAAAGTAGATTCAGAGTCTAATGATATAAAATTTTGTCTATGAGCTTTCACAAAACTAAAATGTTATCTTTGTGAGATTTCACAAATGGAATAAACTTCATTCCAAAGGTGAATGCTCATATTAGAGAAAAGTTTTTTTTTTGAAAAGACGCATGTCGTTACACAATTTTTTTCTATGAGCTCATAAAAAAATTATTTTCTGATATGTAGTGCTCACAAAATTTTGAAAATATACTCTTGCTTAAACAAGATTGTCTATGAGGGAGAAAATATATAGATATATTTTTTTAATTTACGTGAGCTTCACTAAATATATGCATATTTTAAAATCACTGTTTGATGCTGAACAATCATTGAAAGTAGACAATTATACATGGTGAAATATATTCTGAGTTTTCGAATTCCATGGTGATTACCACACAGAGGAATGTTCATGATTTTATGAAAACTCGGCTTTTGAACGTTTTTTGTAGGTTCGAAGAGACGAACTATTTTGAGTTGTTAATTCTAGCATTACTATCACCACCGCTAGTGGAAGCGTAAAGGTAAGAGCTAAGAGTACCATTTTGTAGACGCATGATGGAGCATCCCGATTATTTTCGTTGTGCTTTAATTCAATCGCTTTGATGAAATCTCGATCTACGCTGATGATACATCAAGTAGGAATGTTGTAAGGACGTCACAACAACTTTGTCATAGACATGATCTGCTCATGACGATGCTTCCAAAGATGATATTTCCATAGATGATATCTCCTATGATGCAAACTTCAAGAAATAGTGCTTGGGACCTCTTAGTGATGGTGAGATCCTATACTGAAGTTGGACTTCTGCTTATTTCACTAGATTTACCACAGGATAATCGGTAGTGGAATCCTGGATAGATGTGGACTCATAGAAATAAGAAAGTCTATGGGAGTGAGAACCTAGCGTAAGGATCACAGGATGTTAGCGCAATGACGGCAGTCCCTCGAAGATGGCTTTCTTGGTGAGTTGTTGAGCCCTTGTGTCAGTGACTCTTCACTGTCCAATTAGGATCACGAGACCAAGGTTTGTTACTTCTTTTCGGGCTTTTTTTCTCCATCGACTGACCAAGCTTTCAACTTGTTCCCGACAAGCAATTCACGAATCCAGCATCGATAAGAAGTCGATGTAAGCATCTCGTGCAGGTGATCATCGGCGACTCTCCTCGAATCAAGTAATAATAATTGTTGTTGATGAGTCCAGAACAAATCATTGTAGATAAGCAACATGTTGATGAAGCTGTTTTCTTTGGGATATGGGAATATGGAGAATTCTGTAAACCAACCGAATGAACATGCGGCGTTGCCAATGGAGATTCTGGTATTTTCGAGCCTTCAAATGATTCAGAGACTCCCCTAGGAAGTATATCTCCTTTGAATCATTCTAATCCCATGTAATCTTCGCATTGAAATCCCATGTAATCTCCTTTGAACAACGAAGTTGGGAATCATGGATCCAATAAGATGCCCCAACTTTTGAAATAAGGAATTGAAATTTATTCGACCAATAGAATAATCCTCCAATGAGTTATAAATCCGCGTAGCAAGCGTGCACATTTGCATTTGTAATCGCATAAGAAAATTAGAACGTAGGCACGGCGGTAAAGCCATATATTTCATCTTGTATGTCAGTTAATCGCCCTTTTGGTATGTTGTTGAAGAGAACTGAAGTGAACATCATCTTTACTGAGAAATACTGTCCACATTTCTCATATTGGCGTGTTTGCGTCACGGCTGGTATAACATGTCTCATACATAGAAGGTGGCAAAGAACATCTTGTAGGGCTTTAGATTATACTTACCCGATGTACGACATAAAACCCATGTGAAGCATGTTATCAGGTCTACATCTTGATATAAATCATCGGTTCTTATAGAGTCCACTTCTTGGTAACACTTGGAAGAATGATTGAATTGATGAAGCCACGGAATATTATATCACCAGGCCATTGTTGGTGTTGAGACCGCCGAATGATCCGCTCAGAGAGATCTTTGTAAATGTTGAGGTCATGGATGGTGTTCCCTTAGAAGTTATTAACGATCTGCGTCATGGTGAAAGTTTCTCCAAAGACGAAAGGATGGAACCATGATTATAGTATAGTAGTTTATATCAAATCGTTGAGCCTTTTGGTGTGTTAATCATCTAAAGATGAAGGTGTTGAAGTTCAACACGAATTCTCCAATATGATTTTAATATAAATAGATTCCCTCAGTCAAGTGGGGGCAAATTACATCTTCATTAAAAGTGATCAAGAAGATTCTTAAACGCACAAACATGATATGAGAGATCCCGCGATAAGTTATGGAATCACCCATAATAACCTTATATGGATAACGTTATTGAAATAAAACTAAACTTCCAAGATCAAATCCCAGCATTTGGGAATTAGTGCCATCCATGGGTGAAATCGAAGTTGCATCCGCTTCAGGAAGTCTTGTCATGGATGATAATGAGGACTCAGCGATTATGAATTGTAAGAATGCATTTTAGTTATGGCAATAGCGTAGAATCAGAATGTCATCGTGGAGGTATGTTGTGCTAAGGCTGAAGCGGACACATCGTGCTCGGAGGTGTATCTTTAAATTGCGAGTGGCTAATTTCAAGACTTCTTAGAGGCTTTTAGCGCTGAAGTGTCATATCCGATTGAGTTTACAGATGTCTTTAGGTTCATTGCCTCTGGGTCTCGAAGTATCTTATATCGATTCAACGATCAACCTTTACTCTAACGCAGTGAGGGATTACGACACTGTGCGCATTGCTCGCAGCTTTCACGATTTACTGGGGGACACATGGACACCAAGCAGGAGAAACTCGGAGAAAGCACCCAAATGTTCTTTTCCATGCTTGGACATCATCTAGAGTAATGAATGTTTCAATGCTCTAATTCGAGAAATGTCATGTGCAAGTCCCTCTAGCAAAATACCTAACCCGTAAATGAGCTACGCATTCATAGCATCTTGCGAGCTGCTACGCATGAACCGAGTCCTGCCAGCTGGGATAGCATGTGAGTAAGAAATGACATAGACCTTGAAATAGAATGAGACTGTCCTGAGTGCGTACAGAACCATCTGAGCGAATATCTATGCGTCTCTTTCGCAGGTTCTTGTTTCAACTCTATCGCCGAAGTTTGAAATTCCTCAAAAGTACTCACGATGATGGAATGCTCCTCCAAAACTCATGCAGATCAGTAACTTTCTGCATTGAGATGGATGTGCAACCAAAGATGCTTCGCAAGTATCCATCTTTTCAGTGTGGACTACGCTCATCTGAGGACATGTCATATCCGATCTTCGATTATACGAAACTTGGTTTCCCCGGTCGACTTATGTCATTTGAGAGTGATCAGACGAGTATTTCCGGCGCTCCTTAAAGGACTCTAATTAAGATGGACAATGAGTATCACCTTGCAGTGATGCATGTGGTCCAATGGTCAACGATATTATTGATGATGATATCGATAATTCTTCCATTCTTACGAGATTGGCAGCACAGTCCCGACCATCTCTGATCTGGGCGGAGCTCAAAATATTTAAATGACTTCTGACACGATATGATTCAGATGTGAACACGTATATCCATGTTGACGGATAACAATTCGTTGAGTCTTGAAGCACATTTGATAAGTTGTCCAAAGTACAAAATTGATAGGAGAAGTTCTTGTATACTCCTATGGAAGCAGAGAGGGATCAACCACGTCTATACAAATGGTTCTTTAGGACACATGGCAACTTGATTGCAAAATCTTGAATCGAGAACATCTAGATTAGACCACACCTGATGAAAAAAGGCATGTGCTTAATCAATAACTCTTGTGCTAGTGAGCTTGTATCTTGATTATTATTCTTGTATACTGAAGAGCTGACATGCATGGAAGTTTGAATTCATTTTCTCTTCTATGACATTGTTTGTGGGGGTTATCTTTGTAGATCAACGCTGCTTCCTCAAGTATCTCGCAATTCTTGACAAATTTTATTCTTCTAAGAGAAGTGATGGTTTCATCTCTGCAGCTTCGTAGAGTTCTGAGATTTAGAATAAAATTCTCCATGCTCTGAAGGGACATACCATTGTGCATAATTCAGTTATTGATCTGGCGTTTGGATCACAACAATCCAAGGCTTGGACCGATCTTTACAAATCGTTGGGGTTCCCAACCCCTGAAACATCCTTCAAAGTCGAGAGTGATTTTATCGCATGAAGAAGTATATAGTAAAAAAGCGTTAATCATTTCTCAATGATGATCTGAGATTGTAGGTGTGTTATGAATTCAGCGAGAAATGCTCTGAAGGATTAAATCTTTCCTGATTGAGAGTAATTTCTGTGAGTTCGTGTAGACAAAAGAGCGCCTGTATGAACTTTGGTGAGAAATTGCTCGTTCAGACGATTATTGTTCGAATGTTTGAAAACTCTTCGAAAGGTTGATTATGCTCGTTCAGAAATTGCTTGGATGATACATATGTGCAGGGTCATTAGGGTCTATAAAATACTGATCGCAACCTTCGAAAGGTTGATTATGGTCCCAATAACTATCAGCTTTGTAATCTGTTGGCATTTCATATTTTGGATTTTCATGATATTCTCTAGATTTCCTAAAATCATGCAAAATATAGCAATTCTCAGCAGGATGGCCTAAGCCTCCACATAAGGTACAAGCATAGATTTCTGATTGCCTAGAAGAATTATATGCGACAGATTCATGCATTTGCATTTCTAAAGCTGCAGTTCTAGCTTCTAACTGGTCCAAAAGTGATGATTGTGTGAGTTGGGCACTGTAAAGATGTTCATTTTCACCCTGTGGTGGATGATACATGTGTGAGTAGTTACTAGGGTTCATGTATTGATGCTCAGGACTGTGAAAATGTCCATAATAATCCCTATAACTAGTGACATCATGGTATGTTGGAGTTTCATAATGTGAAGCATGCCCGTAAGCAAGCTCTCTGATGGATTTGTTTCCATCCCCACCTGCAGACCAGAATCCTGACATGATCTCTAACTAGCACTAGGCTTGTTGCAGAGATTGGGATGTACACACTGAAAACAGACCAATATATTATTTTTTTCATTATTTTTTTTTTTTTTTTTTCAAGCCCGTTCTCTAATTACCTCGGCATACATTAGTAAAACAAAATAAAAGAAGAAAATCATAAACGGAAAGGAAGCTCTATGCAATCGCAAACAAGGCTGACTCTACCACAGAAAACCTACTGATTTCTAGCAAACAAAAAGCATGATGGTTCCACTTAGATTGTTTTCTAGACCAGCTTCTAATCCTTCGAAATGGAATTCGTTACAATCTGAGCAAACTCCTATGGAATCAATCCGAGTTTAAGTAAATTGAATAGAGGCGAGGGAAGATGCTAGAGCTTTGATACCCAAGGCCTCACCGTATTACAAGGCGGCGTAGCCACGCATTCAATTTACGAAAACCGTCATGAACTTCAAGTATGCTTAAAGAGTAACCAATATTTTTCGAACGACTCTCCTACTAAGCTCGTTACTTTATAGGTCTTGTTCTATTTAAAATTTTAAAGCTTAGGTTCGTGTATGTATCGTTTTCCTAAGGCGGGCAAGAAGAGAATGGTGATGAAATCCGAACCCTTATCTTGTATGGCCAGTCCTTGCCCTTTACTAGGAAAATAAAACAGCCGTATTCAAATCCTCAATATATATGCAACCGAAGGAATACAGTAACTCGCTAACAGGGGATTCGCGAGTGTTTCGACAAACTTACCTCCCGTACCATACGGGGGATGAACCGTTGTTGTCGACTCGGTCCACGACTCCTATGTCATGAACGAACCCGAGGGGGCGAGGTGATATTGTAATCACCGTCCTTCTCTGCAAACAGTTTGATATTTAATACTACCCTTCTGTAGGGTTTAAAATAAAAATAAAAAAATTTCCAAGTACAAAGTCCAAAATCAAATGCAAAAGAAATAGAAAATTACAAGAATAAATAAATCCTAATACAATCTAAAAAAATACACTTTTTTTTTCGCTTCGCCTTGACTTCCACTACCACCTTGCAGGCACCTGCAAACTCACATGAAAGTGTTATTAGGTTACGGCACAGTTGAATTTTTTTTTTTTAAACCGAACTATGACACTGAAGGAAAAGAAACTAATGTAAAAAAAAAATATAAAATGCTTTACAAAAAGAAAAAAATGAAATGCTTTACAAAAATTGAACCTACAGCTAACAAATTAAGATGCTAATATTTAAAAACTACAAAATTAAAGTTTATGTAAAACAAAAAGCTACTGGACAAATGAACTAACAGACTAATCAACAGCCTAAGACTAATATGCATTATACTGAATGAAAGAAAAAGGAGTAAACAATTGATTATGATGCTAAATAAATCAAACTTTACACTATGACCAACCTCACGAGTATTACAGACACAATTTTCCTAAAATAAAAATGGGCATACAACTATAAAATGACTAAGTAAAAAGCTATGGTTACAACTTACCAACAACGATTATCCTAAGATAATAGCACGAAAACAGAAAAACCTCAACACATTTACAGAACTAAGCTAACAACCAGTAAAGGGAAACTTTTAGATCACTACACCGCTACCGAGTCCCCGGCAACGGCGCCAAAAACTTGATAGGCTCGGAAAGATACCTACTTCTATGTATAAACTGCAAGTGCACAGTGTCGACAAGCAACACAGGGCAAGCACAGGTCGAACCACAGAGACTTGGTGGGTGTAGAAGTGATTCCAAAATATTACTAAATTGATTCAAATAAGAGTAACACAATATTTTTGGTGTCGATACGACATGATAATTTTCAAGTTACTGAAATAATAAAAGTAAAAGATGCAAATAACACAATATGTAAATACTGAGAATATGGATACTAGAGCTTTCAAATCCACCACTAACCTACAATATGCATTTAACTTATGATGCTATTCTTGTCCTTACAAAGAGATTCAAGTCTACCGTATATATAAGGTGTTTCTCCAATGGATAAATTAATCACAACTAAAGTATTTCTCCAAAGCATTAACTGTCTTATTAAAGCACAACTAATCTAAGGATCAATAATATTTTTAAGCATAAGTTGAAGCATAATCAACACAGTGGTATTCTAACTACAATGGATACATGACATACATTGTGAGAGCAAAATGTTGATAAACTTGGATTAAATTCGATCTCTAAATCATTTTGAACATTCAAGAACACACACAAAGTATAAATAACATATCAGTAGGCTAGAGTTTCATCTAAACTCTAGCATAGAGTTTTAGAACATGATAAAAATGGAATTAAAACAGAAATTAAAACTAGCAGTGAAGTGTCCGGCTACTCCGGCCTCCCCTCTCTTCCACAATTTCTTCTCAATTTATAACAAATTCTTACCAATTCTCAACCCTAAATTCGAATTCTAATAGAATATTAGTATTCTTCAAATGTCCCACGCTGCTGCCCATGTGCTCTACGCCCACGCTGCTACCCTCTTTTCTTTCCACGCTCCCACTTTTTCTGCTCACTTTTGCACCACGCCTGCTGTTTGGTAGGTCACCCACGCATGTCTCTTTCCTCCCACTACTTTTCTTCTCCGCCCACGCCCACCTTCTTTCCTCTTTCTCTCTTGTCGTCTTGCTGTCCTTTTCTTCCCCCAACGTATCTTTGAATTCCCATGATTTCGGTCTTCTTCTCCCACTGATGTCTCTTCACGTGAACCCACAAATTTGTCTCTTTGAATTCCCATGATTTCGGTATTCTTCTCCCACTGATGTCTCTTCATGTGCACCCACAATTTGCCGGTTTTCCCACGAGTGGGTGAGGTGTGGGTAGAACATGGAGGGAGTGTTTGGCTAGGCCAAGTGTATGAAGGGTGTAGACAAACTGTGGTGTGAGGCGGACACTTCTAATTTGGATGCAGCTCCTAGAATCGATTGAACGGTCCAATTTTCTGCTCTTTTGGCTCCACAATTCTTCCAAGCTTTATTTGGTGCTTAAAAACACAAAATTAAATAATACTAATATTTATTCTTGAAAATGGTAAAAATGCAGAATTTGGGATAATATATGACTTTGAAGCGTGAAAGATGAGTTAAGTGCCAATGAAAAGGTGTATGAATATGCAATATTTGGCACTCATCAAATACCCCCAAACCTGAATTTTACTTGTCTTCAAGTGAAACAGAACTTAAGAAATCCTAACTATACCACTGTCGCTGGTCTCTCGAATGCATTTAGCGTATGCATTAAGCCTTTAAACCCCTAGGTGTCCCTAGTGGACGAGTTGTAGTCTCGTGAGGGCCTACCAAAGATGTACCCACAAAACCTTCTCCAATTTCAGAGCATCTATAGAAATATCTTCGTCTTCGATCTTCAACTGTAGATGATGAACTTCGGAATTTCGTAGAACCATGAAAATTTGTAACCAATTTTTTTTATTTTTTTTTTAGTGACCCGCTAAACAGCTGGTCATCAGATAACACACTACAAAAGACCCTCTCCACAGCTGGTCATCAGATAACAAAAAAAAATGCAAAAGACTACAAAAGATCCTACAAAAGACTCGCTACACAGCTGGTCATAAAAAATGCAAAAGACTACAAAACGCCATATGCAAATACTCCCCCAAACCTAAATCTAACATTGTCCTCAATGTTTCAACAGATGAAAAGAATTTAAACAGAAACATACCATGAGAACTATGTTGAGTAGAGAAAAGGGAAGAGATTACCGGTATGTCAAAAGCAAGATTAGAGCCTCATTATTCAATGCTATAATCCAACATTAACTCAATTGATGTCACATTGGATTAGCACAATATATACAAAATACAACTTAACCGGTTCATGAAACAAGATTTAACAATATCTACTGGATTATTATATACAAAAATTCACCATACACTATCAATCTAAAGAGTTGAGGATCAACCCAAAAGACGAAGTGCAAAATTTTTAACAATCTCACATAAATATGATATGATAGAAATGCACGTGAGAAAGTAAAACAAAATGAGATACCCCCAAACCTAGATTTTTCAATAGTAATACTTTTGAGCACGAAATCTAACAATTTTAGGGGTTCATCACGCAGAAGGTCTAGATCAAAATGGGCTTTGTTCGGGATGGGAAGAGAAACATCAATGCATTCCAGATATGAATTCTCAATAACAGGATATTTAGTGGACAAAAAGTCCAAAAGAATTTGATATGCACATAACTCTAACCCTAGGTTTGGAACTGTCAACCACATCGATTCAGCACACTTCAAAGGAACAATTCTTAGGTCCACTGCAAGACCATCAGTTGGTGACTTAATCAGTAGAGTAGGAACATCTAAGTTGCTCATATGGATGAGATCAAGAGTACCATTATCATTAGTTACATTAACATCTCCTAAGTCATCTACAAGTGCTACATCATGCTCACATTCATAGAATAATTCAGCAAGACCCAAATCAGTTTCATGATCATCCAAAGTTTTATTCTCATGCATAGACAAATCGAAAGAGACATCATGTTGTGACCTAGGTATAGAATCAGACACGTCAATTATATTTTCATGCTTAAGATTATTAGTTTCGACAGGAGATTCAACATTTTCTAAGTCAGACACAAGAAATGTGTCATGCTCTTGTTCACAGGAAAATTGCACAGGCTCAAGATCAGTATCAACATCCCATGTATATGGAACATTAGAAGAAACATCACTCATTAATGTCGAGGCAGAGAAGCCTATTGTCTCTGAACCCAAAGGTTTGACAATATTTTCAGTAAAAACATGTTCTTCTAACATAACATCATCATCATTATCATCACAGAAATGCTTTTCCCTATTCAAAATCGTAGTATTTCTAGTCCCTTCATTTAAAACATGTTCATATGCAATATCAGTTGCATGAGTAAGACTAGGCATACTATTTTCACATTTTATTTCATTAGGACAAACAAACATTTCATCCTGAAATTCCTCCCTTCCTACATTTTGTAAACGAATCAAATTCATTTTTAATAATGCATTAAGTTGTTCGATGGAAGGAGAGTCTTCAACAAAGAGGAAATTCATAATCAATGCTATATGGTTTATCATCCAATACACTCCTAGCATTATTTTGTTCGATGAGTCTGAGATTTTCCTCCACAGATTGAGAAGTACAAAATTGTTCAACTTCCCACTGTGGTGGATGATACATATGTGCAGGGTCATTAGGGTCTATAAAATACTGATCTCAACCTTCGAAAGGTTGATTATGGTCCCAATGACTATCAGCTTTGTAATCTGTTGGCATTTCATATTTTGGATTTTCATGATATTCTCTAGATTGCCTAAAATCATGCAAAATATAGCAATTCTCAGCAGGATGGCCTAAGCCTCCACATAAGGTACAAGCATAGATTTCTGATTGCCTAGAAGAATTATATGCGACAGATTCATGCATTTGCATTTCTAAAGCTGCAGTTCTAGCTTCTAACTGGTCCAAAAGTGATGATTGTGTGAGTTGGGCACTGTAAAGATGTTCATTTTCACCCTGTGGTGGATGATACATGTGTGAGTAGTTACTAGGGTTCATGTATTGATGCTCAGGACTGTGAAAATGTCCATAATAATCCCTATAACTAGTGACATCATGGTCTGTTGGAGTTTCATAATGTGAAGCATGCCCATAAGCAAGCTCTCTGATGGATTTGTTTCCATCCCCACCTGCAGACCAGAATCCTGACATGATCTCTAACTAGCACTAGGCTTGTTGCAGAGATTGGGATGTACACACTGAAAACAGACCAATATATTTTTTTTTCATTATTGGTTTTTTTTTTTTTTTTTTCAAGCCCGTTCTCTAATTACCTCGGCATACATTAGAAAAACAAAATAAAAGAAGAAAAATCATAAACGGAAAGGAAGCTCTATGCAATCGCAAACAAGGCTGACTCTACCACAGAAAACCTACTGATTTCTAGCAAACAAAAAGCATGATGGTTCCACTTAGATTGTTTTCTAGACCAGCTTCTAATCCTTCGAAATGGAATTCGTTACAATCTGAGCAAACTCCTATGGAATCAATCCGAGTTTAAGTAAATTGAATAGAGGCGAGGGAAGATGCTAGAGCTTTGATACCCAAGGCCTCACCGTATTACAAGGCGGCGCAGTCACGCATTCAATTTACAGAAACCGTCATGAACTTCGAAGTATGCTTAAAGAGTAACCAATATTTTTCGAACGACTCTCCTACTAAGCTCGTTACTTTATAGGTCTTGTTCTATTTAAAATTTTAAAGCTTAGGTTCGTGTATGTATCGTTTTCCTAAGGCGGGCAAGAAGAGAACGGTGATGAAATCCGAACCCTTATCTTGTATGGCCAGTCCTTGCCCTTTACTAGGAAAATAAAACAGCCGTATTCAAATCCTCAACATATATGCAACCGAAGGAATACAGTAACTCGCTAACAGGGGATTCGCGAGTGTTTCGACAAACTTACCTCCCGTACCAGACGGGGGATGAACCGTTGTTGTCGACTCGGGCCACGACTCCTATGTCATGAACGAACCCGAGGGGCCGAGGTGATATTGTAATCACCGTTCTTCTCTGCAAACAGTTTGATATTTAATACTACCCTTCCGTAGGGTTTAAAATAAAAATAAAAAAATGTCCAAGTACAAAGTCCAAAATCAAATGCAAAAGAAATAGAAAATTACAAGAATAAATAAATCCTAATACAATCTAAAAAAAAATACACTTTTTTTTTCCGCTTCGCCTTGACTTCCACTACCACCTTGCAAGCACCTGCAAACTCACATGAAAGTGTTATTAGGTTACGGCACAGTTGAATTTTTTTTTTTTTTTTAAACCGAACTACGACACTGAAGGAAAAGAAACTAATGTAAAAAAAAATATGAAATGCTTTACAAAAAGAAAAAAATGAAATGCTTTACAAAAATTGAACCTACAGCTAACAAATTAAGATGCTAATATTTAAAAACTACAAAATTAAAGTTTATGTAAAACAAAAAGCTACAGGACAAATGAACTAACAGACTAATCAACACGCCTAAGACTAATATGCATTATACTGAATAAAAGAAAAAGGAGTAAACAATTGATTATGATGCTAAATAAATCAAACTTTACACTATGACCAACCTCACGAGTATTACAGACACAATTTTCCTAAAAGAAAAACGGGCATACAAGTATAAAATGACTAAGTAAAAAAGCTATGGTTACAACTTACCAACAACGATTAGCCTAAGATAATAGCACGAAAACAGAAAAATCTCAACACATTTACAGAACTAATCTAACAAACAGTAAAGGGAAACTTTTAGATCACTACACCGCTACCGAGTCCCCGGCAACGGCGCCAAAAACTTGATAGGCTCGGAAAGATACCTACTTCTATGTATAAACTGCAAGTGCACAGTGTCGACAAGCAACACAGGGCAAGCACAGGTCGAACCACAGAGACTTGGTGGGTTTTGAAGTGATTCCAAAATATTACTAAATTGATTCAAATAAGAGTAACACAATATTTTTGGTGTCGATACGACATGATAATTTTCAAGTTACTGAAATAATAAAAGTAAAAGATGCAAATAACACAATATGTAAATACTGAGAATATGGATACTAGAGCTTTCAAATCCACCACTAACCTACAATATGCATTTAACTTATGATGCTATTCTTGTCCTTACAGCAGATTCAAGTCTACCGTATATATAAGGTGTTTCTCCAATGGATAAATTAATCACAACTAAAGTATTTCTTCAAAGCATTAACTGTCTTATTAAAGCACAACTAATCTAAGGATCAATAATATTTTTAAGCATAAGTTGCAGCATAATAAACACAGTGGTATTCTAACTACAATGGATACATGACATACATTGTGAGAGCAAAATGTTGATAAACTTGGATTAAATTCGATCTCTAAATCATTTTGAACATTCAAGAACACACACAAAGTATAAATAACATATCAGTAGGCTAGAGTTTCATCTAAACTCTAGCAGAGAGTTTTAGAACATGATAAAAATGGAATTAAAACAGAAATTAAAACTAGCAGTGAAGTGTCCAGCTACTCCGGCCTCCCCTCTCTTCCACAATTTCTTCTCAATTTATAACAAATTCTTACCAATTCTCAACCCTAAATTCGAATTCTAATAGAATATTAGTATTCTTCAAATGTCCCACGCTGCTGCCCATGTGCTCTACGCCCACGCTGCTGCCCTCTTTTCTTTCCACGCTACCACTTTTTCTGCTCACTTTTGCACCACGCCTGTTGTTTGGTAGGTCACCCACGCATGTCTCTTTCCTCCCACTACTTTTCTTCTCCGCCCACGCCCACCTTCTTTCCTCTTTCTCTCTTGTCGTCTTGCTGTCCTTTTCTTCCCCCAACGTCTCTTTGAATTCCCATGATTTCAGTCTTCTTATCCCACTGATGTCTCTTCACGTGCACCCACAAATTTGTCTCTTTGAATTCCCATGATTTCGGTATTCTTCTCCCACTGATGTCTCTTCACGTGCACCCACAATTTGTCGGTTTTCCACGAGTGGGTGAGGTGTGGGTAGAACATGGAGGGAGTGTTTGGCTAGGCCAAGTGTATGAAGGGTGTAGACAAACTGTGGTGTGAGGCGGACGCTTCTAATTTGGATGCAGCTCCTAGAATCGATTGAACGGTCCAATTTTCTGCTCTTTTGGCTCCACAATTCTTCCAAGCTTTATTTGGTACTTAAAAACACAAAATTAAATAATACTAATATTTATTCTTGAAAATGGTAAAAATGCAGAATTTGGGATAATATATGACTTTGAAGCGTGAAAGATGAGTTAAGTGCCAATTAAAAGGTGTATGAATATGCAATATTTGGCACTCATCAGTATGCTTGCGCGGAAGTTTGGCTTCCCATTTTCTCTTTTCTGCAACAGTATTTGTGGAAGGTTGTAGGTTGTACTGCTTGTTGATCAGACGCCTGCTTCCTCAAGTGTCTCGCGATTCTTCAGTCTTTGTAGATTTTGTTCTTTCTAACAGAGCAGGTGCAGTGGTTTCTGATCTCTTCGAAGCTTCGTGGAGTTGTGAGAAAGTTTGGAATCGAAGATTCTCCAGTAATGCTCTGTAGACCGGGAGCATACCGTTGATGCATAATTCCACCAGTTATTGCTCTGTGACGTTTGGATCATGACAATCCAAGGCTTGGATGCTGGATCTTTTTACAAAGTCGTTGGGGTTTTCACCAACCCTTTGAAACATCCTTCCAAGGTCAGAGAGTGATTTTCTCTGACATGAAGAAGTATTTTCTGTAGAAAGCGTTAATCATTTCTCCCCAATTATTGATTGGTGCCTGGTGTGATGTTGTTATACCAGGTGTATGCTCTTCCTTTCAAGGACTTTGAGAATTCCTTGAGATGGACGACATGGTTATGTTCATATTCTCCCAAAGCTTCAAGAAAGCGAGAGACGTGCTCTCTAGCATTTCCAGTTCCATCATATAGGGTAAAAGTTGGAGAGGTATAAACTTTAGGAAGTGGAGTTATTTGTGTAGCAGCAGGATAGGGAGGTTGGTGACGATGGAAATTTGATGTCTTGTCTTTTCCATGATTCTCCAGAAGGCGCTCCAAGTCATCCCGGGTGATGAATCTTGATGACTCTTTTGCTGATGAATTGCATGTAGCTTTGTTGGTTTCATCATCGTTCACGGTGTGAATTGGAATTACCTCAGGGTCAGCAGCATCTGAGGATTTCTCCTTCTCTTTCCCTTTGTCTGGAGTTTTCTCTGACAACTTGTCAGTAAGAGTCTTCAAGTGATCAAATAGCTTTTGTTGCGCTGCAGCCATGTTCATCTGATTCTTTGCAAGAGTTTCTTGCGCTTGACGTCAGCGAGGGAAGGTGGCGGATTTCCTCTGACTTTTTCGGGATATAAGCTGTACAAAGGATGACCTTCCGCGTTGGCGTGAGGATGAGTGATGTCACCACCATCAGTGTTAGTGGATGGAATAGTTTCCGGGATGTCTTCATTGTTGCTAGTGCTAGCGATATTTGCGTTAGGAATTGTGACAGATCCTGACTTAAGACCAACCATTTTGTGAGAATGAGAGATTGCAACCGAGAGAATGATCTCCCACTGTGGTCGCCAATCTGTAGATAGGGAAAAACGATTTGCTGGTTTTTGCGGAATTGAGGACGACCGTACGGAGGAGATTCCTTGAACCGAGCGAAATGTTTAACCTCACACAGATGAACCGCTATGAAGGGGGTGCTTTAAGTTCGAGAGACCAATTTGTAGTACTCCGGCCTAAACCAAGACAGTAGCTGTTCCAGAGTAAATTCGGTCACAAGAGAGGATGGGTTGATCTGTAGGAGGGAAGCTGAGAAATGTGTGAGATCAATGATGATCTGAGATTGTAGGTGTGTTATTAATTCAGCGTGAAATGCTCTGAAGGATTAAATCTTGCCTGATTGAGAGTAATTTCTGTGAGTTCGTGTAGACAAAAGAGCGCCTGTATGAACTTTGGTGAGAAATTGCTCGTTCAGACGATTATTGTTCGAATGTTTGAAAACTCTTCGAATGCCCCTCTTTCAATCAGTATTCGGAGACATTATATAATGCCGGATATGAAAACACCATGATCCCATGAAGTGTGACAGTTTGCTGGAATCCGAGAGTGGGGAAGTAGAAAAACGTGTTAAAACAATTACTCATCGTGCTGAGACTTGGTTAATTTTCCACCCACTATCTTGCTGATTCTTCCAACTGATTGCATGACTTGCTCACATTCTCGTCGTGGATGAACACACGTGTCGTAGACCGCCAGAACAAAACCCTAGTTGATATCCCCCCAAGTGACACGATTGATGTCTCATGGTTAATTTAGTCAGTTGTTGATTTCATGACTTCGTGGGACAATGAGTCCATGTATTTTCTGAGATAAACATGATTTTGTGGAATGTTCTGCAACTCATGAATTGACCGTGTCTGCTGAGACAGTGGTGGAATCCTCACGTTGAGGTGAGCGAGTGTTGCTCAATAATTTGTTGAATATTGATAGTTGAACCAATATTCCTTGATTTGAGTAAATATTGCTCATCTGAGCAAGTGTTGCTCGTTTGATGAATTATTGGCAGCGTGACCAAAATAAAATATTAATTAAAGCGCTAGTAGTTGAACCGAGCATAATTAATAAGAATACTGATCATGAGATCGTTGCAAAATTATTAGTGTTTGAATCTGGAATCATAATCCTTGGATTCAGAAACCCTAATTTGATCAATTGATGACCGATTGATGGTTTATTTGAAAATTAACCATGGAATGAAGGATAACTGGCTTCATGGGACCGTGTATCAACCATGAAATTCTCATATGCTCACGTGAGCAAAAACCAAGACCTCTTTGAAGAGTTGGTGAGTTAATGAAAGAATGATTAAATGCTGGTTTAATCATTTACCAATTATCACTTCAAAGCATTAGGTGATAAAACCTAATTAATTATTAAAAGGTGAGGGACTGACCAAGGGGTCATGAAACCGGCCCTGGGTGGTCACGGGATCAAATGATGATCATTCCGTCAAATTCTGAAATTATTCGGAGAGTTTAGGACCCAATATGTACAATTGTTCAAATTAGGTCAAATTGTGAAAACACGTGGGACTGACTCATTGCGAGCCAAAAAGCCAACCCTGCTTGGTCAAGGTAACATGCTTTTATCGTTGAGATGTCCGTGTTTCAGTCATGGGAATTTTGATATTTTCCGGTGTACGTTTGAGCAACCATTTGAGAAAATATGGCAAAATTAGGGTTTTCTGATAAAACCGTCAAAACTTCATCGGATGAAGGAAGATAATGAAAAAGTG
Organism: Papaver bracteatum; assembly: GCA_023529315.1. Lineage (NCBI taxonomy): Eukaryota > Viridiplantae > Streptophyta > Magnoliopsida > Ranunculales > Papaveraceae > Papaver > Papaver bracteatum. Next base: position 1,288,240 of record JAJJWX010000043.1, on the reverse strand, counting down.
AAAATATTATGGAGTGTGGGACCGATCATGGATGTGGTCAAGGCTGTCCGGCCAAGGGAGCCGTCCCACACGTTTTCCATAATTTTTGTAATATTTTTCATGATTTTAGGGAAATATGATAAACGAAGGAGTTTTGCTAAAATTAAAGAGTTTTGTTGAAATCAAGGAGTTTCCATGAGATGAAGGAAACATAAAAAATAATAATAAATAAAATAAGGGGCGTGTGGATGTGTGGGACCGGCTTGGAGCAGGGTTGGCCGGCCAGGGACCGGTCCCGTGCGTTTTCCCTATTTTATGCATTATTTCATGATTTGAAGGAATTTTCATAATTTGAAGGAAATATCATGAAATCAAGGAATTTTCATAGGATTATGAAAAATATGCTAATAAAAGCGGGACGTGTGAGCCATCTAGGGTTTGGCCGACCGGCCATGGCCCGTGCACACGGGTTTCCCTAATATTTATTATTTTTCATGGGACCAAGGAAATACTATGAGATTAAGGAGTTTTCATGAAATTAGGAAAATAATAATAAAATAATGAGGAACCATGAGGTGTGGGGCCGGCTGGGACCAAGGCATGGCTGGTTGGCCAATGGTCACGCCCCATCACGTTTTCTCTAATTTTATATTATTTCCTCCGTGCGAAGGAAGCACCATGGAATTGAGGAGTTTCCTCAAAACAAAGGATATTCGTTCAAATGAAAGGTTTTCATAAACTCAGAGAAAACAACAAAAATATGATAAAAATATGAAACTAGCGTGGGATTGACCACGGCACAGCACGGTCGGCCGTTCAGTGGGTCCATGCTCCTAGCGCCTTGGTCAATTTTTATTTATTTGTTATTTTTCATCCTATTTTGCATAGGTTCATCGTTTCATCGTATTTTGAAATACTCGTTCGTGCGGTGGTTGTTAATGTATCCTTGTTGAATACACTTGCACCATTTGAAATGGGGCTTACTCAGAAGGTAGCTCTGATGCCCGTGCGTCGAATATTTATTACTAACCCATGGATTTCTACTGGGAAGAACCATGATTTGCGTAATGAAATATTTGCGAAAATATTTGAATATTTTCAGAAATTCTGCGGATGAATCCAAGAATTTAGGTTTGAGACAGGGCTCGCTCAGAGATAATTCTGATACCCGTGCATCCAATATTTATTACTAACCCATGGATTTCTGCTGAGAAGAACCATGGTTTGCGTAATGAAATATTTGCGAAAATATTTGAATATTTTCAGAAATTCTGCGGATGAATCCAAGAATTTAGGAATATTTAATTCATGATTTTATACTAGCAGAGCAAGCCGTCTAGGCGATCCACGAAGCTATGCAGTTGCCCTAAATATGGTACTTGAACCAGAGTTTGAGGGAGATCCTGAGCCATATCAAGTGCAGTTTGAAGTTCCAATAGATCAGCTCTAGAGAGTGGTTTTGAAATGGGTACATCTTGTACCACTGCAGACTTGTAACCCTAAAACAAATTAAACATAAATATTAATATCACTTTTTGGTTTATGTTTTCGTCAAACACATAATATGCAATCTTAAATTCTAACCTTGGATTCAAAGGAGAGGAAAGGCATAGGTTGTTGTGAATTAGTGGGTAATTTCTTCACAAGCTTAATTTGAAGACGATCAGTAACAGCAGTGGTTGTGGTAGTCGATGAAATGTTAACGCTGCTTCGAAGAGCTCTTTGTAAAAGAGCCAGATCAACAGTGAAAGCAATACGACCTTCGTTATCTCACTTTAGGCAAGGCAGTTAACTAAGATTGGAGTTAGAGTTGAAGAGTTGGCCAATGTGACAATAAAAGATCATTTCAGTAGTATCAATGGCAAGGCATTTAACTAAGTGATGTTATTAATACTAAGAAAAATCATTTGGCACAAAGTTTCTGAATTTCAGAAGCATAGTTTTAAGAAAGTATGGACTGAAGTTGGAGATAAGTACATAGACTTTACTTGATTCTGTTCAACTAGTACGTTGAAAAAATAGGTGGGGGAGGTTTGTGATGTAGTTTTTATAGTGGTAAATAAAGTTCGTTCAACTCGGACTTGATGAGATTTGTTTTAAGACTTAATAAACAAAAATAATAAAATATATACAAAAGTTGACGAGATGAAGAATTTACCGGGGCTCAGGATTTCACTGTTTTTCATATTCAAGTGGTTTGAGAAATTAATCATATGCAATTATAGCTCAAACAAAAGAATATCAACTTTATTTATTTGCCAAAGGTAGATTTCATAAAATATTACGTGTAAATTATAAGCATGGCGCATCAGAGAATCCCTAGGACTAAGCATGCTCCATCAAACAAAGTCACAAGTAATTAATAGAAATCTTAATTCAATTAAAATCGATGCAAAAAGTAAATAAATAATTAACTAAACTACCAAATGGATGAAATACAGCTTCCTCCGTTTTCTCGGTGTTTGGGATTAGCTATTCATGGCGAAAACACGCTCGAAATAATAACTCATGGCTTAAAAGGTGCTTTTATTGAAGAAAATATATAAACACAACGATTCTGCAACTATGTACTGGCGTTACAGAAGTCACGTTACAATAGGTGTTACTAACTGAAGATAAACGTAACTAATCGACTATTACAGAACATTTTAATATAACACACTGACTGCGACCGTTTTCTGCAGCTATATGTTCTTCAGCTTAGGGTTCTTAAGAATGACACTTCCGATATGTCGTTTGCAACTCTTCTTCTTCCTCTTCTCTGCTGCTACTGCAGAATCGCTCTGCAGCGATTTTTCTTGCTCTCCAACTACCCCTAACTCTCGAAAATCTCCTGTGAGACTCCTAACACCTCCTATTTATACACAACAGTCCATATCACTCGATTAAATCTAGAAAATATTCTTCTCCCTCCCCTACAAGTTATGACCATTTTTATTCTTCATGTTTCCTTCTTTACGCGACCAAACCTCTTCTCTTACGCATCTAGGATGCTCAATTCCTTCCTAACTTGATAGAATACAATCTGTAGATGATATTTTCTCTTTTAATCCTCACGAAGCTTCCGAACATAACAACAATTACCCGATAAACTTTAACTTCTCTGTTTTAGATTTATACCAAATATACGAAGATTTTCTTCTTGTTTTAACTCTCAAAACACGTCACTCATCCCTGACTTGTCGCTACAACTTCATCCAACTCAATCTATTCCAATACGATCCAGCAAAGCACACAGTTGAGCTGCACATTTCACGTAATATTAATCCTCCCCTGTTTTATAGAAAGTCCATGGCAATCTTCCCTTTTTACGTATCTATAAGGCACATCTTCCCTGTTTAGATGAATCAACTTCATATCAATTCAACTCCACGTAAGAATTCGAGGAAAACTTGGCCAAAATCAATGCTACAAAGTTCGTTGTAATACATTTTCAAACACAACAATTCCCTCCAAAATCGTTCTTTTTGAAAGGAAAGAAAAGGATACCCCTAGTAATTCCTCGGTGCTCCCATATCAAGGGGGTTGTAGACACCCTAATTTCATACGTAAAATTTAATCTTCCGTATGATCGTATTTAAGATGGTGTAGGCAGTGAGCCGATCGAATGCCTAAAGTGAGGTCCGTATACACTACGTCCAGTATGACTAGAAATATGTCCATTAAGTCTGTATTTTAAAAAGTGCAAACAGTCCAAATTAGGTCCCATTTTAATGTCCTATCAACTAACGTCCAATAGCTAAAAAATGTTCAAGTATCCATTAAGTCCTATTTAGCCTGCTAGCTCCACTAGCTCAAATGGTCTTTAGGCGTGAGTAAAACTAGTTCATGGACGTCCATCCACCCAACTGAGATGTGTAAAAATGTCGACACAAATTACTTTGTTCCCAAGACTTTCCATCAACTAAAATCTTAAAATTAAGTAAAATATATTTTGGTTTTGGAAATGATATCAAAATAATTTGAGAAAGAAAATAATATTTTGTGAAAATATGGAAATAAAATTTAGGTTTTTAATTGGTGCCATTGGATTTAGGTCGTTTAATCCTAAGGTTCTAGTGGAAGGGAAGAAACTATAAATAGGTGACATTTTCTTGTGGTTAGGGGAGAAAATTTTGGGTGAGAAACAGGGGTGAGAAACAGAGAGAAAGAAATACAGCTAAAACTATTTTTAGGGTGAAAAAGAGAATAAGAGACGTACTTTAGTGGGCATTTGATCGGCCATCTCTGGAAGTGTTGTTGAATAATTCTTATCTAAGCAACATAATCACTGAGTGGCGAAAACAGGTCCGTACAATAACCTTACATATCTTATGTGAAACTAGATTTTATGCTCGTGCTACGCCCGAGCAGACTTGAAACCATCCTACGCACCGTGCTTAGGATTTTTGATTTGGTGTGGATCATTTTCGCCTCGCCTCACCCCGTCCATACTTGGCTCAGCTTTGCCCCATCCCGATGCATGCTTAGAATTTTTGATTTGGTGTTGCTCGGTTTCGCCTCACCCTGTACCAATGCATGCTTGGAAAGTTTCGCCTCGCCCCATCCCGATGCATGCTTGGCTCGGAATCGCCTTGCCCCGTCCTGATGCATGCTTATGATATTTAATTTGGCGAGGCTTGGGTCCAAATGCATGTTTGGCTCGGCTACGCCTCGTCCCATCCCGATGCATGCTTAAGATTATTGTGGGAATACCAAGTACATAGTTTCGGCCAACCTATCTGTTGTAGTGGCAGAGATAGGATCCATTTAGCAAAAAGTGTAGTTGAATACCAACAAAAGATAATTAAACTATGATAAGCAAAATTGTTGATCCATGTCCATTTTTGACTCTTACCAAATTGTTACTTTCTGGCGGAGTTATTTCCCCCGATGAAACCATGTTTCTACCCCATATACTTCCCAAGGTAGCATTACGAACCAAGTCGTGGAACTTCTCATAATAATTACATTTAATATATCATGGATCAAACTTTCATCCATGTCAAGCATGAAAGATGCTAGAAGCACCGTAAAAAGATAGAAGACAAAAATACTATGAAAACAGTTCCCATCAAAATTGGATAGAAAGAAAAAAGGGCATGAAGAAAATAATGAGAGACATAAAATTACTAGGAGGAAAGTTAAAGAAGGATAATTAACCAAATGCGTCCTTGCAAACTGATGCATTTCATAGAAGACTGATGATGTCGATATTAGTGTTCCTTAATGTAATTTTATTTACCGAGAAAAAAAAATGATATTAGTGTTGCCTTACCAAAAGAAAATAAAAAAATTGTAAATCCATATGCATACTTAAGAAAAACGTAGTTAGAGAACATAAAATGGACTTAAGAAAAACCAATGAACATAGAACTTACTTAAGAAAAACCAAGAGATCGAACCCAAGATGCAAATTACCATTCTTAGAGTTACGAACAACCCAGCCTTTAGCATCTATTACCAAAGTTGTTAATCCATTTGATTTTCATAGGTTTATTCAAATAAATCTGACCAAAACTGCTATCGATATGCAAATCGTCTGTAACAACACAAACGGAAAGATGGGTCAATTAATAAATTAAACGATGTACATCATATCACACTACATATGAGAGGATGATCAGTGAATAAGAGAAATGCAAGTAATTATTTTGATAATGAAAACTCAAAAAAGAGAAAGATCAATAGATCTTTGTGGCGATACTGAACCCTAAATTAGTCATTACTGTATACCGAATTCATATTACAAAGAAACAAAGACCAACCCAATAATGAATAGTATCCACCGAGCAAAATCTATGAATAATTTCTTGCCAAGATTGTCAGGCTAACTACGAAATTCGATCGTTCCTCCCTCGAATTTTCTTTGACGGTTTACAATGAATCTAATCAAAAGAAGTTGTTAATCATTGTAGAACCAAAAAAGTTATTAGTCGCTGCACCAATACGATGCAAGCGATCTTTCAAACACACTTTCGTTTTACTTACCTTCGAACACGCTCTTCAACCACAACAACATTAACAAATTAAGTAAGCAATCAAACTAAAAAGAAAAAGAGAATGAATTAAAGAACAAGGATGCTACATAAATTATTAGCAAAACAGCTTTAGCATAATACAATATATTATTTGCACAAAACCACATATTCTAGTGAACAAAAATTGCTTTCTCTTCCAACTTCTTAATATTGCTACTGTAAAAATTAGTAAGAGATTCCGATCAGATATGTAATTAAGATAAAATTTAGCAATACCTATACATATCATTTTAGACAGCTTCCCTCTGCCCAGCCACAACATGCCTTACTATCGGTAAAATTGTTGTGGCAGCACCTTTGTAGCATGCATCCACATCATCTTTGTACGGTAAATTTTCGATTTCTTCTAATTCGTATGTGTTAGAAAAAACGGAGTTTTGAATAAGCTTGGACCATGATTTGATCCCTATACCTATTGATCTCTAATTGTTTTTTCATTTGAATAGATAAAACAATAGTCCGTAGACTAAAATCTTAAGAGTTTTAGACATAAATACTACGGGGTTTGCCTAAAGGGCATGGCCCTTTGGGTCTCTATACTTTTTTTGTATGGGGAAAGACCTAGACTATTAGTAAAATTGTCTGGTCGGGCTCAAGATCAAGTGCGGGTGAGGGTTAGTTCTTTTCCCTCGTAAAAAATCTGTCAGTCCAGCAGTATGTTTTTCTTCTAACGTTAAAATAAGATTGTGTCGCGCATGCTTACATCGGAAGAATTAATTTTTTGTCGTGTTCATTCTTAATCCTAGCCCTAAAGATAGATAGCATCTGCTTTTGTAAAAGTGGAACAAAGAAAAGCAGCTGTCACTGGATTTGGAGTCTCCAATGTTAAAATTTTGACCAAACAATTTGTCTGATATTTAAAGAGACAAAGTAAGAAATAAGAAGAAGTAAATGATAAAGCAAAGAACCGTTTTGTCTCCCATGTAAAGAATATTCAATGACCCAGGAAAATGAGAACTTAATAAATAAGTAGAAAAAAAAGAAAAGAAAAAGGAAGAAAGAAAGTAAAGGAGGATAACTGTAAAGATTAAAGATGTTTTTTCTTTAAATTACTTATCATACATAATTAATTATCTGTGTAGTGGATGATGATTATGTTAAAATATCACTATGACCCCCCTTTTTCTCTCTTTATCCTTCACATATCATCTGTCGAGTAGTCCTATGGCGGGGGACTTAGAATCCAAGCAGAGGTTGCTCAGAACAAGTTTTGTTAGTGGTTGAAGCGCTGGGGTTTTTGAGTAGTAGAGAGCAGTAGAGAAAATAAGAAAAACAAAAAATGAACTCTTCATGTTTTGGTTTTCATGTTTTTAAGTGAAAAACAACTCAATATTAACTCCTCTGTTTTTTGGTGGAAAAAGAGTAGGAGAGAAAAATGAGAGAACAAGTTTTATTCCTCCATTATTTCTCTATGAGTTTTTTGAGTGAAACAAGATGTTTTCAATGAGTCGTTTTTCACTGCCAAGTTCTAAGGGCGTTCTCTTGTATGCTACAAGAAGGAATGCTAACGATAGTTGTATTCTGGAGGCAACTCGCTAATGAAGCTATAGCATCTCTCTATTTAGAGGAGTAGCAGGCGATATTGTCTTTAGTTCAGCGTATTTATACGTGCCTCTATCAATTTTTGCTCCGCATGCTACTCGACGTGATGCATTCACCAAGTTGCTGCAAATCAAGCTAAGTATCACTTGTGCTTATTCAATTTATTTTCTTTATTGTTGTTAGCTAAGTATCACTTGTGCTTATTCAATTTATTTTCTTTATTGTTGTTACTAATTCCAACAATCTAAAGACAATATGTGCTACTTTAATTTTTTGTAACAATAATAAAGAAAAATATTGTTGACAAATTAAACTACTAAGTTTAATGGAAAGTGTGATAAGGCATAACTATGAGTTTTTGGAAACGTTGATCTGAATAAAATGTTTATTTCTGGATCTTATCTTTAAACCCCCTTTTGATTCATCTAATTTGGATATGCGGTTTGAGAGATAAGGTATTTGGAAAATTGTTGTGCATGCTGTCCAGAAAAACGTGAAATGTGTGTAATCTCTTGATTATGTTTAGCAACATTTGATTAGTGATGTGCTATCACTTTGGGAATATCATGAGAACATGTAGCAGTGATTACTTGAAGGATATTTAGTTGAGATTTAATTCTCATGATAACTTAAGCATGTAGCTAGCAATCGATTCCTATGACACGAACAATAATCTTTTGTAGAGATAAATTTGTATTACTTTGTCAAGGAATAACATGATTTTGATAAGTTGTATATCAACTTCGTTTATGTTCAAAATCACTTGGATCATATATGTTTTGTGTAAAATCAATTTGCATAAATCACATGTTTGGTTAACTATTGTGATGTAACAAGATGTTTGTGTGCTTAAATTGATTTGTGAATACACAAAGCATTTGGTTTTAATTACCAATATTTTGTGACCTATTAATGATTGATTGAATCTAATGTTGAGGTACAATAATTTGATCCAACAATAAAGTTGGTTAATGTTCGGGATGCTAGAATGCGAGCTTCAGAAGAAGTGTGTGAGTCTTCTACCAAAAGAACCAAGGTATGAAAGAATTTCTTTGAGAAACTCAACTATCAAAAATAGTTGAAGGAAAAAAGGTAAAATGTTTTCGGGTATGGAAACTTTCGTTCTCCACATGTGCATTATGCTTTAAATATAATTTCCAATGGTTATCTACTTTACTATGAGATATGATATTTGGAAATAAGTTCATGTAATGTTTTTTGAACTCTTAACATAAGAGAACATGAGGAATTAATAGATAAAGTGAAACTTGTATGCTATTAATTGATTATGAATACATGAACATGTTAAATCATAATTTGAGTATGCGGCGTGTGTTAAATGACACAAAATCGCATCATGTTGAGAAATCCTGATAATTGTGGGGGTGTAAAATAAAAATATTTATTTTAATCTCTCAAGAAGATTGTGCAAGGTGCATAACCTATTTTTGTGTTCTTGACCTGTATACCTAAAATGTGGGGGGTGTATTGGCTATTTCGCCTCCCAATCAAATCAATATTTTGACCTAAGATTATGGATTTTGTATTCCTAACCTATCATAAGCATGCTAGTGCATGTAGGTTAATGGTCATAAGATTTGACATCGATAACATTGGTATGAACACGGTAGTGCAGTCAAGAGATGCTTTATTTATTGAACATATAATTCTGTTGAGGATTGGACCTCGAAAAAGGATCCATGACAATTTCGCATATGTTCCTTCGACTAGTTAACCCCGTCTCAAGATGTTGAGACTGGACATAGTATAAGTAAGAGTGTTAGAACTTAGATAAGTTTTAGCCTCGTCTATGTGACCTTTATGGTAGAATTTGGACACTGAACCCACAGGGAAGTTATATGTTCTTCCGAATAGTCTTCAACAGGAAACCTTGGTACAAATGAAACTGTAGAGAAATACCTAGTATGGTTATGGGTTATAACCAAAAATTAAGGTATAAATTTCTTTAACACTTATTCACCTGTCACCAGAATCACTTCTGTTTGGATGATGATAAATATTGCTTTTATTCATGATTTGAATATATACATCAGATGGATGTTAAGACTGCAATTTTAAATGGTGAATTAAATGTAGAAATTTATATGTACCAACTAAAAGGTTTTTTGTTGTGAGAACAAAGTATGCGAATTGATTAAATTTAGGTATGTTTTGAAACATGCACCTAAACGAAGGCATGATAATTTGACCATGTAATGGTATTTAGTGGTTTAAGATTAATAAATCTTATTAATGTGTTTACATTAAATATAAGGATGATGCTTATGTTACTGTGTGCCTATATATTGATGATATGCTCATATTAGACAGTAACATTGATTTTATTAATACCACTAAAAGCATACTAAATGAGAATATTGACATGAAAGACTTAAGCCCTACCGATGTATTCTTAGGGATGAAAATCAGAGAGACGTCTGATGAATATAGTCTTAGTCAATTTCATTTTGCTAAAAGCATATTAAAGAACTTTAATCATGATCTGGCTAAACTTGCTTCTAATCCTTGTAACGATGTTTCTCAAATTATGAGAACAAGGGTGATGATGTTACTCCACTCTTGAGTATTTTCTGTAATCAGTAGTCTTATGTAATTGATTAATTGTATAAGACTTGGTATTGCTTACGTTGTGAGTAGTTTGAGCAGGTACACTTGCAACCCTGAGCAGGATAACATGAATTCTCTCAACGAGTTTTTGCACTACTTGAGAGGCTCTTCAGACTTTTGCTTAAGTTTTGGGAAGATTCCTGCAGACGAGAAAGGGTCTTTGTGATGCCAACTGGATGTAGGACTCATATGAGTCAAAATCCACAAGTGGGTACATCTTCATGCTTGAAGATCCGTCTGTGTCATGGAAGACAAACATACAAGTATAGCTCGATCCACAATGGAGTCAGAGTCTATAGCTTCAGAGAAAGCACGAGATAATGAAACAACTACTTTCTACTGGTATTATCTCTCTTGACTTTGTAAGGACCAAGGATAATATTGCAGTTCCTTTGACAAAAGGTTTATAAAGAAAGGTAGTTATCTATACATCGAGGGGGATGGGACTTAATCTCATAGAATAAATCACCATGAAGGATACTCAACCTTGTGACTGGATTTCCAAGATCAAGGTTCAATGAGATAACTAATTTATGGTGATATCATGAAAGCACTATCTTTGTCCCTCCCTATGGTGTAACCGTTTGATAGTGTTGCCTGCAGAATTTCAGGATGATCTTTTGAGATATTAATGGGTTCCATGGCTTTGATTAAAGCGGGGTGTGGCAGGACACTCTTTATGGACTCAACTTTGTGGATGTTGGAAGTGGGGCCGCTTCCTATGAGAATTTGAGCTGATTCTCTAGAGACATTCATTAAGTCCAGAATTTTTTCCCATGGCCAAAACGGGCACAACCGCAAGAGCTTGGCAGCTTTCGGTGGAGACATCAAGTGTGGTTGTTATTTCTGAATTGCATTCACTGTTGGCGGTTCAAGACATTGTGTTCACCGTTTCAACAAGCATTTCCGGTAACCTCTCACTAAGATAAGGTTCAATCTTTGGGACACCTTAGCCTATTTTGATGCCTTCTGTTTTCTCGCGTTTTATCAATATGTTTTATCATTCATGTAGGGGATTGTTAGAAAAAACGGAGTTTTGAATAAGCTTGGACCATGATTTGATCCCTATACCTATTGACCTCTAATTGTTTTTTCATTTGAATAGATAAAACAATAGTCCGTAGACTAAAATCTTAAGAGTTTTAGACATAAATACTATGGGGTTTGCCTAAAGGGCATGGCCCTTTGGGTCTCTATACTTTTTTTTGTATGGGGAAAGACCTAGACTATTAGTAAAATTGTCTGGTCGGGCTCGAGATCAAGTGCGGGTGAGGTTAGTTCTTTTCCCTCGTAAAAAATGTCGATCCAAAGCAAGATGTTTTTCTTCTAACGTTAAAATAAGATTGTGTCGCGCATGCTTACATCGGAAGAATTAATTTTTTGTCGTGTTCATTCTTAATCCTAGCCCTAAAGATAGATAGCATCTGCTTTTGTAAAAGTGGAACAAAGAAAAGCAGCTGTCACTGGATTTGGAGTCTCCAATGTTAAAATTTTGACCAAACAATTTGTCTGATATTTAAAGAGACAAAGAAAGAAATAAGAAGAAGTAAATGATAAAGCAAAGAACCATTTTGTCTCCCATGTAAAGAATATTCAATGACCCAGGCAAATGAGAACTTAATAAATAAGTAGAAAAAAAAGAAAAAAAAAAGGAAGAAAGAAAGTAAAGGAGGATAATCAGAAAGATTAAAGATGTTTTTCTTTAAATTACTTATCATACATAATTAATTATCTGTAGTGGATGATGATTATGTTAAAATATCACTATGACCCCCTTTTTCTCTCTTTATCCTTCACATATCATCTCAGTAGTCCTATGGCGGGGGACTTAGAATCCAAGCGAGAGGTTGCTCGAACAAGTTTTGTTAGTGGTTGAAGCGCTAGGGTTTTTGAGTAGTAGAGAGCAGTAGAGAAAATAAGAAAAACAAAAATGAACTCTTCATGTTTTGGTTTTCATGTTTTTAAGTGAAAAACAACTCAATATTAACTCCTCTGTTTTTTGGTGGAAAAAGAGTAGGAGAGAAAAATGAGAGAACAAGTTTTATTCCTCCATTATTTCTCTATGAGTTTTTTGAGTGAAACAAGATGTTTTCAATGAGTCGTTTTTCACTGCCAAGTTCTAAGGGCGTTCTCTTGTATGCTACAAGAAGGAATGCTAACGATAGTTGTATTCTGGAGGCAACTCGCTAATGAAGCTATAGCATCTCTCTATTTAGAGGAGTAGCAGGCGATATTGTCTTTAGTTCAGCGTATTTATACGTGCCTCTATCAATTTTTGCTCCGCATGCTACTCGACGTGATGCATTCACCAAGTTGCTGCAAATCAAGCTAAGTATCACTTGTGCTTATTCAATTTATTTTCTTTATTGTTGTTAGCTAAGTATCACTTGTGCTTATTCAATTTATTTTCTTTATTGTTGTTACTAATTCCAACAGTATGTTGTGCCGGAGTTCCCTCCAGTATCTTCCCCATTTAGTATGGTAACTTGTTTAAGCTGATATAGGTACAACCATTTCAGTTAAAGGTTAATGACATTTACCTTAGGTCCGTCACGCACAATCTACTGCAAAGCATAATTTCCATCTCCCCGAACTCCTGGATGCAATCCAGACATCCTATATAGTATCATTCATCTGTGAAGCTAGTCCATTTTGCAATGCATGTACTAGTCATCGTATTATCGTATCGGTCCCAATTATAACAACAAAAAACAATGTGTCTTGTGTGGATCGGTGTTAAGGTAAAAAATTTATTGCATATTTTTGTTTTATTAATTTTTCCTCCAATTGATTGCTGGCCATTCTTAGCATAGCCTGCATGTGAGTTAATAATTAAAAAACGATGTCATGCAGCTATTCAAGAATTATTGACATTTTTCGAAATGCTTACCATGATTTCCAAAATCAAAAAAAGAGCATCGATGTTCCATTTCCCATCTTACACCTACAGGTTATCTCAACATGATCCCTAGATACTGCATAAATATATATATATATATATAAAGGACATCCTATGCATCTACTTACAAATCATGATTTAACGAAAGATCAATATGCAATTTCACTCCATGTTTCACCTTTACATGTTGTTGTTGCCGGCTGTATGGTCTGGATTTTATCGAGTCTGATGTTGTAATGGTTGAGTTCTATGGGTAGATTGTTGTGATGTTCGAGATGAAGAAGAACCGAAGAATAGATGCAGTTGCTTATGTGATGAAAATCAAAATAGTTCGACTTGGTTGTTGTTGTTATTATTAATCACGGAGTTGTGGATACTGGGAAGCGCTGGCCTGCTATGGTATATGCTGCTGCTGAAGATGAACAAAGAGAAAAGGGAGTTCGACACTGTTATGACATAAGGAGAATAATGGGAGAAGAACCCAACAGAAATCTAGGAGAGAAAACATACCGTGGTGGTTAACTGTGAAGATCAACACTAGTTAGGGTTTGCTAAAAAATAAAAAAATAAAAAAATAGTGTCACATTGTATAGTTAATTAGAAGAATCAACCGAAAAATAAAATAATAATCTATTCTAGGGTTTTTATGCGTTACCTTATTCTTTTTCAATTCATCTTCATCATGAAAACCCTCAAAAAAAAACCAACAAACTGTTGTCAGGAGCTAGCTCGAATAATGAAAGAAAGGCTTTGTTTTAGGGTTTCGAACTTTTTTTTTTCGTAAGCAATTGTTTTCTTTTTGTATGCTTACATCTTTGCTTAAGCCTGGTATTTGATGATGAAGATCCATGATTTCATGCACAGAAAGTTAACTCACCGATCTAAAGAAATTGTAAGATGGAAATAAGGGGAGCTAAAAAAAAGATAAATTTGTTTTTCTCACGGATAAACCCTAATAATAAAACCATAGGTTTGCCACATGAAGATTTTGAACTTGATATTGTTAATCAGTGAAATAGTATAAAATTTAACGTAGGAATGAGATGGAAAGTGACATGACGAAGGAATGAGATGGAAAGTTAGGAATGACATGGCGTAAAAAGAGAGAATTTCTCTGTAAAAAAAGAGAATTTCTCTGCAATTTGGAGAGGGGGGGTGAGGGTCACCGTGCGACGTGGGAGCTTATATGACTTAGGATTTTAAAAGAGTTAGATTTGCAATTGTATGATGTGTGTGTGCGAATAATAATGGAAAGTACGGTTGATTACCTTTGATGAATGAATATTTCTCGTGTTATTTTCCCTGTTCCTTGCGAGTCTAGTGGTTGTGCATCCTCTTATCTCTGTTTGGATTAAGTTTATATGATAAATTTGTTATACGATTTGACTTGATTCATATGTTGGTTGATCATATCTGCATGTTTAAGTTGATCCTATACTATGATTTTTAGATGATGTTTGCAAGTAAGAGTCCATCACGATCTATTTTTCTTCGTTATACTTTGATATCATATCTCACATATTAATATTCTCAGTATACTTGCATTCGTAATCTGTTCTTCATGCTGGCTTGTGCCCTGTCTGGTGATATTCGTCCATAATAGTCGTCCCAGTGCTACTCCATTTCATATGAAAAGCTATAGTTGCTCCATCTGTCTGTCGTCATTAATCGGGAAAGAGTTAATCAAAAGCATAGTAGTCATCTGTATTTCTATAGTGGTTTCATGAGTAGCTTATTTTAATCAAAGGAAAAGTTTTCATTCTACTGGTGCTAATATATAGTTTGGAGAGTAGAAATCAGGAACATTGGTGATAATAATAATAATAGTAAGGATATGATATGATGGTGATGATTGAATAATAATAATAATGAAGTGATGATTGGTTAATGATATGATGATGATTGATTAAAGAAGTGATGATTAATAATAATAATGATTATGATTATGATTATGATTATGATGATGTGACGTAATAATTGATTAATAATAATATTGGTTTGATCGTTTTGGCTTGATTTTTGATAATAATAATAATTTGTTTGTTTTGTTTGGCAGGTGATAGTTCGTGTCTATTTAATTAGTGAAAATAATTGTAATTTTATGAATTTCATTTGTTTGTTTCTTAGTTCATTAAAAGTTAGTATCCTTGAATCCCAAATATAAAGTAGAGGCCAATCTCCGGATTGGACGGGCTGGGTGCTTCACAACTTCCCAACTCGTGTTTTGATTCCCGGACTGAATCTCTGATAATTGGACCAGTGTTATTTTTGGGTCCCAACTCCTTAAGTTGTGTGGCGGCTTCGATAATAATAATTCCCTTTAATAATAATAATTTTCCACGTGTGATTCCCATTTTGGATATCTAGAGATCTTAACCGATTTCGACGGTATCTACAAGGGTGCATATAGTAAAATATGGGGTATAAATACTAACTTGGGGGGGTTCCTTTAACAACTCTTCTTGGGTGCCAATAACCCGTCTCCTGGGTGCCTTTAGTAATTTTCTCTCGGGAGTCCAAATACCACTTTTTTGAGCCAATTTCTCCGCACATGTTTATTTCTCCAAAAATACCTACAAATACATAAAATACCAAAATAAGTACAAAATGGGTAATAACAATATAGAAAATCGAGATCAAAATAGACACATAAATGCGTTTATCAAATACCCCCAAACTTATTATTTGCTAGTCCCGAGCAAATCAAATCTACAAAATAAATTCCTAACTCATTGTCGAATGCATCGCGATTGCACTTAGCGTGTGCAACAAGCCTTTGAACCCCTAGGTGACCCTAGTGGCCGAGTTATAGTCTCGGGAGGGTTTACCAGAGATATACCCACAAAATGTTTAATCCAATCCCTAACATCTATGTAGAACCTTGGAACGACACTAAAGAGTCTCCTTGGTTGGTATACTTTCATTGGCTACGGGAGGAAGTACTCTGATGCGAGTGACAGAGCTCCACTCAGATTGTCGCACTATGGACATCAATATCTGGAGTCAACAAACCACAATCACATGCGAATAGATTAAGAGGATGGTTATGGAGATAATAGATATTTTATAGTGATGTTTGACTAAGGTCAATGGTGTTTCCCATATCTGTCTGAAGGCCACTGCCAAGATGAACCTATCCTAATGGACTGAGATACTGGTCTCACTAATATCAACACAACTGGCATATACAAGGGAACCAGTGGTCTACAATCCTAATTCTAGATCAACTTAGCTGGCATATACAAGAGAACCAAACATTTTTAGAACTAACAACATGATTAGATCTTGCGGATACAAGCGCATGCTTTTTCTCAGCAGATTACATGGTAATTGTGGATCCCGCGTTCCATGCTTGTTTAGGCGACAGAGACCGGGAGAACACACACATATTGTTATCCAAGTGTTATTTTATTTATTTATTTTAATAATAATTATCTTGTTTGGTCTGATTGGTTTTTTTTTTGTAGTAACTCAATCACTCTTCTTCATCGTAGCGGTGGTAACAATTCGATGCGTGTTCCCTACCAAATCACTAAGAGAAACATATAAGTTTTCAATAAAATAAAATAAAACAAAAAGTGATATGGTGACGAATTCGAGATATGGTGAAACTACCATGTCATTTCTAACACATGAGCTTTGTTCTTTTATAAATAGACTCTATTAATGGGTTCCTCAACTCCTACAACCAAGATGCATCCATCCACTTAGATTGGTTAATACTGTCCTTATCTAGAATAAATTTCTAGGCTCTAGAGTTTAAAAATGCAACTAAAAAGTTTCTCTCATACCCCCAAAATTAAATCTAACATTGTCCTCAATGTTCTAAAGATGAAATTAAAAGCATGAACAAGGAGAACTGTTACCACTTGAAGAAAATGAGTTAAGGAAAGATATTACTGTGTTGCATGAGCATGGGTTACCTCCCAAGAAGTGATAAGTTTAACGTCTTCATACAAACATAAATAAGAATTAATCACCTCGAATCATATAGCAGTAACCGAAACAACTGTGGATCATCTGCATCAAAATATGGTATCACAGATAAAAGGAAACTGCAGCAAAATAAGAAAGTGAATAAACATAGAACACCCTTTCCTAGTTTCCTGTTTAAGACAACTACATCTAGTTGTGGTTCGGGTTCAGGTTTTATAAATGGGTCTAAATAAAATATTTGCATGGGATGCACCTCCTCATAAGCAAGATCCGATTTATCAGGTTGTAAAGTCTGGAAAAACTCAAATAAGAACTTATAAGCACATAATAATAACCTAAATAATTGAGGATCATCTAAGTCAATCAGATTTGACTCACACAGTTGACCACATTGAGAGTGATGGTCATTCTTAAGCAAATGTGTCATTTATAATATCCTAAAGTACTTAGGTTTAGTCTCAGAATTTAATAACTGACACATTCGAAACTCATGTGTTCCCACATTTGGAAGAAAATTTTTAAATGAGAAAACAAAATCAATATGGGTACCATAACCTAGGTAAACCACATCAACCATAGGATGGGTTTCTAATAACTGAACTTCCTTATGGACATTACTAGGTTCAGGAAAACGTGTATGAAGATAATCTTACAAAATGGTTGAGGCACATATCTCAAGTCGCAAGTGAGGAATCTTTGTAAGAACTAAAGGTAAGGCACATGGGGAATGATAATCACCCCCGAGCTTAGAGTTTTTGGGTGTCTTTATATACTCTAGCTACAATTTCCTTAATTTCTAGATTGTCGGATTCCGGAAAATAGTCAATTGATTTTTTTAGGTTATACTCAGGTGATGCATCCTCACACATATTTAAAAGCTCTATGAGTTCATCTTCTTCGTCTAAAATTATAAATCATTAGACTTTAAAATAGTATTCTCAGAATAAAATTGTTCCTCTAAACTATTATCGACTTCGTAATCAAAAGAAAATACTACATCGTCTAAAATATTATCTCTAGTCAAATCCTCGTCCTTTTGAATATGTAATTATTAAAATTATTTGTATATGAACCAGAAATAACATTATTTTCATAAAGCTCAATCGGAGTAACAAATTCCTGATCACTTTGCCTACATAGATCAAATTCTTCATCAGCACTATCCTCATCATAATCATCATTATAATAACATGAAAATGGTTGAACCTCATCTAACGTAGTGTCTCCAATTCTAACTCATCATATTGATTATGTGAATAACTATCTTCATTTTCAAAGGTAATATCGGAGACACTGTATTGGCAATTAAGGTTATTTTGAGCAGTTCTTTTTTGTGCCTCTAACAAACGCTTCTGAATCGACTCAAGTGACTTCCTGATGGTATCATGTATATAATGTTCACTCATGGTTGCGGTTTTTTCGTCCATAACTTAGTTATTCATCTCAGGTGACTTATGTGTCGACTCTAGTACATCAGAATTCTACTCCCCGACAGCAGCACCAAAAATTGATGTAGTTTTTATAGTGGTAAATAAAGTTCGTTCAACTCGGACTTGATGATATTGGTTTTAACGAAAATAATACAATATATACAAAAGTTGACGAGATGAAGAATTTACTATGACTCAGGATTTCACTGTTTTTTATATTCAAGTGGTTCAGAAATTAATCCTATCCAACTATAGCTCAAACAAAAGAATATCAACTCTATTTATTTTCCAAAGGTAGATTTCATAAAATATTACGTGTAAATTATAAGCATGGTGCATCAAGAATCCCTAGGACTAAGCATGCTCCATCAAACAAAGTCACAAGTTATTAATAGAAATCTTAATTCAATTAAAATTGATGCAAAAAGTAAATAAAGAATTAACTAAATTACCACATGGATGAAATACAGCTTCCTCCGTTTTCCCAGTGTTGGGGTTTAGCTCTTCATGGTGAAAACACGCTCGAAATAATAACTCATGGATTAAAATGTGTTTTTATTGAAGAAAATATATAACACAACGATTCTACAATGATCAACTGGCATTACAGAAGTCACTGTTACAAGAGGTGTTACTAACTGAAGATAAACGTAACTAATGGACTGTTCCGATATGTCGTCTGCAACTCTTCTTCTTCCTCCTCTTCTTTGCTGCTACTGCAGAATCGCTCTGCAGTGATTTTTCTTGTTCTCCAACTACCCCTAACTCTCGACAATCTCATGTGAGACTCCTAACACCTCCTATTTATACACAACAATCCATATCACTCGATTAAATATCGAAAATATTCTTCTCCCTGTCCTGCAAGTTATGACCATTTTTATTCTTCATGTTTCCTTATTTACACGTCCAAACCTCTTATCTTACGCATCTGGGATGTTCAATTCCTTCTTAACTTTATAGAATACAATATGCATATGATATTTTCTCTTTTAATCCTCACGAAGCTTTCGAACATAACAACAATTACCCAATAAACTTTAACTTCCATGTTTTAGATTTCTACCAAATATACAAAGATTTTCTCCTTGTTTTAACTCTCAAAACACATCACTCATCCCTGAATTGTCACTGCAACTTCATCCAACTCAATCTCTTCCAATACGATCCAACAAAGCACACAGTTGAACTGCAGATTTCACATAATATTAATCCCCCCCTGTTTTATAGAAAGTCCATGGCAATCTTCCCATTTTACGTATCTATAAGTCATACCTTCCCTTTTTAGATGAATCAACTTCATATCAATCCAACTCTGTGTAAGAATCCGAGAAAAACTCGGCCAAAATCAACGCTGCAAAGTTCGTTGTAATACATTTTCAAACACAGCAATTCCCTCCAAAATCGGTCTTTTTGAAAGGAAATAGAAGGATCCCCCTAGTAATTCCTCGGTGTGCCCATAGCAAGTGGGGTGCACATAGTAAAATATGGGGTGTAAATACTAACTTGGAGGTACCTTTAACAGCTCTTCTTGGGTGCCAATAACGCGTCTCCTGGGTGCCTTTAGTAATTTTCTCACGGGGAGTCCAAATACCACTTTTTTGAGCCAATTTTATCGCACATGTTTATTTCTCCAAAAATACCTACAAATACATAAAATACCAAAATAAGTACAAAATGGGTAATAACAATATAGAAAATCAAGATCAAAATAGATATATAAATGCATCTATCGGTTTATTACAATCCAAGTCAATGACATAACAATGAAGTGACATTGGCCGACAAACGAAGCTTCACAGAAGATAAGATTAATGTCAGTGACACGTACATCAAGAATGATACATTAATGCATGTCAATGAACTTGATATGCCTATTTCAAAGATGATATTAGGACATAAAGTTATCTAGGAGTTGGCCTATGTGTTGGGTCCAAGGAATGACCAAGGCCTAGACAATGCAATGACATTATCATGACATGGTGAGCCCATTTTTCATACAAAACTCGAATGCCAATGAATTTGAAGTTAATTTTTGGTGACATGTTCCTCTTATAAATCTCTACACTCCCATAAAAAATTAGTGTATTATGAGATGTATAAGATTACCATCTACCATTTTAAATATCAGCCATTGAAGATTAACGGTGGAAATTAAAATTTGTGGATGGTGAAGTTTTGTGTCTCAGATTACTCTCATTTTTGGTGGGAATGAAGAGTTTTACAAGAGGAACATGACATTATCTTTAAATTCATCATGGTTTGGATTTTGTAAAAAAAATGGTGTCACCATATCATGATAATGTCATTCTAACCATGTCATTGGATCCTTCCCCATGTGTCATTATATTATTTTATTTAGCAAAGTAAAGTAAAACAAATGGCACATGGAGCATTGAGATGCAACAGTTTTGAATGAGTATTGACATGACTTTATTCAAAGTTAAAATTCAAATTGAGTGAATGGCATGGCCAAGACGAGCACAATAAAATCTGGTGCGAGTGTGGCTTCAAAGTAGCGGTTATGATGCAGTTATGCATGTTTGAACCCTTTACGCGTGTGACCGAATGACGAGACGAGCTTGGACAATAATAAGACAATTTATAATTAAAGAAATTTTTATTTAACCACCCATATGTTGATGGTGGTTTTTAGCTTAGGGTTAAAATTGTAAAACCCTAGTCGGACAGTGACGTCAAAAAATTTGAGTAATAATGTCTACATTGAGTGCATTTATTGAACCCTTTAATATGTCTGCGAGAAAATTACCAGGGTACCTTTTTTTTAATACTAATTAGGATTTCGACAAGCCAAACCCTAATTCCCACACCACATGTACCAATGGAAAACCATGCCAGCCAAATTTACCGAGCCAAGGCATTCCAACCATGCCAGCCACATCTACCGATCCAAGGCATTCCAACCATGCTAGCCGCACTACTGTGCCAATGACAAACCATGACAGCCACATCTACCACGCCAAGGCACGCCAACCATGCTAGCCGCACCACTGTGCGAATCGCAAACCATGCCATCCATATCTACCGCGCCAAGGCATGCCAACCATGCTAGACGCACCATTGTGCCAATGGCAAACCATGCCAGCCACACCTACCGCGCCAAGGCAATCCAATCATGTTATCCAAGCCAACTGCACCTTGCCTTGGCCATAACCATGCTAGCCGCACCATGAGCCAATGACATGCCAAACCATTGGCCCCACATATACCAATGACATGCCATCCACCTTGCCGCGCCATACCGTGTTGGCCTTCCTCATGCGGATACCAAAACAAAGGCCTGCAACAATCAATTGCCATCTTTCCATCTAAGATGCAAATCTTAGACGTCCAAGGTCACCAACCAACGCATGGTAACCTTTGGCCCAACGCCAAACCCTAGTTTTGGCCACAACCAAACCGCGCCAAGTCATGCCGACCATGTCACATGTGCCAATGGAATGCCGTGCCAGCCAACTTGCCACTCCATACCGTATTTGCCTTACCCATGCGTTTACCAAGACAAAGGCATGCAACAATCAACGACCATCTTTTCATCTAAGATGCAAATCTTAGCCATCCAAGGTTGCCAAACAACGCATGGTAACCTTTGTCCCAAAACCCTAGTTTTGTCCACGCAAAACCGCGCCAAGGCACGCCATGCCACATGTGCCAATGGCATGCCAACCACCTTGTCGCGCCATACCGTGCTGGCCTTCCCTATGCGGCTACCAAAAGGAAGGCGTGCGACGATCAACGCCACCCTTCCATCATAGGTGCAAATCCTAGCCGTCCAAGGTTACCAAACAACGCATGGTAACCTTTGGCCCAAAACTTTCTAGCTTCCCAAAACATGCTAGCTTCCCAAAAACACACCAAACATGCCACCATCCCTCTTGAATTCTTCCTTAGTTTCACTTTCGGGCTGTTTTCACCTCCAGAGCGAGCTCAAAACCTAAATATTCACTCGTAAGGAGATAGGAAATTCTTTTCTGTATAGAATGGAGGGGCGGACCATCAAAATCCGAGTCCGTATGAGAATTCTACATCGATTCTAGTAAAGGGAACTAATTAGGGTTTCAACATACTAAACCCTAATTTAGACAAGGTCGCAAGCGCTTCCCTTCCAAGCCGCACACTGCCAGTGGCTCCACTCCATGTCAAATCCATGCCGACCATGCTTTCATGCCGCTGGCTACTAAACGAAGGCCTGCAACAATCAACGGCCATCTTTCCATCTAAGATGCAAATCTTAGCCGTCCAAGGTCGCCAACCAACGCATGGTAACCATTGGACCAACGCTAAAACCCTAGTTTTGGCCATGCCTAAACTGCGCCAAGGCATGTAGACCATGCCACATGTGCCAATGGCATGTCGTGCCAGCCACCTTGCCGCGCCTAACACATACCATGCCGGCCTTCCCTTTACAACTGCCAAAACGAAGGCCTGCAACAATCAACGACCACTTTTTATCTAAGGTGCAGATCTTAACCGTCCAATGTTACCAGCTAACGCATGGAAACCTTTGGCCCTAGTTTGGTCGCGCCTAAACAAAGCCAAAACCCTAACTTTTGGCCGCGCCTAAACTAGGCCATATTAAAGCCATACTGAGCATGCAATAATCAACAACTACATGTCCTCTTAAGATGCAAAATCTCGACCGTCGAAGGTCACTACGCAAGTCTCCCAAGCTCAACTTTCCAGACAACAGCAAACGTGCTACATGTTTTCCAAAAAAATATTCGAGACATCAACGCATGTCACAAATTGGGGGATGCTCATTGGGTATTGGTTTGGCGGTTAACAGCGTGCGGCGTACACTACGCCCGTTATAAGAGAGTAGCATAAGGATGAAGCGGTTAGAAAATACAGGGAGTAATGGTGAAACACTTTCTCTAATGGAAGATCAATTCCAGGCGTTACCAGTTACCCATTTACTCACCCGTTTTCCATTTCTTAATGAGACCAGAGTACGTTTCACTCCGACTTGTATAAATAGGCATTACCTATTTCCACCGAACAACAAGTTTTGGTCGGGAGCATACAACACTCAGAAATCACTTGTTAGCTTTCCCATCTGTTAGCTTTCACTTTCTGATACAAGTCAAACAACTACTCTTCTAGAATCAACTATTCTGGTCTCAACACTCTCTTCGCTTCCCTCCCCAAAACCAACCCTTCTCCTGCACTTTGTGACCGAATCAAGTCTGGAACGACCATTTCTTGGTTTAGGACAGATTTGTACAGATTGATCTCTTGAATCTAAAGTACTCCCTTGCAGTACATTGTTTAGGGTTTAGACTCGTTTCTCACCCACAACACACGAAATTACCGAAATCAGCAGAAACTATTTTCACCCTAAAACAATTGGCGACTACAGTGGGAAATCAATCTCTCGGTTATAATATCAATTCCCAAATTTCTGATATCACTTTTCACTTACAACTCCAACATGGTAGAACTCAGATCCGGATCAACTGCCGAGAACACCAGCGTATAATTCATCCCTGGTGTTAACGTTACTTCCAACAACGTCACTATATCACCTACTGACCACAGTAACACCGAAATTACTCCTTTAGGTATAACGTCTCCAATCATCAGGGCCAGATCCGCTGCCTTATCTAATGTCCCTGCATAACCTGCTAATCACGACAGTACTAAAAATGCTCTTTTGGGCGTTACGCCACCAGTTACTAGGGCCAGAGCTGTCGCTACTGCTCCTAACGCTTTGTGAAGCACAGAACCTCCAACCGCCACCAAGACTCCAACTACCCCACCAACATGACGAGAAGCTGGAGGAACCAGAGGAAGCCGACCCTATATTACCATTGCTGATTTGATGGAACACCAGGAGGATCTCGCTAGAGCCCATACGGATATGGTTTCGACAAAGAAAAAAGTACTCGTCTTCCTCAAAACCCTGACAGAGCGGCTGCTGCGTGAGTCACGCCCTCCAGAGCTATTTGGAAACGCCTCCAACACCCCCGACGCTAGCACCTCGGTGGAACGCGTCTCCGCAGACGAGGGGATTCGTGCCAGAACCCCATTGGAAAGAAGTCATCCATCCAATTTTGTCACACGAGAGGATCTGGAGGAACTTCTCCGGAATCGAGTCAAGAATGATGAAATAGACATGCATCAGCATCAACCTCCCTACCCATCTGAAATACAAAAAATTCATCTTCCAAGAGGATACTCCTCTCCTAAATTCACCCTGTACGATGGCACCGAAAACGCACGTGAGGATCTGGAGGAACTTCTCCGGAATCGAGTCAAGAATGATGAAATAGACATGCATCAACATCAACCTCCCTAACCATCTGAAATACAAATAATTCATCTTCCAAGAGGATACTCCTCTCCTCAATTCACCCTATACGATGGCACCGGAAATGCACGTGAACATATCTTTCGCTTATTCGAATCCCTAGGCAAACATGAATACAATCACGTTCTCTGTCTGAGGGAGTTTTCGAAATCTCTTACCGGAAGAGCATACACGTGGTACAATAGCATTACGCCAAACAACATCCCCAACTGGGGTAGCATGGTTACTGCATTTTATAATAAGTACTTCTTTGTGTCTGAACAAGTTACCTTCTCGGACCTAGGAAGAATGTACCAATGGGACAACGAACATCCGAATGATTTTGTTAAGAGATTCAGGGTTCAAGCACTAGACTGTCATGACCCAAACGTGACCGAGCAACAGCTGGTGAACTCATGCATCAATGGTATGGCTCCTATTTTCCACGCATTACTAGAGAACCTGCGTTTCCAGACATTTTTCGAACTCCATGAAGATGCCAGACGATCCGCAACGACAGCACCAGCATTATTAGAAAGATCTAGACCGACCAGAACCGAAGATGTGCGCGAAACTCGCGGGAATAGACGTCTCATCAGCAAGCAATTTAACGCTGGCCTCTCCTATGTGAGCGTAGTAAACGAGGGAGGAAAAAGGAAGGCCCCAGTTGCATACCAGCATCCTAAACGTGAAGCACCAGCACAACGAGCAAATCCGCCACAGAGGGCGGCTGCTAAAACTCCCATGCTTCATCACGAAGCTGAATGAAATACCCTGGATTTCCCGTTCCCCATTGAGGAGGTAATAGATATCTTAGAAGCATGGATTCAAGATGATGTTATCAGACTACCATCTCCCAGGCACCCACCGACTGAGGCCGAAATTGTAAACCCCAAATACTGCCACTACCACATATTTTTTTACCACCCAACCAGTGATTGTAACCGATTGAAGCATATCTTCAAAGAAAAGATAGAAACAAGGGAACTTCAACTAGGAAACAAGGGAGTACATCGAGACCCACTTCCGGTGAGGAATTGTGGGAAATCTGGGGAATCCGTGCATGAGACTTTGCAATCCATGATGCAACACATATGTGAAATTCTCTACCTTTCCAAGGTACAACGTCAAGATATTTTCACAGCTCTCAATCGCGTTGTGTCGGCCAAACGGCTTTTTCTCTCCATGGAAGCCACACTAAGATCCCAATCTCTATCATTGAGCGGAATCGAAAAGGATGATTGGGGACTGTTGACCACGTACTATTTAAGAGGTATTGAATTCGACAACACGCTCATCGACACGACCTCTGACTTCAACATTGTCACTTTAAAGACTCTGAAAGCTACGGGATTACGAAACAAGAAGCTACCCATACTCCATCCGTGATTAAGAACCCGGGAGGGGAAGCCTTGAACGCGTACGGCTACATTAACCTCAAGGTTAAGATAGGAGACACTATAACGTATTGCAAATTCCACATTGTCAAAGAACTGGTTTGCGACGTGATATTGGGGAACTTGTGGGTACTCAACAACAAGGAGAAATTGGGAACATCCCCTCTACCGATGTCAACGCCCGAAAGAGTCTCCAACAAACCGTCCCACTTGCTGCCATATCGACGAATTACTGATGGAACCCGAACACTTGGAGATGACCTATTGGCGCTAACTCATGGATTCCAAACGTAAGTAAGTTTGGCCAAACGATCTTCTATACAACCAGCCATTTCTTCCCTTATTCTGTCATGGGGACTCAGCGCGATTACTGGCGCGGACGCTGTCAATAGATGAGAATGGGGCACTGGTCCATTCAAACGCTTTGCAATGAATTTGGAAGCTGCCATCGAAATCGACGAGACCAAGATTCAAACGGTTACACAACACCCGAACTCATTTCAAATCGGAGATATGGTGGTCAAAGTGAACTTGGGAAGATGACAGTAAAGATAGTTGTTCGGACTGATTCACCCAATGAAAAATAAGACAAGCCATATCTGGTGGCAGATGTCCTTTTGGGAGGTTATTGCAAGCTCATCAACACAGACAAGTTGGGAGGTGTGATAGTTCACTCGCGATGGCTCAATATTTTCAATCCCTAAAAAACGTTGTACTACCCTCCTCCAGCCATTATCCCTTTAGTATTTCCTTCAGCAATTTCTCCTTCTGCTTGATATTTGTATTTCCCCAAGATGAATGCACCGTTTGTGTTCTTCTTTAGGGTTTCATTTTATTCAAAAAAAACATACCTCTCTTTCCGAATGAGTTTTCCAAATCTCAGAAAAATGTACCAAATAAATCCCAAGTCATTGAGAAGCCATTAACCATCATATCACAACCAAAAAAAAAAAAACCCGAAACAATGCCAGAAACACCTTATTCAAGATTCTGAAGGGAATAATGTAAGGACATGGAAAGTCGAACAACCTATTCTAAAAGAAGATTCGAGTCTTTCAAATAACAAGCTTTATTCAAAAATGAGAAACCGCAAGCGGGATGCTAATTGGCGAAACCCTAACTTCGCTACAAATACAAATAAGGTAAAGACGAATCTACAGAGCATCGGGACAACTACACAACGAATAGAAACAATAAAAGGAGAAGCTAGTCATCGAAAGCTGACGCGCGAGTCTCCTCGGTCAAAAATCTTTTCAAGAACTTTCCCCAACAATCTCTCGGGAAGCAAAGGTTCCATCCAACAGCCACATCAGCAGTAGCAACCTCAACATCCCTTCCCGACACCCGCCTCAACAACCGATCCAACATATGCCACCATGACTTCCCCAATGTCGCCGACAACAGTTTCGGCGTCTATTACGAAGGGTGTTTCAGTTTCATCAAACGCAACATCTTCCTCGAAGGTCTTCTTAGAGACCTTTCGAGGAGGATTTCCCAATTCATCCGTATCAGAATCCAGAATTATGACGCTATCCTGGACAAAAAGGTTACGTGGGCTTTCCCTTAAAAGTTTCACAGACTCCGTCTTCTATCGTTTTAACCTAGAAGCGGTCATTTCCGCCCTAGCACTGGGACGAGAAGAAGTTTTGCTGCACTGAAGCCTCTCAACATACCGGGGCGCTTCATCACCTTCTCGTTCCTCCTCCATGTTCACCGAACCCAAGAAGGTCTTAACGCGCACCCGCACTTCACCTAGATAAATAGAAGGTAGATCCTGGATAATTCCTCCAGATTCATGGAACATAGATTCGATTCTATCTAATGCCTCCTCATGAGAAGAAAACTGGTTTTCATCGATTCCAAAGTTTTTCTCCGAAGAGTTAGAGGTGCGGTTTCCTCTGGAAGATCCCATTATGCACTACAAAACCATAAAAAATGGGCAAGTTTTCACCCTATCTACACCGGCAACATACATAAGAAAGAAGATAAAATGGAAACCAGGAGAAAACACGAGACGATACCTGTAAATAAGATGGGCACGATTTCAGGATGAACTATACGAATGAAAGATTCGAGATCATCTATTATGTTCAGCAGAACGATGCAATACCGAAAAGGAAAGCTTTCTACTAGCCGTGAATTAAGGCATGACATTCGGTTTTAATTAAAACTTATTCTACCATCAAGTATAATGGAAAGTCTCATGCCTGGCTATACGAGATAATTAGGGTTTGGTGAGAAAACGTGGAAGTACGTGTTCAAGACACACTTGCCCGCGTTTTAATTTTCTGCCACCAGCATCGGGATTCAGAAGCAAACCGGCAACGTAACCTGAGAAGAAGGAGTAACGCCCCCTTTTATGGGAATAACACTCTTGGTTTTTGAAGAAAGGAAAGGATTTCCTAATTCAAGCTAGACAAGAAAACAGGCAACCGGGCCCACAATGCCAAGCTTCACGGTATCAACAGTCCACGTCCCACACCAAACTAGCGACAACGCCATGCCAACACCCATGCCGAGTTTACGCGAACGGCTCCATCCCAAACCAATACTACGTTGGAGGCTCCATTCTAGGCCACACAACACCTGCGGCTCCTATTCCAAGCTGACCAACACCAGTGGATCCATTTCAAACCGCATCACTCCTTGGCCCCATCATGTCAAACCGTCCGCTCCATGTTTTGTCGTGCCAACACCAACAATTTTCCAATCCAGCGTCATGATGTTCCCTAACCCGAACAAGATGATGCATGGCCATAATAAACCGACGATTATCATCTCACCACTTCACGGTCTACACCATAAATAAAATCTGTAATACCGCCAAACACAGGATCATGACCTCCCCTTACCTCTTGAAAAAGGTTAGTCGGACTTTCCTGACCATCTTGCATGATTTATGTTTCGATTATGTCCTTGTCTGTCACCATCTTATGCTTATCTCGCAACAATGCCCCTGTTCCGAGCTAAGCAGGGGACTTAATGTTGATGGTGGTTTTTAGCTTAGGGTTAAAATTGTAAAACCCTAGTCGGACAGTGACGTCACAAAATTTGAGTAATAATGTCTCCACTGAGTGCATTTATTGAACCCTTTAATATGTCTGCGAGAAAATTACCAGCATACCTTTTTTTTAATACTAATTAGGGTTTCGACATGCCAAACCCTAATTCTCGCACCACATGTGCCAATGGCAAACCATGCCAGCCACATCTACCGCGCCAAGGCATGCCAACCATGCTAGCCGCACCACTGTTCCAATGGAAAACCATGCCAGCCACATCTATCGTGCCAAGGTATGCCAACTATGCTAGCCGCACTACCGTTCCAATGACAAACCATTCCATCCACATCTACCGTGCCAAGGCATGCCAACCATGGTAGCTGAGAATTATAGTATTCTTATGATAATCAAGATTGTAAGAAATTATAAAGAAGGTAAAGATAAGGTGAAGTTTTGAGTTGTATTACAGATGATAAAATCTCACATTACTCAATATTCAGACAGTTATCAAAAGTATTTATTACAAGCTACAGCTGTCCTATTCAGACAGGTTTCTTAATGACCAATAATACTCAGGTCAATCTGATTTGACTTGAGCTGACTGCTGACTTAGCTGACTAAGCTGACTAAGCTGACTAATAATCCTATTAGCCCCCCTCAAACTGATAATGGTAACACTTATCAGTTTGAAAGAGAGAAAACCTAAGGAATAGAAAAAGAAACATGTGCAGATGCTGAAGGAGAAATAGCTGCTGACTTAGCTGAAAAATCAGGTTCTGTAGAAGAAGCACTAGGTGAAGCATAATTAGATGAGCCAAGTAACTGATGCAACAAAGAAACAAACACTGGTGCACACAACCCCTTTGTAAACAAGTCTGCCAACTGATGTTCTGAAGGAATATGTTGAACTTTTAAGAAACCATTATCCACCAATTCTCTGACCACATGATAATGAATCTTTATGTGTTTTGACCTGGAAGGAGAAACAAGATTGGATGTTAAGTAAATTGCACTGGTATTATCACAATAAAGTGTAATTGGAAGCTTTAGATTGATATGTAACTCTGACAACAATGAAGAAAGCCATTCTAACTCAGCTGTTGCCACAGACAAACATTTATACTCAGCTTCTGCAGTAGACCTTGACACTGTTAGCTGCTTTTTAATAGACCAAGAGACCAAAGAATCACCAAGAAAAATTGCATAACCACATGTTGATCTAGCTGTCTCAGGACAATTTCCCCAATCAGAATCAGTATAAGTTGTTAAAGTAGAAATATATCCTTTCCTTATATGTATTCCACAACCAAGAGTACCCTTCAAATATCTAAGAATCCTTTTAACTAGTAACATATGCACATCTGTGGGAGCATGCATAAATTGACTGACATAATTGACACCAAAACAAATGTCAGGTCTTGTCAATCACATATATTGTAACATTCCAATAATTTTTCTATAAGGTGTTACATCTGACAAAATAGTACCATCATGCACAGATACCCTAGGTCCTTTAGCTACTGGAGTAGAACAAGGACTACACTCTGTCATATTAGACTTATCAAGCAATTCTAGTATATATTTTTATTGAGTTAACAAAACATCATTGGTAGTTCTGTGTGCTTCTTTACCCAAAAAATAATTCATATCCCCTAACTGTTTCATTGAAAACTTAGAACCCAAGTAGGTAACCAGATGATCAAGCAAAGCATCAGAAGAACCAGTTAACAGAATATCATCAACATATAAAAGAAGTATCATCATTTGAGAACAAGAAACATACACAAACATAGAGAAATCTGAGACAACAAAACCATAAGTCAATAAGGCAGAACTGAATTTGTAGAACCATGCTCTTGGTGCCTGTTTTAATCCATAAAGACTCTTTTTCAGATGGCATACTTTATTTGGAAACTCCTTGCTAACAAATCCTGGTGGTTGCTTCATATAAACATTTTCCACCAAATCTCCATGTAAAAAAAGCATTAGAAACATCCAATTGCCTAATTAACCACTCTCTTGTAACAGCAATACACAAAACTATTCTGACTGTAGTTGGCTTAACTACTGGACCAAAAGTCTCACCATAATCTATACTATCTTGTTGATTGTACCCCTGAGCTACTAATCTGGATTTACATCTATCCAATGTACCATCAGACTTCAACTTAACTCTGTAAACCCATTTACACCCCAAAATATTCATATGAGATTCTGAATCCA
Organism: Papaver bracteatum; assembly: GCA_023529315.1. NCBI lineage: Eukaryota > Viridiplantae > Streptophyta > Magnoliopsida > Ranunculales > Papaveraceae > Papaver > Papaver bracteatum. The sequence goes on along the minus strand of JAJJWX010000043.1, from coordinate 1,256,874 downwards.
CTAAATCCCATGTACCATTACTTTGCAAAGCATTATGTTCATCTTTCATTGAGATTTTCCATTCTGGGATAAGAATTGCTTCCTTAAAACTCTTTGGTTCAGTTGGAGTATTGAGTAAAGTAGCAAAAGCAGATGGAAGAGGATATTTCACAGTTGAAAAAGAAACACGATCAGAAAAAACTCTTGGTTTTAAAATACCTCTATGAGACCTAGTGACAATACTGGAAGATGGAACTGAGGTTGGTAAAGATGATGGAACCTCCTCAATAAAAAAATCAGAAGAAGATGAGATAGTTTGTGTAGGATGAGAAAAATAAAATTCAGTTTTAGAGAAGACAACATGTCTAGAAACATAAGTTCTTTTCGAAATAGGATTGTAGCACTTGTAGCCTTTATGCAGTGCACTATAACCAAGAAAAACACATCTCATAGATTTGGGAGACAACTTATCACTTCTAGAGTGTCCTAAAAAAGGATAACAAACACACCCAAACACTCTTAGAAAAGAATAATCAGGCATTTGACTATATAAAACTTGAAAAGGAGATTTTCCATTTAGGACAGGAGTTGGAGTTCTATTTATAATATAAGTAGCTGATAAAAAAGCATCATACCAGTACTCTTTGGGACAAAAAGCATTGAAAATCAAGGTATTACCCATTTCAACAATATGTTTATGCTTCCTTTCAGCAAGACCATTTTGTTGAGGTGTGTGAGGACAAGAAATCCTTAACTGAATACCAGAAGAATCAAGAGAACCTTAAAAGGACCTTTGACTAACTCACTAGCACCATCAGTTTGAAATGCTAAGATTTTAGTTTTAAAGAAATTCTCAGTTAAGTTCTTAAAATGTTGAAAACAATGTAATGCTTCACTCTTAAGTTGCATTAGATAAATCCAATGAAATCTACTGAAATCATCAATAAAAAGTATGTAATATCTATAACCTGCTAATGAAGAAACATGAGAAGGACCCCACTCATCACAATGAATAAGTGCAAGTGGAGTTGAAGAATGAAAAGAAGATAATGAGAAAGGCAATCGTTTATTCTTTGCTAACTGACAAGGATGACAAACATTTGAAGAAGTTGTTGACTTGAGAATAATATTCATATATGTATGAAGTTGTTGAACTATTTTTATAGAAGGCTAACCTAATCTACAATGCCACAGTTCAGCATGAGCAACAAGAGAAGAAAAATCATATTGCAAAACAGTAGAGGATATTGGATATAAATTGTTAACCATCTGACCGTTTGCTAATAAAGCATGACTCCTTAAATCCCTTATTTCATAACCAAATGAGTCAAAAGTAATATAGCATGCATTATCCTTTGTAAACTTGGCAACTGATAATAAATTGTGTTTCATGGCTGGCACATGCAAAACATTATCTAGCCTAAAACTAGTTTTAGGTGTATGAAGAGCAGCATTACCAGTAAGTGAGATAGAGAGAGACTTACCATTGCCAATCATAACAGTTTCCTTGCCTTTGTAGCTTGAAGTATTATGCAATAAAGTTTTATCCCCAGTCATATGTGTAGTAGCACCACTATCTGAGACCCATACAGGATTGGAAGAAGAAGGATCATCATGAACATTCAAACTAGTAAAAGCATGTTGAGTAGAACTTGAAGGAGCAGTTGGGTCAGCTGAACAATTCACTTGAGAATCAGAAGTAACAAAATTTGCTTGTGTCCTGTAGTTAGATGTAGTGCCAACACTGGAATTCACAGTTGTAGGTGGATGATATCTGAAGAAGCACCTTGTAGCAACATGACCATTCTTCTTACAAATTTGACAATTCAATTTGGAATAATCAACAAAAGGTCTTCTATCAGAACTTGAACTAAATCCATTTGATGAGTTGGAGCTGGAACCATGTTGATACTGACTACTATTCTTGGAACTAATACTACCATTGCCCATTCTGTTATTACCACCATTCCCATTCTTTCTATTATTACCACCATTGTAACTATTTCTTGAGTAAAAGGCAGTTGAAGTTTGGTCATCATAAATATTAGAGGTTTGTTGATGTCTCTCTCTGCTACAAATTATTCACGAGAAAGAAGTTTGGCCTTCAACTCACCGAAGGAGCAATATGTTTCTCTATTTTGTGAAGAGATGACAAACATATCATAATCAGGACCCAACCCATTTAAAACGAACATCAACAAATCTGCATCATTAACCTTTTCACCAATAGCTACTAAAGAATCAGCAATAGCCTCAATATTCTGGAGATAAACCATAATAGATTGATTACCTTCTTTATTCCATATAACTGAGTTCTAAGCATATTCTTCTTGCAAGAAATTGGATTCTAAAACTAGTGGCAAGATATTCCCAAATATCCTTTGATGTTGTAAGACCCAAAACATCACCACTCACAGTTTCAGTAAAAGTTGCTTTTAAGACAGGTAGACACAAATCGATTTAGTTTTCTCCAAGAAAGCCATTCTGGATTTATAATTTCATCATTATCAACTGTAATTCTTTGTTGAGGTTCAATTATGTCACCAGTTACATAACCATAAAGATCAGTAGATATCAAGATACCCTCAAATTGATCACGCCATAACAAAAAATTGGACTCATCCAATTTTATAGACACAAAATTTGTGATATTTGTAAAAGGTAGAGAAAAAGAATTACCAGAAGACATTGTTGATGCAATACCGAATGAATTACTGTTGTTGTTGTTGATATTATTTTTGTTAATTCGAGATCTAATTGGAATTCGACTGCGGTGATATGTATTCCGTCTGGTAGAGATCATAAAAGAAGCAAGACAAGCCCTTGAAATTGATTGGGAAAAATTGTTGAATCGTTATTGCCCAAAATCAGAAAAATTATTGAGAAAATTATTAAGCTTGAAGAACAAGATCGTTACAAATCTGATACCATAAGAATTATAGTATTCTTATGATAATCAAGATTGCAAGAAATTATAAAGAAGGTAAAGATAAGGTGAAGTTTTGAGTTGTATTACAAATGATAAAATCTCACATTACTCAATATTCAGACAATTATCAAAAGTATTTATTACAAGCTACAGCTGTCCTATTTAGACAGGTTTCTTAATGACCGATGATACTCAAGTCAATCTGACTTGACTTGAGATGACTGCTGACTTAGCTGACTAATAATCCTATTACTAGCCGCACCACTGTGCCAATGGAAAACCACGCCAGCCACATCTACCGCGCCAAGGCATGCCAACCATGCTAGCCGAACCACTGTGCCAATGGAAAACCATGCCAGCCACACCTACCGCGCCAAAGCATGCCAATCATGCTAGTCAAGCCAACCACACCTTGCCTTGGCCCTAACCATGCTAGCTGCACCATGCGCCAACGACATGCCAAACCCTTGGCCCCACATGTACCAATAGCATGCCATCCACCTTGCCGCGCCATACCGTGTTGGCCTTCCCTATGCGGCTACCAAAACAAAGGCCTGCAACAATCAACGACCATCTCTTCCATCTAAGATGCAAATCTTAGCCGTCCAAGGTCACCAACCAACGCATGGTAACCTTTGGCCCAACGCCAAAACCCTAGTTTTGGCCACGCCCTAACCGCGCCAAGGCATGCCGACTATGCTACATTTCACAATGGCATGCCGTGCCAGCCACCTTGTCACGCCATATCGTGTTGGCCTTCCCCATGCGGCTACCAAGACAAAGGCCTGCAATAATCAACGACTATCTTTCCATCTAAGATGCAAATCTTAGCCGTCCAATGTTGCCAAACAACGCATGGTAACCTTTGTCCCAAAACCCTAGTTTTGGCCACGCCAAGGCACGCCATGCCACATGTGCCAATGGCATGCCAACCACCTTGTCGCACCATACCGTGTTGGCCTTCCCTATGCGGCTACCAAAACGAAGGCGTGCGACGATCAACGACCACCCTTCCATCCTAGGTGCAAATCCTAGCCGTACAAGGTTGCCAAACAACGCATGGTAACCTTTGGCCCAAAACTTTCTAGCTTCCCAAAACATGCTAGCTTCCCAAAAACGCACCAAACATGCCACCATCCCTCTTGAATTCTTCCTGAGTTTCACTTTCGGGATGTTTTCACCTCCCGAACGAGCTCAACACCTAAATATTCACTCGTAAGGAGATAGGAAATTCGTTTCCGTACAGAATGGAGGGGCGGACCATCAAAATCCGAGTCTGTATGAGAATTCTACATCGATTCTAGTAAAGGGCGCTAATTAGGGTTTCAACATACTAAACCCTAATTTAGACAAGGCCGAAAGCGCTTCCCTTCCAAGCCGCACATTTCCAGTGGCTCCACTCCATGTCAAAGCCATGTCGACCATGATTTTATGCCGCTGGCTACCAAACGAAGGCTTGCAAAAATCAACGACCATCTAAGATGCAAATCTTAGCCGTCCAAGGTCGCCAACCAACGCATGGTAACCTTTGTCCCAACGCCAAAACCCTTGTTTTGGCCACGCCTAAACCATGTCAAGGCATGCCGACCATACCACATGTGCCAATGGAATGCCGTGCCATCCACCTTGCCGCGCCTAACCCATACCATGATGGCCTTCCCTTTACAACTGCCAAAACGAAGGCCTGCAACAATCAACGACCACTTTTCATATAAGGTGCAGATCTTAGCCGTCCAAGGCTACCAGCTAACGCATGGAAACCTTTGTCCCTAGTTTGGTTGCGCCTAAACAAAACCAAAACCCTAACTTTTGGCCACACCTAAACTAGGCCATATTAAAGCCATACTGAGCATGCAATAATCAACGGCAACCTGTCCTCTTAAGATGCAAAATCTCGATCGTCGAAGGTCACCACGCAAGTCTCCCAAGCTCAACTTACCATACAACAACAAAATTGCTACATGTTTTTCACAAAAACATTTGAGACATCAACGCATGTCACAAACTGGGGGATGCTCATTGGGTATTGGTTTGGCGGTTTACAGCATGCGGCGTACACTACGCCCGTTATAAGAGAGTAGCATAAGGATGAAGCGATTAGTAAATATAGGGAGTAATGGTGAAACACTTTCTCTAATGAAACATCAATTCCAGGCATTACCGGTTACCACCTCCTCCCATTTACTCACCTATTTTCCATTTCTTAATGAGACCAGAGTACGTTTCACTTCGACTTGTATAAATAGGCATTACATATTTCCACCGAACAACAAGTTTTGGTCGGGAGCATACAACACTCAGAAATCACTTGGTAGCTTTCCCATCTGTTAGCTTTCACTTTCTGATACAAGTCAAACAACTACTCTTCCAGAATCAACTATTCTGGTCTCAACACTCTCTTCGCTTCCCTCCCCAAAACCAACCCTTCTCCTGCACTTTGTGACCGAATCAAGTCTGGAATGACCATTTCTTGGTTTAGGCCGGATTTGTACAAATTGATCTCTCGAATCTAAAGTACTCCCTTGCAGTACATTGTTTAGGGTTTAGACTCGTTTCTCACCCACAACACACGAAATTACTGAAACTAGCAGAAACTGTTTTCACCCTCAAACACCGTCACAAGTGTGGAATCCTTTTCTCAAGTTGGATAAGACAACACGGTTAAAAGACAACTTTAGTTGGTTATAAAATTATTCCTTGGACCTATGGCTGTTTCAAAGCTTATGCATTCAGTTCAACACAATTTTGGTCATTATTTATATTGTATAAATGACTAGGAAATAACCCTTTCCGTAACGGCATGGGCTCCGATTTGCTTTCACTATTGCCAACTGTTAGCTTGTTGACTTACTTAAATTGGTCCTTTTTTAGTGACTACCCAAAACAACATATTTTAATCAAAATCTCAACAACATGGGATTTGTATTATCCAATTTTAAAGATGTGATTACGCTTGAAAAACAAAAATTAAGCCACACGAACATCAAAAAATGATAAGAGGAGATAAATATGGATAGAGATAGAGATGAACACTGCAGAAATGTTAGTGGTTGTTCAGGTAAGGAAGAAAAAAAGAACAAATAGAAGTCAGGCATTGGATAAATTCAATGTCAAAAGAATCACGCGATATTAGGTACAATAACATTAGACACACCAACCTTTTGCCTTTATCATTGTTTTTAGCATTCTAAGCCTGGGATTAATATTCACCGTAGGCCAAAGATGTACTTCACTCGTTTGAGGAAGATACGGATATTTATCTTCTCAGGCCGTAATATAAAGGAGATGAATTAGTGATATTAGATGGCCCATATGTCTCAGCTCTCTTGATTTAGTTTGAGCTCACTAAGTTCTTACACTTCAATAAAATGCACCCATTATTTAGTACACCACAGTGAAACAGAAGAGGGGGAACATGGTAGCCTCATTGGTCTCCATGAAGTCTACTTCATTCAATATTATTGAAATCATGGCCATCCAGGGATTCCCTTCCTCCTTTTCAGGCAGCTGGCTGAATCTCTTTGTAGGTGCTTATCCGGAAAATTTGGGAAGCATTGCAGGTTAACTGGGGGGCCACTGGTAGGTCCTCGTTGGCATAGAAAGGTATTGCTGAGACACTGGAAACTCAGAAAAAACACAACTTAGCTTGAGACAACACATGTAAAGAATTTTATTCTTTGCCTTCTCGGTTTTGGATATCCGACAGCCTCGAGAAGCATCTTTTTCCACGTGTGTCACACGGTGTTCTTGACACCTGTACATACTGTTTTCCTCGAGAAGAATCTCGAAAATTTTGAACGCGTTTGCACTGTTCTTTTAACGCGATTTTTTACCTTACCTTTTGTAACGTTCGAGACGCGTGTTTCACGGATCTTGTCGTGCATTGGATTCGAATTGTTTTCGAACGTTTCAAATATTCTTTTCTTGTGCTATAAATACGAGATGAATTTTTCGTTCTGAACTTGCATCAGAACAAACATTTTTTTTTTGTTCTCTTTCTTCTTCTTCTCTACTTCTTTCAGAAATAATTAAGTTCTTATTCTACGTTTCTTTTAAATCACAGAAAAGTTGAGTTCTTCACTAAAACAAGTTGTAGTTTACAGAAACATAATTTTGTAACACTATTTCTTTGTTTACAGAAACAATCATAGTTTACGAAACATAAATTAGTTTTACATTTCTCTGAAACTGTTTGAGTTTCGACTTGTATTTTTGTTTTTCATTTCTACTGCCAAGTTCTAAGGGTTCTCTCTGTGTATGCTACACATAGAGGAGAACTAACAGTAGTTATATCCTGGAGGTAATTTGTTAATTGCTATAGCATCTCAGAGGAGTAGCAGGCAATATTACCTTTAGCTCAGCGTATCTCATACGTGCCTCTACTAATTTTATTGAGTTATTTGTTACTACTATCAGTGTAATCTAAGTATTATTTCCCATTTGCATTCAATTATTGTAATTAATTCCAACAGAAACTACAATCACAAAATAAAATGGAATCCTAATTAATACTATTCCTATCTTGACAGCCTTCTGATCACAGTTGTAAAAAATAAATTAGAGGCTTAGGATAGAACATTGTGGTGATCATTTTGACTATCCAAAATTAGAAGACTTTTGGTCTCATTGTAACCCTAACAAATGAGTTTATGAACACCACACACTAGGTGATCAGACCATCCTCATTTGTACATCTATGTTATATACTTACAGAAACTATAATCTCCGGTAAATAATCAATTACATGTTTCATTTTTAATAACAGAATAGATTATAGAGACAGGGAGAAAGAAGAATATATTGTGGTAATTAGGGATTCTGTAACCTGAAATTTGGAGAATTTATATATTTATTCGGTGGATGATGATTAGCTCAACAATTTTCTTTCTTCCTTGTCTTTGTCAAAATCAGAATCAACAAAAAACTATGAGAAACTCTCAAAAGTCCAAAAAATCAACTTAGAAAACACCGAACGCAATTCAAACACAAAGTTCCTAATAGCATATTAGAGGTTCATCACAAATACGATAGATAATAAAATACAGTATGAAAGGGAAAAACAAAAACAAATCATAAATGACTGTATGTGCGTGAGAGGCACCATTCTTCCGGGTGAGACCAAATAATAAATCAAAACTGGAAAATCATACCTGGAATTTGTGAATTAGTATGATGTCAAGAGGATATGTGCGTGAGAGGCACCATTCTTCCGGGTGAGACCAAATAATAAATCAAAACTGGAAAATTATACATGGAATTTGCGAATTGGTATGATATCAAGAGGATATGTGCTTGGTCGTTATACTTAATAACAAACTTGAATCACTGAAGTCATTATGAGTGTGTAAAAAAATAAGATCAAGTAACAATGACCAAACAATATAAAGAAAGTAGAAAATGATTTTATTAGTCTGTCAAATCTCACTCAAAAAAGAGTACGACTATATGAGGAATGTTTGATTATGGTTTCTAATCAAAAGCGAAAATTAGGAGAAATTAAATAGAGGCCTGATTTCAGATAACCTAAATGAGTAAAATATAAATTGGGTGAAATATTACGATTAGCCAAAAGAGAGAGTCTGATAAGAAACGATTTGTTTCTTATTCAACGGCCAGCAGCTCAAGCTCAAAAGGTCAAGATTTGGAGAAATCAATAAACCAATGGGTAGCAATTTTCTTAATAATTTTCTTGTTATTATTAATTAACTGATAAGGCCTATTTATAGGCTACATTACTTGGAAAATAAGAAAACAATACTATTCCTAAAATACTATTCTAAATAAATATAAACTCTAAATAAAATAATAAAATAATTAAAATATAATAAAATACCTAAATAAATATATTATCTCTAATAATAAATAATCTATGCTTATCCAATGCCTTGTGCGTCCATTGGATTTGTGTGCTCGATGCACCCTTCACTTGCTAGCCAGGGTGGCTTCCACAATCTTGAGAGACTTGACCCGTATAAAGAATCATATATGCCAAATATGCCTGAGTGACGCATCAGGTCAACACCGTTGACATGTTCCATAAAACGTGGTCTTATCAGAGTCATACCTGGGATTAATAGATCCATCTGAAGATGAGGATATCTGAGCCAATACAAAAAAGAAGAAAGATAAATAAAAAGAGGAAAATAGAGAAGATGGGAAGTAAAAGAAGACACTCTTCAACTACAATCGAAAAGTTTAAATTCCTTGTATTGATTGGGATTTTAAAGACGCAATTGCATGAGAGAGTTGAATGATAGATCAAACGTAACGAAAGGATAATTAAGATGCAATTAAATGGCCGAGTTAAATGATAAAACAATCGTAACGGAAAATTTGGGACGTTGGATGAGGGCTTAAAATCGGGGTGCATTTTCAACCGAGATTTACCTTTTGCATTTCGTAGCACTTTGAGCAAAATATGAACCATCGATTGGTTACAAATCTAAATATCAGCGTGGAAACGAACATCAAAGATAACAAAGAAATTATTATCGACAAAAAAATTACAATCGTAAAAAAGGCCTACTAAGCGACTAAAAGTGCAATTACAGCAGAGTACCCCAAGCATTGTTTGATACATGTGAACAAAATACGGACTGCATTCTTTAGTACAGATACATAAATCCTTACCTTGAAGATCCCTTCGAACAAAACCCATGCGGCGTGACCACTACTTTTTTGCGTTTCTTCACCTGTGATAAGACAAAAACAAAATTAGTTCTACTAAAAAAAAGAACAGTTCTACTACTCAAAAAAAGAACGATTCATTATTTACTTCACTTATGATAAGACAAAAACAGAAAAATGCACAATGCTAAGTAAAAGAACAAAGAGAAAAAGAGTATCAAAACCAAGCAAATGGCTTTCAAGCATCTTGTTTGTTAGATATGTTGATACATTGATTTTAATGATAACTCCAATTAGACAATATGAAGAAAAATAACAAAGAATTCTATCAATTATTTATGTTTGCCTAACGTAAATCCCAACAAAATATGAAATAAACATTTTTTTTTAATAAATTTGAACAAAAAAAAAACAGAAGGAAATGATGGAGGACGTCACACGGTGAAGTGATATATTGAACCACTGATAAAGATTAAACCGAACTATTAGATTGATAAATCCAATTGCATTTTTGCTTTTAAGTTTTAATCCTTTTACACGTGCTAACTGGTCAGCGATAAAGATTGGTCAAGATCAAGAGATGACGCCTAGATATATATGGATTATCAGTATGCGAGGATGAGAGAGACACAAACAAATTAGAGAAAAATTCTGAAATCACGTATATTCTAACAGGGGTTAATATCTTCCCAAGTAATGTGAATTCCTAAATCAGAATGATTTGTTAAGAAAAACAAAGTTGAAATCTATTAGAAGAAACAAAGAAAAACACCATGAGAAAACTTAGAAATTTATATATACATTATGAAAAAAAAAAACAAAAAAACCGGTGAGAGCCATGTCTACCTTTACTTAGTGCAAAGAGAATCACCCATGAGATGTGGCATTCCAGTTTCTTCTAAACCCATTGCTAGTTGAAACTAAGTTGTTGTTTACCTGCAGAAAAATAGAAAGAATGTAAGAAATTACTTAAAGAGGAAAATAGTTTCAGAAATTTACTATTTACAATACGAAAATGTAGAAATTCACATTAAAAGTTCCATCTACTACGACTCTTTCAAACTCTGCAAAGTTTCAGAACTATATCAACGGTATGATTTCCACCAAAACACATAGCTTTTCAGCAGCCTATGGCAGCTCAAAAATCCCCTCTAATGAAAGGAGAAGAGGACGAAACTCTCGCCTACACCAATCTAGCAGACATGATTTCTTTGCAATTTACACCAAAACACATAGCTCAACAATGTGAAATGAAGGCTGGGCTGCTCACTCTCATAGTGTACTCCCAAATGAACGGTTCCTCGCCCAGGAACTACATAATATACTATTATTAAAAGAAGGGTCCTAAGTTAATCAACGGTTACCTATGACACTTAACAAAGCATTTAGAGATGCAAAAGATCTAAAATTGTGCAGGCAGTGAAATTTTTTGGTGAAGACTCAATTCCTACGTACTCGTTCATCCAGGATAACCATATCCACAATAGTAACATCTAAACTCTTCAGATTTCTTGGTAACTCAACATGTGATGGGGCAGGATTTTGGATTCACCAATGGATTGAAAACAGTTGGATCAGTCCTGTCGTGACTGATAATGATTACCTTTTTTCAGTTAAGTGAGGCACAACAATGTTGGAAGAACAACTAAAAATGTTATGAATGAAACAATTGATAATAGTTGAAAAAGAACAACCACAAATGATAGAAATTACACAAATTCCTTATCTTACAAAAACAATTGATAAAAGCTATGGCTTGACTACTGCAGATTGAAACATGGAACTGTTTGCTGGAAAATTTGAACAATATTAAGGTCAGCCGATGAAACAAAAGAGGGGATTCATAAGCATTATTACCTTGGTATGTGACCATTCATAGTATTAAAATAGGTTCCCATCATCCAAAAATGAATATGCATTATAACAAACAGTTGATGTGACTAAACAGATGGAAATTTGAATAATTCAATTCAAAGGAAATGGAATGGAATGGAATAATTCGATTGAAATTTACCTGAGATATATGCCTTTCTCTGAACTATAAATTGGTGATGCACCAATAACAAAAAAAAAAAAAATCTGCAACAACAAAATCAGTCAATGCTTCTAGAAGAGTATCAAATAAAACAAAAAAAATATGATACAACAATATCAAAATCATAAAATTTTCCCTGGAAGAGTACCAAAATCACAGAAACTTACATGAATCTTGATAGGAAAAAGTGGATTCGCAGGCATTGAGAATCTGCGCAGGATAACTTTTTTGGGGGTTTATGTAGTCGAATATTTTAAGGGATTGGTAAGGAAACATAAATGTGTTTTCGTAACGTCTGAATATTTTAAGGGATTGAACGGTGGTGTTAATGGTTTTTATTTTCCTATAACGGAAGAACGATCGGAGCAGAAGAAGTCAAAGAACATGTTGATTTCTGGCAAGAAGAGATCACAGGCCGTCGGATAGGGGATTAAAAGGGGGGTTAGTTCTGAGCCACGATTTATCCTTCCATTTTGAAAGCAATTGCAACCGTTGATCTCTGAAAAAGGCCCATGTGTAGTCGTTAGATTAGACAAAAACCATTTGTTTTTGTAAGATAAATATAAATACATTGTAAATAAGCAGAGGAGAGATAAGATAGAAGAGGCAATGCTCTGGTCGCAAATTAAGGAGTTAAGCCCTCGACTGTGAGGCAAATATAATCCATTTACTAACTAGTTTTGTTAATATTCTTTTGATGCAATAAAAGAGAGTATTACATTATATCTTTGTGTTCATTATTTTGTTAGTTTTGTGAGTTTGATGCATCACAAACCTCTAGTGTAATATGGAATGCATTAATTGCGCGTTTGGTTCGGAGAACTGGGAACCCTGAATTCAAATTCCAAGATAACGTGCCCAATTCCCCCAACCGAACATCACCAAAAATCTCATAATTGGATTACCGAGTAAATGACTCCAAGACCCATCATATTCCTAATTCGTTATTTTATTCTCTCTCTCTTGCTGTAACTCGCCTTCTTCATCAAGTTATGAAAGTACAATGGGTTTGTAGTTGATAGATAGAGAAAAGAGATAAAGAACGAAAAAGAAGAGAATTTTTCCTTTTTATTATTCTCTCCATCTTCATCTTCTATTCATTAATGATAACCCTCTGACGAACAAAACATTCAATTCCATTATCAGATTTTAAATTTTCAAAATTGTATTCTAGGATATTTTTTTTTTCGTTTTTGAGAGAGAGAGATTAGTGTATAAGCAATGCCAACACCATCACCACCATCAATAAACTCAACATCACCACTGCCAACAACACAAGTGGTTCCACCACCAACGACAACACCGTTAGTTCCTCCACCAATAATAGGTGGTTTCTCCACCAACAATAACACTAGTTGTATCACCACCAACAACGACTCCAGTTGTACCACCACTAACAAGCAAACCATCTACACCATTTGAATCTCCACCAACACCTGCAACTCCTTCAACTCAATTTGGTTTGTTTTTAGGTATCAAAATTTTAAAGAGGGAGATGGGTAATAAAGTGATTAGGCATATATTAATTACCTATGCAGTTGAACTATGTTAACCAAACAATAAAAGTTGAATCCGGAATCCTACGCATGAGAATCAAATTCTTTAATTGGATTACAACTATCAATAACTTGAAGAGAACGCATTGCAAGAGACAAAGAAAAAAAAAAGACTTCCTTTACTAAATGCCTAAATTATTAGGAATGTGCTCTATAAGAGCTGGGGCTATGGAGTGAGGATTCTCATTCAATTTGAATGAGGCTCATTCCATTTGATCTAATTTGATGCCACCATGGGCAGTGGATGGGTACACTTTTCTCTTGAATCGCTCATACACTCATTCAAACGAGTGAGCGCTGGAAAGTCTTCACTGAACGGATGATTAGCCGTTTGTTGTAATTTTCAACACAAGAGGCATAACATCAGCCGCCTACATACATAATTTTTCAAAAAAGATGTATTTTTTAATAATAAAAAACATTCTAAGTATTTTTTTAATAATAATAAAAAAAACAAACGGCTGATCTTCACAGCCGCAACTATTATTTTCCTTCCCCATGGTCACCAACTCACTCTTTCAGCTCATGTCTCACTCGTTTGGGCAGTGAATGAGTGTTAAAATTGCAAGCTAAAACAAATGTCTCACTCATTCCATAACCCTTGATCTAAATGTGTAAGGATAAGTATTTGTGGGTGAGTTTACTCACTGGACCACAGTACCGTCGATCATATGACCCATTGAAATTGCAAGCTACATGCAAATTAGGGGTATGACACACAGTAACAATTGGTTATATTGGCAGCCGCCAAATAGCGGCAGTAACCCAAACTTCGGGTATAACAATTCTATATGTACCGTGAGAAATCACGCACAGTTTCTTGTGGGATCCATGGTGGATAAAGCTCACTTCCTACAAGTCTTTGTGGTGGGGACTTAAAGCTGTGTGTACTGGGAGAAATCACGATACATATAGAATCGTTGTTTCAACTATCCTAAGTTAAGACTAGGGGTGTACATGGTTTGGTTCGGTTCGGATTTTGCTCAAACCAAAATCGAAACAATTATTCGCGGTTTAAAATTTTCCAAATCAAAACCATTCCATCAACCAACGGTTTCGGTTTTTAGCTTTACCATTGGAATCCAGTTTTATCATTCGATTTTAATATTATTTTAAAAACAACAGTTTAAAAACAAAATACACAAAAAAAAGGGGAAGATTAAAATGTAATTACAAAAAAAATTACACATTAAACTAAATAAAACTAAATAAATATTTTTATATTTAAGTCCACGGATAAGATCAAATATATATAATTATAAATTTTTTTGAAGGAAATATCTTGATTTCATTAACATAACAAGAATGAATACATCATGTTCAAGTAAATCAAAGATGAAAACAATGATAAAATATATATATATCTTGTTTCATAGATGAAACAGATATTTGAAACCTGGCATATGAAATACTATTCTGCCATTTGAATTCTTCTTCTTCATTAAGAGTAACATGTCCCAAAGGGGAGTAATTTGCACATCCCATCGTTATCACGATCACCTCTACTAGCCATTGATCTTCCCATAACTGCAGAATTTCGACCACTTCTGGTAAATCGTCATCGATGATGTTGTTGATATGAATGATCCATTCAAAAGAACCGCCATAACGGCTATTAGAAACATCTAATTGGCTTACAAAAGCCATTAGCAATGAAATCAATAGAAGATAAACTAGAAACATTATTTACAAACCCTAAAATCACTTAATAGCGATTGTTTTATTAATACTAGTAATAGAAATAATAGTTACAACCAAATCTGCCAATTGATCTGAAGATTTCAGACCAAACCTGACATATTTGGATTAAAATCTGAAAGATTTTTTGAAGAACTTAGTTTGAGAGAAAAACGGTTATTTTCCAGAAAGAAAAGAGAGAAGATTCAAATTATATTCATATATAATTATAAATAAACTAATCTGTTTTACCTTTGGTATTTAGTATTTTGTTGTAGGAGAAATATAGAGAAGAAATAGATCTTATTCATTCGATATCAATGTTGTATTACATAGGAATAAGCCTATATTTATAGGCTAGAGTATCAACCCTAGTTACATATAGATGGTCCGTACATATGGGCCAAAGACCCTACAACACTCCCCCTTGTGATGTCCAATAATAGAGATTCATATGTAGTGCTTCGAATGTAGTTCTTCAAATGTCGTTGTCTCCTTGATGACTTGTGCCGAAATCAATTTCCCTATTAAAACTTTGACAAGGAAAAACCCAGTGGGATAAAACCTTAGTACATCTCTTCACATGTAGTACTTCATATGTTGTCTCGTACTTTACATGTAGTTCATCACATGCAATACGATCTTCAAAGATCGACGAGTCTAAGTTGATTTCCTCGTTAAAACTTCGTCAGGCAAACCCAGAGGGACAAAACCTGAACTAAAGAAAAGGACTACAATATTAAGTAAACTTAGAACATAGTTGGATGCGTATACGTTGCCTCATTAAAACCTTGACAAGGAAAACCCAGTGGGATAAAACCTTGACGAAGGGAAAATAGTACAACGTGACAGATGCAAGTAAAGGTGATCTGTTGCAGATGATCACTTTGTTCCGTTGAAGTAGACTAGTTGCTTCACAACTCCTAAGGAAGAAAATCCTTGTGGGAAAGGCAATAGCCTTAGTTGGGAAATTACTTCCCGGTGTTTGTTGTTGTCTCATTAAAAACCTTGCCGAGCAACAAAACCCTGTGGGAAAAAGTAACCTCGGTGAAGGAAAAGAGTTCAACACACCATTAGATGCTCCCCCTAATGTCAGACAATTTTCATTAGTCTAATGCAGTCAAAAGGAGTTTATCACACTTTACTTTGGTGACTTGAACATTTAAAAAACCATGTTGTTGATTCTAGAAGTTACGTTGTTTAACAGACTATCGCATTTCATTTCTTTGATTCAGATATTTTCAGTAATATCAAAACGATCTTTATATCTTCAACGTTCAACATACTTGATGTTTTTTAGTGTTGCCTCGCTAAAAACCTTGTCGAGTAACAAAACCCTTTGGGAAAAACTATTCTCGATCGAAGGGAAAAAGAGTACAACACAGCTTCAATTTCGAAGTAAAATATGTCGACAACATATCCTTGGATCCTTCCCATGATGTCGGCATCTCCCCCCGATTTCTTTCAGAGTTGTTCCAGACAGTTCCTTTAGTCATGTATTTTTCGAAACTGAATATTGGTAATGACTTAGAAAATAATCTACCATATCTCCCTCTAATTACTTTCGTTAGAGAAGAGATTATTATTCCTTCATAATCAAAAACTTTTGGATTGCACTTTCATTAGCATTCCTTTTAATATCTTTGTAGGGATACAACAAATTTATGTCAATGGTTACTTTTAAGTACATGATTACATTCATTATACCATTCCAATGACGTTACGTTGGCGCGGAGCTATATCTAGCTAACAAGTTCCTTGAGGATGCAAAATTTTAATCGAGTACATTATTATACTAAGTACAACAATGCGTCTATTGTACTTAGATATGGGAATTTCATCTCCCAACACATCTTCGTCATATTCCTTTGGACGAAATGGTTACTTACTTACATTTGAACCTTGAATAATTATGGGAGTGCTATCAGGATGCATGTCTTTGTTAAATTTCCTGACAACTTTAGACATATGCAAACTGGTGGAATAATATACCACAAGCTCAGTATTCGATCGAGCTTTCCCTTGATTTTTCATCTCAAATTCGGATTTTAAATAGCTTTTAAGGTCTCTTATTACATCAAGAGTACACATCATGTCTGTACCATCAACATAAATAGCTACAATTCCAAATCAGGAACTTTCTTATGAATACGCAAGGAAAAATAACTTACTTGTCTATCCCCTCCAAATCAAATAGCCACTTAGACGGGTATACCACATCCACCTGATTGCTTGAATCTATAAGTAAGCGTTCTATCTAACTGTAAACGCACTCTGTTGCTTAGAGTCATTTGATTTGGGAAACAAAAGTCTATCAAGTACTTTTGTAAATATCTTTTATCTCTTGATTATTTTAGAGATACGTAAAAACCACATACATATGCTGCATTTCAAGTCTTTTTGAAATTATCAAGATAACTAAGTAGCAAAATGCTATAATGCTCATTACAACACAGTAAACAATTCCAGGGCTTTGTGAGATACCTCGCACCACAAGGAGATTCTTTATACTTTTAAGACTGCTTTCTTCTCATTATGCTTTGTGGAAAATTAATCATGTATGTCCAATAGGCTTTACACTTGGTTGGTTAGCACTACCACACCAAATACCTATATATTTGTCAAAGAACCAAGTTCTACCTGGATTGTATAGGCCAAATATGCTATTTATTTTAAATTAATCAAAACAAAGCATGGTTCGATATCATTATGCTCTACTTATGGAGCAACTATTTATGGATTATATCATTATTGTGCACGCATGATCCTTCCATTGACTCATATGTATTCTCATAATCCGTCAGGATTTCATTGTTCTCTGGAATCATTTAAAACTTCGGAGAGTCCTCCAGTATTGATTCAGGGACATAGTCAGAGACAATCAAATGAGATGATTTCATTAATGATACAAACTAGGTTGTGCCTTACTCATCTACTTCCTTTCTAGGTGAGCATTGATCGAACCTGGTGGTCTCTCCATCTTCCTTTATGGAGCCACAACCTTAACCACACTTCCACTAAGTATAGTTGCAACGCCTTAGTCTATGGTGTACCCCATACTGAGGATTTATAACTTTGCATGATTATTTGCAGCTGGTATGTATGATCTTGTCATGTTGCCGATATCAGTGCACTTTCTAAAATCGATTATTCTTTGTCATTTCATATTTACATTTGTGAAGTACAAGAATTAATCTGAGACATAGTGGGAACACACCACGACAATTCTTGTCGTTCCCTTATAAATTACTTTTTCTTATCTCCCCCTAACGACGGGAAGACTGTCTCATTAAAATGACAACCCGCAAATCTAGCGGTAAGAAATCTCCTGCCAAAGGTTTTAACATGCGGATAGTCGTTGGAAATTCTTGTACAACATAGTCACTTAATCATTTTGATGACCCATCATATTACGATGTGGATTCATAAGGGAACATATATAGTGTAACCAAAAATGTGTTAGAACACAAAATGTCAGGCTTATATCCAGTTACCAACTGGTACGCAAAGAATGATTGACCAATTGTGGGTCTAAAACGAATAAGTGAAGATGCGTGTAATATTGCATATACCCCAAGCATTTATAGGAAGGTTGTTACTTGTTACGCATAACCTATCCTTAAATACCATCTGCAACCTTTGATGGTAGCCTCTGCGAGACCATGGGGTGAGGATGTTCTAAACTGATCCTATTAAACATGCAATATTCATCAATTCCTTTTGATGTAAATATCTAGCATTGACAAGGTCGGTGAGCCCTTAAATTATATAATAAGTGCTAGGATTGTTTCAAAAACGCATAATTTCTTGTGAACAATAATTAATTCAACACTTAGAATCATCCACCAGAGCCATAAATCACTTGAATGGTCCGCATTCTGCATGGATATGTTCACAAATATCACCTTGTTTATTTTGAAAGAATGGGTTGTTTACCATTTGCATATTAGGATGGTCTCAATCCTTTTTACTAAAGAATGACTTTGTAAAATGAGTTACATGTTATATTACTTTAAAAGCATAATGGGAGGGGAGGTGGTGTTTCTAGTACTTTAGAAAGAGTTGATTATGAGAGATGCCGTCACTTTGCATTCTTTCAATATATGTGATACCCATTTTCTTGTTAACTCAAATAAAAGGATGTCCATTTGAGTTCTTTCAAAATAGAACATCATATCACAACCAAAGTGTCTTTATGGTTATGTCAAAACCTGAGTGAGTCAATTCCCAACATTACATTGTCAATTTTCCAAGTATTAGTGATTTACAGTTCACTAGACTAATTGACTCATTATTTTCTCTAAAATGTGATTCCTTTCACATTTATCAGAGGTAATTTGTAGATGCATTCCCATTCTCACGGTTATTTTTCGTTCAATAACCGTTTGCACAGACTTCGTAGAAACTTAACAAAGTGTGACTGGCTCTTGGTTCTTACAGAGCTCATGTAACTTTTAATCTTTATACTAATTAGGCAACAAAGATTGAGCATTACTTCGCTCGGCTATTATCTGTAATGATCCAATCATCGCATGGTATTACATAAGGAAACAATTCAACAAATAATTTAATATATTTCCTTAAGAGCTTCGTGTAATAAGTGGTGTGGCCTTATTACGTAACAAAAGAAAATTTAGAGTGTTACAATTCATGAGGATAATATACTTTTCATCATAATGTACGAATGATCCTTTTCACTCAAGTACTTATGAGTATATCTCAAGTGCTTTAGAGTATTGCAATCTCATGGAAATGATATACTTTTCATTTCATAAGTACAAACTATGAATTTAGTTCTTCGCATAAAAAAGTTCTTTATTTTAACATAAAAAAAAAATATTTACTAAGCTACCATACAACCAATAGTCCAGGATCAAATCATACAAAATTCAGTTGAATAAAGATAATTAATAAAAACTTATCAAAATGTAAGTGTATTAATTGGGCAAGTTTCTTATTGCCACTGAAGTTGACAAGCATGGGTACGGCCTTCTTTTAACATATATTGAGTTTATTGTCATTTAAACTCTCTATATATCTTGTAGTTGGCTGCTACTATATGATACCTGCATTCCATCACTTGTACCATACTCAGTAAATATTTATACCAAGCGTCCAACTCTCATTCCAATGAGTCAGAATTACGTCTCTGTCTCATGCTCAGTAAATACATTTACTTTGTATTATTACTACTTG
This sequence comes from Papaver bracteatum, assembly GCA_023529315.1. NCBI lineage: Eukaryota > Viridiplantae > Streptophyta > Magnoliopsida > Ranunculales > Papaveraceae > Papaver > Papaver bracteatum. The sequence goes on along the minus strand of JAJJWX010000043.1, from coordinate 1,236,875 downwards.
ACCCAATATTACAAGTGTTTTAAATTCCAATGAACATTCAAATTTTCGGGGGGAAAATTTCATGAATGTTTCAAAAACCTCCTTTAGAGCATTTCATCGTCTGAAATCAATATGTCGCCTTAAAACGTAGAAGTTATGTCTTCATCTTTTGAACAATGCATCGTCATTGGTTGAAGGTTTTCATGATGGAAGTAAATACCTTGTAGACACAATTAACTTATGTATCAGAGGCTCTTTAATGGCGCTCAAGTACTTCTGAGTCTAAAAGGTCAAATTTTATTCGAGTTGATTTAATCAGAACCCAGTCAACGGATTGGTCAATGCCCGGTCCATTGGGTTGACTATGCCATGGTTAACAAAAGTCCACATATATGTTCCATTATATATGAAGTTCTCATGCCCATTGATAATAACCTTGAAACTATTAGCATATGAGCCCAAAACATACTGTTAACCCTACAATTGGAAATTACATTCTCCAACTTTAGTGATCATAAAACAATAGTAAACATCTCCGATGATTATGAAATTTTTACACTAACTTCATCATAATGTTTGTACAAACATAACAAAATTTCAACTAAATATAACGGCTAACTAAAACGTTATCCGCGACGCCGTGTGACTGTTCTAATTAGCGTTTCTGTGGACACAGTTGGAAATATCACATACTTTTGAGTATTTCCATGGTTGGGTCTTTATGAAATTTTTACAGTAATGCACCAAGAATAATATACAAAACATACCAAAAATATAGCATAATCCAACGGTTGAAAATCTCAACACTTAGGTTTTTCGACGCTATTAAATATTAGGGTTTTTCTGAACGTTCACAGTTTTATCAAATGCAGGTTTTGGAGATTGCATCATATTCCGATTAGATTGAAATTTTAATATAGTAAGTAATGACTGATTGGGTTGAACATATTAAATTTTCATGAACATCTAACGGTGAAATCTCTATGTTTTATAATCATACGTTTGTGGAACCCTAATATATACGACGAAAACGAAATTTCTTTGTTCAAAAGAAATACCTGGTAACGCATCCATGATGATAAACAAATAGGATCAGAACCACGCTAATCTTCAAGGAATAATCCATAACCAGTCTTGAATGAAGAAGAAAAAAATTGCACCAGTTGGTAGAGTCGCATGATAACGTGTTGTAAGAGAAATATAGAGAAGAAAGAGATCTTATTCATTCGATATCAATGTTGTATTACATAGGAATAAGCCTCTATTTATAGGCTAGAGTATCAACCTTGGTTACATATAGATGGGCCGCACACATGGGCCAAAGACCCTACAACATATTTATCTTTTTAAACCAAAACCAACCATTAATAAAGAACCATCTTTTGGGCAACAACATAACCAGTTTAATTCGGTTATTTCCTAATTGATTCGGTTCGGTTTCAGCAGATAACCTTTACCATATACAACCCCACTTACGACTTGCGACAATCTACACTCTCTCGTTCACTTCGTTTTAGAACTAGGTCAAGGAAAAAACCCATTTCCACGGTTCGTTTGAACATCGTCATTCAGTTGAAGATATTTTAAGGGCCTTAATAAGAAGTCTTTTCGACTGATAAGGTGGTTTGAGATTCGTGTGAGGAATGTCTGGTTTTGATAATTCCGGTGATGGTAATGGCGAAACTTACAAAGTAGAGCAAGATCATGGAGGAGGCTCTTCTCCTCACGATTTGGTTGAAGATCGAGATTCTCGTCACAAGGTTTGTTTTCCTGCACATCAAATTATTCTTGTATCGTCTACAAATTTTATTTTCACGTGCTAGTCTCTCTCTGGAGGTTACTATTATTCCTTTTTTGGTTGTTGTGTGGGTAATTATATAATTAATAAACAAAATGAAGATCAGTAGCTGCAGACCTAGAGAGAATGATGATGACAAAATTGCATGTGTAATTTGCTTCATGGTGTTGTATTTGTTCTCTGAATACTTACCGAGTAGGTTACTGAAATTTGTTTGTTCTTTTTAAGTATTTGTTTGTGTAAAAAGCCAACTAGCTCAGTTAGAAGCCTTCGTTGCTGTTGATAGCTTAGGCATGGGTCTAGATACATTTCTCGTTGGAGTTGGTAGATGTTTTCTGAAATTTATTAACCTTGCGAAACAAAAGTAGTGATTGGGTTGTTGTTGTTCCCTTAGTCTTACTCAATTTCCATATTTGGGGTAGTCTTAACGTTTTTGGTATCTTGCTAGCACGGCTAACTCATGTTCTTATTATCTCAGCATAGTTCCCGTGGATCAGATCGTGATGGGTCAAGAAATAGAGGAAGGGGCCAACATAGGGAAAATGACTATGGTGGTTATAATAGGGATTACAAGAGCAGGAGTATGAGGGATGATAGAGGAGGGAGGAAGGAAAGAGGAGGAAGAAATGAAAATAATGGTTTCGATCGCCTTAGGAACTGTGATTATGACAGGTGACAGTCATATGATACGTAGAATTTCCTGATGATGCTACTTTTGTTGCACCCGCCCTGATGTTTAGTTTTACTGTATAATATAATATTCTAGGGAAAAGCAGGATTTAGTAAAACATATTTATTTCCTTTTTATTGTTTCACCTTCTTGAGCTTGATACGTAAATTTTATTGATGACCGACTACTCTTGTTTGAAAGAAAGAACGGATGCAATTCTTTATGTTCAGTAACTCGGTCGTTCTTCTTATCCATGATTCTGACACTTTGCTACCTTCCTGTACAGGCGTGGCTCTGATAAAGACAGGGATAGGAAGTCTAGACGCAGATCACGCTCTCGCTCAAAGGATACATTTAGGGATAGATCTAGATCACCTTCCGGTTCTCGTTCGAGAAGGTTCGTCACTTCGTATACACTTAGTTTGGTATTCGTAATTTTGTTTTTCATGCACAAGTACACTATGACTGAAGCCATCAAATTGAACTAGGTGTCTGTTTGGACAGTGTCTTGCTAAATCTGTTTTTATGATATCTCTCTCTAAGTAATCTACGGCCTGCAAATTATTTTCTTAACTTCTATCACAAACTGATACTCCCTCCAAACCCAAAAAGTTGATCCTTTACCTTTTTATTTTTGAGTCCCAAAACGAGTGATGCTTTTCTCTTTATATGATATATATTTCCAAAATAATCCTTTTTAATAGTTGTGTTTCTAAATCTTATTCTTAAGAAATTTAGTATATTTCCTATTCTTAGTAGTCATATTTATACTTTATACTCGTTGTGTAGATCTTTTAACAGCTTTACGACAATTTTTTAGCTTGAGAGATATGTCACTTCTAAGTTTTTGTTACATCACATAAGTGTATAAGTGGAGAAACAACAAAAATACTATCCTTTCTCCGTATTTCCTTAATTGTGCATATAATAAAAGACTGGTTGCTGATGGATGTTTTTCTACAGCAAAAGGACAAGCGGTTTTGATATGGCACCGCCAAGTACCGCTGTTCCTGGTATGCATTGTTGTGTTAGTCTAATATTACTCAGCTCCATGTCTTACTTTTAGCATAACTGTTTTTTTTTTCCACCATAGGATAGTTTATTTCCGATTGGTGTCTTTCCACTTTAGCACTTTCCAATATTCTTTGTCATTTATAGTTTATCGTTTCTTTATGGAGTACTCTTATATTCTAATGAGTAGCTTCGTGCTGGAACTGAGAATCATTGTTCTGTTGTTGGTTGTTGTGTGTGTTCTATGTTTTGTTTTGTGTATTATGATCTGGGTAAGATGGCAGTATTGGGCTACATGTCCCACTGTGCTACCCATGAGCGGGGAATGTGTAGATTTTACGTTCGACGGAGAACCAAATTCATCGAGTTGCTGGATCTTGCCCACCTTACAACTATTGCCATTTTGGTAGACGTACAATATTTCCCACAACATCCGCATTTATATTTTATATATTTGAATGACATCATGTAAGATCTACTAGAATCATCTCAAACTTAAAATCTGATTTGATATCACTGTCTCTATTAATTTCTTAACTTCCAAGATGCTCTCAATTGTTTTTCTGCATCAAGTTTTCACTTTGCTCATTTGTTACTTATGCAGGTCAATTGCCTGGGGCTCCTCCAATAAATCCAGAAATGTTTTCAAGCATGTTTCCTTTTGGCAGCACACCGGTGTGTCTGCTTTGAAAATACTATTATGCTGTTTAAGTTCTTTCTCATTTATATTTTCTAAGAATTAGTTAATCTCATTTTGAAATTACTGAATATGCAACTTAGTTTGGAGCTCTTCAACTAATGCCTGCGCAATCCATGACTCAGCAGGTTACTTTCTACGGTTGTCTATTTCAGCTACCTGCTTAATTATTTACTCAAATGCCTCAATTATGATTATGCTACCTTCCTGTTTCTGTTTTAGGCTACAAGGCATGCTCGCCGTGTATACGTTGGTGGCCTTCCTCCCCTGGCAAATGAGCAGGTTGTACTCTTGTCTCCATGTTTTTCCCTTTCTGCCCCTTCTTGTGCTAGACATTTGTTGAACTTGGGATCTGAGTCGTCCCTGTTTCCTTTCTTTTGCTGTCTTCATGTTTCTCTTTTAAATACATGGTCCACTCTTGTTCTGTTTGCCTTCTATTTGTTTGGACCTTTCACATATGAATTCTTTTTGTTTTCTTTGAAGTAGACGATCGCAACATATTTTGGTGGTGTTATGGCGGCTATTGGAGGAAATACTGCTGGGCCAGGTTGATTTTTTTCATTTATTCTTCAGCTACAACTTTCCGTACATTGAAATATGAATTCAACTGAAGTCTCTGTTTATGGTTTTCGTATGTGTAGGTGATGCTGTAGTCAATGTGTACATTAATCAAGAAAAGAAGTTCGCTTTTGTTGAGATGAGAACTGTTGAAGAAGCAAGTAATGCTATGGCGTTGGACGGGATAATATTTGATGTATGCCACTTTCAGATGGCTTTTCTGTCACACTGTTACATTATTTTTGATGTTTGAATCAAATGTAGTCGCCCAATTATCCTAAGTATTTTGCTCTTCTCAACAGGGTGTCTCTTGTAGGGTTCGAAGACCTACCGACTACAACCCTTCACTGGCTGCAGCACTTGGGCCTAGTCAACCAAGTCCCCTTCTCAACTTAGCTGCTGTAGGTCTCACACTGGGGTGAGTTGGTTCCTCTTCTTCTCATTTTGTAGTTTCTATATCTTTCTTTTCTTATTTATAACTAGGAATATAGGATACAAGTAGTTAGCAGTTGCATGGGTTAAATTCAAGAACTAAAATTATGAGTTTGATTTTGCATTTTTTTAGTCAACTAAAAATTTAATTATAGGGCCTGGTCCTTGTTTGAGAAACTTTTCATTAGTCTACCCCCCTCCCTGTACTCTATTTTTCGACGGTTCGAAATATCTGTGTATAAGAATTTACTCATTTAGGTTAGTTAAACAAGATTTATCTTGGTGTTCTGCGTATTTTCACTGCTTTAGCGAGTTCTAGGGTTCAGAAATCAATTCTGATTATTAGGAGTTTCTTCCAATTAAGATGTTTTTATGTTCTGTAAGGAGAATGTAACCTAAACAAAAAATCCCCTCTTCATGAATAATCACATAAACTTGCTCTTGTTATGAGAGTTTATCTCTGTGTTCTCAAGTATAAACATAATTTTATTTTTTAAGCTTTTAACTTGTGAAAAAGAATACTCTCCAGTTGTGAGAAAAGATGAGGTTATTATTCACGAAAACATGATTTTTCCTATTGATCATATTCTCCTTACTGAATCAGTTTCCCGAAATAACTAAATTCCTGATTAGAAAACTATCAAAAACTTCAGTACTGCCTTAAACAGTGAAATCTTCAAAGCATATCTAGAAACTTCTGGGATACTGACGAGTTCATGTTAAGATTATGCAATTCCTCAAGTATAGAGATCTTTTTAAATAAAACTATTATATAATATAGAGAGATTTTCTTGTAAACCCGTTGAAATTCTAAGTTTCTCCATGCATCATTTTGAATGCTTATTTTCTCTCTTTTAATAATCTAATTTGGTTATGATTGGCAGCGCAACCGGTGGTGCAGAGGGACCAGACCGTGTCTTTGTAGGTGGATTGCCATACTATTTCACAGATGCGCAAATAAGGGAACTGCTTGAATCTTTTGGGTGTGAACTAACTTGCTAGTTTTTAGATTTGTTTATTTATTTTACTAGATTTCCCCTGCTGAATCACTGACTTTCTGCTGTCTACTTATGTTTAGATAGAGAATTCTTGCAAGTCAAGAGAATGTTGGGATGCTTACATTTTGTTTTTGTGAAAATCTTTTCTTTAAATTCACTTCTTACACAGGTTATACTTTTACCTATTGGCAGATCTTTGCGTGGATTTGACCTTGTTAAGGATAGGGACACTGGAAACTCCAAAGGTTATGGTTTTTGTGTCTATCAAGTGAGTTATCCATCTCAAAAACTTCATTAGGCCTACTACACGAATTTACTACTCTTTTTAGTGATGAGCATAAAACAATTTGATGTCTTGCTTTCTTTTTTTCCTTCCACTGGTGTTAATCTATGCTTCGTAAGTGTCCATTACCATAACATAATATCTGACTTTAGAACATATTCAGGATCCTGCGGTAACAGATATTGCTTGTGCTGCTCTTAATGGTCTGAAAATGGGTGATAAGACTTTAACTGTTCGCCGTGCCACTGCCAGGTTCACTATTTCCCACCTGTTTTAATTCTAGTTATAAGTTTTACATTTTTATCCCTTTTAGTTTCATTGCAAAGTCCCTGGTGGAGTTTTTTGTTTTTTTGAAGTGAAACTCTGTTGTGAAAAAGTACTGTGTTGATACACAGTATAATTTTCATTGCCAAAGTCCCTTGCGAGTCTTTTTCTCTTCTTTTTTTTCCCGTTTAAGGAAAAACTCCTTCGCTGTTATGTTACACTAGGATTTTAAGTGTTCAAAATATTCTGCTACAAGCTATGCATTTAAGTAGTAATGCAAATTTTTACTTTTGTTCATCTCTAGAGATGTAGATCATCTTTCTTTATTTCTGATGTGAATCATTATGCCTGCAATCAATTTTTTATTCATCTACAAGATAATGTCAATGCACTTGGACATCTACGGAATTTAAGGATTATAATGTGATTTCGATGCGAGAGACGTTTTAGTAATTAAATCCGAACTGTGAAAATACAAATAAAATAAAAACTCCCAACTTTAGTTGTGGCTCTAATAAAAAATGAACTCGTTTTTACAGTATTGGGCAAGCAAACCAGGATAATATACTCCAGCAGGCACAACAGCATGTAGCTATGCAGGTAAATCATCCATTCTTCTTTTACTCCTTGTTTTGCATCACGTCTTCCACGGTTTGTGGTAATTAAATTATTTCGAGATGCAGAAAATGGTCTTGCAGGCTGGTGGCTTGAGTTTCCCTGGGATTGGTAATACAGTAACTGGAGAAGCTCTAGAGGTTCCTACTAAGGTTGTTTGCTTGACCGAGGTATTATGCTCAACTGTATATATTTGATCTTTTATGTGGCGTGCTCATTTGGAGCTCTTTGTAATTGGAACATATTTATTTATTGTCATTGCATCCTGGTTCTTTTCTTCCATAAAGGTGGTGACTGCAGATGAACTGCGGGATGATGGTGAATACAAAGAAATACTAGAGGACATGAAGGATGAAGGCGGCAAATTTGGTATATGCACACAGATCGTTTTTTGCTCAATTCAAAACTGTTTGTGGATCATGCTTTACTCAAACTGTAAAGTTTTGTATAACTGTGTCTGAATTGCTCAGGTTCACTAGTGAGTATTATCATTCCTCGGCCTAATGCTGATGAAGAGCAGACACCAGGAGTTGGAAAGGTATTTTGGTAGTTTTACTTCTAACGTTAAAATCTCTTATTTTCTTCTTTAGAAAGGTATTGACGTATTGTATTGTGACCACTTTCCTTCTATATTTGTAACATTTTCAGTCAGTGAAGCTACTTATAATTTCATTATTTGGTAAGCTCTGAACAGTGGATGCTGATGAATTTTGTTTCGTTCTACTAATTACCTCAGGTGTTCCTAGAATACGTGGACACCACAAGTTCTGCCAAGGCAAAGCTTGCACTTGATGGTCGGAAGTTTGGGGGAAATGAAGTTAAGGCTGTCTATTACCCTGTAGATAAATTTTCTGTAGGGCACTACGAAGCTTGAACAATATGGATCTGTTCTAATTTTTTTTTCTTCTGTATTTGTAACTACCCATACTCCATAAACCCCCAGTTAAAAGGTTTATTTCCTGCATTTGGACTGAATATCTGTAATAGTATGTCCTTGTTAGTTGTTAGTTAAAATGTCGTGTTTACCTTAACAGGAATAGCTAAATGTGGCACAATTGAGAGAACAGGAAAAGTTGCCATCGGAAAAAAAAAAAAAACAGTGTACTTGAAAGCTCTCCCGACTCCTGGTTATGTAACTTCTTAAAACTTCTTGAAAAGGCCCAGATGCGTACTACATGCTACGCACCTACTATAAAGTAACGAATGTTGTGATATAGAAGACAAAGAGACACAAAATAGAGGGGAAGAATAAGAGAGAAATTCTATTCATTAGTGTTAGACAAACATTAGAGCCTCTATTTATATCTATTTATAGTGCTATACACAAGGTCATCCCAATTATAAACGAGATTCACTCTAGATATTTTTAACATAATTACACGTTTATAACACTCCCCCTGATGACATTGTGTCGAAGCTAATTGCCTCGTTAAAACATTGTCAAGAAATTTCAAAAGGACAAAACCTGATCGAAAGGAAAAGAGTACAATTAACAAAACTTATAAAAGATTTGGACACGCAAATATTGCCTCACTAAAACCTTGACAAGGAAAACCCAGTGGGAAAAACCTTGATGAAGGAAAAAGAGTACAACAAAATAAGTCCAACAGAATGCACCTTATGCGATGGTGCTCCCCCCGATGAGTACTTTAGTAAATTCTTGGCTTGCAAATCTTTGAGACGAGACTTCCCAATTTCGGTGAACGAATTTCTTAAATGCTGAATATAGTAATGCGTTTGTGAGAATCTTCCAGTTGATGAAGTCTTCGTTTGTGTTAGTCTTCTAATGGTAGTGTTCTCGAGTCTTCATGCTTCTTTCAGATACATTAAGTACTTGTGTCTTGGATTGTCGATTTCTTGGAGATGATTTGCAGAAATAGTTGATGTGGTTCTTCAACAAAGTGCCAAGATATGAATACCTTATCAAATCGTATTTGTTAGAAGGAAATCCAAATTCTTAGGAGATGATTAAGATGATTTGGTTTAATCAAATGTGGGCATCCACTAAACAACCAAAATATATATAACTCCCCCTTGGATGACCATCATGTTGAATTAAATTACCTCGCTAAAACCTTGCCAATAAAACCCAATGGGAAAAAATTTGGACGAAGGAAAAAAAGAACACAAATATAAAAAAAAAACAATAAAAAAAAACAAGGGCATTCTCCCCGTTTAATGGCGACCCTTTTTATAGTAAAATATGTATTCTTTAATCTTCTAAACGATCCGATCCTGTATTGGATATTTAGTATACTTCAAATTTTTTTTTTATTACTTGAATTGGCCAGAATTTGCTGAAAGTGAAAACTTTTAATAGTTGGATTTCGGCAGGTTAAACACCTTCGTCTACCGGATCCGAAGAACATGTAGCCGAACTTGTTTGCCAATGTAGTTCGGCTATTGTTTTTGAAGAATAATTAGGCAAACTTAGCTTTAATAGAGTTCTTGCTTTGTTCGGTTATCATATCTCCAGAAAAGGTATCCCAACTTAGTTTTTGGGGCATATAAAGAAATGTTCAGTTTAGTCGAGTCCACCATTTTTGTAGCCGAACTTTCAGTTTAAATCAGCAGGAAAAGTGGAGTATTAAGTTCATCTATTTATTCTTGCCGAGTTCTTCTTAAGCCTATGTTCGGCGTGGTTGACATAATTTTATACCTTGCCGAACTTTGACGTTAATAAACAATCTGAAGTACCAGATAGATGTTCAACAAGGTGACCGTATTTGCAGGTTGTCAGTGGTTCGGCTAGACTATAAACATCCGCAGGTAACCAAACTTAGCTCAAAAATGAGAAGGTTGCCGACTCAAAATCAAATTGTGAATTGTACGAGGTTGAGCTTAGCAATTTTATCTTCATTTGAGACACATAATCATCTATCCAATTTGAAACATGCAGTTGATATGTAAGTTGTTAGGAGCGTCCACGATGAACGAGTAAAAAGTGGACTAAGACCATATTTGGTCGAAATTCCAATCACAGTGGGCTGGAGTAAAACTAAATTTGGTCGTATATTTCTAGGTTTCAGAGTATATTTGGTTTTGAAACTGGAGTAAAACCAAATATAGTGGGGCGGACATTAAATATGTGTCTGATGACAGGCGTAAATACTATCTAAGTTTGAAGCGGGGCGTAAGTTGAATGCAAGTTTAATGTCTGTCCCATGGTCAGGCATTCATTAAAAATCTGCTCCATACGGGACGTATGTTTAATGTCTGCTACATAATCCCATCAGGCGTAACTTAAAGATGCTCCCCATCATTCACTTAGTTTCTCGCGGACATTAAAACTACGCCTGACTATAATTTTCTCCACCATCGTTGTGTTTAAACACCCCCAAACCAAAAAAAATTGGTTTGGTTTGGTTTGGTTTTGGTTTTTAGTATGATCGTATGATTGTGGACGCTCAACTTTAAAACTATTAAGAAAATATTGTGTAAACATATAGGCACATCACTTACTATTTAATATTGTCAAAAATAATTCAAATCCAACAACAATGAAAAACATCACATCAGATTTTAGAATGAAAAGAATAGGTTCATCATTTACTACATAAAACTGCCTAAAATAACTTGAATCATCATCAAAAGCTCCACCAGTATTACACTTTATCCAACCAACTGGGGTAGGCATCTAGTTGTCACAATAACTTATACTAATGCTATTAGGTATCTGGAGATTAGGTTTTCTAGAAAGTAACATAGCTATGGCTCTATTGAGGACCATAGAATGAGACTCTTTTTTGTTGTTAAACACCAGGAAAAATCTACTGCTCCAGATAGACCAAAGAATAACAACAACCAGATTGACTCTCATCGGGAAGTTTAGAAATAGGATCCACAAACCAGTGCAACAACCAATCAATAAAAGACATGTTCTGGAAGAAAGAAGTAATAAGACTTAAAGGACTAAGGAACCAGACATGGCTAGTAAATGGGAAAAGAATAAGAGCATGCATAATAGACTCACGATGGTCAGAACACCAAGGACATTCCACAAAAACCATATGCATTCTAGTATTAAGGACCATTCTAGAAGGAAGAACATTTCTAGCAGCTTTCCAGAGAAATAGATGAATCATATGAGGGACACGAATTTTCCAAATACACTTCCAATGATTACTACTTGGGGAGGGTCTCAACCCTCTTAATCCCAAGTAGGCATATTTTAAGAAAAATATGCTAGTCTTAGAAAGCTCCCAATCCCTCCTATAAGGAGTGTACATTTGGCTTAAGGGAATGGTGATAATCTTCTTAATAGAAGCATTATCAAAAGGAGTGTGAAGTCTACTAACATTCCAAGTTCTATCATCTTGATTGATAAAATAAACAACTTTCATATTAGGAACCAGGGGGTTAGGGGTGGCAGATCCCAAATTTGGAATCCATTTATCACACCAAGAATCAATAAATTGACCATCTCCAACAATCCAGGAGATGAAAGGCTTGATTAATTCTTTTATAGTATGAAGACATCTCAAGGTCCATTAAGTGAACATATAATATAGATATAGGGAGATAAAGGATCTCCCTGTATCAAACCTCTTTTAAGATTAATTAGGCAAGTGGGTACTCCATCAAGTGAAACAGAGACACGGTAGAAATGCATTGGTTAACCAAATTGACCCAGTGAGAAGACAATCCCATTTCCAAAAGGACTTTTTTCAAGAAAAACCACTCTAATTTATCATAAGCCTTAGACATATCAAGTTTGATAGCATAAATATTATCTTTCCTTTTATTACGGTTAACAGTGTGTATAACCTCATTAGCAAGAAGTATGTTATCAGAGATACTTCTTGTAGGAAAAAAGGCACTTTGATTTTTGGAAATCAAAGTATCCATAAAAAGGTATAATTTTATTGGCTAGAGTTTTAGAACGGATTTTATAGATAAAATTACAAAGGCCTATGGGTCTATTTTGAGCCATAATCTCAGGGAAAGCAATGTTAGTATGATTGAAAACCTTAGCAATGTGACCATCTCTGAAACAAGTTTGTGTCATATCAATCACAGATTCACCCACAATATCTCAGTGTTTTTGGTAAAAAAGACCAGTAAAACCATTAGGACCTGGAGCTTTTTCCCCCATTTGGAATACAACACTTTTTATTTCTTCGGCAGCTAAGGGAGAATTCAGATGTTTATTATCATTTTCAGAAAACTTCACAGGCAGATCCTGAAGAATTTCATCCTGATACTATTGAGGATAAGACATATAAAGGTTTTTTAAATAATTAACAAAAGAATTTCCAATACTATCTCTATCAGTTAGAGTAGTACCAATATTATTATTTATCCAGCTAATGGCATTTTTTTTTCTCCTATAAAGAGTAACTCTATGGAAATAAAAAGTATTTATATCACCTTCCATGAGCCAAACTTCTTTAGATTTATCCTTCCAGTACAACTCTTCAAGGTTGTACAAGTAGGGTAATCTAGCTTTCAAAAGATAGAGAAAGACTTAGTAGGGTCATAAGTTTGGATATCAGCTAGCTCCCCTCTAGTGGTAGATATATTAGTTTGAATATTACCAAAAAAGGAATTATTCCAATCCATAGGACCTTTTTTTGTACTCATTAGTTTAGCCCTAAGCTTAAAAGCAGGTGAATCCACCACACTAAGAGACCAAGAATTAGCAATTATATCTCTACAAGTAGGATCCTCAATCCACATAGCCATGAAATGAAAAGGTTTAGGCATGCATACATCTTCAAAATTAAAACCAATATGTATGGGACAATGGTCAGATGAGTCTCTAGGCAAATTATTAATACACAAATTAGGAAAGAGTTGTTATGCCACCCGATTTATAAGACACCTATCAAGTGTCTCAAGAATCTGATCATCACCATGTTGCATGTTAGACCAGGTGAATCTAGGGCCAGACAAACCAAGGTTATGAAGATTAAATATATTACAGAGATTTCTAAATTTGATAAACTCAATATCATCTACTTTTAAGCCACCATTCTTATCTTTAGTTCCTAGTAAATAATTAAAGTCTCCTACAAAGAAAACATGTACATCATTTGGAGCAAGGCTAAGATTACATTGGCAATCCCAAAAATCTTGTCTAAGACTACTATTTGGTCCACCATACATGAGATAAATATGACAAATTTTACCATATTTAATATCATAAGATGCGACATAGATGCCATTAAGGTCAGCGGACAAAATGTTTAGTTAAATCCCAATTTTCCAATCCAGAACCAAACCACCAATTCTACCAAAGCTGGGCATATTAAAAGTATTCAGGAAACCATATTTCTCAATTTTCTAGCAGCAGTATCCTTCTTCATTTTGGTTTCCAACAAGAACACAATATCTGGGTTAATGTTTTTTAAATGGATGTTGAGCTATTTATTAGCAGTTTTTTTTCTTCTAAACCACGCACCTTCCAGCATATCATGTTAATTTTATTAATAGGGTAATTGAGAGCAGGGTTAATACCATCAGTGGACACATTTATAGGAGGGGAGATAGAAGGATTAGCCTAATTTGGAGAATCAGCACTTCCATTACGATTAGCATTGAAAGTATCACAATTCAGTTAGGACACTTGGAAAGCATTTAGATCCAAAATAGCAGCCTCATGAGGCAAAATATTAAGGACACCATTGTTGGCTAAAGAATCATCAACAGACACATTGTAACTATCATAGGGGTCAACAAGAGTGTGGGTATTAAGGGTACAATTTGAGAGGTTAATAGAAAGGATATCCCCCAATTTGGTAATAGGAGGATAGAGATTGTTGTAATCCAGTTCAGAAAGTTTTTCAGCTTCAGGAATAACAATAATGTTAGCCAAAGATAAGGTGATAGCTCTAGTTCTTTTGTGGAGATCAGCTCTAGGATTTTATTTGTCGTTTTAAGTTAGATAAAGCATCATGCTCAGATACAAGAGAGACCACTTCTTCTCTAGTAATAATTGGTTTCTGAATCGGGATGGCCGAGCTCTTGAATCGCAGAGTTGAGTTGGTGGTGCGAATCAAACCCGATTTAGATAACTCGGGAGTCATAATGGAATCAACTTGCATATCTGTCTGATTTGAACTCTGTTTGAAAATAAATGGTGAACCATTCTCCATGGCGACCAAAGGACGGGGTTGGATAGGTCCAACATCATAGATTTTCAAAGTACCGAATTTGTTCTTGAATTGACCCATATTGAGGTTAAGCTTCCTTTGTTCATCTTCCCCTTGAAGAAAATTGTCCAAGGATAGTTGTTTTACCTATAGTTCTATCACTATGATTGAGAGTGTTATCTTGAGTATCTTTTACAATCTCATTTTGAATCATGGTAGAATCTCTTAAATCAGCCTCAGGTTCATGAACAATAGATTTTATTATAGGTTGTGGTGGCATCATTCTGGAAAGTTTTGGCTGAGTATTGGTACAGAAGATTCAAGTTATTTAAATACATTTTGTTTGGCTAGCAAGTAGGTACATACAAGATCTTTATGATCAATAATTCGACAAGAGGTACAAAAGATTTTTGGAACCTTGAAATATCTACACTCGATAAGAAAATGTAAAAATTTTCCTCTAGTAACTAAAGGAATACCTGCTGGTAAGGATTTTTGAACAGAGTTATGAACACACACTTTAACATTCTTCTTGAGAGGATGATTACCATAAGGTTATTTTGCGTCAACAAGGTCACCCATTTTGTAAGTAAGCTTTTGTACATCTTCAAACTTAGTACATTATTTTGGAACATTGCATAAATGAGCCACGTAAGTTCTTCAACAAACGAAATTTCACAATTTACTGGCCAGCATGAAGGAGGAACAACTCTAAGAACTATGAGGTATCCCCAAGCAAACCAAGGACATTGTTCATAAACCCTGTTGAAATCAGTTTCAGCAAGAAACAGTATCAGCGCTTTGTTTCTCAAATTACTGAAAGTTGTGACAGTAGGAACTTGAGCCAGAGGCTATTGAGAACATATATGATTTCCAATCGAAGAAGTCGGTCCCAAAGTCTCACTGAAAATGTAACCATCCATACACCATTTCAAATTATTATCATGTTCATCTAAGACCGTTGTTTTGTCAATGAAAACTGGTTCAGTGAGAGTTGAGGGGAGATTTGTTGGTAAATTAAGTTTTACTGCCATTTGAGATGTTAGATCTTATATATCAGAAACTGTAGGATTAATCTCTTGTTGGGTTTTAGATGACTCCATATAAATAAGCAGATTGATATGAAATAAGAAAATACGCTTTGAATGGGTTTTCAAATGAGTGATTGGGGAGTGTTTATAAAATTGCATCTGAATGCAACACTGCCATATGAAAAATGAGCATATAATGTGTGTGCGACAATGCACAACAACGTTGAAAGAGATACAAGGTTGAGATACTCTGGAGGATAGAACCTTTAACTTGGAAATATTTGAACGTTGAAACTGGTTTGCACAAAAAAGAGGGATAGAATTTGATGAAAGTTTGGAGGCCTCTCTGTCGTGTAGGTGGTCTGAATTCCTGTCAATCTTAGAGTTAACATCTTTTGTAGTGCTCCTCTCCTGATCTTTATGAGAGACGGCCATCTTTTGCACGTGAATGATATTAGCTAGTTGAAGTAGGGCAAATTTTCTGATAGTACTTCTACACCAACTTATCATGACACATATCAGGTACGTCATCATCCAGCAGACTATGGTTGTTGAATAATAATGACTATTGTTTTTACTCCAACAAGTAAAATATTGAGCACTGGTAAATCCAAACAAAATTAATGTTGCTTTGGAGGGTTTAGAAATGGGTTGAAATAGATGTTTTAATGGGAGGTATAAACAACAATTTGAAATATAATTAAAAATGTGCATTTGGGCGAGAAAAGTAATGTAGGGTTGATGAATGGTCAAGGGTTTGGTGAAAGGTGGCTTGAGAGTACTGTGGCTTTTGTGAGACGGAAAATGGCAATAGTGGTAGCATGCAACCTAGTTGATGTGCTCCAACTAACAGTGGTGCCACCCAACAGGTGATGACTTATCTGGATCTGCAAAGAATCAAATATCTTAATTAGTGCCCAAATGAAACCAATAAAATTAGGTGACTTACCGGTGCATCTCATATGACAGTTCTGAAATGAATTAAGGCTAATGAAGCGCCTGACTTAGACTTTGAATTTTTGTTTTAGAGAAATAATGATGCCTATGGAAAGGTTGCGCATGGCTTTGAATAGGCGTGAATTGACAAGAGGCGTGCCACCTAACGCCATAAATGGTTATTAATGGTAGTTTTTGCGAGGATTAAAGAGATAAATTATGAAAAACTGAAAATTAAACCAAAATAGAAATATTGATAAAACAATCAGAGAGAGTTAGGCCTGGAAAACCAAGGAGAATGAACAATGGATCTTTGCAAACTTCAAATACCTATGGCTTTGCCAAGAGAGTAGCCCTTTCTTTAGAAACCAGTGAACTGATTTATTAACAAATTTTCTGAAAGGAGGGATAAACAAGAGGAATCAAAAGGCGGAATATGAGAGGGTAAGACAAGTAAAAGCTCATGAGTATGCTTGATGGAAGGAAAGAAGGATAGCAAGAGATGAGAGGAATAAGTCAAGAATATGGGTGAAAAGTGGAAGTGCAAAAGAAAGTGAATCTGAAGAGGAGGAGGAGGAACAGATGGAATAAGAGGACGTTGAGAGTGATAATGAGGAGAAAATGAGTTAGAGACAAAGAAAGGAGAAGATGCATGGTATGAGAGATATATGGATGAGAAGGAAAATCCACCCATTATCGCAAGAACCACGAGGGAACGATTAGCTGGAGAGTCTGATGGTGATAGAAATGCTGAGGGGAACCATGATGAGATGGAAGAGGATGATGAAGATTGTGAAGACGTATATGATGGTTATGGTACTGCAGCATCCAGTGGTGATGAAGATGGTGAGGAAGTTGAGGAGGAAGGTTTTGTAGCCAGTGACGAGGAGATGATTCAGAGTGATCATCAAAGAATCAGAGAGACCGAAGGTCTTCTGCTCAGGAAAGAGCTTGAAGATTGTTAACAAGTTTTTTCTTAGTAGATCTTTCTGATATTCTTCGTGTTGGTTATGGTGTTTAGAATTTTTTTTTTTGCTCTTTTGCGACATGCGGATGGCAGGTAAAGTTTGTGTTTGGTTTGGAAAGGTCTTGATGGTTAGTTTTTTTTGGTATGTTTAAAGATGTTTTTGTTGATATTTTTCTCTGATGTTATGTAATTATGGAGATGGACAAGGCAAGTGTGATTATCAGGGGTGTAATGACTTTAAAGATTTGCAGGAGGTTCAAGCAGGAAGTTAGGATACTTGTAGATGTTGATCTCAGTTGTCATAGACTGGATTTCTTATGTGTTTTATTTCTTGCTTGTAAACTGCAAAACTTGTAATCAATGAAGGGTTCTCAACTATACTTGTGCTCGGACTTTTGTATAACTAATTAGTAGTATGATGTTGCAAATGATCCGGTGATTGAATTAATCGAAACTGCTAGTGATGAGATTGTAGGTTCGATTACATTTGTATAACTACTTGGTATGATGTAGCAAATGATCCAGCGATTGAATTAATTGAAACTACTAGTTTAATTCAATCTACTAGTGATGAGATTGTAGGTTCAATTAACCTTTGAGGGCATTGAAGAAATTGAAAAAAAAATTCAAAGCAGTATGTCCCGTCCCGTCTTCAAAATGATATTGGTTTTTCTGTCCATGTTTTTCAAGTGAATGTTCTCCTCCGCAACAGATATATGTTAACTAATCAGAAGAGCTTGTCTCGAGTTCAGTTTTCCTACAAGCAATTGACCAACTATAAACTTTGGTATTCCTTGAGATACAGAAGCTTTCGTTCTTTTACCATCTAAAACAACATGCATAAAAAAAAAAAAAAAACGAAACAGTAAATAGAAAGAGCACAAATCAAGATGGTGCTTAGTGTAGTATACATGACCAGATTAAGATAGGAATTCAGATCAACATCTATAGTTAGGAGATCACTCTCCTTTCCACATATCTGCATACTCGTCAGGCTGTAATGGATTATCTTGTTCATGAGCCTTTCTCCTTGTCTTGGCCTTGACCTTGTGCGCGTACTTCCCAGCTTTCTTCCTCTTATCTGCTGCTCTACGCTGCAAGCACAACAAATCAACAGGAAAGGGAAAAAAAAAAATCATGACAATCGAAATATTATTTTACATCATAGGATCAGCAACGTCAGATTCTGTCAAAAATCCGTCAATGGAATCCAGCCAAAAAGAGAAATTCAGACATTTGATCCAGATTATCAAGAAAGTCTCGTGCAACAAACAAAACCATTTGCAGTAGCCTATTACAGAAAAGTAAATGTGTAATGATCTTCTAACCTCGTTTGGAGATACATAAAATGGGTTATCATATAATGTCGGGCCACCAAAGCTGCCAGCAAATATCTTGATTGGATTTAAGCAGAACCTTGGACCAACCTGTCCATAATAAAAAGAAGAATACGTAAAAACAACATTTTGATGTTTCTTAAGGTTTTTCACGTCCAAGAATGATCGTCACAAACCTCCACTAGGGTCATCTTGTCCAGACCACCACGGTCCACTTTATCTGTTTCATTGTGGGGAACAGAAATCTGCAACAAAGACCAATTTTATACTGAAAAAAATTAGGAACTAAGTTTCTGGATTTTTATGAAACCCGCAAAAAACTGAGAATCAGAAGGCAGAAGAGTGATCATGGGAAATAAAAAGTAAATTTGTAAAGAAAAAAAAAAAACGGTTTAATAACAGTTTATGAATGCTCAGACCATGTTGGTGTAGACCTAAATTAGGATTTCAGTAGTAAACAATAATAAAATAGACCAGTGGATGCTCCACCAATGCTGGTTCAAATCCTAGCCACTCCCTCACCTCCATCCAAGTTATAAAGGCGGAATTTCGGAATATCTTAGATTAATAAAAAAAATGGGTTTCATAAAAATCCAGATTTCTGCCTGTTTTACCCTTTATCTAATTACCAATATAATCTTCGGATACTAATCTTCTCCTAGGATAAAGGGAATGTCAACATAATCTACTCCAATATGGTTACATTTTAGAACAAGATTTATTAAAGAAAAACAAAGATTACTAGAAGAATTGAAGTCATTGTGTGATACCCATGCATCATAAATAAGGACACGTGTGAAAAACAATACTGGAATTCGAACTCAGCTATCTAGTTGGACAAGCCAAAATGAAAACTCCACTTTTATAACTTGGACAGTAAAATATGTCTTTGAGGAATACTGAGGGAGGAATACCAGTAAATACTAATGCAAAGTCACTATGACTCACCTCCAGGCAATAAGACTAAAGCAGCATCGGCTATTGCAATATGTGTAAGAGCAAATTCAGTTGTGTCATGTATTATAAACTACATCAGTTGTGTCATGTATTATAAACGACAGATAGATGATCTTTATATCTTACTATGTATCCCCAAGAAAAAACAACTCAATCTGAAGCCACTAATGAAACTCACACATCTAATCAAACATTTCTACGTTGTGAGGATAATATTGTCTGGTTTGAATCCCGAAGACAAGAACAAGTATCTGATTTTGAATTTCAACATTAAACAAATAGTAATGTTCGATCCAAGTGAAATAAAATCCAGCATTATGTCTTGACTATACTGTGGTTCTCGGTGAGAATGACAATCACCTGACTTGCAATTCTCGTGTCCGTAGACAGATATACAGTACCATTAGGCAGACATAAATGCTGACTTTGCAATTCTCGTGTCCGTAGACAGATGTACAATACCATTAGGTAGACATAAATGCTGCTAATATGAGGTAATACTTAGCAAGCAAGTAAAATCCCAATAAAGCTTGGTGAAATTATGTATCTCAAGCAGGAATGCAGATTGAAATAGGCCGATGACTACAGGTAGCCTAAAGTTATTCCAGGTTAAGCAAATCAGGAAAGCTAGTTTGGTGCATATGTATACACAAGACAGAATTACAATACTACAGCCCGATGTGTGGTTGATCAAACAACTCAACTCACATTATACAAAATTGAATGGAAACAGTCGGAAACAAAATATACCTGGTAATTTCGGAACCATATGTGATCATCAAGGAGGGAGAAAACAAAAATGTGGTCATGATACGGTTTAGCTTTCCTGTGATCTTTTGGAGTCCCAAAGGTCTGTCAAAACAAATATAATGTTAGTCCACTAGAACGTGGCTAAAGAACAACTAATGTAGCTTCATAGTGAGATCGGATCGTTTCTCTCTGTATGTCGTTGTCTCTTTCTATCATTTCTTATATAGCACATTCCCGTAGCTTAGAGCCTTTACTGATCATTTCTTCCACAAGGACCACATCCACTGATAGTCAAACTATTCTTTATCCATTTTCTAAACTACATCACTGCAACTTGACATGCAAGTATCTTAAAGATACCCCTTAGTTGTCTGTCCCAAATTTAGAATTTTAGAGAAATTTGGGGTCTACCTTATACTGACTTACAAAATTAGGTAAGCTCATAAGCCTTTGTTGGAGAAAATCAAGACATAAATGTTTCTATATAAAATGTGTTATTCCTATTTAGTTTTTACAATGAAAGACGCAACCTGCATTCCAGCTCCTGGAATTTTCTTCTCTAGTGCCAAAAGGTTATGCACCAGATTTCATGTTCTTGTATGACTTTGGTTTAATGCTTATGGCGTTAAATCTTATCTTACTAATATAAAGAAAAGAGCTCTTTTTGGTAGGAGACCCCCTAAATTACTTAATTGTCCCTATTTTTTACTTATTTACATAAATACCATTGTTTTAAAAATAGATTAAAAAACTTAATATCTTTTAAAATATACACTGGATTTTTTTAAAATTTATATATTTGAAAAGCTCTTTCAATTATCTACGTAACGAGCACAAATAAGAATAGTAAATTTTTGTTTTAGGAATAAAAATTCATGACTTTCAAATTTAGTATTGTTGGATGAGTAAAAATTCAAACATGTGCATCGCACATGTGTCCTTACTAGTACCAATAAAGATTAGACTAGATAATTTCCACAACCACAATTCCACAGTTTTCTACTTAAAATAAGCAAAAGAAATATGAAAATACCTGTATTAACAATTCTTTCAACATCCTCCAGTGCGCATCTTTCTCAAAATTGGAGGAGAATGTTAAAAGTGGTCGTGAACCTTTCAGGTGATTTCCTGTGAGCTTCAATTCTTCCATAGTGTGCACTAAAATGAAAACAAAATGAGAATCAATTTCACCAGCCATATCTTCAAAAATAAAATCCAAAAAATAGTAATACTAATGATTCTCAAATAGGCAAATGAAAGGAAATACTACCAGCATCAACTAAAAACTTCACAGAAGGTCCGTTCGGGCTCTTGGCCACCCAAAGGTACAGATCCTTTCCTTTTCTGCACTGAAATTGCTCAAAAGAGAAAGGAAAAGGGAGAAAATTTGAAAAATATCAGCAACAGACAAACTAAGTTAGCAAAAAAAAAAAAAAAAAAAAATGTAAGCTACATCTCAAATCCTTACATCAAGGGTAATACATCAACCAGCAACTACCCCTTTACCCTCGAGAAAAGGAGGGTTCATTTCAAAAGAGGGTTCGTCTAAAAAGAGGGTCACATCCATAAAACCATATATTTTCCACAACTGTACAAGTTATGCAAGTACAAGTTATGCAATCAACAAAAAAAGAGTCCCTCTTACATACAATAAGCAAAATCACATTTCCTTATAATTTCTCAAAAATCATAATCTTCCAAGTCTCCAACTAGCACAAGTGAATTACTTATAAGTAATAATAAGAACCCTAATAGGACTCCTATCTAGACATGAAATATTGGAGTCACTCATGTAGAAATTCTCAAAAATTACCTCAAAAAACAAACAGGAAGAGCAACTCTTAAGCTCAACAAGCTCATTCAGTGTTGAACCCTTGCTTTCTTTAGCTTCAATTTTGCTATCTTTCTTACAATGAGGCAGCAATGAAACCATATTCAACATCAAATGACGGAACCTATAAAATTCATAGCTTGTAAATAACAATATCAAAAGCTTCAATGAATGTATGATTATTAACAGAAGTAAAATAATTAAAGTACCTGAAACTTATACGACGAGAACAAGTAACAAGAAGTTTCTCCTTGTTCCTAAAAAATGGAGAATTGCCATTTCGTTGTTTCTCTTCAACATCAGCATCTTTATCCTTCCATCCTAAAAGTGTTCTTTTAGGTCTTTCTGGTGCAGTTTCTTCTTTCTTTACTGAAACCTCTTTCTCGGGCTGCTTTCTCTTCTTCCCCATAAGTTCTGATGTATATAGATATACACAACACACGCACACAAAAAAAAGACCAAAATCTAATCGCTTATGTTTGTAGGTTAGATTTCTAGTTTATCCGAATCGGAGTATGTCGAAAAGGGTTTACGGAAGATAAAATTACTGTTCTGAAATTTAGAGCAGAAAAGTCTGCAGGGAGAGAAAGAAGAGAAGTGTATTAGGGTTTTAGATTGTAGGGTTTTGTCAAGTGTAGAGATTCCTACAGAAGCAGCAGCTAAATGGGCTAAGGTTAACAATTTAGGTCCGGGTATATACTTTACCTACTAGTTACTACGAGGTCCATGGCCCAGTACTCGGCGACCCCCTATCCCGTAAGGGTGTGCAACGGACGGATACGGATGGAGTCACCCGTGTCCAATCCGTCAAAGTTGCGGATTTGGAAAATGAAAATTCAACCATGTCCGGCCCAATCACCCGCGGATTTGACATCCGCGGATCAACGGGTGATACGGACCAATGCGGATTAACCACTAATTTAGTTAAAAGAGTAAAACAAAACCTTATTTCTACATAACAGAATACCAATTTTCATCAGAAGTTTAAGGCCAAGGGTATAAAGAAAAGTTGTCTTGCTTTGGTTTTCCACTGTGTAACTACTGCCTACCAGATGACTCACGTATGCGAGGTGTAATTTTTTTTTTAGTTTTTTTTTTCCCCAAAACCTTTCTATGGCATGGTTATGCAGATGTCTTCGTAGTTGAAGGTGAAGCATTGTTTCCCAGGTATGTTCATGTATCGGATAAAGTTACAAATTCCTTCTTGTTTAGCTGGAGCAAGAATTAAACTTGATTTTTTTTTTGTATGTATAGTTGTATCAGGATGATACATTTGATTTCTATGTAAATTCGGTAATTTTTTATTAGCTACATGGATCTTGTTATTCATGAATGTATTGCATATAAATGTAGTCATTTCATCATTAACAACTAAGTGTGATTTCATTGGGTAGTGGGTTTAATGATCATATGGGTAGTGGAGCAGAAGCGGGCTACCAACAATTATGCCGTGAGATTACAAAGGAATTCAGTGAGCGCTCAAAACAAGTACAGAAATTATGATCAATCATCGGATTCTTCAGATCATACCTTGTCAAACTAAATTAAAGTGGTTCTTCAACATTGATGCAGGTTCTTAAACTGGAAGCCCTATTTTTGAACGCTGGTTGTTGTCTTGAGGATCTTGTTAGCCTTCTTAGATCTGTTCAAGCACATGAAAAGCAGAAGTTGCGATTGGTATTTCCCTTATTTGTTTCTTCGTCTCTCTTCATTTGTACAACAGCTACAGTGCATGTGAATACACGGATTTCAAAGTCCAACTGCAACCAAACCGCTAAAAGTACGGATTTGAGAATCCCACCCGTGTCCGGACTATAGAACTTGTGGATTGGGTTTCACCCGCAATTTTGCGGACGGATACGGGTGAAATCCGTAGTTCCGGACTTTTTACTCACCCCTACTTACCTGTTGTTTCCTGCATCCCTTTGAGCAAATCCTATAGACAGTGTCACTCCTTCGTAATGAGGAAGAGACTACCATTTCGATCAAATTTGAATGTGTTATGGGGGCACTTTCACCCCATCTTTTTCATACACTCTTTCATGTTAAGGAGTTGTTGGTAGTGCAGACTACATGGCAAACAGTAAGTCGTGTGGAGAAAAAGAAGAGTGAAACAGCATATATACTTGGGTTTTCTTAAAGTATATAGATTTCTTAAAGTATTTGAGAGATACAAAGGGGTTAGTAACTGGATTTTCATTCCGGAAAGCGCTATTTCTTGGGTGCATGAAGTAACGCAAGAAGCATTTAAATTTTTAAAGGAAAAACCAATCAAATGGACTCGTAGATTCGATCAGTTGGTCTTACTGATTGAAATGAAATCTAATGCTTCTGGATCATTCCTTAAAGTATCTACTTTTGATGCGTCAAATGATTCGAGACAGAGGTTTGTGTGTATTCCTTCAGGAATAAAAGGTGCAGTTTGGATTTCTTTTTGGGCCTCTGTTTTGCCATCTCAATCTCGAGAGGTGGAGTTTACCATGGAGAATAAGGAATTTCCGGAACTGGAGCAACAGAAACATAATTGGAAAATGAAATCAATAGGTGAATGGGGAATTGCAGTTAAGATTCTAAACTTTCATGCGGGATGGAATAAAATCTCTTCGGGTTTAATGAAGAATTTTCAGTGGTCGGATAAATTAAATCTTCGTAGTATCAATGGCAAACTTGCTTTCTTTGAGGCAAGATCAAAAGAAATTTACGACTACTTTAGAGAAGATAAGATTATCAATGTTGGTAAATCCAAAATATCTCTGAGTCAATGGTCGCCTAATGATGCTCTCATTGCTAAAGCAAAAGTCATGGATTCCACACACTGGTTAGGTATTCGAGGTCTACCTTTACACATGTGGAATTTAACTTCTTTTCATTCCATTGTCTCTTCGTGGGGTAATCTAGTGGACATTCATCATTCCACTCTAAATTTGAACAAATTAAACTGTTGTAGAATAAAAGTCATGGCTGATCTCAATAAAATCCCAGTGGCTATGAATTTTCAAGGTCATTGGTTGAGTATCGAATGGCTTCAAGAATTATTGGATGGTCCAAACGTTCATCATGATCAGCCTAGGATCAAATCGGTGGTGGTTAGAGTGGAAGACAATCAGTCCAAAAATGCAGAGGAGTCGAAATATACTTCCAATAATTCGACCCAGGCAGTTTTACCGTCAAATGCAGCATCGGATGATTTTTCGACTGAAATTAAGACCAATTCAAATTCGAAATATTCTTCTACTAATAATTCTGTTGTAAGGAAGCTAAACATGGTATGGAGGAAGGTGGCGGATAAACAGCTAAGGGGTCACCTAAACAATACAGTGGCTCAAGATTTACAACCTTCTGGCGAAATCTGTATTCCCTGGGTCACAGTTCGTAAGAAAAAGAAGGGTAATGATTCGGGTCGTTATATGGGCCAGATGGGGGGAGCGTTATCTGCGGGTATCGGCTCTACCATTTTGATGGGAACTCCTGCTCATGACCCGAACCGCTATAGTATATTGGATCACGATATGGGACAGATGGGGGGGGGCGCTTTCTGAAAACAATTTGGAACGCGGACCTACCATTTTGACTCCTGCCCATCATCCGATTACACTATACCCGAATGAGCAAACTGGGTATGATGGTAGTCACGTGTCTTCTAAATCGACGTCACTTAATACTAGCCATACACCTGTTCAAAAGCAATTACATGGCAAGCATTTGGTGGATAGTCAACAACTGCCGTCTTTGAACAATACTGTTAACTATTCGCATTCGAACTCAGATCTGTTAGACTCGATTTCTAATAATGACTTGAAGGAAAAAATTAATGTTCAGCTAGATTTCAATAACAGATTGGGTTTATCGACGGATCATCCAAAAATGAAAATAATCTGTAAGGAACTCATTCTCAGAGAATCAAAAAAGGTTAATGATATGGAAATTCCAATAGCGGAAGATGTAGATGGTTTTGATGTTATTGAATCAGGTGATATCATTTTGCAGGATGAGGATGAGGTGCAAATAGATGCGGTAAATTGTACTTTTGAAGAAGAAAATTTGGATTTGGATAATGCGTTTAATCCGATTGTTTCTGGGGCTTCTGCAGATTTTAATGGATCATAAAATTATGAGTTGGAATTTGAGGGGTTTGGGCCATCATTCAAAGTTATCAGCAATTCGAAATGCAATTTTGAAGAATAACCCAACCATTGTGACCATTCAGGAATCTAAGTCTGAGATTGTGGATGATAAGTTAATCCGGTCGTTATGGGGGAACAATAGATGTAATTATATTTTTCTAGCTTCAGAAGGTGCTTCAGGAGGGATAATTGTGATGTGGAAGGAAGGCATTGTTCACATGGAAGATCATTTATTAGGTGCTTTCTCGGTTTCGATTAAATTCAGAAATGCTTCTGATAATTTGGTGTGGTTGTTTACTTCAGTTTATGGAGCGTCGGATACAGGTTATTACAACCAATTCTGGCAAGAATTAAGGGATATTCGAATCCTTTTTGACGATCCGTGGTTAATTGGAGGTGATTTCAATGCAATTTTGTCTGATGATGAAAGAAACTTACCGGGTGGGGCTGTGGGAAATAGAAGATCTTTCAGAGCTTTCGTTAATAGGTTTTCTCTAATTGATCTTCCTATGTCAGGGGGGAGATTTACCTGGACTAACTCTCAACAACCTCCTTTGCTTATCAGGTTGGACAGATTTCTTTTATCTTCCGATTTTCTTGATCATTGCACAGCTCCATCTCAGATGAGACTTAGTAGGCCAGTTTCAGACCACACCCCAATTTTGTTGTGTTGTAAGGCTAGAGATAAAATTATATCCCCTTTTAGGATTGATAACTTTATCTTACATCATCCTGATTTCCTAAATAACCTTAAAGTTTGGTGGGATTCTTTGGTTTTTTCTGGCAAACCTAGTTTCATATTTGCTAAGAAACTTCAGTCTTTAAAATTCTTCATCAAATCGTGGCAAAAGACTACTTTTGGAGATCTTAGCACTCAATTAGAACAATTGGAGTCTACTATTGATGTGCTGGATTCTTTAGAAGAGGTTATGGGTCTATCAGATGAAGAGGTGGTGGAAAGAGAGCAGGCTAAGAATCAACATTCGGCTGTTTCTTTGAACATAGCTAGGAAAGCAAATCAGAGAGCTAAAGAGAAATGGGCAAAGGAAGGTGAAGTTAATTCGGCTTATCTTCATCAGCTAGCCAGTTTCAGATATAAGTGCAATAGCATCTCTTGCCTATCTGTTAATGGTTCTCTCACTTATGATAAGAAGGAAATAATTACAGAAACAAAAAATTTTTACTCTACCTTATTCACTGAATCTCATAAAATAAGGCCAGGTTTTGATAATCTTGTTATGCCTTCAATCTCGGTGGAAGATAGTTTAAATCTGAGAAGCCTTTTTCTGAAGAGGAAATTCTTTCTGTTATCCAAACTTTTGGTAATAATAAAAGCCTAGTCCGGATGGATTTTCTTTGGAATTCTTTAAGTGTGCTTGGAGTGTCATTAAGAAGGACTTGTTGCTGGTGGTGAAGGAGTTTCAGGATACTTGTTTGCTGGATTGGAGATTAAACTGCACAAATTTGACTCTCATTCCTAAGTGTAAGGGAGCAGTTTCTTTGGTTAATTTTAGACCTATCAGTTTAATTGGAAGTCTATACAAGATTATTTCAAAAATGCTTGCTGAGAGGTTCAAATTGGTGCTTCCTTCTATAATCTCGGACTACCAAGGGGCTTTCATTCAAGGAAGGCAAATTCAAGATAATATTCTGATTGCTTCAGAACTCATTGACTCTAAACTTAGACAGAGGGACACTGGTTTGATTTGCAAGGTGGACTTTGAGAAGGCCTTTGACAATGTAAATTGGAACTGTGTGGATAAGACACTGGCAAAGTTTGGTTTTGGTATGAAATGGAGATCTTGGATTAGTTGGTGTATTACTACACCAAGATTTGCAGCGTTGGTAAAAGGGGAAGCTACTGAATTATTCAAAAGTCAGAAAGGGATCAGGCAAGGTGATCCAATTTCACCTTTCTTATTTATTTTGGTAGCTGAAGTTCTTTCTCTAATGATCAAAAAAGCTGCATTTGAAGGTCTTATTTCGGGTTTTTCGGTTTCACAACAAGGTACTACTATAACTCATCTTCAATTTGCGGATGATCTAATAGTTTTTCTTAAAGATGATGTTTCTCAAATTCAAAACCTTAAGAATATTCTAATGGGTTTTGAGATCATTTCTGGCCTTAAAGTTAACTTTAGGAAAAGTACTGTTGTGGGTTTAGGGCAATTAAACAATGAAGAATTCTGTGCTGATTGTTTTGGTTGTTCTGTGTCTAACCTACCTTTGAATTATCTGGGCATGCCTCTGGGAAGCAAATTCAAAAACAAATTCATTTGGAATGATATTATTAACAGGCTTCAACAAAAACTTTCTAGCTGGAAAAAAAGATATCTCTCTAAAGGTCAGAGGTTGATTATGATTCAAAGTGTTTTGTCCGGTCTTCCAATATATTATTTGTCCATGTTTCAAATGCCAGTGACCGTGTCTAAGGAGATTGAGAAAATCATGAGAAATTTTCTCTGGGGTTCAAGTATTGCTGCTAAGAAAAGAAGTTGGGTTTCATGGACTAGAACAACTTTGCCAAAATGTAGAGGGGGTATTGGTATTAGAAAGTTACAGTTGATAAACAAAGCTCTTCACTCTAAGTGGATTTGGAGATATGGTTCAGAGAAATATGCTTTATGGAGAAGAATTATAAATGAAAAGTTTGGAGGGGCAGTGGAAGCTTATCTTCCTTCAATGACTAAAAACTCAATATGTCATAGTGTTTGGTCTGGAATTCTGAAGGTTAGAGACTTTGTTAAAGCTGGTACTGGTTTAACTACGGGTTCTGGTATGTGTGTTTACTTCTGGGATGATGTGTGGTCTGGTGATCTGCCTCTCAAACAATTCTTTCCTTCTCTTTATCTTATTGCTAGGAGGAAGAATGCTTTGGTAAGTGAACTGATTTCTAATGAGGGTGCTTGGATCTTAAATTTTTCTAGAAATTTAAATGAACATGAAATTCTTGAGGTGGCTAATTTACTTCAGAACATCGGTGATCCGTCTAGATTTTCTACGATGGACTCTAGACATTGGCGCTATGGGGAGGAGTTTTCAGTAGCTAATGCTTATGAGGCTCTCGAGACCGGTGGCTTATTATCTTTTCCGGCAAAGCAACTGTGGAACTCAAAGGTCCCCCTGAAAGTATCTTTTTTCGCTTGGACTTTGTGTTTTAATGGAGCTCCGACTTTTGATTATCTGCATAATGCTGGACTTGTACAAGACTCTACTTGTGTGTTTTGCGATGAATGTGTGGAGACAAATGAGCATTTATTTCTTCACTGCAAGATGGTTTTCAATATCTGGTCATATTTTCTCAATAGCTTTGGCTTAAAATGGGTGTTAGCCAGAAATGTTAAGACAAATTTATGGGAGTGGGGTGATAATTGTAGAAGAAGATCTAGGAAAAGAAAAAAGGAAATCTGGAGTATACTGCCTTTTGCAATTTGGTGGTGTGTTTGGAATGAAAGAAATGCAAGAGTGCATAACAATGTTCGGAAGGATTCGGACCAGCTAATTACGGATGTAAAGTGCTTGATGTTTTCATGGGGTTTGAAAGCAAAGTTATTTGCTGGTTTTACTTTATCAACTCTTTTATGTAATTGGAATGCGGTAATGCAGTAATGCATTCTACTTTGTATTTCTGTTATCGTGTGTCACTATTCTGGTGACATTTTGATAATTTTTATTCTATTTTGCCCTTTTAAGTCAAAAAAAAAAAAAAACAGCATATATACCATTTGAGAATTTTATGCTTGGAAATGTTATCAGACTGCTGGCTGTCTATGTCTACCCAATCATTTTTTATTTATTTTTTAAATTCAATTGTACTCTCCATTTTCAAACTTCACCATTTTTTTTATTGTTAACCTCCGAAATCAATTTGTAACGTCACATAGTGTTTCGTATAATGTTCAATTGAACACTTTATTATGATGGGTTCTCTCCTTCAAAGGGGTCTCTCCTTCGAAGTGAAAGAGTTAGTCGCATTTGCAGTCTATCTATGGCCCTTGATCTTATAGCAATTCTTACAATGGATTTTAATCCACCAAGTTGGTCTCCACCTCATCACCTGGAATGGATTATGAAGAGTAGGTCTAATGGTGTTTGTAAATCAAATGGATTATTTAGAGTAAGTCAAATGGGTTCAAAATCATGATATTTGTTGGAGAAATAAATTGATAGATTTGGCATTATATCTTAAACTACAAGATTATTGGTCAAAAAAAAGATACTTAAATATTTCAAAACTTTCAGATTGATCGTTAAAAATATTGATGCTTTAGGTTAGATTCCAGGATATCTTCCGTAAAACCTTAGAAGATGGTTTGGAGAAAGCTTTGATTGAAGCAACCTGGGGCTCATTAAAGCATATTATGGTACAATAACCAAATAAGATGTTAGAATGTCGATTGATTGAAAGATGACCAATGGATACATCACCCCCCACATCCCTATATACACTACACCATTTTAAGGAATTTGCAACCCAGTTTTGCAACGACACTATGCCCATTGCGAAATTGATGTTGCTGATCTCCGTTGCAAAAATTTAGCAACGACAAAAATCTGTTGCTAATTTTGCAACCTCGACAGGTAGGTTACAAATTGCAACAGTGATTTGCTCAAGCGTGTGAAGGGCATGTGCGGTCAGAACACTAGAGATGATAGGAACACCCCAGTCAAACTCTGGTCAAGAGTTCTTCTTTTTTTCCACCCTTAATCCCAATCTAGCCTTATCCTTCCCTTAATCCATTTTCTTCTTCATTTTTTCTCCACCACAAACAACGTACTCTCTCTCCCCTCTCCTCTCCTCTCATCTCCATCTCCATCTCCACCTGCTCAGCTAAGCTTTTTATTCAGAAAGATTAAACCCTACTCTATCATCGTTTTGAACTCTATAATCAGGTATAATCTTTGACATTTTTTTAAGGTTTACAAATTTATATATCTAGGGTTTGAGTTCTGATTTTTTTGGTTCAGAGACTTTTATTCTAGGATTGAGAGATTTTGATTTAAGTTTATAGAATGCTAGGGTTCCATTTAAGTTTAACGATTTTAGGGTTTAATCGTTGATTCAATTTTTCGATTTCGTTTATGAATCTGAATCTTTCTGCAACAACACAAATATTTTGCAAGAAAGATACTAGAAATTCTGAGCATGATCGACATGTATGTGACATGAGAAGCAAGTGGCCTAATTGCCTTATTATTGTACTTTCCCATATGGGTTTTAAAGAAAGCACTTTTGTTTCCCTGTTTTTGGTACTCTGTGCTTACACAAAAGGGGATTTCTTCTTTTTTTAGAATCATGGGACGAATGACGTTAATCAATTTGGCTTATTTGATTTTATTATCCATTGAAAAATTGGGACTTTTACAAACCAATGAGTGGGTAGTTACATTTTCATGTGAACCTGAGTGTTTTTCTGATAGCAATTTGAAATGTTTACAAAGTTCAATTTTATAATGATTTGTAAAGATCAAAACTGTCTACAATCACTCAAGTTTTGAATTCCTTTGTACTTCGAGTTTTCATTTCAAGTTTTCTAAACCAACCTCATATCCGTTTGTGAGAATGACCCACTAGATAAAGTACTTGAAACATGCAGAGCAACTATACTTGCCCGTAAGTTATGCATTCATTAGTTTTTGGAACTAATTAATATTCTGGACAGCCTTATCATTTAAACGCTTAAGCATATTTATGTTCATGCTTTACATTTATGTCAATGCTTCAACGTTTGTGGGTAGTATGTTGGTTTGATACCATGTCATTTTCTTATATTTTGTGGTTCGTATATATCTGGGATCTGGTTTACGACCTTCGCGCTGTTTGCAAAAATGAATAATTAGGTGGCGCATTTTTTTATATTTTTTTTTTGGGTCTTACCTTGGGCGTGTACTGACTAGTTTGAAACCCCTTTGTTGTGTAAATATTAGTGCTTTAAAATCTGTCTCATATGTATATATAACTATCACATGGACTCCCAAGGCTGTGTTATTAAGTAATGGCTCTCTGTCATATATGTTTAGCCATATTTTAATGACTGCGAACCTATTTCATTTTACTATCTATGTTGCAATGGATGTCAGACCTTCTTGCTGGTATCTTTAACCACTTTTTTTTTAACTGAGAAAAAATAGTGTAGGTGCCGTAAAAGGCTTGTCTTGTGGCTAAACTTTTACTGTACAAGGGTTTCAGATATCCCATTTAGGAGATTTTGTCCAGCTAGTGATTCTGTACTTTTTTGTTTTTGTTTATGGAAATGTATACTCCCCCTCCATGTATTAACATTTTTGCTTTATGTCTTTTCATTAGCCTGAATTGTTTGTACTGGCCACTTTAGTTCCCTATGAAGATAGCGTCTAGCAAGAAAGAGATTGTCATTTACAAACTGGTAATGAATTAAGTCATGAACTTTGATAAAGCCCAAATATTCTTATTGGATTTTGGATTTTCTTGAGACTTCTTACACAGTTCTGAATCTACTTACGGTATACTTAAATTTTGAGAACGAGTTATGTTGTTTACCATATCTACTATGTAGTTGTTGCGATTCTTATATTTCTACCCTGCTCTTAGATTTGTATAACTACTTTTGTTTTGAGTGATGCACCCGAGGGTTTGTCTCGCTGATGGGTTAAAACCCAACCCATTTGGAGGGAACTTCTCTAGTCTGTTACACTTTCGATTTCAGTTTTTCGATTTCTTCTATTTCTTTCGGTTTTAGGGTTTCATATGTGAATATAATACGATTTTATTTTTTCCATTTTAGGGTTTGTGAAGATTGAAGAACTGAAGTACTTTGGAGATCTGAAGAACATTGAAGGTTTAGGAAGAACTAAGTAAGTATATCGAACTATGAAATTGTTTTGATTATTTTGGTTCTTTTATATCATTTATCTGAAGTTTGATGATAATAGCATCTCAATGAGCATGATAAAAATGGACTGAACTTAGAAAAAAATGGACTGAACTTATAAATTTTTATAAGTCTGTATGGACTGAACTTGAGAATTTGTGTAAGTCTGATTTTGATTTCGATAGAAGCTAAGTGAGCATGATAAAAATGGTCCTAGTGGTGAATCGGAAAAGCTACTTGTAGCTCATTCTCTCTTTGTTGAGAGGATGTTTTTGTCGTTAACCTAAGGGCTTCGGCAACCCTACCACTAGGAATCGGTTGAAGCTAAATGTTAGAATTGAAGTGGATATATCAAATTTATGATATACACTTGAATTCTAACATGTAGCTTCAATTGAAAAGAAAGTATATGATATCCAACTAGCTCTATTGGTTCGTTGTATTCATTTATTGTTAGAAATGTACACTCGGGTTATAATTGAAGTAGATATGTCAATTTAATGGAATGGGTTTAGTATAGTTTTAAAAAATGATGTTGTATACATATCAAATTCATAGGTACATGTTAGAATTGAACTAGATATCATATCACCAAATGCTGTTGATTTTGTATTGATGTAGTGTACATATATTGTCTGAATTTTAACATAGATATTGTCTTTAAGGTATGTCATCTATGGTTGATACGTGCTGGATGAAATTTCCTTGTAAGTCTCCTCGGTACATAGAAGGTGTAAGGTCATTTATAGAGTTTTCCAATAGAAATGGTGGCGGAAATACCTTATTCTCATGCCCTTGTAATAGATGTAAGAATAGTTAAGGATTGGGGCCACTTAGTGGAATTTCACTGCATTTTCTCAAATATGGAATTCTCTCTACATATACGACATGGAGTTTTCATGGGGAAAACTTAGAAGTAG
This sequence comes from Papaver bracteatum, assembly GCA_023529315.1. NCBI lineage: Eukaryota > Viridiplantae > Streptophyta > Magnoliopsida > Ranunculales > Papaveraceae > Papaver > Papaver bracteatum. The sequence continues at coordinate 1,202,772 of JAJJWX010000043.1, read as the reverse complement.
AAACACGGTCACATGTGGATAACACTAGTAATGGTGATGTAGTTGAGAATGTAGATGTAGTTGTTGGTCCTGCTATAGGTGAGGGTGAAAATTTAAGAGATATTGTTGAGGATGTATGTGCTGATATAGTAGATGACAATATTAAAATATAAAGTGGTGTTCATAATGATGCTGGAACTAGGAAAAGGATGAAAAAGAAAACAGTATATGATCGTGCAAAAGAACCGTTGTATCCTTCATGTCCTAAAGGAGTGACAGCATTGTATGCTTTTATTAAGTTGAATCACATAAAGACACAATATGGGTTTTCTTATAATAGTATGACTGCACTCTTAGAGTTGATGAAGGAGTTGCTTCCCGAAAAAAAAACACTGCCATCTAAGTACCCAGAAGTAAAAAAGATGATCCAAGAACTAGGAATGGATTACATAACATATGATGCCTATGTAAATGACTGTGTTTTGTATTGGAAGGTTCATGCATCGCTGGTGAAGTGTCATGTTTGTCAATAATCTAGGCATAAGAAGGTTTTTAATGATGAGAGGAAGCTTACTATGTTGCTCAGAAGACCATAAGATATTTTTCATTGATTACGAGGATGAAAAGGCTTTACAACGAACCATGGATCGCGGAGGCATTGACTTGGCATTCTAGAGCTAAGTTGGATACAAATGTCATGCGTCATCTCATCGATTCTTCAGCTTGGCGATGTGCAAATAGTTTTTCGCCGGAGTTTGCCAAGGAACCAAGGAATGTTACACTTGGGATATCAACTGACGGTTTCAATCTGAATGGGTGTTTCGGTCTTGCACACAGTTGTTGGCCGGTGATTATATGTATTTATAATTTGCCTCCTTCGTTATGCATGAAGCGGGAATTCACATTGTTGTCGTTGCTGATATCAGGGCCAAAAGCACCCGGTAAATTTTTTGATGTTTATTTAGAAATACTGGTAGATGAGTTAAAGAAGTTATGGGATGGTGTACTGGCATTTGACGCTTTCAGCAAAATTGAATTTTTGATGAGAGCACGGTTGGTGTGGGCCATTCACGACTTTCCAATGTTAGGGACTTTAGCAGGATGTGTAACTCATGGATATTGTGCTTGTCCTACTTGTGGAGAAGGCACTGTTGCTGATTATCTGCCATTTAGTAAGAAGATCTGCTACAGGGGACACCGAAGATGGCTACCATCGAAACATAAGTATCGTGATGATACGACAAATTTCGATGGACGGGTGGAGCATGGTACAACTCCATGGCCACTGACAGGGCTGCAGATACAAGAGATTGCAGGTCAAATCAGTTCCAAGAAGGGCAAGAGAAAACAACCATCACAAGCAAGTCTGAAACGTAAAAGGAAAGCTGGGAAAGCTGATACCATCAAGGTTAGTACTTTTGTGTTGTATTACATTTTGTTGTCTTCATTAGTTTTTATGTATTTTTATTTTTGAGTTTGCCAAATGTTTGTGTTTATTTCAGTGACTTGAAGTTTGTTCTTATGTTATCTGTTTTCAGGAACTTGAAGGTGACGCCAATGTTGAAGATGAGGTTAATGACCATTCTTTGTTCACTCGAAGATCGATCCTATTTGATTTGCCCAATTGGGGTTCAAATGCCATTCGGCATATTATAGATGTCATGCACACAGAGAAGAATATAATGGAGCATCTTCTAAATACTATGATGGGAAACAACAAGTCAAAAGATAGTTCTGCTGCACGTGAATATATAGAAGATATGGGGATAAACAATAAGTTGTAGTTGCAAGAGGATGCTGAGACTGGTAGAACAACAATGGAGAAAGGATCATTTTAGATGACAAAGAAGGAGAAGATTGACTTTTGTACAGTTTTGATGAATCTAAGGGTGCCTTCCCGTTTCTCTTCAAATCTTCGCAATTGCGTTAGTATTAATCCTCCGGAGCTAAGGAATTTTAAATCTCATGATTACCATGAAGTAATGCAGCATGTGCTTCCGCTGATGGTTCATACTGCAACATTGCTACCTAAATAGTTACGAGTTTCTCTTCTCTGGGTCAGCATCTTTTTCAATATTCTATGCACGAAGGTTGTAAACCGAGAACATATGCTAAAAGTAAAATCCATCCTTGTAGAAGCAATATGTGTTCTGGAAAAACATTTTCCTCCGTTGTTCTTTGTTATCAGTATTCACCTGATGATTTATCTAGCATATGAAGCTTTAATCTCCGGACCGGTGATATTCAGGTGGATGTATCCCTTTGAAAGGTAAAATTTCTCAACTAACTTTGTTGTTTCATGTCTATAACCTGAGTAATGTCTATATTTGAGTAATTGATTAAGTTGTTCAATGTATATAGCTTGAGTGTTGTAATGTCGTAACTGACTTTGTTGTTTAATATTGCTATTTTGTAAGTTAATGAAAGGTTTCAAAGGGTTGGTGCGGAATAAAAGGTATATTGATGGGTGCATCGCAAGAGGGTATACGCTGCGAGAAGCGAGCTTGTATGGTATGGAGGGCCTGTCAAAGGATGGTGAGGGTACTCATAAGCATACTCGCTAGGCATTTTTTGATGATGACGATGAGTTTGCTGATGAGATGCCTTTAAGTAAGGCTAGGGATATCACTCTAACTCAGGTGCAGTTTGAACAAGCTCGCAAATGGATTCTCCCTAAGTATGATGGATTAGATGATTGGCAAAGGTAAATATTTTTAATTTTACTCCTTCAAGTGTTTTTAAGTAAAATGGATTGCAAAGATTTTTAATTGTTTTGAGATATCCTTTGATTAT